>CP053169.1:8748447-9948447 GCA_014607495.2 Carposina sasakii
TTTATAGTTAATAATTTTATATCAGTTAACCCACAGATTTAGGTATATAAAGTATAATTTTGTATTCTGTAATGATCAGTTAAAAAAATGTTAGACTGACTCGTCATTCAAAAACTTTTAGAATTTTTTATTTGAATTTTTTTTGGAGGCATTTTGTTTGTAACTACCTAATTAATGTTTTTTGGTAATATAATCAATAAGTTGTACCTATTAATTCTGTAATATCTAGCATAAAATAGAAAAAAAAACCCTGGTTGTAAATTTTGGCAGTGTTTTTGTTATGGGATCATAATAACGAACTCTAACGAACTTTTTACAATAGTAGGTAAGTAGGTTAATTAGCTTATAGAAAAATTATTTTAATATTACCTACTTACGGCCGTTTTTTTCAATGGGCCATCCAGCTTATCTGAGGGATAAAATTCAGTCTCTATCTTGGTAATGTTTTAGATAAAGCGGTGATAGTCCAGTGGTTAAGACGTGCACCTTCCGAGCAAGAGGCGTAAGTTCGATCCCAGTCACGGGCCTGTGCCAATGAATTTATTTAATGTACAGATTTTAATGTCGGAAAGCACGTAAAACTGTTGGTTTCTGCGCCTGATCTCTCTCCGGTCGTGTCGGCTTTCCGTCCCATCGGACTATGAGAGTGAGGGAATAGAGAGTGCATCTGTGTTTGCGCACACACTTGTGCACTATAATATCTCCTGCGTACCTGACTAATCTCCGTAGAGATTGGCCGCCTTGGCCGAAATACGGTCGGGAGATTTTCAATTTCAAAGGTTTCAGAGAATTATTCATCTCTTAGTACTATCGGCTCATTGAAAATTTCTGCTCTCATAATAAAAATAATTAATACTATTAAACAATAATTTTAAGACACGCCTAGATCGATTTTGATAATAATTGTAAAATCCTAACAATATTTTGTGAATACATATCCAGCTAGGTTAAAATTTACTTCTGTAAATAAAATTACTTACGTTGAAATAAATGAATTTCAAATAAATCTGTGTGTTTTTCCTCTGGAGTTTTTAATTTCATTCGTTTGCTGAAACTTGATTGCTGCGCCAATTATCCATTATCTCTGATAGATTATACAGGATGATTTTTGGTCGTTAACGTTCCCGAAAACTACAGAATCTCCTCATCATCACCATCATTTTTCTCCATGGAAGCATACCTGGGAAGTGTCTGGTTTCCAAAATATTAGGGTCCAAAGTTGAGTAAATAGACTGCGTTTTTCTGCATAAATGCACATTGACGCGTGTAACAAGATTTCTTCACGAGAAATAATTAATATATGTCTATGAAAAAACTAGCATAAACACTGGACACTATAAATTTCGACCGATTAAGTAATTAAAATAAAAAATTCAAAAAAATTTACGTCTTGTCTCAGCATTTTTTTTGGCATAAACTTACTTTATTTGATGTATAGAGTACGTACCCTTTGTTAAGGGTGGTAACGTTATTTTTTGACACGAAACTAGGTAGGTAAAAAGGAACAACTTTCACTATGGGACCAAATCCGAAATAGTGAAAAAAAATCAGCTGTTCCATACATTTCAGTGCAGTAATTTTTCGAGATTGTATGGAACAGCTTTTTTTTTCACTATTTCGAAGTAGGTCCCATAGTGAAAGTTGTTTCTTTTTACCTACCCAGTTTCGTGTAAATAAGATAATCACTAGTTTTGAAAATACCTTATACAGAGTGTAACAAAAAGGGTATGTTAAGCGAAAAGCTATTTAAATAGCCCACTAAAGGGAACCTACCCACAAAATTTCAGACTCGAAATCCTATGTTTATTTTTCCAGATAGTATGGAGAATTCTTAAAAAATTCAGGTATGTTCATACAATCTTGAAAAATAAACATGTGATTTCGAGTCTCAAATTTTGGAAATAGGTTCTCTACAGTGGTCTATTAATATAGTTTTTCGCTTAACATAACCTTTCTGTTACACCCTGTATAAACTTCCGGCGTACATCCAGCAGTGGACTGCAATAGACTGATGTGTATGTGATGATGGCAGGAATCAATGAGCAAACGTCTATAAAATTTCTATCTCTTTCTCGAATAATTTGTGTTATTTATTTGTAGGTTGTTACAATATTAGACAACAGTTAGTTAGTAAGTATATACATTTTGTTAAAATATCCAAACCAGTAGGTATGCGTATTCTGTTAACACCCATAACATTAAACTGACTTACAACTTTCCCGGAAATTGCGTCTGGTATGACAGCCTGGAAATTTCCAGATTTTGGCTGGAACAACAAAGAATTATTTGCATAAATTTGAAATTTTGCCTGCACGAGCACCGTTACCGCGGTGTTGCCATTCTAACCAGAAGTCCCGACTTAAGGGGATGTGATGTGGGTTAATATAATTTTAGATAAAAGTGTGGAACAGTGACAATGAATAATGAGGGTGTAGAACTTGGTAATAATTTTGGTAACACCTTGGTTCTGAGTTTATACTAGTTATATTTTATTACTTTACTTTACTAGTGGATGCCCGCGACTCCGTCCGCGTGGACTACAGAAAAAACAAAATGTCAAAATTATCCGGGACAAAAACATTTTCCCGGGATAAAAAGTAGCCTATATGTTAAGTGGGACCTGTCACAATATATTCTTGAAAATTACATCGAAATCGGTTCAGCTGTTTCTAAGATTAGCGTGCACAAACGCACAGACAAAAAATCCAACAATAATTATTTTTGGTACTATTGCGTTGATATAGGTCGACTATAATATTTTTTCTCATATATCTTCCATGTACAGACAGCGATCCGTTACATTTTTATTATATGTATAGATTATTAATAAAGAAATGGAAAAAATTCCTCGCCCGGATGGGAATCGAACCCACGACCTCTGCATTCCGCGTGCCAGCGCTCTCACCACTGAGCCACCGGGTCAATTACTCGGATGACGAATTTTACCATCTCTTTTCTAAATTACATATTGGCAACGTTATTTTTCATCCCGATGGCTATACACTATATGTATAGATTGAAAGTGGTTCAATAATTTTTGTGTGTAAGCACGACAGACAGAGTTACTTTTGGAATTATGCCGCTAATATTATAGGGATAATGAAGGATCAAGGTATGCAAGTACCATATAAATACGCCTCAGTTGCACTACATACAATTACAAATTTCTTAAACAAGTAACCAGCACCTTAACACAAAAACAAGGGGCTCCACGATTCATGAGACTTCTCTTGAAAGTCTACGCTTACTGCTCTGCCGGATTCTGTAAGTGTTCCTACTAATATCCCTTTATTCAAATGCGAAAGTAACTTTCATTTGTTTGTAACATTTTAAACTAAAACGATGGTAATTTTTGGAATACTTATACAAGGTGTCACGAAAGGGGTAAGTATGTTAAGCGAAATATATTAATAATGAGAAATAAATGTGGTGTCGTGGGACACCAGGTAGGAACGAATTTCTTTCGGCTAATGTAGAATCGACACAATTTGCAAAAGAAAAATCGTGCTCAATTTTATTTAAGTTTAAAATGTATCTATAATGTGAGTATTCGCCACGTGCTTGTCCATGAATTCATGAGTATATACTATGCATTGGCGGGGTGGAGTAGTAATAGAGAGAGAAGGGATGAGAGAACGAAAAGAAAGAGGGAGAAAGAGAAAGGTATTATACACTACTCGCTTGTGTATACGACTGTCGCGCCTGCGCACGTCTCATTTAACGGTTTTATTCCACGCACTTTTTCTTACGGTTTTACTATCACATTTTTTTCAGTTCGGTCGCGCAGCAAAATCCCTATCTCCTCCAAGCCTGCCGTAAGGAACTTCGTTCCAAAAATAATGTTATAACTATAGATAGTGTGGCGAATTACTAAACAACTCGAATGCAGACCAAGTGTAGCGTTGGACGCCCTCAGGCCAGATGGACCGAAGACTTGAAAAGGGCGGCTTGTGTGACTGGATAGCGAAAACGGTATATCGATCCTTGTGGCATACCCTTGGAGGAGACCTACGTCCAGCAGTGGACTACAATATGCTGATGTTTGATATTAATATATTATAAATCTATTCTCTCTATATCTCTATAATCTAAAGTTTAACTTCAACACCAATGTTGTATTTCCAGTCAAGCAAGAGCATCTGTAAGTCTGAACCATAAATACTTTAGCAAACTGTAGATGCCTATTCCAGACATCGAATAGTAGCCAGAATAGACAAGTGAACGCGATCCTGTGTACACTAAGGTGATTCAATATACATGCAAATTGACACCACGACATCGACAAATTGTGTTTATGCTAGCAACCGGCGGCAGATCACTCGACAATGTATTTTCCAACAGAGTAGGGATGCCAGAAATTGGTTTCTATCTTTTTTGGGCGTAGAGCTAGAAGATTATAGAAGAGAGTAGTTTTTTCAGGAAAAATATAAGAATCAGCCTATTTAGCCTTTATCTGAAAACTACAACCATGCCTGTTCAGTATCCTTTAGAACTGTTTGACAAGAAATTGGAAAATAATTACAGACATATTGATAGGCTTAGGAATATTATGTAATATATTACGTATATATTATGATATATTTTGTAAGGTTGTTGAAGAAATAAAATATTTGTATGCCTTAGAGCATAAAAACCTGTAACCGCAAAATATTATCGTCATTTTTACCCGGAATTGTCATCTTATTGTCTCGCTCGTCTCATCTCCGCTTGGACGGTCGTCGATAATTTCCTATCGACTTTGATAATACCGTCCCGTCATCTAGAGAGACCAAGTATGGTAAGTATACATGTGCAGGTTTTTGAACGTTACCAAAAAATTACAATATTTATCTGCATCAAAAATGAATATTTGCTGGTTTAAAATTACGATTATAACACCGTTTGCTCTACACTTAAAGTGTTTGTTATTTTAACATTGTCACTAGGGTTCGACGCCTAAACTTTGTAAGTGTATTTTTTTAAAGAATTTCAAACAAATCTACTGTAGCTAAACTGTTTCTAATGACTCTTAATTATCTAGGTAAGTACGTAGTAAAATAAGCCTTTAATCGATGAATTTCTTATTCTTATTCTTTATTGCACACATACGAAAAATACACATTACAGGATAAAAGAAGAGATGCATGTACAAGAGGTCTCTTCCAGCAAGCCAAGCAAATAAAGATAAATATTCAACTAATAAAGAGTAACATGTGCAATTAAACTAATTCTGAGAAACTACCTAACTCTACATTGAAAAAAGGAGAGAAACAAATGACAGCATAGTTAAAGAATTGACAAGTAGTGATCCTTCATCTTTTTGTTTCAGTTCTGCACAGATTTCCTTGTCATGGTATAAAAGCAAGTTTTCCTCCTTGAAAGCTCTAAGCTTTTAATCTTTGCTATGTCACGTATATTAATTTATAATTGGCCGTAGTTCTGCAGAAAGAGACCAACAATAAAAAACGAGTTTCGAGATATTGACGTTTAAAGTTACTTTATTTTTTTTAAAGTTCCCTTATGTTTTTCCTGAAAGTTATTTATGTCATGTTCGATCCCAGTCACGTACCTGTACCACTGAATTTATGTCATGTACGGATTTTCTAAAATTTTCACTTAGCTATACCCAAGGAAGGTTGGCGTCAGACAGGCAGACTTAGTGCGTCGACCCTATTAATAATGGGAGGGCAGGAATATGATGATCCTCTATGGTAGGTTATCTATTTCTGTTATCCTCTGTGATCTGTTTTCGAAACTATTTATTAGTAAGTATTTATTCTTTTTTTTTTGTTTAGTTTATCCCGGAGGAAAGGCAAGGGGAACTAAGCCCATACAGCCATTGTCTTTAGTAAATGATTTCTGAATTTATGATGGATGATAATGATGATGATGAATGGAAACGTCGGGAAAATCCTCAAGAACAAGTGTAAAGTTAGTTAAAATAAAAAATTATTGCAGAATCAACTTACATGCGCCCATGAAGAGATCGTAATCCGGCTAAAGTTTTACTCGGCTTACCTGCCTATAAAACCATGCACACGCACTAGATTCACATCACAAGTAATCAAAATAAAACTAATCTACCAGAAAACATCACTTTACGGACACATGCAAGCCATTTACAAACAATTTTTGATTTTCACAAGAAAATTACACCTGCACCCTTCCAGCTTTTCCCGCCGAATCCAGTATTTATTCTAACATCATTCTATCTCCGTGTCTCGAACGATAGTCGAAACAGCAAAGAAATATATTTCATGGAGCCTTTTGTTTGCACTTTTCGTGGAAAGGTCTGAATAAAAAAAATGGCTGATCGTCAGCTGTTTTTCTCTTACATATTTAGAAGACCTCCGTGGGAGAGGTTGTTGAGGTTTGAGGTCGGTTATATTATTCCTATCGGGTCGTAAAATATGGTGATATTTTTAGGTGATATTTCGTTTGATGGGTATGATATTTTTAGAGTATGTACTTTAGGTGAAGTTATATTACTGGATGATGTAGCCGATTTTACGAACAACGGTGAAATTCTTAGAGAAACATTTCTTCCTATATCATCCAGTGATAGGTTCATACTAAGCAAAGGTAAGAGAAGATAATAGGGAATCCAATTGGATTAGAAGTTTTCTGTAGAGCTTACAGGGTTATGGAAAATTACTTTTCAATATAAGTCAGGATCCCGCGTAGTGCTGACAGAGTAGAGTTTGTACCACCTCTGCTTGCCTGTGGGTATCGTACGAGGCGATTAAGGGTTTCCGGGAGGTGGGCAGCAGCGCCTTCTGTGTCCAAAAATCACAGGTCACCAACCCGCCTGCCCAGCGTGGTGACTATGGATAAAAACCACCTATGGCAGCAGCCATGTGGCGTGCCCTTGGGGAAGCCTACGTCCAGTAGTGGACTGCAATAGGCTGAAAACGAAGACGATAAGTCAGGAAGATTTTGTAAGGATGTCCTCGGGGAGATATGAAGTAATAAGACGTGTTTACTATTACGACTAAAAAGCTTAGCTTAGGTTCACAATTTCGGTTGCCTACTACTGTTTCCATCGTGTAATGCCGGGGCCACACTAACGGGAAATGCCGTTGATTAACGCGTGTACATTCACTAAACACTGCATTTCCCGTTCGCGTCGAGATTATCCGGGATAAAAATATTTTCTCGGGATTATAAGTAGCCTATGTGTTAATCCAGGGTGTCAGCTAACTCCATACCAAATTTTATTAAAATCGCTCCAGCCGTTTTTACGTGAAAGAGTAACAAACATCCACCTATCTATCCATACTTACAAACTTTCGCGTTTATAATAATAGTAGGAAGTAGGATAAGATAGGTATTTCAGTAGGAAATTCTAACACCCTACTGCATAAAACTATGTAGTTTTCGAGTTCACAAAACTGTTAAGTAAATGTACATTTCACACGAAATTTAAATAAATGTAAGATAATGTACTTGTATTCTAATGAAGCTTGCTTACGTAACAGTCGGCTATTTGAATCGAAGAAAATTGTTAGTACCTACTGATTACCTTTATTTATTGAATGGCCAGTGACAAAATATAAATAATAGCAACCTTCTTTATCGTTTCCTATCTGTTTCCTAGTTAAACTGTTTTTCCTTAATCTAACTATGTATACATATAATAAAAATGTAACGGATCGCTGTCTGTACATGGAAGAGAAAAACATTTTAGGAGAACTTTATTAACGCAATACGAGTAGGACCCAAAACGATGATTTTTGGAATTTTTGTCTGTTTGTCTAATTGTCTGTTTGTCTGTGCGTTTGTGCACGCTAATCTCAGAAACGGCTGAACTGATTTCGATGCAGTTTTTAGGAATATATTGTGACAGGTCCCACTTAACATTATCCCGGGAAAATGATTTTATCCCGTATAATTTTGACATTTTGTTTTTTCTGTAGTCCACGCGGACGGAGTCGCGGGCGTCCACTAGTTACAGAAATATAAACCAAAACTAAATATAAACCAGATTCTGACTACTTCTATCTTTTTATTTTGAACTAACCTAAGGTTATTCTAATGTACATACTTATAAGCTCAAGTTTCATCAAAATATTTTCGGTAGATCTTAAGTGAAATAGTAAAAAAACATCCTCAAATTCCCATATACTTTCACGTTCATATTTTGTTAAATCAATATTTCCGATTCTAATCAAATTTCATATTAAATTATGATTTATTTGGTCTTGTGCTGATACGGGTCGTATCTTAATGCCACACGAGTGTGTACAACCGGCATAAGAGTCGACTATGAAGGTTAGAGGTGATTAGTAGGTAGGTTGCAAGTTGTCTGTCGCCCATCTTTACCTGCTATGCTAAACGTGTCTGTAGGGTGTCCTTCATGATCCTAGTTCTAGTTACCCCATTTTAGGGAACAAAGCCGTGTGTATGTCGCAGGCGTATTGTAGAACACACCGTATTACAAAACGGCTAGGCATTTTGAATTGTTTGGGTTTTGGAGCGAGACAATTTGGCGTCTAGCAATTTGTCTGCTTAATTAGTTAGGTTAGGTTATGTTAGACTTTTTGAAATAACAACGCACGAGCCGAACGAGCATAGCGAGCGAGTCGCGGCAGCGACCGGCGAAATGCCTAGCCGTTTTGTAATATAGCGTGTTTTACAATATGCCTTCGACATATATATATTGTAATAATTGCAGTGGATGTATATACCTAATCCACGGTACTGGGTATCATATCATGGTAAACTGTAAGGGCCGGCGCCCACTGCCGGCACGGCACGGCATGGCACGGCAGAGCATCTCGCGGCATGCAATGGCATCCCGCGGCGTGCAGTGGCATCCCGCGGCGTGCAGTGGCATCCCGCGGCGTGCAATGGCATGCCGCTGCGTGCTGCGGCATGCCGCGGCGTTCCGCATCCTGCTGAAAGCCCAGCCACTCTGGCTTAGTTTTGCTCCGCGCGTATTCGAAGTTGGTTGTGTCGCTAAAGAACATTTTGTTGTGTCGTTATGGTTGACTGGGATTTAGTGTTAATAGCACTTCTAGCTGAAGATGAAGAGAGACAAATAAGAACTGCTAATTTGACGAACAGACAATTCTGGGTGCATAATTTATGGAAAACAAGATCTACAAATGGTGAATTCAGCAACTTATTTAATGATTTGAGATACGACATCCGAAAATTCTATGATTATTACAGAATGGACTATGAAAAATTTGAAAAGTTAAGTGATTTGCTAAAATCGCATATAAAGAAAATCAAAACTAATTTTCGATCGCCTATACCTGTTACAGAGAGATTGTCTGTATGTTTAAGGTTAGTGCATATTACATATTACATTACATGTATTACATTATATGACGTCAGTATGGCTGACCATCTTTGTCTATTGATTTCTTTGAAACCGCATAGGTACTAGATGTCGTGTTAAAGGTACCAAATGATATAAAATAGATACTACCCAATGCGTTTAGTTATATTTCAATATTCCATTTTGGTCAGCCATCCTGACACATACTAAACTTAACCACTTCGGTTGAAACAGTTTAGCAGAATAACCTAACAAATTTTTGAGCAGTGTGTGACACCACAGAGCATTTACTAATCTTCTATACATATTATAAAGAGGAAATGTTTGATTTTTTGTTTGTTTGTTTGTTTGTTTGTTTGTTTGAATTGAATAGGCTCTGAAACTACTGGTCCGATTTGAAAAATTCTTTCACTGTTGGTAAGCTACACTATCCCCGGTGGACATAGGCTATGTATGTACCACGGGCGAAGCCGGGGCGACCTGCTAGTATTAAAATAAAAGTCTTGATTTATTTGGTAATTGTTTATTTTTATAATCAGCTATCTATGATCACAAATGTACCTACAGTACAGTATGATAAAAAGCGAAAGTATTATAAAAAATTTAGTTTTCATAGTCCGGTAATTGAATATTGGAATTATTGTTATATATATCACTATTATTTTGATGTCTGGATATAGGAGTAGGTATGTATTCTATATGAGTAGTACCATAGTTTTGTTCGGTGTTATATTGTTGTTCGGGCTTATTAAATGAAGAAAAATTGTGTAAAGGATTTCTTCTTTCGATTATTGTATTATGGGTTCTGGCAACAGAAGTTGGTGCATATTGCTGAGATGAATGAAATTCATTTGAAATATCGAATCCTGAACTTGATGTTGAAGGACGACTTCGCTGCACAACTGAACTTAACTCCACATTTTCCAAATGCTTTATTTCTGCATCAGTAACAATACGTAAGACATCGCGTTTTATTTCAGCTTGTAATTTTGGTGACAAAGTCTTCGCTGTTGCCGCCATTGCTTGAAAAAATATCTCCATAGGATGTTGTTCTTTCTTTTGGTTTTCAATGTATTTTTTTAATATTTCTGCTGTTGTTTCCGTATACTGTGTTTGCGATGACATGTATGATCGCTGACGAACATGTCTAGCTGGTCTAGAATCTGATGCATGCGATGCATGGGATGAACATGACATTTGAGATACAGGCGATTGTTCTTCAGGAAAATTAACAGTTGATGCTGTTTCGGGAGGTTGTGTATTTTCGATATTCTGCGTATCTTCGGAAAGCTGTGTATCGTCGGAAGAAGAATCTAAATTTGAAAGCTGAGGTCTATCTTGAAAAAACTTTTGCAGAAATTCAAGTTCCTTTTCAAATTTAATTGGTCGCCTCTTTTTGGCAGCGTCACCGCTTTTGGACACCCTGTTTTTTAAGGCTTTTCTATAATTGTTACGAAGGCAGCTCCACGTCTTCTGACATTCTTCATCTGTAACAAGAATGAAGTATTTTAAATAACACACGCTTTTTACGTCACACACACGTTTTTTTTTTACGTCTACTAATGTTTTTTTTTTGTTTTGTTACAGGTATCTAATAACAGGAGCTTCTTTTAAGTCTTTAGCTTTTAGCTATCGTATGGGATTCACTACTGTGCGTAAAATAGTCCACGAAACCTGTCAAGCAATATATACTGTATTAAGATCTACTGCATTGCCGAAACCCACGAGCCAACAATGGCAGTCAATTGCAACCGACTTTGATAAATTTTGGAATTTTCCTAACTGCATTGGGGCCATAGATGGTAAGCATTTCAAGATTAGAGCTCCTAATAACAGTGGAAGTATGTATATCAACTACAAGAAGTTCTTTAGCATCGTTTTATTAGCTGTCGTGGATGCAAAATACAAATTTGTGATTGTAGATGTCGGAGCATATGGTCGAAATAGCGATGGCGGTATACTTCAAAGCTCCAAATTTGGTTCGAAACTACGTAATGGTTTTTTAAGCATACCACCGGAAAAAGCTTTACCACATTCAACTCAAAAATTACCCCACGTATTTGTTGCCGATGAAGCCTTTCCATTAACAAAAAATATTATGAGACCATACCCCTCACATCTTTTAAATGATGAAAAAAAAAGGATATTCAATTATCGCTTAAGTCGAGCACGGCGTATTGTAGAAAATGCTTTTGGAATGTTACAAGAAAGATTCGAACTATTTCAAAAAGGTGTAAAAGTTCAACCAAAGTACATTAACAACATTATACTAGCAAGTACGTGTTTGCATAACTTTATCATTGATGATCATTCTATGGAAGCACTTGGCTCTAATACTAATAATGCAATCGATAGAACCAATGATACAGTTTTCAATAATCTGGAAGGGATGGTTGTAAGAGATTGTTTCACGGAATATTTTTCTAATGTTGGTAACGTGTACTGGCAAAATGAAATTGTTAATAGATGTTAGTTTCTATTTCTGACAATAAATAAGTAAAAAAATAACTTACGGGTTTTATTCATTTCTTCTGCAATTTTCTGCCATGCGTTCCTTTTCATATGTTGATCCATGTAGAAACGGGAGGAGACATCGTATATATACTCATGCGAACGAACCAGATTAATCAGTTTCTCTTCATCCATTTTTCCGTATTTTACGTGAAGTAATTTACTGTATCGCGTACGCACGTGCTAATTACTTGCCACGCTCAGTCAGTGTGAGAGAAAAAATCGCGCGCGCCAGTGCGTTTTCTCCCTCCCTTGCCCCCGCGCACCGACCGGAATGCGCTCCATCGAAATGCTGCATAAGTTTCAACCTTATTTCAACTAGCTAGCAATCATAATTCCTCGACCCCAAAATGACCCATACGTCTCACGGGATGCAATGGCGTGCCGCGGAATCCTGTGGAATGAAAAGGCAAGACACGTCATACCGCCGCATGCTGCGGCGTGTCGCGTCATGCCGCGGCATCCTGTGGCACGTCGCGGCATCGTGGTATCAAAATAAAGTAACATAAATTCTAAACTTATTGAAATAAGATTCAAAATAATTTAATTAGTATTAAAATCCTTTGCCATGACATGCCGTGCCGTCCCGGCAGTGGGCGCCGGCCCTAATGCGATAAAGTGTATTTTATCTATAAGTATCTAGTTTATACAAAAATGATTTATGTAAAGTAATTTATAAAGGGAATACACAATAAGTAATGGATTCCAAACATTTACATATTCAAAATGTTGTACGCACAAGAAAAATCTGTATTGTTTTTACTTACAAGAACGTTGAGGCAGAGTATTCAAGGCTATAAATATTATATTGAATAGTATCAGGCGTCACTATTCGGAAGTTCAAATCTCTATTGAGGGATCGCCCACCACCGGGCCCTATACCCTCCGCTGACCCTCGGATCTGCCTACTCATGATCACGAACACAAGACACTACAGTCGCAACGAGAAGCCAGATCCAAGCACCTAGCATGCAACCATAAATACATAGCCGCTAATCCGAAAACCAATTAAAATTTTAATCGACATATGTTTCGCCAACACTAACTGAGTTAGTTGGTTCGGTAGATAGAACTAACATGGAAAACTAATCCTGATGATGCCACGGGTGTTGGCGAAACATATGTCGATTAAAATTTTAATTGGTTTTCGGATTAGCGGCTATGTATTTATGGTTGCATGCTAGGTGCTTGGATCTGGCTTCTCGTTGCGACTGTAGTGTCTTGTGTTCGTGATCATGAGTAGGCAGATCCGAGGGTCAGCGGAGGGTATAGGGCCCGGTGGTGGGCGATCCCTCAATAGAGATATAAATATTATATTTTACGAAGGTACTTCAACATCTGTTTAGAATTTAGATGAAAGTATTATTGGCGACCTTTATTCACCTATAGAAAGAAATATTGAAATGAGATAAATGTATGGACTTTGAATTCGTGAACAAGTATTTTCAATGTTGAGATGAATTATAAGAGGAATTAAGTAAGATGTGAATATAAGAAAATATCGTAAAGTTAATATACTACCTTTATGGAAAATAAAAAAAAAATTGACCCGATAGCTCAGTAGGTTAGAGCGAAAGCACGGTTTGCGAGTGGTCGTGAGTTCAAATCTCACTCGGGTGAAGAATTTTTTCATTTTCTTATTAAATATTTTATAAAAAAAAAATATACCATCATATGGACGAGCTGACAGAGGGTTCCGTTTCTTGCCATTTGACTGCGAAAAGTAGGTTGTTATTTAGCGCAATTTCCCTCCTAGCAACCTAATGGCCATGTCAGTCGGTACCTAAAAAATTAGAAAATTTTGCTTAGCATGTTCGCTACCGGCTGATTTTCTAAGCATGCCGACGTCAGTTCAACGTCTAGTGCCGGGACGCAAAGAAGTGTCGGCGGTACCTCTACAAAAGCTAGGAAACGTACATACATAGTCGGCGGCAATGAATGTAAACATTGGACAAGGGCACAATGTCATGAGAATGAAGTAATCTTGGCGCTCTGTACTTATGTAATCTACGACTATTGGTCTAGTAGGTAGTGACCCTGCCTACGACGCCATAGGTCCTGGGTTCGAATCCCGATGGGTGCAAACATTGATATGATGAATATTGATGTTTGTTTCCGAGTCATGGATGTTTCTATACTTATCTATGTATTTATATACCGTTACTTAGTACCCACGACACAAGACCTTAGGGATCTTAGTGTGGGACTAGGTTAATGTGTAGTGTGTGTAAAAAAAAAGAAAAAAGAAAAGGCAAACCTAAAAAAACAAAACAAATTGCTTATTATTTTTTTCTATTTATTAGATATTAGATTATTAGAGTAATACTCGTTAGTTCTCCAGAACCCGTGATCACGCATAATTAAAATAGACCTATATTTTTTATATTTCTCTCCTTTATGAGTCACATACACCCTATGGTATATTTAATTATTTATACAACTTATTTGTTTTATTAAAACTCTTAACAGTGACAATATTTCTCGAATTGGAAGATGCGGGATTGGTTTTTTTGGTTCACTACCCGGCATACATTTGTCATGACTCCTTCTAGTGACTCGTTATTCTATGTCTATAACCTAGCTCATCTATATTTCGTATCACAGTGTTTCCAACTCAAAGGTGATTTTCCCCCAAAATCACATTATTGTCGACGAAATGAG
Organism: Carposina sasakii; assembly: GCA_014607495.2. Classification (NCBI taxonomy): domain Eukaryota; kingdom Metazoa; phylum Arthropoda; class Insecta; order Lepidoptera; family Carposinidae; genus Carposina; species Carposina sasakii. Next base: position 8,762,885 of record CP053169.1, read on the forward strand.
GTGATTCGTCATACAGTGAGGCTTTTTCCTTGTGCGAGTACAAATAACTTCACTTCGCCAATTTGATCGTACCTAATAAAATATAGAAGATTTCGCTACTTATATTATTTTGGCCTTTTCGTTTATATTTTTATTGAGTAAACAGCTTGATGATTGGTTTAATCTCGGGGGATGAGATGTAAAAAACATATTTTTGTTTTTTCTTATTCTATATTCTATGAACCTGTGATAGGCGTGAGGTGATATATGTATGATGTATATATTATTATGTAAAGTTCTTGTACACTAATAAGACACTCGTTGAACTAAATATTTGGCAGCTATGAACACGAGTTTACCCTAAACTAGTTCTAAACTACGTGTCATGGTAAGGCTACTAACCGTAGCATAGTAGTAGCCTCAAACTTCGTAGCATAGATTATGTAGCCCCTTCGTAGCACGTCTACGAAATCTGACTGATACATCGTAGATTGTTTAATTTACATCAAGGCATATTTATATGTAATAGGAAATCTTGTGGAAACTTTCACATTTCAGCATCAAAACATAAAGGGTACATTCACCATAGTATATTAAACAATGTCGTTCTAATACTCTTTGATATCACATGTGCGTCACACAAAATTATACAAGATATTGGACCTATGTAAGTATAGATTTTGAGTTGTAATGTAAACCGCTATAAAACTTAATTCCGGCATGATTTAACATTAACCTAGTCCCACACTAAGATCCCTAAAGTCTTGTGTCGTGGGTACTGAGTAACGGCACGAAAGCCAGGCAAATATTGATATGGTGACTCGATTTCAGACCATGATTCTGAGACGTAAACCAGTAAAATTTTTTAGAGCAAAATTCTAAAATTTTCCGACTTTTTCTATAAAAAAAAAGTGTGTTTCGTTTAAGTAAGCCTTAAATTAGGACATAAAAACAAAATTTTAACATAGGGATGATTTAAAAAAAAGTTGCTCTCAAAAAAGTTCACTGATCAGCCCCAAAGAAGAGTCACAAGTGATTCAAAAAACAGCAATATATCACACAATAACCAATAAGCTTATTTAACCAGTCACAGGATCGACCGATACAATTGGCGCGGAAAGCAAACATTGCGTATAATAAAATAAAATAAAAATATTTTTCTGCGAGTAATAACACTATCGTATAACTCAAAACGATAATGATACTTGTGCAGTATCTCAGTATTTGCCTGGCTGTCACACTCACCCTGTATAACATTTTAAAGCTAGCATTATCGTATTCCTTTCAGCAACTGGTGGTTAGAACCTTTAAACTTTACTATTCATATATTTGGCCCTAAAGGCTCGAGCACACCGGATGCGTGTGCGTGCACGTAAACGTAGACGTATACGTACCTCTGAGTTGTAATGTATGGAACTGTATAGGCACGGGCAGACCGGATGCGTATGCGTAGATGTAAGCATAGACCTATTGAGGGATCGCCCGCCACCGGGCCCTATACCCTCCGCCGACCCTCGGATCCGCCTACTCATGATCACGAACACAAGACACCACAGTCGCAACGAGAAGCCAGATCCAAGCACCTAGCACGCAACCATAAATACATAGCTGCCAATCCGAAAACCAATTAAAATTTCAATCGACATATATTTCGCCAACACCCGTGGCATCATCAGGATTAGTTTTCCATGTTAGTTCTATCTACCGAACCAACTAACTCAAACTAAGTAAGCATAGACGTCAAGCAGTGACAGTTCTATACATTAAACTCAGAGGTACGTGTACGTCTACGCTTACGTGAACGCACACGCATCCGGTGTGCTCGACCCTTAAATCTGATTTCCCTTGTTCATAATTCAACAACTAAAATCTATACAGGTAGTTGACCTTAAAGGCTTAAAGTTGTTTAATCGTCATAATTAATTAATATAAAGGTATTACAGCCCTTAAGGGATTGGAAGGGTTTTGCTTGGTAAACCGCTAATAATTATGATTGGTTAGCAAATATTGTTGACGGTTCAAGCTAGTTGAAATATAATATTATTGCGTAAAGAAGGTATGTATTTAATACTAGTGGACGCCCGCGACTCCGTCCGCGTGGACTACGGAAAAAACAAAATTTCGAAATTATCCGGGATAAAAACATTTTCCCGGGATAAAAAGTAGCCTTTATGTTAAGTGGGACCTATCACAATATATTCCTGGAAACTGCATCGAAATCGGTTCAGCCGTTTCTGAGATTAGCGTGCACAAACGCACAGACAAACAGATAAAAATTCCAAAAATCATTGTTTTGGGTACTATTGCGTTGATAAAGGTCTCCTATAATATTTTTTCTCATATATCTTCCATGTACAGACAGCGATCCGTTACATTTTTATTATATGTATAGAAGAAGATAACATTGTTATCATTCTATTCTCAGATTACTTTCCAAGGAAGTATGTTCCCTGTGAATTTAAAATTATTACTTATTTATTTGTATCTTAAAATATAGGCGTAAGGCGTTGTACTAGCACGGGTGCAATTGTTATACTATACCTATACATATAAACCTTTCTTTTGAATCACTCTATCTATTAAAAAAAAACGCATCGAAATCCTATATCTAGTTTAAAAGATCTAAGCATACATAGGGACAGACAGACAGACAGTGGAAAGCAACTTTGTTTTATACTATACTAGCGGACCCCGACAGACCGTTGTCCTGTCCCACGCCTTAAATGCAAACTTTCTGAAATAAGCTGTAACAGTATGGACCGTAATAAAAACATTGTTAATTGACCGAATTGCGAATCTAAACATTTTCGAACCCACTTGAACACACACATAAAATTTCGTCAAAATAGGTTGAGTCGTTTAGAGGTAAATCCATTACAAACAGACGAACAGAAGATTTTTATATATCAAGATTATAATAAGGATGAATAAGCACCACACTATATCTGCCCGTTACTTAAAAAGGACGGCTGGTAGTGACTGGATGGCAAAAACGGGAGATGGAGCCATGTGGCGTACACTGGGGGAGGCCTACATCCAGCAGTGGACTGCAATAGGCTGACGATGATATCTACCCGAGGGTATCGTAAGAGGCGATTAGGGGATTTGTAGCTATTCCTATGTTGACAACATAGTCTGAAAACTACACTGCGGTCACCAACCCGCCTGCCCAGTGTGGTGAATCTTGACAAAAACCTCCTATGGTAGTAACCTTGTGGCGTTTTCTTTATTGCTTTAGGCTATGTCAATATAAAACTTTTTAAGAATTAGCTATTACCTTCAGAGTTCTCCAACGAAAACGGAGACGCACAATTTTCTTTCATTACACATTTAATTAAAACCATTCGTAGCTGTTAATGGTGGGGAAAGACTATGATATTTCACAAATTTGAATTCTTTGCGAACCGTTTTACTAAATGAAAAGGGGAAGGCGATGCTGTGAGGAAATGTGCTCTTGTGACCTTCGACATTATCGCTAGGGTCCGCATAAACATGCATACATATACATATACATACGGCAATACTCCCGAAAGGAGGTAGCCAGAACTGCAGGATCACGTAGGAAATCCTATAGCCACGTTTAGCATAGCGGGGTAGATTTAAAAGATCTCGAGTTTCTTAGTCGTGCAGTCGTCGTGCATGCATGCATGACAGGAGATGCAGCTGATGTGTTATAGTGAAGTCCTGCATCAGCACAAGATGTTTATTTAAAAATAAAATATTTACAATAAATTCACTACATATTCGTTCTTTTTAGAAATAAAAAATACTTCTCTTTTCGGGCATTCTGTACAAGTCAGTAGAGGGACAATAGGGTCTTGGTGTTTTGTAGGCGACCACAGTGGGCTGACCACCTGTCACTGCTAACCGAACTTGTACATCTCAACTATACCCTCAAAATTGATCAGAAGTTACACCATGTGGTTCTATCGGCCCTTGGTGCTTTGCCTACCCCGTAAGGGATAAAGGCGTGATTATATGTACGTATGTATGTAAAAAATAATTGAAAAATAAAGATATTTTATCTCTTCAATTAATGATCTCCTAATGAGCCTATTCTGTTCATGTGCGTACTTTAAAAAAGTATGCAATATTATAGAACGGGAAAAATACATAAAGTGACGATTTTCTCGATGTAACGTTACTCGTAACACTCTTTTAGAGTTCTGACAACGTCGTCTAATGTAGAGCCATTACAGTAAATACATAATGAGCTCTTGCAAAAAAGAACTCAGTACAGAGTTAAAAGGCTGCTACAGAACAAAAGTTGCCCCTTTCACAAAAAAATTCTAGCATTGTCGTCAAGTATTTTTAACTGGTCTTCTATGCTGCTCTGGGAGTGAAAAAATAGGGTGTAATACTACAGTTGCTTCTCTTCCCGGGCATGCTGTACAAGCCAGTAGAAGGACAAGAGGGTCTTGGTGTTTTGTAGGCGATAGGCTGACCACTTGTCACTACTAACCGAACTTGTATATCTCAACTATACCCTAAAAATTGGTCAGAAGTGGCACCATGTGGTTCTATCGGCCCTTAGTGCTCTGCCTACCCCGTAAGGGATAAAAGCGTGATTATATATGTATTTTTAACTTCAATGTTAGAATGCTATTCTACTAATATTTTAGATGTGAAAGTTTGTGAGAATGTGATTATGTTTAGATGTCTGTGACTCTTTTGCCATGATAGCCCAATTGTTTAGACGTGCGCCTTCCAATCGGGGGTCGTAGGTTCGATTCCCAAAATTAAAAAGGAGACAAAATTTGTAGATTACAAGAAAACCTATAAGATTTCTTGGCATAGTACGGAATCCTCCTTACGCGAGTTCAACTCGCACTAGGCCGATTTTTGTCGCAGGTTTACAACCTTCCATCTTTATAGGTACTCGTATTATCGCGTATTGCTGGTGTACTTATAGGTATAATATCGTAGAAATAGCCTCGTATATCGTACACAATAAATCAAATGGCATGACGTGAACGTGCTAGTGGCGCCCCGCGGTTTCTGCCGTGTGATTACAAAAACACTGAGGCATAAAATTGTGCGGAGCTGCCATTTTTTAGCGACGGGACGAAAGGCATTATAGAGAGTATTGGATATGAATATGGATAGTTATTGAGGAAGAGGTAGGAAGAACCTAAGAAGTATTGGATGGACTGTGTGAGAGAGGATATGCGTATACTAAGAGTGAGTAACGAGATGACGGATAATAGGGAAAAATGTAAGGATAGGACATATTATTGCGCTGGTTCAAAATGAATTGGATCAGGGCAGAAAGATGATGATGATAATTAATGCCTGATTGCTTAGTTAAGTGGATATCTGTGTTCTGACACCGCGTCTTAGGCAAGGAAATGCGTCCCAGAGAGAAAAAAGCTCTGCAACCCACGTGACTGCTAATGTATAGTTTTTTTTTTGTTTAGTTTATCCCGAAGGAAAGGCAAGGGGAACTAAGCCCATACAGTCATTGTCCTAAGTAAATGATTTCTTAATTTATGATCGATGTTATTGATGATGATGAATGGAAACGTCGGGAAAATCGGTAAAATTAGTAAAGATCAAAAAGAATTGCAGAAACAACTTACATGAGCCCATGAAGAGATCGTATTCCGACTAAAGTTTTATTTAGCTTACCTGCATATAAAACCATGCACACGCACTAGATTCACATCACAAGTAAACAAAATATAACTTATTTACCAGAAAACATGACTTTACGGACACATGTAAGCGATTTACAAATAAATTTTGATTTTCACAAGAAAATTACATCCGCTCCCTTCCAGATTTTCCCGCCGAATCGCTAATGTCACATATCGAATGCTATGTACGTTGTAGTATACCATAGAGTATATCTAGCTTGTTAAATGTATACTATATTGAATAGATTAAAATTTAAAAGAGTAGCATAGACTATATTCCGAACATCCTTTTATAACCTTGTCTTGATTTTATACCACATCCAAATCACGTATTCGCCCTCCTCGAGGGGCCGTAAATAATAATATCTTAGACATTGGAAAGGACCCCAAAGTCGCACCCAATGTGTTCTCTTGTTATTGTCAAATAAAAGCGAACGAGATTTTTAAGGCCCCCTTGAAGTTTCGCGAAAATTGGCTGATATATCGTCGAGAGACACAGGCTTGTGTAAATACAACACTTTTAAAAATTGTTTTAATAAAGGGAGTATGGTTTGCTGGAATAAATACCTTATAGGGATTACTGTTTTATTATTAATGTTGGTGCATATAATAATGGGTCTAACTTACTTAGATATTACGAAATCTATCTGTATATAGTTTGGTTTGGAGAATTGGAAGTTCTTGGGGGAGGCCTATAATAATAATATAATAAATAAATAATATACAGTTGTGGACTATAATGTTGTGTAATGCGTATAAACGATGATGATGATGTAAATTAACTTACTAGTTGTTGTTTACTGTAAATGTAGGATTATTAAAGTAAAAGTTGTAGAAATTCCCGATAAGAAGCTTAGAAATAATAATTGAATTGAATTATTAATTATAAATATTATTGAGAAAATGAAAAAAAAAATTCACCCGAGTGAGATTTGAACTCACGACCTCTTCGCAAACCGTGCCTTTGCTCTAACCAACTGAGCTATCGGGTCAATTAACTCGGATGAGGAATTTTACCATCTCTTTTACATTACGTTTTTGGCAACGTTATTTTTTCATCCCGATAGCTATACACTAGCCAAATCTTGGTAAACAAAGCTGAATCCTTCAGCACAATGTTTTTTAATATATCCTAGTTGATTATATTATGGATAATTATTAATGTATATGTATTAACAAGCTATAAATGCAACGAAAAAAAGGGTATTAAATAATAATTCCTATTTGTGTAAACTTTTTAGCTAAATACTTTTACGGCATAGACAAATAAAGAAACTAGAAATTGTCTGCAACTGACTTTTCTTCTGTCGAGAAACGATAATATTTTGAAATGTTTACCAAAATGTATAAATTCACCGTTAATTAAAATAGCACCAAAATGAGGTCGTTAATGAACATTTTGGACACCGTACTTGGGTCGGGTGAAATATTAAAAGTTGATTGTCTTTTCGCAGAATGTCTAGTGGAGTACATATGCGCGTTTGTGTTAATGTTCGTGCCGTGCATATTTATTTTGCGCGTTAGACGAGACACAGTATTATACTCCTTTCGACATACTGGTCACCATTTTTACTTCGTCAAAGGTATAACGCAAGGCTTGCTTCTTGGAGCCACAACAGAGGCTTTTGGCAACATGAGATGTGGATATGGAAATCCAGCAGTAACTCTAGGCGCATTTGTATCTGGTGAGATAAGATTGATGAAGGCATGCGTATATTTTGCTGCAAACCTGTTGGCCTGCATAAATGCACTCGACCTGTTCCACGTATTCTTACTCCCGTCACTGGTGGACGAGAAGTTCTTCGCAGAGTACTGGAGCATAAGTCACCATCAAACGTGGATCTACAATCCGAACATGACATTGTATTTCGAATATTTGGGCAGTTTTGTCGTTGTTTTAAGCGCGGTCGCCGCCAGAGACTTGCGCCGGAGAGGTGTCAAGAATCCTATTGGTATTGGCGTGGGTTTCACCTGCGCTAGTATATCTATGTGCTTATCTAGAACAACTGGTGGCGTGATGAATCCTGCTAAAGCTTTGGCCTTATTTCGAATGTTTCCTGACAGTGAAACTAGACAATATCCTTATATAATTGGACCTTTCTTCGGAGGAATGACAGCCGGAATAGTATATAGAACACTGCTAAGTTTTGACGATAAACAAGATGTTGTCGATAGAATATTGGCTGAACTACTAGTTGATGAATATAATCGCACTGAATTGGATGAGAGAATGAAGGATATTGTTGCGCCCGTGGAATACAAGAAAGTATCCAGTCGACATCTCTTTGACGAACCACCTGTAGAGAGACCACAGCCTTATCTTATTGCTCCTGTTCCTGCCTCTGAACCCCTCGCGGAAACACCAGAACCAATTGTTTTGCAACCGGAACAAACACCCTCCTTTATGAACGCAGTGAAAGCCGAAGAACAGAAGCTTGAGGAATTACGTGCTCACGAAATGAACACCGAAGTCGATAGTGGTGGTCCATTACATCCTTCAGGAACTACAGGAACATCATATAACACCAATGAAACTGATTTTAATATTGTCAAGCCTGCTGGTCCGGTAGAAGAACCTCTAGGTGAGGATTTTGATTCTAAGATGCAATCTACCCGTAGCATAGAGGATAAAGATAGAGCACCAAGTATGGAGTCTAAGGCACCTAGCAATGACTCCGCTGACAATATCGAGGGTATGGCAGAATCGACTGAACAAGGATCATCAATGAAAGTGCCCTCTAATACGGGCGTTAAAAAAGGCGGCTCAAAAACCGCACAAAAGAGATTGTCATGGGAAGATAAGGCAAAAATGGAAAAAATGTTAAGTGGGTCAGCTGCTGGCCTACCCATTCCTGGTCAACCTTATCCTGTAAGACTTAGTCCTATACAGCCTAAAACGGAAGTTATACCAGCTGAACCTATTGCAAAAGAACAACCACCACCGGCTGCTGATGCTCCTGTTACTGCCGAGGCGCCACAACAACAAGAACTTACTCAAACCAAAGATGACGAAAACATAGAGAAACAGTCAAAAGCGGAATCCTCTGAAAATGTACCAGTATTAGGAACTGAAGATGAAGAGGAAGGAGAAGAAGGTGACAAACCAAAGTACAAGAACAAATCAAACGAAAAAATAAAGCCTGGAGAGAAAAATAAATCAAACGATAAAATTAAATCTGATGAGAAAAATAAGTCTGATGAAAAAATAAAATCAGACGAGGATGAGAAAATTAGGTCAGAGGAGAAAAATAAATCCGATGAAAAACTCCAATCAGAGGAGAAAAATAAATCTGACGAGAAACTCAAAAATAAGTCTGATGAAAAGCTCGAATGAGATGAAAAGACATAAATTAAGTGTGAATAAACTTGTGGTAAATGTGATTGTCCTAAAGTTGTTAAAGTAACTGTCCTTTTATTTGCATTAAGCTCCTGAACCCATTATTGTGATATACATCAACTTATACAAGTAACAATTTTCATTAAAGTACGTTAGGTAGTTATGTACGTAGTACGTACGTAGGTGCTGACAACATAGTCTGAAAATCACGCCTGCCCAGCGTGGTGACTAAGGGCAAAATCCCCCTGTGGCAGTAGCCTTGTGGCGTGCCCTGAGGAAGGCCTACGTCCAGCAGTGGATTTCAATAGGCTGAAGAAGAAGAAGTAGGTAGGTATTGTGCGAAAGACTTTCACTATCACTAAATACATGAATTTAATGTTATAACTATCACTAACTTTTGTAATAAGTTAGGATTTACTCATGGTCACAGCATCGTACTGAAGAACATTTTTCACATACCGAGAACAAAAGATACTTGAATTTGATATTACTGACTCAGAGAGCAGATGCTTTGTTGGTGGTACCTTGCATTATATGAAAGAACAAAGGGAGGATGCAATATTTAACGTGTACTACGTAGTACGACTTTTAATATTCTAAAATTGTCACCTAGCTATACCCTAGGATAGTTAGCGTCAGGCAGGTAGCCAGTCGTAAAACGAACGCAAACATAATTAATCCTTGGCAATATGAGTTTCGACAGAAACCATATTATTATTATTGCGCCCACCCCATGATCTACTATACAAATATCATTAAAGCTGAAGAGTTTGTTTGAACGTGCGAATCATAGGAACTATTGGTCCGATTTGAATAATTGTTTTAATTTTAGATAGTCCATTTAACAAGGAAGGCTATGTGGGCAGCCTCTAGTAATAAGATAAGGGCTAGAAGAGGTAGAATAACTTCACTGATTTACGTTATACTCCCGATTCTCCGACATGCTCCGACAACCGCGTACTATTTTTAATCAATAAACGTTGTAAGGTCCCCACTCATTTATCCTTTAATTATGAGGGGAATAGATCAAATCAAATAGTAATAATACAACAAGCATAAAGACGAGAAATACAATATTTTGATTTGTTTAATAAATATCAAGTAATGGTGCTAACAATTACAAATAGCAGTGACTCCAGCAAACAATTCTTCTCACAACACAACGTATTTACCTTCGATACTGATTGGTAGGCTAACAAACAAATATTGTAAAGCAACCAATAAAAAGGATTTTGTAAATATTGATGAAAATATTCGCTGTGGATCCGGCTTGATATTACGACTCTATAACATCATCATAGTCTTCACTTAACTCTGTATCTATTTCTTTACCATTTACTTCCTGTCCACGACTCGCATGGCCCGTAAGATTTGCATCATCCTGTTCTACTTCTTCGTATTCACGCTCATCATGTCCCTCGTATCTTTCAAGTTCATCGTCTCCTTCTTGGATATCCTGAACTTTTTTATGCTTTTTAATTCTCTGAAGTCTTTCATATAATTTCTCACCGTCCTTTCTTTCTTGTTTTTCATACTCTTTCTGTCGTTTATACCAATCCTGTTTTACCTGATTTTTATCTCCTACTGGATTTTCTCGGTCTAAATCGTCATATACACAATTTTTAAAGCCCTTTTTATCATGGAGTTTATATAGGCCATGTTTTTCAAATTCATAGTTTTTCCCCTCTTTTTTCAATTTTAAGAGTCGATTATACATTTCAAGTCCATCCCTTTTCTCTTGTTTCTCATACTCTTTCTGTCTTTTATACCATTTCTGTTTTACCTGACTTTCATCACCTACTGGACTTTCTCGAGTATCCTGATCGTCATATGTTTCGTGTGGTTGGTCTCGTAGATATTTATCATATCTGTCTTGATCTTTTTGGTCATTTTCTACTTCATGAGTTTTGAATTTTTTATGCATTTTTTCATATTTTTCTTTTTCTTTACCTTGTTTTTTGGGCTCACTATTTTTATTATACAAATATTTTTCTTTTTCCTCATATTTTCCTTCCTGATCCGTGTATTGTTTTGATGTTCTAATGCTTTCGTGTACCTCCAGATTATTTTCATCCTCCATTTTATGCTTTTTATATTTTTTAAACTCGTCTTTTTTAACTTTTTCCTCATTATTCATGTTTTTCCTATCATATCCCACCTGACTTTCTTCTTTATCCTTTAGTTGTTTATATGGTTTATATCTTCCGCGACCCTCTTGTTTGTCCCTTTTTTCATCCCCTTCATATCTATCAAGTATTTTTTCATATGATACAGCTTTTTTCTTTGATATATATTTTTTATCTGCATCATATCTCTTGTGTTCTGCCTGATCCTCCTCATCTTCTTGATCACTATATCTTTCATGTAAACTACGTCGTTTATATTCTTCTTGTTGATTTTTAAGTTCATCCTCTAATTCCCATTCATCCTCGTTTACATACCTTTTATGAAGTTTTGTGTCATATAACTCAGGCTTTTCTTTTCTATCCTGTTTATTATACTGTTTACGTTTTGTATACCAACTGGGCCCTAGCTGATTATCCTCTCTATCTTCAACGTCTGTTGGTTCTCCTATATTGCGTCTTTTAACTTCTTTCTTTTCATAATCTTTGCTAATTTTATACTCTTTTAGCCCTTGCCGAGTCTCTTCTTCTAACTGATCGTTATATCTTTCTGGTTTGATTTTTTCCATGGATATATCTCCAGGCTCTTCCAACATCTCAGAGTCAACAGATATTGCAGAATGTTTAGGTGGCTCAGACTTCTTGTCTGAAATTTAGATCTTTGGAACTTTTCTATTTTGTCAGACAACCCAGAATCGACAGACCTTCGTAACGGTTCATAAATCCTAGATTTATCCCCCCGAGACTTACCACCAGATACCTTAGAATTATCAGATTTGATTGATGTCTCTGACGTTCTAAGCCGCTTAGACTTATCAGAGACGACAGAAGTTTGTGACTCTGATTTCCAATAACGTTCAGTCACTGTAGACTTTTCAGGCATTCCGGACGCAACAGATGTATCAGATTCTTTTGATATTCCAGAAGTTTTTAGTTTTCTTTCAGACTTTTTTGTGATTCCGGACGTTCCAGAAACCAAAGATGTATTAGACTTTTTGTTACTACGTAAAATACCAGGTTTTCTTGTCTTTTTCGATTCACCCACATCTCTGTAACCTCCGCTCCTTTTAGATGTATCTGAATCTTTATGAATAGCAATTTCTCCTGATTTATTAACTGATGTATCGGACCTGCCAGAGTTTCTAGCTTTGGGGAATTTTCTAGTTATACCTGACTTCTCTAACATTTCCTTAGCATCTGATGTATCAGATATTTCTTTTTCCGATTTTACAGAAGTTTCTGACTTTTCAGTTATTGCTGACTTTCTTTTAACTAACGATGCATCAGATATCTCATGTTTTTCTTTATCTACTGAAGTATCTGACTTTCTTGATTTTCTTTTAGCTACCGATGTATCAGACCTTCTAGGTCTTGCTTTATCAACTGACGTATCAGACCTTTTAGATTTAACTTTGTCAACAGAGTTATCAGATTTTCTCGATTTTTTTCTAGCCGCTGACTTATTAGACCTTCTAGGTTTAACTTTATCAACTGACGTATTAGACCTTTTAGATTTAACTTTATCAACAAAGGTTTCTGACCCTCTAGACTTTTTTTTATTAACAGAAATTTTAGATCCTCTAGATTTTATTTTATCAAGTGAGGTGTCAGATCCTCTAGACTTAACTTTACGGGCTGAGATTTCAGACCCGCTAGATTTTACTTTACTTACTGAGGTCTCCGATTTTCTTGACATTTTTCTGGATAATGACATATCAGATCCTGTTGTTTTTGTTTTATCAACTGAGGTATCCGATTTTCTTGATTTTCTAGTTTTTCCTTTATTATCAGCCTTTTGAGACAACCCAGACTTTTCAGGTATTCCAGAAGTGACAGATATATCAGATTTTTCTGTATCTCCATATATCTCCGACATTTCAGTTTTTTCTATTACTCCTGACTTTTCAGTTTCTGTCATATCACTCAACATTCCGCTTTCAGCTATTTGAAACTCTTCACTTTCAGTTATCCCAGATAATTCAGTTTCTGTTATTCCAAGTTGATCTCTCTCCGTTATTCCAGCCTTTTCATTTTCAACTGTTCCATACTTTTCACTTTCAGCGGTCACAGATATTTCGCTTTCGGTTATTCCAGTCATATCACTTTCTACTATTCCTACCTTTTCACTTTCAGCTACAGCCGACTTTCTAGATCTTCCAGAAATTACAGACATATCCGATTTTTCAGTTTGCCTAGATGTCTCCGACTTTACAGTTGCCGTTTCTGAAATCCCGGAAGTTTCTGAATCTGGTTTCATCTGAGATGTATCATCAAACGAGTCAATTGTAGTGACAGCTGATGGTTCAGATGTTACGCGTGTAGGATCTTCACTATATTTGATTTCTTTCTTAGTTTCAGGTTTAGATTTAGGTGTATGCCTATTGTCTTCTATTACTACCTTCTTTTTAGGATCTTTTCTGGAAACTTTCTTTGTATCTTTTTTGGGGTGATCTTTCATAGGTTTCGCGCCTTGTCTTGGAATTATACCTAACAACTCTTTTATCTCCTGCTCCTTATTTTCATTCTTTAATTTTGAATAAACCTTTTTAACAATTCTGCGCATTTCGACACGATGAAGTTCATCTTGGAAAAGTTGATCTAACATTATGTCAACTGGGTCTCTACCGGTATCAAAACTAAAAATGAGGTTGTATACTAACCCGGCCAACAGTGCGCCAAAGACAGGACCATATACAAACGGGTATTGTACCGTATCTGAATATGGGTACCAAAAAAATAGAGCAACACTTTTTGCAGGGTTCAACACTCCACCAGTACATCTTGACAAACACATGGTCATACTGCAGTAGCATAATCCAACGCCAATGCCAACAGGAGTTCTAACTCCTCTACGCCGCAAGTCTCTGGCTGATATTGCGCACAATACAACAACAAAACTGGCTAAACCTTCAAGATACATGGTTATCTCAGGGCGATCGGCCCATTTTTCATTATGCTTTAACTCAATTGATGGAAACCTTATTATACTCTCTGGAGTAGGTGGAGGAAGGATTATAGGATGTATAAACGCTTTCATAACTGCTATTCCACTTATACTACCAAAAATTTCGGCGATAACCAGTGTGACTGCTTTAGTTAATTTGAGTTCTCCCGCTATGAAGCATCCAACAATGATCATAGGGTTACAATAACCACATTTGAAGCCAGAAAATGCTTCCATCACACATCCTGTTAGTAAACCGTTAGTTATACCGTTGGCAAAATGGTAGTGATGGACATTATAATTCAGATATAGCTCCGAATTCACTGTGCGCAAAAACACAGCAACGGGCACAAACATACAAATGAAAGTAGCAGTGAATTCTGCAATACACTGGGCCACAACCACATCACAACGTAAAAGATCAACTAGTCCTATCATATCCTTTGTATGTTAGACCATATTCAATTGATTCGATATTTACCAAGGTATATAAACATAGGTATAATTTGTGTAAACATAAAATCAAGATTGACCAAGATAAAAAAAAATCTTCACAAAATCAAAACAATGACGCATTTATTATTATGACAGCCAGATGACAGCATATAGAAAGATCCAAGGAACTATAAAGGTATTCATATAATTCATTACATTGCTCATACTCAGTGCCATGATAATAATTATTATCAGCCATGAGAAGTCACAACCAAAAATCGTTATGTTATGCACATAAATTTCGTATCGTGCTAAATTTTGGCAACGTCAAAACAGTCAAAAGTGAGACGTTGGGAACTCAGTTGGGAACGGTTGAGAACGTCTGTAACGTTGTCAAATGAAATCAAAACTCTCAGCCAAAACCAAACCTAAATGTTATCATTTTGCGCGTTGCCCTCCTGCTGGCTGATGGTCCACACAATAAATTTCAATATCAACTAGTAATAATAATGTGTTAAGATTTTAATAGTTCATACCTCACGTGGCTACAGGTTAATGAGAGAGAAGCAAAGAATATACTTACTCTCTGAGAGAAACTTAGACAAAGAATACGGCTTGGAGCAACGCGGCTTCCTTAGAATAAGGATTTCCGCAGAGCGGAGCGAAGATCCTTGAGAGAGAAGTAAAGTTGTGCTATCTTAATCACCGCTGCGGCTCTTTGCACTTTCAAGACTGGTTTAATGCATGTGTATGAATATATCCCAAAAAATCTGCCCGGACCAACGAATTTGAAGAGGGCGGGCTGGTAGTAACTGGGTGGTAAAAACGGAAGATCGAGCCTTGCGGCATGCTCTGGGGGAGGCAGTAGACTGCAATAGGCTGATGATGATGACATCACAAATGCGTGCTGCACGGCGGCAATTCCTTTAAAATAATACTATAGCCACTGGCGTTTCATCCTTTATTGCCCATGTACCTTATGCACAGTTTGAGATAGACAAACCACATTATTTATTGAACTACAATTACTGCGTTAAATTACTGTGCGGACATATGCGTGAAAGGCCCGGATCTGAATGAGAGTTTAAAGCAGAGTAAGTATATTCTTTGGTTTAAAGGATAGGTGTAAAATGTACAAGCAATTTTACATAGAAGATTTATATATAATACCTAAAAGGTTTGGTTATATTACAATATTCTTTAAAAAAATACATTAAAACTACCATCTACGAGTAATAACTGTAACTATCTTCTGTTTCTTCCTCCTCCTCTTCTTCGTCTTCTTCCTCTTCTTCTTCTTCTTCTTCTTCTTCTTCTTCCTCCTCAGATTCAGAATATGATTCAAAATGACTTTCATATACTTCTTGCCCCACATGTTTGGTCCTGGGTGTTCTCATTTCTCCTGCCAGACCCGGTACATCTTCATGTCTTTTAGGGCTCCCGTGAGGTGCATATCCTCCCACTCCTTCCTGACGAGGCGGCTCATCTTCTTTTGGATATCCCGCAGGTCTTTCAATTTCTCCCCGTTTAAGCGATTCTTTTAATCTTTCCATTCTTTTTTCTTCTGCTTGAGGTAGGATCCCAGTACCCGACTGTGGATATTTATCAAGCCCAGCAGCCTTGACATGTCCTTCTATTCCTTCTTGTATTGTGTCTACTTCTGGATATTTTTTATGTTTACCATCTCCTCCACGTCTTAGATAATCTTTAAATCTTTCCATTCCTTTCTTTACTGATGGCTCTACTTCTCCTTGATATCCCGGATATCCTGGATATCTCTCCATTCCACCAGGTCTGACGCGTACGTTTATTCCTTGTCTTTGAAGTGGTCCTTTTTCATATGGATATTGTTCAGATATTTCAACTCCTCCAGGTTTTGGGTACCCTTTCATTCTATCCATTATTGGATGTCCCAAAGGTCCTTTCAGTCCTTGATATCCCGGAGGGCAAACGGGTCCTCCCATTGCATCTTCTTGAAGTGGTTGTAATCCTTCAGCCCACTGTTTAGGCCTTTCGTTGCCTTCACGTCTAAAGAAATCTTTCAATCTGTCTATCCCTCTTTCTCGTTCCGAAGGTCCGTCCTCTCTTTGATATTCCTCTGACCTCTCAGGTTCATCCACTCCCTCCTCTCCTAGCGGGCCCTCTTCTTCTTTAAGTCTTTCAAGCCCTATTTTTCGTTCTCTTGGCCCCTCTTTCGGATACCTTTTATATCTTTCGTCTCCCATATATTTCTTTGATCCTTGTATCCTTTTATCCCCTGGCACTCCTTCCTTATCTACTTTATCATTTCCTCGTCTCTCAAATTCATTTCCTTCCCTTTCTCCGTGTCCTACCGATTCGCGTCTTTGACCTCCTCTACGTCTACCGAATCTTTCGCTTTCTTCTCCCCGTAGTGATCCCCGATCTTCATCTCTTTCACGTGGTTCATGCACTCTTTGTCCTACATGTCCATCCATTCCTTTATCTCCTAATGATCTTGCATCATCCTCACGTGGGTCACGCCTTTGACGTCCTCTAAGCCTAATATACTCTTCGCTTTTATCTTCCCCTAATAAATCTTCCTCTTCATATTTTCCACGTCTACCTTGGCGGCTACTAATTATATCTATATCTTCTTTTCTTAATGATTTCTCATCTTCTTCACGCCTTCCACGTACTCCGCGTCTCTCACGTCCTCTAGGTCTGACATACCCGTCACTTCTATCCTCTCTTAGGGATTCCTCATCATCATAGCTTTCACGTCTGTCTTGACCTCTTGCTCTAACATTCCCTTCCATTCCAACATCTTCTAATGATCTTTCGTCTTCTTCACGACTTCCACCTCTTGGACGTCCTCTTTTTCTCACATATTCTACGTTTCCATTATCTCTTAAGAACTCCTCGTCTTCATATCTTTCACGACTACTACGTCGCCTGTCAGGCCCGTCCATTCTTCCGTCCCTTAGCGATCGTCTATCATATCCTTCACTTCCCTCCGCTCTTAAAGAACCCACATCTGCTCCAGATCTGTCACGTCCTCTATACCCTTCACTTTCTTCCTCTCTCAGAGATCTTTCATCGTCATATCTTCCACGTCTATCACGTCCCCTGCTCTCTCCAAGCGATACCTCGTCTCCTTCACGATCTCTATGTGACCCCTCACCTTCAGGATGCCCTCCACGTTCTTCCTCTTCAATTGAACCATATTCTACTGATGGTCTTTCCTCGCTCACTTGATCCTCATAACCTACATCTTCTTCTCTTCCTTCTTCCCCTTCTGCAAGCGGCCCATCATATTCGCTTAGTCTTTCAAATCCTACCTCTCCTTCTCTTCTATCATATGACTGAAATCTATCCAACCTTTCATCCTCTTTCATTGGGGCTACTTCTCCTGGATCTCCATATCTTACAGATCGTCTCTCATCCCCTTCTTCTCCTTCAAATCCGACCTGACCTGGGGTTCGTATTTCTCCTGAAACCTCTTCCAAGGGGCCTAATACATCCTCGCCTTCACCTTCAAATTCTTGCATACCCTCGGCAGACCTCTCACCTATCTCACCTTCTACCATATCAACTCCTTCCATACCTTCTATACTCTCAAACCCTCCCTCTCCTATACTACCTCCGTCACTTGCTCGTCGATCTACTATCCTAGATTCTCTATCACCTCCCATACTTTCTATGCCTTCCCCTCTTTCACGTTGCTCCCCTATTTCTAAGCTTCTTTCATCTTCTTCTCTTATAATATCTGATTCACTTCTGGGTCCTCTTTCTCCTTCTCTCCCCCCTATTTGTTCACCACCTTGCTCTTCTAGGCCATAGCCTACAGATCCTTCGGCTCCTCCTCCGAATTCCATGCCCTCTTCTATATCCAGACTTCCTTCTCCTAATTCCATACCTTCTAATGCATCTAATGTACCTTCTCCTTCTCCTTCAACTTCTCCTTCACCTTCTCCTTCACCTTCATTTTCTAGACTACTTCTATCTCTTAGACTACTGCCTTCTCCTATACTTCTTCGTTCTTCCAGACTTCTTCTTCCTTCAAAACTACTTCTACCATCCACACTTCTTTCTCCTTCAAAATTTATTTCTCCCCCAGATATACTTTCATCATCAATACTTCTATTTCGACTTCTATCTCTTCCCAAGCTTTCAGCTCCTGCCGGACTATTTGATTCAAATATATTTTCACCTTCCAAACTTTCTACTTCATCCAGACTTCCTTCCCCGACACTTTTTGCTCTTTCTAAACTACTCTCTTCTTCACCTGCTTCTATATCACTGAGTCTACTTATTTCTCCTTCGTCACTGTGTTCTCCACCATGATCATCTCTACTCATACTTTCTTCTTTACTGACAGATTCGCCTCTACTCACACTACTTTCTTCCTTTGCAGAGTTCCCTCTACTAACACTATCTTCCTCCTCACCTCTATTCACACTTTCTTCTTCTTTACCCGCACTTTCTGTTTTGCTTTCACTCTCTTCTCTACTCACACTTTCCTCACCACCTACAGGTAGCTTTTCACCCTCACTTTGATCTCCTTCCTCACCTTCTTCACCTTCCTCACCTTCCTCACCTTCCTCACCTTCCTCACCTTCCTCACCTTCCTCACCTTCCTCACCTTCTTCACCTTCTTCACCATCTTCACTTAACTTTACAGTTTCATCAGATGATCCTGCAGAAGCACCCGAGAGGTCACTACTTTCCGCATCAGATAAGGCAGACACTGCAGATTGAGCTTTACTTTGACCACTAACAGATATCATTGATTCGCTTGAAGCTACACCTTCGCCAAGTGCGGTTGCGGTCGACGGCTCAGATTTCAGTTCAGTGTCCTCTTCAATTTTAGGCAAAGGTTCACCCAGAGGAGTTGTTGGACCCTTCGATTCCCATGATATTTTCTTAGGCTTGGTGGATGGCGGTTTCGTTTTTGACACAGTTCGCTGCAAACGCGATTTCGCTGTTTCTGGATCCAATCCTAAGACTTCCAACACCTCGTCATCCGTTCTTGGGTCCACTTTCTTTTCATTGAGCCGCCTAATCATTTCTTGCATTTCTATGCGATGGTTATGATCAGCTATTAGCTCTTGTAGTGCATACTCTTCAATTTCACGTTGAGTATCAAAACTGAGGAGAAATCTATACATTGCTCCACCTAAAAGTCCACCAATAATTGGGCCAATCACAAACGGATACTGCACCGTCTCCGTTTTAGGGTAGTGGTAATATAATGCGATACTTTTCGCAGGGTTCAATATTCCGCCAGTGCATCTAGATAAGCACATGCACATGCTACAGTAACATAAACCTACACCAAGTCCAATTGGAGTTTTTACACCTCTTCTACGCAGATCTCTAGCTGATACTGCACATAATACAATGATGAAACTAGCTAAACCTTCTAGATACATGGTTACATCCGGCCGATCTGCCCATTTGGGGTTGTGCTTTATCTCCAACGACGGATACCTTATTATGCTTTCTGGTGATGGAGGAGACAGTATTGAGGGTTCAACAAATCTCTTCAGCACAACTAATCCACAAAAGCAGCCAATGATTTGCACGAAGAAGAACACACCCCACTTTAGTAATCTTATCTCGCCCGCTACAAACATTCCAGTGAGTATCATGGGATTGCAAAACCCGCACTCGAAACCACCGAATGCTTCCATCAGACAAGCTAACAGCAGCCCATTCGTTAGTCCACTGGCGAAATGGTAATGATGTATGTTATAATTGGTGTATATCTCGACGTTGGTGGTTCTTAGGAACGTGACGCAAGGCACCAGCATTAGGGTGAATGAAGCACAGTACTCGAGAATACATTGTGCAAACAGCATATCAATACGATAGACATCAGTCGATCCGACCACCGTGTCCAAAACATTTACGAGGGACGGCATATTGCTGCTGTTTTCTGTCCTGTGCTTTAATTTATATACTTATTATAAATTCAATGTCAATAAACATGGCGGCAACTTGATTCTTTGACATAGTAATATCTTTAAAATGGATTATATAAATTAAAATGTTTCAAAAATTGATTTTACAAAATCACAACATTTTGATTTTGCCACGAAATAAAGTTCATTATTAGTCTGCAAACTTATATATGGCGGTGAATGAAAATGACATATACGTTGAATCATATGGCTGCTTTGATATTCTGCAAGAAAGGGGTGATTTATACAACTGTAAATATAAGTTTGTATCACATTATGTCAGAAGTTTAATTTTTTTATTTATTAAGTTTATCCCGAAGGAAAGGCAAGGGGAACTAATCCCATACACCCATTGTCTTTAGTAAATGATTTCTGAATTTACGATGGATGATAATAATGATGATGATGAATGGAAACTTCGGGAAAATCCTTGAGAACAAGTATAAAGTTAGTCAAAATAAAAAATTATTGCAAAAACAACTTACATGGGCCCATATAGAGATCGTATTCCGGCTAAAGTTTTACTCAGCTTACCTGCGTATAAAACCATGCACACGCACTAGATTTACATCACAAGTAATCAATATACAGAATGTTTTTTCGTCGCCACCATTAACGAAGGGTACGTACTCTATACATCAAATAAAGTAAGTTTATGCAAAAAAAATGCTGGGAAACGATGTAAATTTTTTTGATTTTTTTTTTAAATTACTTAATCGGGCGAAATTTGTAGTGTCCAGTGTTTATGCTAGTTTTTCATAGACAGATATTAATTATTTCTCGTGAAAATATCTTGCTACGCGCGTGCAATGTGCATTTATGCAGAAAAACGCAGTCTATTTACTCAACTTTGGACCCTAATATTTTGGAAACCAGACACTTCCCAGGTATGCTTCCATGGAGAAAAATGATCGTGATGATGAGGAGATTCCGTAGTTTTCGGGAACGTTGACGACCAAAAATCACCTGTATAACTTATCTACCAGAAAACATCACTTTACGGACACATGTAAGCCATTTACAAATAATTTCACAAGAAAATTACACCTGCACCCTTCCAGCTTTTCCCGCTGAATCTCAGAAGTTTAAGACAATGATATTCTGTCACAAAAAGCACAAAAATCACAAAAATAAATAGATATGCATGGAGCAATAGAAATAAAATGCTCTATGATAAAAAATATGCATGCGAAACCTGACCTAAGAGTCGAGTCGACCATAGGAGTCAACTAAGAACTCAGAAGCGTACTTTCAGGCAATGATCTAGCAACTCATCACTGATCTCCTACCGCTCTGTCTACCGCATATTTGCCAATATAATCGTTGTTTTTGTGGACAATGATTTATTACGACAAATAAACGTTTGTGAACTCTTTTCATGGCCATCCATTACAAATACAGATATCTCACTCAATACAGTTAAATTATCTAACTATTTACCGTGCGGTAACTACATAATGACTTTTAAATATTAATGTGATTGGCCGATTTAAATTAATTCCGTATCCCATTGTACGCAATGGAAGTTCCACCACAGGTCAGCCGATGAAGCATCCTGTATAGTTCTCAACAAGTTTTTATATGCCGGTGGAAGAATGCATAAACTCTGAGTTTGATGTAACTACAGTATGGTAATTTCAAATTATTCGCTAGTTACAGCGACACTAGCGACATTGGCGCTTGGTTGGTTATGCTTGCGGTGGTGTAGTCTTTTTTTAATGAACTGTTTTATAAGGCAGGTGGATTTCTGGTAAGGTCCAGACGTTTAGTGGTAGCCAGCCGGTGTCCACGTCGGTTTTGACTTTTAATCGGAACTTTTCTTTAACAAGTGTAGCGCAAGGTAAGTGTTGAATTTTTGGACTAAAAATAAGTCATTATGTTGATGCCTAGGCGCCTGTGCTGATACGGGGTTTCACTTAGAATACATCAGCTGCTTCTCCTGCCGTGCATGCCGTAAGAGGCGACTAAGGAACTCGGGTATTCTCTTAGGTGACAAGCTAGCAACTTGTCAATGATTACTTACACCTGTCCCCGCTAAACGTGATAGTGGAATCTCCTTCAATGTAATGGTTACCTCGTTTCTCGAACAAAGCCGTCTTTATGTATGTTTAGGGTCTACAGTTTTTGGTTACTTTTCCCTTACGTGTAGGTAGGTGATGTTCTATTTAATAATGTTTTGTTTTTTTATGGGTTCGACTCTTATGTTATATATATATATAATAAAAAGGATCTTTAGATCCTTTAGGCAACCTCACCAGCATATGGTGCGCCTTATTGTAATTACTAGACACTGACTAAAGTTGTGAAAAACCTATCAGATACCGTTAATAAGCAGAGTCTCTAATGATACACCCTATACTTAATACCCTCCTTATAATGAGACGGAAACATTTTCCAAGAGATTCATTACCGATTGAAGAGTATTTGTGCCCGAAAAGTGGCGGTAGCCTCACCCCTTACTATGTCGGACTTAAATAGATTTACTGGTGAACATTTCTACCCTTATTCTATTATTTATGGTGTCGTCGTCGCAATATGATTTTGACATGGTGTGACTATGTACTTATGTTCATTTTCTCAATTTAGTTTTGTAATAGTTGAAGTTTTTCGTTAGTTTCTCGAACGCTACTGCAATAAAGACGGCTGATTTGACTACGAAATAAAATAATGCTCAATTCAGTTAAATAGCGGAGGGAGCAGAGAGCATCAATAACCAACAAATGTTAAATAAAATAAATCTCACGACTAACTTCGATCTGTGATCAGTTAGATATACAATAATTTTTAGATATATCCGAAGTGATAATTTTAGTTGCTTGATTCACATCCCACACTATTGTGTAAAAATTCATAAGTAAACTAATAAACTAACTGAAAAATTTTAGGCTTTGAGAGAATACCACCCATTCTGCACACATACCTATAAGTAGGTATTATGTTCCGAAGATTGTACTTACATAAAATAAAATAACCATAATTGGGCAGCATAAAAAGTTATATCTTTTGCCTGTCCTTACTAATGAGTACCTAGTACCTATTATAAATGCAAAAGTAACTATCCATCTGTCTACAAAAGCGATCTAAATAAAATTTGGTAAGTACCATAGTAAGCTTGACCCTGAGAAATGACATAGATGTATCCCGTAAAAGGTTTCCGGAACATTTCGACTGTTTTTTTTTTCCTTCAGTCCAGGTCGGCGTCCACTAGTACTTAATATTTGGCAAATAACACTTCATCTAAAAAAATCCACGTGTGCTCGGCTACCTTGAATAGGGTTATAAGCACGATTTGAAGCACATAATTATTGCAAATCAAAGCATATTATGCATACTGGAAACGCGTGATTTAATTCAATACTTCGTTTATTTAAATCGAGTGAACCCAGAGGTAAAGGTTATATTCTACATGAATATTTTACACTTCACAAATTAACATTATTTACAATAATTTAAAGTTTTAATTGGGTTGTTTCCCTCAAAACAACTGTTTGTTACTCGTTTTGTGCGAAAGTAAGGAAATAAAGAAGTGCCTAGTGTAGTGATATTAGATGAAAACTGACCAAAACTATCCTAAGATAATATCAATTAGGGGTACCTAAGTTCGAGAAATAAGGGTTTCAAATATTTACCTTTTTTAATCCCTATTGTACCTACTTAGTCTACATCCTGTAACTTTCTAAAATTAACGTACATAGGTAAATCGAGGGTTACTAACTAGCCTAAATATAATAAATATCCTTAAATAATCTTGTATGCTGCTCTGGGAGTAA
Organism: Carposina sasakii; assembly: GCA_014607495.2. Classification (NCBI taxonomy): domain Eukaryota; kingdom Metazoa; phylum Arthropoda; class Insecta; order Lepidoptera; family Carposinidae; genus Carposina; species Carposina sasakii. The sequence continues at coordinate 8,787,033 of CP053169.1, forward strand.
AAAAAAACGTATAACTACAGCTGCTTCTCTTCCCGGGCATACTGTACAAGTCAGTAGAGGGACAAGAGGGTCTTGGTGTTTTGTAGGCGATGGGCTGACCACCTGTCACTACTAACCGAACTTGTACATTTTAACTATACCCTGTGCTCTGCCTACCCCGTAAGGAATAAAGGCGTGATTATATGTATATGTATGTACCTTTCTGTGGTAAAATCACGTTTTTTCTTAAGTGTTATCTTTTGACCATCAGATGGCGCCTCCCACCGTAGTATGCGAAGACAGGCTGACTTCGGGACACCGGCTCTCCCATCCCCCTCCTGGAGATGAGGTCTTCGTTTCTGGCATATCAGGGTACTTCCCTGACAGCAACTCCGTCATGGAGCTGCAAGAGAATCTATTCAATAAGGTATTTATAGTTATTTATTCTTTATATATTCAACGTCCCACCAAACTGCTTGCGCTGTTTGACTGTGGGATCCATTAGTAAATTAGTAAGTAAATAAGTGTTGACATAACATAGTCCAAAATACAAACTGCGGTCACCAATCCGCCTGCCCCAGCGTGGTGACTATGGGCAAACACCCCCCATGGCAGTCTTGTAGCGTGCCCTGGGGGAGGCCTACGTCCAGCAGTGGACTGCAATAGGCTAATGATGATGATGATGAAGTAAATAAGTATGATCTAGAGTGATTGCTACCATGAATATGACTATGAATATGAATATGACTTACTGGCAGGAGTGTCTTATTCCGTTTTGTACACCGTAAAGGGTGCATTTTCACCAGAGATATGCGAGGAACATGTGTCTTGCGTATCTTGGTGGAATGTTGTGCTGTGGAAAAGTGTGGTCGTTTCCACCAAAGCCGTGTGAAGAAAACGTGTCTAATGGACTGTACTGTAGGTATGTCCCAACATATTTCTCGGCCACACCTCTCGTTTGTTTTGTACGTCCACCTCGCTCCGCTGAGCTAAATACTTGGTACTTGTCTCTGATCATTAAAATATGCCCTCGCTAGGCTAAACGTAGCTGTGGGATCTTCCATATGTTCCTACAGTTCTGGCTACCCAATTTCGGTAACACAGTCGTCTCTATATGTACCTATATGTAAATGTATTTTGATAAATCGACATACGTTACTTCCCGTTCGTTCTACAGCTCACTACTGTACAATATGTATTATTTTTTTCAATCCTCATTCATCCCGAACTTACTGCAACACGCATTATCCTCATCCCTACCACCTTCTCCACCAGGTGGACCTGATCTCCGGAGACGGTCGTCGATGGAAGCTGGCCCATCCTGAGATTCCGCAGAGGACTGGCAAGATCAACAACGTTAACAAGTTTGACGCCTCCTTCTTTGGCGTCCACTACAAGCAGGCTCACACCATGGATCCAATGTGCAGGATACTCTTGGAGAAGGCGTATGAAGCAGTTATTGATGCTGGTAAGTACGCCAGTTTGGGGTTGATGCGAGTGGGGTGGAGTTCCTATATTTAGAGGATTAAGATTTCATTCCTCTTTGATTTGCGTACCGCTATCTTAGGAAACGATACCTTTACCTTGTTTGTGTAACTCAACTGTTAAGGTTTTTTTACGCCATTTAATATTAGATCGTAAATCACTGTTCACTTGAAAGAAAATTAAAATGTACCTAACTATAAACCCAGCAATGAATGATAAAACCTTAAAAAACCTATTCTATTGGGCTTCTTGTATATCAACTCTTATATCCGTTCTATAGGACACAAGTACTCGTCTCTTCAATAATCTTCTGCCCTAAGTAATATAGGACTTAGTGCTATATATGAGGTCTAAAATTGTAATCGAAGCGAGAAATAAGGTCTGTATTTTTCCAGACCCCACGTTATACTGTCATCGATAACGGTTTAAATAGAGGGCGTGGTCACACCGAATTGTATTAACTTACCAATTTTATTTATCTAAAACTCTACCAATAGCAATACTGAATGATGGTTAGTTTTACCGGGATTTGTCCGCAATTTGCGTTTATAAATTGCCAATGTACGATGAAATTACTGAGTGATATAATAATAAATAAATCCGAAGTCCAGAGTTAGTGTTAACAGGTTGTACATCGTGCATACCTTTATGCTTCTAATGCGGCATCTTGCGAAGTTGATTTGCGAATACCTTATATCGCCCTATGTTACTATCGACATTCGTATAAGTGTTACCGCGAGCCTGATTTTCAAACGTCCCCATTCAATACTGGAGCTACCTAAATAGACTTTCTTTGTTAATAACGAGGTCAAATTTATCTGATCACCGAATTCGGGGTCGCGGGACTGATTAGATTCGTTTCGGTCATTGGTTAGGTCGATTTAGGAGCTTTATTTAGGAGTCTATGGAATCGGTTCTATAAAGAAGGCATTAAGTAATGGAGGTCTTAACTTTTGCTGACAGAAATTGAGGATTTTCAGGTTCATTTTCCACCAATCAGGATTGATGTTACGAGTACTTTACACTAAATTAACGTTTTTACGACTTCTACCTTTTTCTATGTTACACCCAGTTTCTGAGATTATGAACATACATAGGTACCTATAGAATACAACCCGTAAGAATATCCTCAACTACAGTCATGTCAAAATTATCTGCGGTCACGATAGTGGCCCGCCAAGACGAGACAAAAACAAAGCCAAAGCGCAAGAGCACTACATATCCTTTCTCGAAGCATTTCATCATTTTTTAAACACTCTTAACTTGTGTAATTTTTTAGTGCTAGTGATAAATCGTGTGTAAAGTTACACACGACTTTTAATAGCAAAATGTATAGAATATCTGTGAAATTAAAAAAATTGTATAACGTTTCACATTTTTTGTAGTATGGCCCAAAATAGATATTTAAACTATATGCTGATTTCTCCAAAGTTAGCAGTTTCTTAAAGAACGGACTCTACAAAGTGTAAAAAATATGAATTAAAAAAAATTATGGCCAGGCACGGCTCATCTACAAACTGTACAAGTGGACCCCTCCAAAGTATCCGAAGACCAACAAAACGTGAATATTAAGTGGACAAATTCAAATTTCGCCCCAAAAACGATTGCAGACAATATTGAGTTATAATTACTGGAGAAGTTTTTAATGGATTTCGAGATAAGGGAATGTGCAGATGATATATATATATATATTTAAAGAAAGAAAAATAATATTTATTTAAGTATACATATAGAAATTAAAAATGTGATAATGATGATGTAATATTTAGAAGTATTCACGCGGATTTTGTTAAAAACCAGTTAGGTATATTACTTATTTATATATTATCAGAATTACATCAGAACTACACGTAGGCTGTAGAACATGCGGAGAAAGTTATTGTTATTCAGTAGATATATAAAAATAAATACACTATCATTGCCTCTAATAAAATAAGCCACGTGTAAAATTACACATCCGTAAAATATTTTGACAGCATACTGTACTTATAAACTGTTTTTATAAGTAAGGTACTTATTATGTAAACATAGGCAGAAAGAAAAATTCTCTAAACCATACATTAGCTTCAATTTTTACAATTTTTCCCCTACGAATCTACAAGTATATTTTATTCTATCGATAAAAAAAATGCATCAGATCCATTTGTTTGATACCTTATGTTTTTTATTTAACGAGAATTTTGACGTCACTTCTCTAGGAGCTTTATCCGTTCGTCTGTACAAAACCTTAAGAGTTTTTTGTCGATTAGTAGATTTCTAGTACGATATTATCCCATCATTCAATCGTCGATAGGGATTCGTATTTTTATTTATCTTATTTTTAGGTTGTTTAATACCCATTACCCATTGACATTAAAATAGATTTTTGAAACATACCAACCAACCCGCCTGCCCAGCGTGGTGGCAAAACCCACCTATGGGAGTAGTCTTGTTGCGTTACCCTGGGGCCTCCCCTTATACGAGGCGCGTTCGTAAAATAAGTTCCGCAAAGCTCCGCAGCCTCAAGGAGCGCTGTTAATCGAGACCTCGCGCCGCTGGTTTGTAGGCTGGTTCCCCCACTCCAATTCCTCCCCCCGGGCGACTTCGCTTCGACGCTCAGTCTTGGCTCAGCAGCCGTTAGCTATGGATGTCCCTCTTGCGTCTCCCGCCAGCTGCGAATTGCGGTCGGTGATTCGATTTTTGGCTGCAAAGCAAATGTCTGCGAAGGATATTCACTCCGAACTTTGTGCAGTGTACGGAGATGACTGCATGAGCGAAGGAATGGTTCGAAGATGGGTGAGAGACTTCAAAAACGGACGAACCGACGTTCACGACGAGCAGCGCGCCGGGCGGCCGTCGGTATCGGACGAAACAATCGCCAAAGTCGAAGCAAGAATGCTGGAAGATCGACGGGTGACGCTTGAAGAGCTGTCCGAATTGATTCCCGATGTCAGCAAAACGACAATTTACAAGATTTTGACGGAACATTTGGGTTATTCCAAGGTGTGCGCAAGGTGGGTGCCGAAAAGGCTCACAAAAGACCACAAGCAGCAACGGGTTGCAGCGTCCACGAGTTTCTTCAGCGCCACGAAGCCGAAGGAGACGAATTTTTGGACTCAATTGTAACGGGTGATGAGACTTGGGTCCATTACACCACACCCGAGACAAAGGAAAAGTCCCGTCAGTGGCGTCACTCAAGTTCACCGAAACCTCAAAAGTTCAAGCAAACACTCTCTGCCGGAAAACTTATGGCAAGCGTGTTTTGGGACCGTAAAGGGGTGTTGCTGTGTGATTTCATGCCTCGCGGGACAACAATTAACGCAGACAGGTACTGCGAGACATTGAGGAAACTTCGACGAGCGATACAGAACAAAAGAAGGGGTAGGCTGACGAAGGGCGTTCGTCTGCACCATGACAACGCTCGACCTCACACCGCCCGCTCAACAACAGCCCTTATCGAAGAATTTGGATGGGAAACCGTCACTCAACCGCCGTACAGCCCGGACGTAGCCCCGAGTGACTTCCATCTTTTTCCGGAACTCAAGAAACACTTGGGTGGAACAGACTTCAACACCGACGAGGAGGTGCAAGAAGCATTCTCAACTTTTTGCGCAGCCAGGCGGGGGAGTTCTACGACTCTGGAATTATAAAATGGGCGGCCCGATGGCAAAAGTGCATTGATCGAAATGGCGAATACGTAGAAAAATAGCAAATTGTCCAAGCTTTTCAAAAATGTACCATTTATGGCAATTAAACCTGTTTTTCTATGTCAAAAAACTCTGCGGAACTTATTTTACGAACGCGCCTCGTATTTTCTTGTTGTTGTCCCCTTATGTATTTGATTGTTTTATTAATCGATTGATTGGGTAAATAAGATAAAAACATTTGCCTAGCATAAAATTTTGCCTTATTGTATGGAATCTAGATTTTTTCAATCAAATTATAGGGAAAATTGAATTTTCCTGATCAATTCCGAACTAACGTCGAACCTTTCCGAACATTCAACGAGTTAGTAGTCCGAAGTTTGATTATTTTGGAAACACAATACGAGCGAATGCGAGCCAACTTTTTTGCTGGAAAAAGTTTGAGAACCAGCGTAAGCTGAACTGAGATGCCCAAACACTTGATTTACAGGGTGCAACAGAAGAGGTATGTATGTATATCAAATGAATAGCTATAAAGCCGTTGAGAATCCGACACGGGTGACGAAAGGAATTTTGAGGCTCAAAATCACGCCACTGCTTAAAATCAAATAATTAGATACCTACCTATTATAGTTATTTCATTTATCGTTTCAGTCTCGTGAACAGGTTCTTAATGTTTATAGTGTGTGCTATTTTGACTTTTAGCATTTCTGGTACACTCTGTATATTGTGTATGGAGATGAAAACGATACTTGCACATTATATGAACATATTTAATATGTTTATTTGAAGCTCTAATTTTAATTTATACACGTTTAACGTAAGTGGATATGGATGACGCGAAAGATGTAGGTATGTTTGGAACGTACTAAATGGAGATCTGTGGGGTAAGCACTAACCTTTTTACGCGGCGTAACGCTAGCAACTCGCGAGAAAAATATATGGGAAATGACAGTTTGACGCTAGCGTTACGGACTATCGGCAGGTTCGTGCTTACCCCTCTGTAGTCTCTGCCTACCCCTATGGGATATATGCGTGAGGTTATTTATGTATGTATGTTTGTTAACGTAAGTAATAATAATGAAGGTTTGCATGCCTATAATTTATGTACTTATACATATATCTGAGACGGTATGTTAATATTTTTAAAATGTAATATGTAGATATAGTTGGTAACCTAATTAAATAAACAGATAAGTAACGAAAGAAGAATGTCTGTTCTGTAAAACTCGGGTATCATCGTACATTGGTTGAAACGTTCGTGTTTTTCCACCATTATGCCGAGTTGAAGAGTTGCTAACAATAACAATCATTCACAGTTTATGATACCGTAATAACTTGTATCTGTGAAGTAAAATATATAAATAAATATGTATATAAATAAAATAAAAATAATCGATGAGCCAGCAACTGATCCTTTACCTCTGACCCTGCTAAACAATTATTATTAGTAGCATCATCATCATCAGCCTATTGCAGTCCACTGCTGGACGTAGGCCTCCCCCAGGGCACACTACAAGACTGCCATGGGGCGTATTTGCCCATAGTCACCACACTGGGCAGGCGGGTTGGTGACCGCAGTTTGTATTTTCCACTATGTTAAATGTTGGAAACCCTTAATCGCCTCGTACGATACCCACGGGCAGACTTGGGGTGGTACGAATTCTACTCTGCCGGCACCACGCGGCCATTATTAGTATGCTGAATCTCAATCTGTGTATTTTACAGTATTTATTATCATTTCAATATAAGTAGCTAAGTATATATTTTTAAAATATGTCTCAGGCAGGAAATATGCAATTCTAAAATATTATTTGACCTAAGACAATATTCAAATTCAATATTTTCATATATTTTTTGCCTAAAAATATTTTTTAAAGTACACGTACTAAAAATAGGCAGCACTGTAAACATTGTGTTCTAGTAATTTCGGAGCGCATACGAATGTTTATGACTCCATAATTTCGCCGACATTTCGACCTAACGGGCCCTATTCAAATGTTGGGCCCCGCATATTTAGGCCCCTGAAAGGTATAAATTGCACATGTGTAGAGAAAACTCGCATTATTTCCCTAAAACTGTCCAAAATGGTTGATATTGGTCAAGCGTATTTTGGAGTCGCTAGCATCTATTTGGTTAGTCAAAATGAGTACACAAGTCGCCATGTTCCATTTATCACCACTTTGTATAAAAGGTGGCGGGTTGTGGCATTTTCTTGTTGACGTTTGCATGCATACCTTCATTTGTTACGGATTAAAACAATAAGTTTGACTTCATTCGTTGGGATTCTGTGCAGTAAAATGTTTTGCGTTCCCATTGACCACATGGAATTTTGAGCTTTAAAAGTTTCCAAACAATTGAAATTCAGCCACGTAAAAGTATCCACTTAAATGGTAAAATAAAATTAAGAGACCACCCTCAATCGCTCTGGTCAGGAATTTATATTATCTTGTTGATGATTTGAGAAGACAAAATAAGGGGTCATAATGACGATTGTTTTCATTCCTTGGCAACAGTGTCCGATGCGGGATAATCGCGTTACTGGGATGCGGGTGATGGCCGTCACAGCAAATTTAGGCAGTGACTCGATAGGCTTGAAGGAGCAAACGTTTCAATGACAAGCTTCTATCGATTCGATCGAGATTTAATGTTACTTTGTCCAAACCCTCAGGGATATTGTAGATGCATAAATCAAGACATATCTCAAAAATATTTATAGCAGATTTTAAGTGCGCCTTTACATTAGGTCACAAGTAGTGCGACAGCCGCGCGACTTGCTTAGATTAGGGTGGCCGACTGATCGCACGCGGCTGCCGCGCTGCCCGTCCGCTATGACAACCGCGCTGCTGCCGCACTACTTGCGACCTAATGTGAAGGCACCCTAAGATCGTTTTATGTCGTCTACGCATAAATTAGCATACCGATTCGGTATTCTAATATAAAATCAATCTTTGGATATAAATGGAATTCTCATCCGAATATAAGGAAAGTGATACATTTCCTCGTTGAATTATTCATAAAGTTGGGCCGATAATAAATCTATTAGCGAGATTCCGTGTCTTTGGTTTGGAAATGCGCTGTTTAGACTCAAATAGGTAGATTTTTTTTCATTAGGTATTATGATCTTATATGGCTAAAATTTTTAGCATAAACAAACATATACGGCTACGATTCCAAAATAGGATAGCCAAAAGTAGGGTAGGGTGGGGTAGGTAGTACAATAGAGGAATAAGATGTAGACATAGAGTGCTATTCATACTAACTGTTTCGATGGACCATTAGACTTTTCGGTGCCTCAAAAGCGGTGATAGCCCAGTGGTTAAGACGTGCACCTTCCAAGCGGGAGGCGTAAGTTCGATCCCCGTCACGGGCCTGTATCAATGAATTTATTTCATGTACAGATTTTAATGTTGTGAAATTGTCACTTAGCTCGTGCCTCGGAAAGCACGTAAAACGTGTTGCCTTGGCCGAAATACGGTCGGAGATCATCATCATGACATTAGCACTCTATGACATCTTATTCCTCTATGGTAGTAGATACGATAAGAAATGAGGTGATCAGAAAGAAGTGTGGTATAAATGAGGACGTGGTGACGAAGATTGAGAAGGGTATGTTGAGGTGTTTGGGCATGTGGAGAGGATGAGTGAAAGTAGACTGACAAAGAAAGTGTACAACGGAAGAGTGGATGGAAGGGTTGGAAGGGGAAGACCTCGCCGGACTTTCACCGATCAAATTGGTAAAATTCTAAAGAAAGGTCAGGTCAAGAGTACCCTAAACCGACGAGCGTGCATGAAGAATATCATGAAAGTAGATGAAGCGAAAGAGGTGTGTTAGGATCGTAGCAAATGGAGATCCGTGATCTCTGCCTACCCCTCCGGGAAAGAGGCGTGATTATTATGTATGTATGTATGTATGTATGTAGTAGTTTCTACTCGCACAGACATGTTCAGCACAGCGGGGCCAAATGAAAGATCAGTAACAAGTTGTTAGCTCAACGAACGCTTATACTTATCTACATGTAAACAAGGTAAATAATGAACATGGACTTGGTACAATAATCATATTTATTTTGATTGCGTATTTGCTTTTTTTATAAATGACAATGATATTAGGCATTCGTTTGTTTGTGAGAAAATTGAAAATCATAAGTATATTAATTAGACTAAATAGTTTTGATTGTTTTTGTAGTGTTGTACGATTGTTTTCGCTGGTTTTAGATACAGATTATTAATCTTGAACAACTATAATCAAGTTTTGAGCAAATAATTAACGATATCCTTCGATATTGTCCCCAGGTATGAACCCGAAAGAGCTCCGTAATACCAACACTGGTGTGTTTGTCGGCGCCTGCTTCTCCGAATCGGAAAAGACCTGGTTCTACGAAAAGATGCAGGTCAACGGGTTCGGCATTACAGGGTAAGATGCGATAAGACCAGGCGTTTTTCCACTAGACGACATTACGACACGACCACGACTTTTCGTCAGCTTGGGGCCGTGGGAAAACGAGCCATACTATTTAATACAGTTTTGCTTCAAAAAAAGTCGTGTTCGTATCGTGGCCGTAGTCGTGCCGTGGCCGTGCAGTCTAGCGGAAAAATGCCCAGTACCTATGCATAACTTTACATAGACATACAGTGTGTTTTATTGTCAACGTTTCCGAATACCACACTCTCCTAAGTGTGTATAGATATACAGGATGTTTTATTGTCGTCATCAACGTTTCCGAATACCATGCAATTATATTCACGAACATTTTTCTCCACGGAAGCCTACCTGGGAATTACTGGGAAGTGTCTGGTATCCAACATTATAAAGGTCTAAAGTAGACTTACTTTTACTCGAAAAAAAAATCCTATGTAGGTAAGTACCTACGAGTACTTAATAAATTAAAATCGTATACTTACCAACAAAAATGTACCAAGGTACGTTTTTATCGTAAACGGTGGCAACGAAAATCACCTGTATACCTATGCATATAGGTAGGTACTTACCTGTTTTTGAACGTTGTTTTGTGTAGTAGTAATAATTATCTTGTACAAAGCAGTAGAAACAGATTCTCTGCGACTCGCACCAGTCTCGACACTATTAAGATTAAACTTTCCACTTCGCACTATAACTGCTGACATAATTGTCGGTCCTCATTTCTCTATGCCACAGTATCATTATCAATCAGCGTATCAAGGTAGTACTTTTAGGTATTTTCCTGGAAGCTAGGGGTTACTCGAAGGCCAAACCACTTTTATTAGCAATGCGTCAAATTACCAGTAAAGTGACAGTCAAATTGAAAAAAAAGCAACCAATTTTCGGTATTATGTAGTTAGATAATTTACTCACGGAAATGGGAGAATATAATATTTCCAGTCCGTATTAACTAAAACTTAACAAAGCAAATAAATATGTTTTAGTGAAATTGTCTTGTACGCTAAAAACATTATCTACTAGCAATTAAAACAGGATTACAGAGATAAAAGATCTTTCCAAAGAAGTTTACGATAGGAGTAGGTACTTTACTTGTGTCACTGACTTATATTATTATACTCTGCGGCACAGACGATTTGTATTGAGTTACAAAAGCATTTAAAGTTTCCCCAGAACAATGAATCAAGACTTCAATTTCACAAATGTACGAGTATTTTAATTTAATACGTTTTATACAAAAACTGTAGACTGTAGGTACATACTTTAATATAAATATATATATATTGTATCTAAAAATTGTAACCTACATAAGAGTTTTCCGAAAAATGAATTTCAGCAATTCGAGTAACAAAAATTATTTTTTTAAATACATTGCTCTACTTTCTTTTGTATTTCCATTGGTATAAGGAGATGCCAAAACAACAGGATTACGAAAGAGAACTAAAAATAAACACAAAAACTTGGGACAAACAATGTAAGTTATCGAATCATCATGCGCTAAATGAAGGTTTCCCACTGGAGGAAGTGGTTTGATAACATACATGCATATAATCACGCCTTTACCTCTTACGGGGTAGGCAGAGCACCAAGGGCCGATAGGTCCACATGGTGCCACTTCTGACCAATTTTGAGGGTATAGCTGAAATGTTTGGTTTGATAACTTTGTGTAAAATAATTACATTATCTAAGGCACCTCATATAAAATATCGGTAACAAGTAAGAGTCGACTGAAGAACTCGGGCGTTCTCCCAGGCGATAAATTAAGATTTAGATAAGATAACTTGTGACTAATCATTAAGATCTGTCCACGCTATGCTAAAGGTTACACTGGGATCTTTAATATCCTGCAGTTCTGGCCACCCCATATCGGGACAACCGTATGTGTTTTGTTATCATAGAGCAGGGTTTCTCAAAGTGGGGTTCGCGAACCCCTAGGGGTACGCAGTTAGACGGTAGGGGGTTCGCGGAAAGATTTATGTAATTAGTGGTGGCTGGTTGACTGTCAAGCGTGTGCGATTCGCTATCCGATGAACTGATAAGGTGATTTCCAGATATTGACAAATCTGAAAGCTGGATTCGAAACCCATTTATCACAACTGAGAGCACAGGAGTCCATAATAGAAATGTGTGCTGATGAAAGTCTTCAAGCTGATTTCAAACGCATGTCCTTAATTGATTTTTGGGCAGGTAGACTGAATGAATATCCTGAACTTTCTCGCAAAGCGGTAAATTTCCTTTTGCCCTTTGCAACAACCTACTTATATGAGAGTGGATTTTTACACCTTGTAATGTTAAAAACTAAATGCAGAAATCGACTTATTGCTGAATCAGAATTAAGATTAAATCTGTCTAAAATTACTCCTCAAATTGATTCAATTTGTGCCGGGAAACAAGCCACCCATTCCATTAATATATTTTTCCCTTTTGCTACTTACTGTATTTGTTAACTCTATTTGAAATAAAAAAACATATTTTCTTCTACAGGTAGTTTATTTAATTTTGAGTTAAGGGTTCGCGATCGTTTGAGAACTTTTACAAGGGTACGTGGGGCAATAAGTTTGAGTATATGTCATAGAGGAATAAGATGTCATAGAGTGCTAATGTCATACTAACAGTTTCGATATACCATTAGACTTTTCGGTGCCTCACAAGAGTCCTTGATACTTCGATTCTATTAGTGTAATGTATAGTATTACTAATGTTTTGTAACGTATAGTTATGCAATATAAGTGTCTGGAAGGAATTTTGAGGTACCGAAAAGTCTAATGGTGCATTGAAACTGTTAGTATGACATTAGCAATCTATGTCTACATTTTATTCCTCTATGCCGTAATTTAGAGATATTCCTTTAGTTCTCTATCAAAGGCCAAATAAATATAACAAATCGTTTCCCTTTGGCCGATGAATATAATAAATTCAAGTGTAATCAAATGAGTCTATTTGAAATTCCCTCGTACTTTACGAGTAGTGATTCTGAAATTGTTTTCCTGAAGTTTTTTTATGCTCGGTTACCATGGAATAATAAAACGTTCTAAATACCAGATTCGCGTCGAGTATTGTCTGAATATTAAAGCTTTTTGAACAAAGGAGTTTCAAGTAAATGCGGTTAAATGAATTTAAAATAAGTTGGAATTATAATGTGATGGCGACGAAGCAGAATGTTTCTCTCTTCCGTGACTTTTTTTGTTATAACTTATTCTTATTCTTTATTGCACATACACAAAAAGAAATATGGCATACAACATAAAAGAAGAGATGCATGTACAATGGCAAGCTTATCTCTACAAGAGATCTCTTCCAGCAAGCCAAGCAAGTAAAGAGAAATTGTTAACAACAGGATAACATGTGCAACTAAACAAATTCTAAGAAACTACATAACTACATTGAGAAAAAAAGGAGATAAACAAATGACAGCATATTCAAATAATGGACAGGTGATTCTTCAGCTTTTCCCTAAATGTGCCAATAGTTTTGTGTGTTTCTTGTTATTAAACATTTTGCAAACTATCTATAGGGTACTTACCTAATAGAAAATGGTTTGTCTGATGGATCCACGCAACCTAAACAGCTTATCAAAGACCTGAAACTTGAAGGGTGTATTCTTTGTTTATCAGATCGGAAATTCACCTTACCTAAGTACCTAGTGTACTGTTCATTTTCATGAACGCAAAATTGAAGTTTCCATAGATATAAACACGACATAAGTAACTCCAAGTACCTTAAATATAATAATTTTTCAAGAGAACAGCTAATAAATCAAAATGCTTGGGGCACTAGGTCACTGAATCTCTAAACATACTAAGGTTAGAGAAAAGTGCAGGCTTTTATAGTAAACTAGCGGACGTCCGCGACTTCGCGTAAACTTTACAGCCTATGTACTCCCTACTATATATATATCATCTCTCCTTTCTCTATGATATTTGCCCACTACTCTATAAAATCTAAATTGGTCAATATTTTGCAGATGTTCCCGAGCTATGTTGGCTAACCGCATCTCTTATTGGCTGGGAGTGACGGGTCCTTCTTACACCGTCGATTCGGCTTGCTCCAGCTCTCTCTACGCCTTAGAACACGCCTTCAGAGCCATTCGAGACGGACATTGTGATGCTGCTATAGTTGGAGGCTCCAACTTGTGTCTGCATCCTTATGTATCGCTGCAGTTCTCTAGGTAAGTCTAGTCTATACATATACATATCGGCATCATAAAGGAGACCCTAAACTTTAGCATAGCGGAGCAAGATGTGAACGATCTTCACCGATCAGTGGCAAAGTAACTCTTCGCCCGAGAGAACGCCTTGACTCCTTAGTCAAGGAGATGCAGCTGATGTATTCTAGTGAAGCCCCGCACTAGCGCAGGACATTAACTACATTATCATTACAAGAGAATCACACTGCGATCACCAACCCGCCTGCCCAGCGTGGTGACTGGCAAATCCCCCCTATCGCAGTCGCCTTGTGGCGTGCCCCGGAGGAGGCTTACCTCCAGCAGTAGACTGCAATAGGCTTAGGTACTAGCGTACCTACATACCTAAAGGGTAACATTGTCATGTAGACTGGTATACCTACTCCGTATTATTCCAGATTGGGAGTCCTGTCTCCCGACGGCCGCTGCAAGAGTTTCGACGCCAGTGCCAACGGCTACGCGAGGTCAGAAGCTATCGTCGTCTGCTTCCTACAGAAAGCCAAGGACTCTAGGAGGTAAGGAATCCCTATTATCAACCTTATGACCTCTCGTGTCCTTTGTTATGTATAAACTTAACTAGACTTGTGGGGTTGGTGAAAAGAGAAGCGTTTCCGGCTTCACCGGTCCACTAGTTATAGTTTTGGTCCATGTACTCGTATTACATTCCAATGATTGTGAGAAACTTCGATATCGCGTTCTAGGATTTGCGTTGGATTGTAATTCTCTTTTGCATCCTTTAGGTGGCTCCGCTACATCACTCATAATAATATGCTTATAATTTTATGTACCTCATATTATTTCAATAGCACCTACGCTTGTATAAATTCTTTTTAAAATGTATATTCGATATTTTAATAAAACAAAGGCATTGTTATAAAATAAGGGGCGTCAGAATAATAGGTATAAATTACGCGGCTAAAAATACAAAATAAAAATACATGAAAAATAACAATAACCTACTGAGTAAACATCGTTTAGGCTAAACATTTTCAAATTTTTTACAGATATTATATACATTTTGCTGTCAAATGTAATTTTAAACAGTGACTAACTTTAGACTAGGTTTTGCAATAACACTGTAAGAAATAATCTAAATATGGGGACAGGTAAAATAGCGGCCACCCACGACGACTTCGTCCGTGTGAACAGGCATTACACCCGTGCGAAGCCGGAGCAGGTCCCTAGTCTATCTATAATACATGATGATCTCCGACCGTATTTCGGTCAAGGCGACCAATCTCTACGGAGATTGGCCAGGTACGCAGGAGATATTATAGTGCACAAGTGTGCGCTCAAACACAGATGACACAAAAACCAACACAAAAACCGACATGACCGGAGAGAGATCAGGCGCAGGACCAACGGTTTTACGTGCTTTCTGAGGCACGAGCTAAGTGACAATTTTGCAACATTATAATCTGTACATGAAATAAATTAATTAGTACAGGCCCGTGACTGGGATCGAACTTACGCCTCCCGCTTGGAAGGTGCACGTCTTAACCACTGGGCTATCACCGCTATAATACATTATACATATAATAAAAATGTAACGGATCGCTGTCTGTACAAGGAAGATATATGAGAAAAAATATTATACCTTTATCAACGCACTAGAACCGAAAAGAATGATTTTTGTAATTTTTGTCTGTTTGTCTGTGCGTTTGTGCACGCTAATCTCAGAAACGGCTGAACCGATTTCGATGCAGTTTTCAGGAATATATTGTAACAGGTCCCATTTAACATAGGCTACTTTTTATCCCGGGAAAATGTTTTTATCTCGGATAATTTCGACATTTTGTTTTTTCCACGCGGGCGGAGTCGCGAGCGTCCACTAGTTATACATATAAACTTTCCTCTTGAATCACTCTATCTATTTATAAAATCGCATCAAAATCCTTTGCGTAGTTTTAAAGATCTAAGCATACATAGGGACAGACAGCGGGAAGCGACTTTGTTTTATAATATGTAGTGATAGTGATGATAGTGATTTATCCCCAGAGGTAATATATGTACATACAACATACAACTCATATTAGTGACTAGTGGACGCCCGCGACTCCGTCCGCATGGACTACAGAAAAAACAAAATATCGAAATTATCTGGGATAAAAACATTTTCCAGAGATAAAAGTAGCCTATATGTTAAGTGGGACCTGTCACAATATATTCCTGAAAACTGCGTCGAAATCGGTTCAGCCGTTTCTGAGATTAGCGTGCACAAACGCACAGACAAACCGACAAACAGACAAAAATTTTAAAAATTATTATTTTGGATACTATTGCGTTGATAAAGGTCTCCTATAATATTTTTTCTCATATATCTTCCATGTACAGACAGCGATCCGTTACATTTTTATTATATGTATAGATAGAAGATGTAGTGGAGCCACCTATCGGATGCAAGAGAGATCCACAATCTAATGCAAATCCTAAAACGCGATAACGAAGTTTCTCACAATGATTAGAATATACATGGGCCCAAAACAGCAACTAGTGGCCGGAGTGGCCCGGTGGTTCCGGAAGCGCTTCCCTTTTCATCTGCCCTACAACTTAAATCACCAATTACTATCTTCATCAGGGTCTACTGCCAACTTCTCCACGCGAAGACCAACTGCGACGGCTACAAGGAGCAGGGCATCACGTACCCAGCCGGTCATATTCAGAAGCTGCTGCTCAGCGAGTTCTACGAGGAGTGCGGGATCCCACCTTCAATTCTTGAGTTTGTTGAAGCCCACGGCACTGGTAAGTAGATATTATATACAGGATGATTTTTGGTCGTTAGCGTTCCCGAAAACCACGAAATCTCTTCATGGTCACGATCAATTTTCTCTGGCAATACAAAAGCATACCTGGGAAGTGTCTGGTTCCCAAGATATTAGGGTCCAAAGTTGAGTAAATAAAGCGCGTTTTTCTGCATAAATGCACATAGACGCGCGTAACAAGTTTTTTTCACGAGAAATAATCAATATCTGTCTATGAAAAAACAAGCATAAACACTGGACACCATAAATTTCGCCGGTCAAGTAATAAACATAAAAGATAAGAAATAACATAAAAGACTGGAATTGTGAGGCACCGAAATGTCTAATGGTGCATCGAAACTGTTAGTATGACATTAGCACTTTATGTCTACATGATAAGACTGTTCAGAGTTTCCCTGTCTGTACGAATGATCACAAACTATAATGTAAGATTAAGAGCAAAATATGATAAAAACGCCATCAAAACGTTGAGAAGACCATTTTTCCAATAGTTTTTCAGTAATTATGAACCAGTAGGAACTGAATAAAACTAGTTCCAAGCAGTTCAAACGTTCAAACATAACCTACAAGTCTTTAAGTGTACTTAATGCAACGAAGGTATTTTAATAAGACTCACAAATGAGCAAACTTCGGTCGCTAATTGCTGTAATATCTAGCTGGAAATAGATCTTTAAGTGTTATATGAAACTTTGTTAAGGTTCCGTCTGACATACATATCATACACTAGCTAGGTCAATTTAACTTAAAAATTGTTTGAAAAGGGTTAACAAAGTGTGCTTAAAATTTTAGAATATAAGAATCGAAAAAGAGATGAAAAAAGTTTTTATAAACTCCATTCGTAACTTAAATGTTGCATGGACCACTCAAACAAATGCTAATCTGACCGAAGCTCAAATAAAAGCTATCTTCTAACGGATCCGCAAAGTTTTAAACTACCCGAATTTCAGCGACATTTCACTTCGACAACTTTGAAGTTTGAAAAACAGACGTTATCTCCGACTAATGAATCGTAATTGGTTCAGTCTGAACGAATGGCTTTAAAAGTTGGTAACTCTTGGACGGAAGGGGTAATGGAAGGGCGGGGTGTGACGCTTCGTGGCTTACTCTAGAAATACTAGAGAAAGCCAGTATTTAAAAATACTGCATCAAAATCCGTTGCGTAGTTTTTAAGATCTAAGCAAAGACAGCGGGACAACTTTGATTTATAATATTTCTTTCTTTCTATTTATAGTGACTATTATATACGAGTACGAGACATATAGCTATTCACCATAGCTTTCAAGTGCACAAAGACGAGATTATCTCACAAAGAGAGATAATTTCTTCCAGTAAGCTATTAAAAAACAAAGAACAATGAAATTTTTAAACAAAACCCTTTGTAATACTGTTTTAAAATCGTGCTTACACATAAAAGATATAATAAGAATGATTTATCAAACGAAAGATTATTAAAATTCAATTTGTCTTTCTACAAAGACTTTTAAAGGTAATTTGTAAAGTGTCAGTTTTAAAGAAGGTATAATAGGTAAAAGTACAATAGACAGACCCTAGGTCTAGAAGATTTCTAAATTCTAGAATTTATTTGAAAAAATACTAAGTTGATATCACTTTCCACGAGAAATAATTGGCTTTTTTATGTACCTATAGATACGCGTACATACAAAGTTACTAAGCTGAAGTAAGGGGTGGGTCTATCGCCGCCTTTCGTGCACAAATATAACAATTTAGCCACCGGTAACTAATCGAATAGGAAATGTTACCAAATAGATATTTAATCTTCTTATGCCAAAACGGTTATATTTGGGCTATCCTCATAGCATTTCGCATATCATACGCCTTTTATTACACCTTGTATAGTAGGTAGTATACAACTACGGGCAAGTGAGATTGAGTTAAAATCACCAACTTTTTTGCGAAAATTGCCTTTTTATTTAAATTACTGAGAAATACACGACTGCGTAAAAATTTTGACCTACTCTAACTACTCATGACAAATCTAACGATACCTCTTAAGCTTAAATTATACCAAGCCTTTAAGGCTCAAGCTAGAGCACGCCAAAGAAAAATACATACCTACACTCGAAAAATATAACCCTACCTTTGGCGTAGTCGGGTAAAAAAACAACTCGTTAGCCATACATAACCATAGGAATTTTTATTTCACGTAAAAACTAGATGAAGTGTCGAACGATAGCCAGTAGTTTAGCGTTTGTTCTATAAAAAGCGCGGCAAAATCTGCGTGTTTTATTTTTCAAAATGGCGGAAATTTTTCACGCCCCATTCTGTCTATTCCGTGAATTTATATGATGCAGATGAATTTGCACATATGTAGGTACTGCGGTGAATTTTAGGATAGGTTGTGAATTTTTTACTGAACTGTGAATTCGAGGAAGTATTACTTTGTTTCAGGTTATTGTGTCTTAAAAATATGATACAGTCTCATGCAGTGCCATCTCTGTTATTTAGTTAAAATTTAATAAGAGGAACGGAGTATTTAATAATAGGTAGCGTAGGTAGTAAATTTTTTATAATTTATGTTTTAAAAAAGTTTAAAATGGCTACTTTATTACAAGAGGTTTCATCTCTAAAGCTCGGTCCTGACCAACGTTACGCGGTGTAATGTTACATGTTACACGGCGAGCATTCATGTTGTCAGTAGGTACGTGGTGCTAAACGGGGAAATCAGCGAGCAACGAGCCGCTTTTACATAAATTTTGATATGCTCGCTATAAATGTTTTACACGCGATGTCGCCTATATGAGCCAGCTTTAACAATACGATATGTTACACGTCGTTATAGATTTACACAATACATATAAATCGTCGCATTGTGACAATTTGTAGTAGTTTTGTGAAAGAGCTAGATAATATACACTAATATAGCTAGATAATAGACACTAACATAGCTAGATAACACTAACATAGGTAACTAACCACAGTTTAAATGTACAGTTAATGAATAAGTCTCCATCTGTTTAACGGAGGACGTAAGTAGAATGGAGCTATAGTAACTGTTGCAATAATTGCAAGTAGTTACAAGAGTTACAACTCAATTTCTTGTAATTTATTGTAGTCATAGTCATAGGGAGTTTAAGTGTGTTATGTTACGCGTAGTTTTTGTCCTAAATCAAATTTCTGTGGGATTTTGGTGTGACTAGAGAAATTCTGATTTAGTCATAAAAAATGATATTTGTCCAAAATAGTCTTTATATGAGTTGAAATAGCTACTTACTGTAAAAGTATTTAAACTATCAGTTAGGCAGAATATTAGGTAGGCCTACGCTAACAAACAAAATTGCTATAAATTAACAAAAATGCTTTCTTGTAAGGACTTAAACTTATCCAATGTAGCATAATTTCGCATTCACTTTATCATCGTGCCCTAATTAATATCGTCCAAGTGGTCATACTCTATCACGTCATCTAAAGCAAAGGCTTCCTACTGGGCGTTTTTCTACTAGACGACCACGGCTTTTTCGGAAGCAAGAATGTATTAGATAGTCCCCTACCTACTAGATGACGAAATGTCGTGGTCGTGTCGTCAGTGGAAAAACGCCCATTAGCGGAAATATTACGAGGTCAACTTCTACTGTCAAATGATCACACTTAGCCCATTCCGTTTAACTTCCCTCCTTGCTGTAGCAACGGTAAACTATTGTCTCCGTTCCGTCGCAGTGCAGCGCTACAGCGCTGAGCAATTAGTTTATTTGTTAAATAGCCAGCGCTTCACTGCTTGTTAGATTAGGATTGAGCACACTGAGGGTACAAGTACTAGAAAATTCTGTTTATTTTTTGAATGTATGAAACCTATACGGTCTGTGTGTGTTACTGGTGTTAATTTTTTTTTTCTTAAATGCATGTTTTTATAATTACTTATTTATATTGTTTTTTGTAAATGTTAATATAAAACCATAGTATGAAACACTTGCCTATTTTTGGCACTGGTATACACGCTTTACCCGACTCTATACAAAATTAAACCAGTACATGTAACCTGTGTATTAAGGACAATACCAGGGCACTAGTGGTCCAGCACTTTTGGTTTAGGGCCTAACTCATTAGACGACTGGTTAGCGCCACCACCGTGGTGTCTTGAGCTACCAACATTTGATGGCCACCTAAACACATTATGGCATGATGATTATGATGTAGGTAATTAGAAAAACGGCACATGTTTGCTAAATACATACAAGTTGGCTATTCAAGTATTAAAGTCGACATGTGGAATAGAGTTACAGCGAGTAAGCTTCTAGCAATAGTTTAGTCCCTTTTTATAAGAAATTTTCCCAGCTTATTTAACATTTGTATAACTACCCGCAATATCTAGGCAGCATTATACTCTAGATTTAAGATGCTGTAAAGTTTATAAAATTATGGCAATGGTTCGGCTAACTTAACTCTGCAAGTCCTATGTAGGTATAGCTGAATGTATATTGTTGGTGACGCGTTTGGTGACGTCACCACTGTACCCTAATGAGACTACCCTCTGAGGACAATAGCACTACCGGTCTAGAGCTTTTAGTTTAATTTCGTTATGCTCTCTTTTCCGGAACGCAGACTTGTGGAGATTGTACTGGCATTTAATGTTGTTCTGTATTCAAAATTTAATTTCGAAACGGTTTCGGATTTCGGTATGCAAAACTACTTGGAATAAATATTTCATTATTATTGCTTGCACTTATATATAATATGTAACTGTAAATAATATTTACTGCAAGCGGTAGAATAGTTACTGCAAAGTTTTGATGAACATCAACCGCATCTTCTTCCGTGTATATCATGGGTGGCCAACCGGTCGATCGCGATCGACTGGTCGATCGCGTATATTAGTTCAATCGATCGTGGCAAAGCAAAAAAAAATACGTGGAACAGACTGCGCAACCACTGCGCGCTGTGTTGTGAATTTATTTAAAGGTTTTTTTTAATAAAAAAAATATTATAAAATTATTAATAAAGAAATTGAAAAAAATCCTCACCTATTTGCGTAGGTACTGAATTATGCCGTTTCATTTTTAAGTTTGTAATTGGTAGATCGCATAGGGTGCCGTCAGTGAACAGTAGATCTTGGGTCTAACCAAGTTGGCCACCCCTGGTGTATATCGTATGAGTGGACTAAGGAAGTCAAAGGGCGTTCTCTCAGGCGATGAGCTTAGCTTGCCATTGATCTTTTACCTCTAAGCCCTCAGTGCTAAACTATTGGATCTCCTTTATGATGCTGCAGTTCTGACTCCACCAATTTAGAGAATACAGCTTTGTGTATGTATATACATCTTTATATATGTATGATGCTCTTCACCAGGTACCAGAGTTGGAGACCCTGAGGAGCTGATGGCAATTGACGAGATCTTCTGCACTGGCCGCACTGAACCCCTCTACATCGGCTCCATCAAGTCCAACCTTGGACATAGCGAGCCTGCTTCTGGACTCTGCTCTTTAGCCAAGGTATTGTGAAGCAATTGTAGGAAGAAAGAAGCAAATGGTTATTTATAATAACCTAATATTTGCATGACAACACAGTGGTTCTAGGTTCTCATCTCAGCCAATATGCAAATGTTTGTCCCGCATGCAAAGCACTTCCCGTGCTGATGTGGGGTTTCACTGGTATATATCAGATGCATCTCTTTCGTGCATATCGTAAGAGTCGACTGATGAACTCGGGCATACTCTCAGGCGATGAGCTAGCAACTTGTCACTCATTTGGGTCGATTCTGACAGTCACACTTAAACGTAAACCTAATTTTAGTCAGGTCTATCTCTCTCCGTTATTAACATAAATGGCTGAGAGAGAAAAGGACAGGTAGGACTAATTTTACATTTAGGTTTAAGTGTGACGGTCTGAATCGACCTTATTATTAACCTATTATTTGTCCCCGCTATGCTAATGGTAGGTATTATTAACATTTTCATTGCAAACAAAATGTCCTTAATTCTATTTGGTAGAAACTTGATACTCCGAAACCTATTTGGGATAACTGACTTCGCAGAAACTTCTTTAGTCGATCATTTATTAGGCATAAAAAATATTTGACATGGTATAATGTGCTTATGACCGAATTTAGAATGGCATACATTTAAGATAGTAGAATTTTTATTGGCATATTTACCTCATAGTTATAATTTTGTATAATATCATTTAGCATAACGTTCATTTAGAGTACAGATTATTTGGCATAATTTAACTAGGCATACTATGAAGATCATAGAATTTCAATTAGAATAATATAGATTGGGTTACTTTCTTCTTTAAAAATGCGTAGGTTAGGTTAGGTTAGAACTTGACCTCTTATGCACGAGCCGAGCGAGCGAAGCGAGCGTGCCGCGGCAGTGCCAGAAACGAACATGCTCTCATGGGCAAGGATATAAAAACCAAATAATTATCATTAAATCAACTCAATTATTAGAAAAAAAACAATTAAATTAATCAGAAAATAAATTATACTAATCTTATATTAGCTCCTATTGCTTTAAGGTACCCACATTCTGTGTAATCAGACTATTACTACCTCCAACAAATAGCAATAGTAAAAATGATAACGCCTGATTAGAAAAGTGTTGCAATAATCATAAAAGATGATTCTTGCTGTAAGCATTATGGTTCGAAATGATGGTTCTACTTTTAAATAGTTATGGATAAGAAATATATGCCAAAAGATGAATCTGGTTTTGAACTTTCTGCGATGTGATGATTATACATTGTGATTATTATGGATACCAGCGTACAGATTTCTGACTTACAGAAATATGGGTTTCAATGTATGCTAAATGAGTTAATGCCAAACGATATTCTGCGAAAAGAGGTTTATGCTATTAGTTGTTATGCAATATAAAATTATTACTTAAAAAGTTCTACTATAATAGGTATACCCGTCCTTAATTTGTTCAGAATCAGATAATGATAATATATGCTCTAACTATCCACAAACTCTTTATCAAGTAATTTTATTATGTCCAAAGAAAAAAAAGAAAAGTTGGTAAATTAGATTTTATTCAGTTTGCAAGTGCAAAGTTCAAAGAAGCTCGTTTCTTTATTGGTACGAATAGTTCGAGCAGAAACAGCACTGTCTGAGTGTCTAGTTACTTTTTCACTTTAAGATTCAACCTTTAGATAGAAAAAATATAGGTACATAATAAATACGGCATTACTTCCATATTCTTCCGGAAGAATGGAAGTTTCAAAGAAATAAGTAGTTTTTTGTACCATATTT
Source organism: Carposina sasakii (assembly GCA_014607495.2). Classification (NCBI taxonomy): domain Eukaryota; kingdom Metazoa; phylum Arthropoda; class Insecta; order Lepidoptera; family Carposinidae; genus Carposina; species Carposina sasakii. The sequence goes on from CP053169.1 coordinate 8,810,690, forward strand.
AATAACAATCGTAAGAAAAGTGGTATCGAAAATCTTGCTAAAATTAAATTATGTACCTATGTATGTAACTGTATGTATATGTAACTAAATAGGCGTTAGTATTTCTGTTAACACTATTCCACTATATTTTATTTCGTTCTATAGAAAATTGCCTTACTATAGAATACATATGACTTTCCCCGCCTCATATAGTTCCATCACTTATATACTACTGCCCACCTCCCGCCTCTTATGATACCCAAACGAGTAGACATCATGCTATTCTACTCTATCGACACCACACGGTTGTCACTCCACATATTCGGACTTCAGACTATTGCAGTCCACTGCTAGATGTAGGCCTCCCCCAGGGCACGCCACAAGGCTATTGCTAATATTGCCATAGGAGGGGTTCGGCCCATAGTCACCACACTGCTGGGCAGGTGGGTTGGTGACATCACATATTAGTTGGTTTCAATCTACCATCTCTTTCAGATCTGCATAGCATACACAACCGGCTTGGTCCCTCCGAACATAAACTACGAGTCTCCACGTGAAGGAGTGGCGGCACTCAGCGAGGGTCGGCTGAGGGTGGTGACTGAGAAGAAGCCCTGGAACAGAGGCATGTCGGGAGTCAACAGCTTCGGCTTTGGTGGTGCCAATGCTCATGTACTGCTGAAGAATGTGGCCAGGGATAAGGTTATAAACATCATTATCATTTCAGTCAAATATTTTTGAGATTTATTTACATAGATTAGATTGGCTCAATTATTCTAAAAGGCTTAGGCACTAATGCTATAGGTTTCTCTTGTTTGCCGTCTTCCTCATCTTTGATGCTTATCTTAGCTAATAGAAGAACATCCAAATATAGTGATCATCACAATGTTTTTAATTTGAATACTCATTGTTGGAATAACTAGCATTGATGGCAGCATAATTTGTTTTATGAGTTTCTTACTCGTACAAATGTTACTTTTGGTACTTACTATAATTCTTTAGAATAGACAGCTTCACAACACATTCATTTATCAAACTTCAGGTATCTACATTACATAATTATAGTAATCAATCCTCAAATCAATCAATCGTCCAATATCCAGGTAAACAACGGTATGCCATCAGATGACCTGCCCCGACTGGTCTGCGCGTCGGGCCGCACGGAGTCAGCTGTGGCCAGGATCCTGGATGACTTGGAGTCAAGGACTGTGGACGTGGAACTGATCAGGCTCCTGCATTCCATCCACAATGAGGATATTGCTGGCCATGTAGTTAGGGGATACACTTTATTAGGTATGATTTATTGATTTTAAGAAGATATTTAAATTTCCTCCAGATATACGAAATAAGTAATACCTTAGATTGTTCTCGGGCCTACTAAAGACTAGTAAATACGCTAGAAATTGAAGTCTCCAAGTTGTTTTAGATAAATCTTTTCTGACTTTTCCTTAAGTATAGGTTTGGTTAGGCATTTTCTGATGCAAGCCAATAGGCAAGTAAAAATCTACTGAATACCCGAAAGACCATAGAGTTAGTTAGGATGGAGGCTGGAACTTATTTCCTAACGTCTGGATCCTATGCCTCTTGCAGAAAATTCCAATTTGGTACCATTTATGATGTTTCTCCCAGGTTCAACTCCAACTAAAAGTGTCAGCTTAGCTCGTGACATCCAGTACTTCTCGGGAGTCCGAAGGCCGGTGTGGTTCGTGTACTCCGGCATGGGATCCCAATGGTCCGGAATGGCCAAGGAGCTGATGAGGATCCCGGTCTTCGCTGCTGCTATTGAGAAGTAAGTAGCTATTGATGTTTGAACATTTTTCGCCTCCTTAGAATACAAAAGCTTATACATATTTAATGATAATCTTGCAAGAAAACACACACACACAGTCACGCCCATTATCCCTCAAGGAGCTTTTCACCAGTCAGCCCATTATATCCTACGTGGTAATTGGTGAGCCTAATGCCAAATATAAAATAAAAATATAGATAGATTTATAAGATTCTTGCTCTATAATAACCTGATGAATATTATCTACTAGATAGATTAAGTCATAGATAAATCATCATCATACTTTTCCAGGTGCCACAAAGCTCTAGAGCCTAAAGGCCTGAACCTGACTCGGCTGATCACAGACCCCGACCCAAAAATCTACGACAACATCCTCCATTCATTCGTCGGCATCGCAGCCGTACAGATTGGTTTAACTGACATTCTGAAAACAATTGGTATCGAACCAGATTATATCATTGGTAAGTTGGTTTAAGTGTTTATTCACTAAGATGCAATTAAGTACATATATGGTTGGTTTATGATGCGTATCTTTACAAAGACGCAATGTATATGTACGATTTATGATGTAGATGAGCTATTAGTTTGGGATCCATTGCTGCACGTGGTAGCAGATCTACTGACAATCCACACTGTGTTTCACTGCAGGCATTAACTGAATTACTTTAATACTCACCTATTTCTTTAAGCTTCTCCACGCTATTTGTCATACATGTATGACAACAGACATTCAATATTTAGTTGTATCTGAACTAATTTTAATCCTGAAGATGCCACGGGTGTTGGTGTAACATATGTCGATTAACATTATTAATTGATATTTTCGGATTAGTGGCTATGTATATTTGCGTGCTAGGTGCTTGGATCTGGCCTCTCGTTGCGACTGTAGTTGTTTGTATTTCGTGATAATGAGTCGGCAGATCCGAGGGTTAGCGGAGGGTGTAGGGTCCGGTGGTGGGCGTACCCTTGATGGAAACAGACATTCAACCTCGGCAGTGATATGCAATACTGTGATATGAAGCTAATGTCAATTTTAGTTAGAACCATATCCCAACTGACAGTAATATTTTTCATCAGGTCACAGTGTTGGTGAGTTAGGATGCGCATACGCAGATGGCTGCTTTACGGCCGAGCAGATGATCCTCTCTGCGTACAGCAGAGGATTGGCTTCCATCCAGACACCATTCATCAAAGGATCCATGGCAGCCATTGGATTAGGTTATAATCAGGTAGCTTTTTCATTCCATCAAATTAGTAGTAAGAAGAAGAAATAGTGATTAACGATGTGCCTTCAGAATCAAAAATAGTGGTTAACAATGTTCCTCTATAATCTAGATCAAGACTCTGATCCCGCCTGAGATCGAGGTGGCCTGCCACAACGGTCCTGACTCCAGCACCATCTCTGGTCCTGCTGACATCATGAAGAGCTTTGTGGCTAAGCTGACAGCCCAGGGTGTCTTTGCCAAGGAGGTCCCGTGCTCCAACATCGCTTACCACTCCAGATATATTGCTGAAGCTGGTCAGTTTTATATGATTAAATTCACATGATCTTATTTACGAGCCAATAACATTCGATTCGTTCGTAAAACAGAGAAGCTTTGAAAGACATTTGGTATCAAACAGTAGATAGATATATGTCTGTCCTTTGCCGATGCAAGGATTCTTTAGAACAGCTGCATCTCCTTTCGTGCATGTCGTGAGAGTCGACGTAGGAATTCAGGGGTGATCTCTTAGGAGTTAGCCACTTGTCACTGATCTTTCACATCTGACCCCTCTATGCTAAATATGGTTGTAGGACCATCTTTGTATTATAGCTACCCAATCTTGAAAACTTGGCCGCGTGGTGCCGGCAGAGTAGAATTCTTACCTCACATGTCTGCCTGTAGATATCGTACGAGGCGATTAAGAGTTTCCGGGAGGTGGGCAGCAGCGCCTTCCGTGTTGACAACATAGTCCAAAATACAAACTGCGGTCACCAACTCGCCTGCCCAGCATGGTGACTATGGGCAAATACCCTGGCAGTCTTGTGGCGTGTCCTGGGGAGGCCTACGTCCAACAGTGGACTGCAATAGGCTGATGATGATGAATCTTGAAAACAAAGCCGTGTGTATATACACCTATATATATGTATATGTCATGTTTTATTTGTCTTAAACCAGGTCCAACCCTTCTAAAATACCTAAAGGAGGTGATCCCCTCCCCGAAGACTCGATCAGAAAAGTGGGTGTCGACATCTGTGCCGCAGCCTAAGTGGAATGATCCTGCAGCCAGGACCTCGTCTGCTGAGTACCATACTAACAACTTATTGGTAAGTAGAAAATAATATTTAGGTACATAATTATCAAAACAGCAGTAAGTCTGTCACAAAATTGGTTGATGGTTCAGAGGAAGGTTGAGCCCTTTTCGCAACCTCTTAGCAATATTCTCATAGCAGTAGACCATAGCTATGATAATAAAAAAAGAGTAATGATAATAATCCTAAACAAATAATCTTTGTCTATGCTCATACATGGCCGCGTGGTGCCGGCAGAGTAGAATTCCTACCACCCGTGGGTATCGTACGAGGCGATTAAGGGTCTCCGGGAGGTGAGCAGCAGCGCCTCCCGTTTTGATAACATAGTCCAAAATACAAACTGCGGTCACCAACCCGCCTGCCCAGCGTGGTGACTATGGGCAAATACCCCCCGCGGTAGTCTTGTGGTGTGTCCTGGGGGAGGCCTACGTCCAGCAATGGACTGCAATAGGCTGATGTTGATGATGCTCATACAGGTACATAGAAATTTAATACATCAATCTACTATGATCTATTGACACGTACAAACCGTCATTAATCCCAAAAAAGTTAGGCAGAGGTGTATAAATGACATACCCACTTCAATCCATTTGAGTGGTTGCATCGATACTCGGCCATATTTGTTTCTTTGTAGTGCTTTTATTTTCGTTGAAAAAATACCTATGTGCAATTGTTTTCTTCTCTACTCTATCAAAGTTCACGTTCATCCCTTCCTATAAAGAGGTACAAAGTTGACGCTTCACGTATTAATTAGGAACTTCTTCCAGAACGCTGTACTCTTCGACGAAACCTCGCGCCTGATCCACAAGAACGCCATCACAATAGAAGTCGCTCCTCACGGTCTACTCCAAGCCATACTGCGTCGCTCGCTTAAGAAAGATGTTGTCAACATTGCGCTAACGCAGAAGAATGCTGACAATGTACAAGTTCTTTTCACTGCTTTGGGCAAGTAAGTTATCATTTATTGTGTTGATTTATAATTGGATATTTGTATAGGTTTAGTAATGTTCCTTTGTCCCCTAGATAGAGTAGAGGGCCTCAGCCATTTCACGGCATTTGTATAGATTGATCTTGTATAATACAAATACACAAGTGTCGTAGGTGTAGAGGTACCAACATAGATGAGCAGCCAGGTAAAATGGTTTTTCTGGTCTAGTCTTAAGTTTAATAGTCTAAAAGTGTGCGTAAGGCTTGAGAAATGCATGCTACGTTTATGCACTTATTACGAGCAAGCTGTATAGCAACTTACAAAAGCTTTTTTTTAATATTACGTGGCGTAACGTTATTATTACAAAAATTCTGTCAAAGATGACTTGGTGACAGGAAGTATAAGAGTATATTAAAACGAGCCTGCATTAATAAAAAAAAATCTCTTAATTAATCTTGATTTTTATTCCTCAGATTATACGAATCAGGCCTGAACCCTCAGCTGGCGAACATATACCCTCACGTTCCATTCCCGGTATCTCAGGGAACGCCTATGCTGGCTCATCTCGTGGAGTGGGAGCATAGTGAAGATTGGTAAGTCATGGTTGCTTCAGTTCACAGACATCGGCATATTGTAGTCCACTGGACATAAGCCTCCCTCAGGGCACGCCACAATGCTACTGCACTAGAGGGGTCTTTAGTACACACACATCAGCCTTTTGTAGTCCACTGGACGTATGCCTCCCTCGGGGCACGCCACAAGACTACTGCTATAGTGGCGTTTTTGCCGATAGTCACCACGCCTAGGCGGGCAGGCGGATTGGGACCGCAGTGTGATTTTCGGACTATCTAATGTCAACACGGGTAGACATGGGGTGGAGCTACTCTACCCTGCCACTACTACACGGTAAACACTAGCCTTTCTAAACTTATACCGATACAATCTTGCTCAAGAACGCTCAAAATAATCTTGAAAATTGTTGATCATTGTTCTTTTGCCAAAATTCATTAGTCATAATTTAATATAATTTTTAATAAATTATAAAGCGGGACAGAAACCAATCAACCAAAATTCACGGTAAAATGTAATAGACAAATGATTGTGCGAAATTAAAGGGAGATAATAAGAAATTATTACATTCAGGCTTCATCCCTTACGTGGGGTAAGGGAGGGAGTTTAAAAATAATCTGCAGACACTTTTCTTCCCCATTTTTTAAGAAAAATATTATAATGTTAAGTTCCTTGGGGCATCTAGTTGTAAAAAGCTTAAATTGTAATGTGTCCTTACATTAGCATTTGTAAGTTAGTCGTCTCTTCCGATAGCCACGGAAGGTGATATATTCTAGTAAAGCCCCGCATCACCTGCACTGGAAATGTTTATACGAACACCTAAAAAAATGTCGGACATTTTAAGCAGCTTACTTTATCTGCCAATAGTGGACGACTGCGGCTTCACCCGCGTGTACTGCAGAAAAAACAAAATGTGGAAATTATCCGGGATAAAAATATTTTTCCGAGATAAAAAGTAGCCTATGTGTTAATCTAGGGTGTCAGATATGTCCATACCAATTTTTATTAAAATCGCTCCAGCCGTTTTTACGTGAAAGAGTAACAAACATCCATCCATTCATCCATACTTACAAACTTTCGCGTTTATAATATTAGTAGGATATTACTGCCCGCATTGGAGAGTATCTATAGTGGTCAGAAGCATTATGAACCTCGGGTGCTACTGGTACTAACCTACTACACAGTAGGAAATATATCACAATAACAGCTGATTATGAATACGCCATTTTGACTTTAAATATTTGTATGGACATCAAGAGACGTGTGGTGCGTATATTCTGAACCTTATGACGAACACGATTAGTTACTTACTTATAGTCAGGTAGAGCTTTCATACGATACAGACACTATTTCATAGGTAGATCAATGTTTGTTAGTTTTCATACAAAAACAGCTTATCGAAAGTTGATGCAACTTTGCCCTAATAACTTAGCTTAATCCACCTTTCCGGGAAAAACGTGTTTTTATATGTACCTAGGTATATTGACTTGTATGAACATTCCTGAACTGCTTAGGAATTCTCTATACCTACTATCTGCAAAAATAAACATAATTATGATTACGAGTCTCAAATTTTGTGTATACGTTCTATATATTGGGCTATTTTATAGCATTTCGCTTAACATACCCCTTTTATTACACCCAGTATAAAGCAAATAATTCAATCTTAAGAAAAAAAACAAATGACAATCGATAAATAAGTTTGTGTAGGTATGTTTTCATGTCGAATGATTTGAATAAAAAAAAGAATTTTAACAAACCCACCTCCAAATAATTCCATACTAATAACACCCGGCTAAGGCTGGTTACACACTGAACACTGCGATACCGCAGCTATTTCTCAACGCAGAACGCAATAAGGGTGCCGCCGTGCCACCGCAATGGATCGCAGCCATCAGTCAGCTGCGCGGAATGCGACGCGTGATCTATCGCAACCACTTTGTACATTGACTGCTGTGTTTGTTGCTCCCACCTTTATTTTATGCTGCGAGGCGTAATGGATTGCGATATTATAGAAATATACGAACTTATTCTGTGAGATGTTGCGTGATTATAAAAGTGTAGGTATGTGGTTCAGCTTTGGAGTTTTCGTAAATTCTGTACGAAGTAAATTAGTAGGAATTGATAGGTTATTCGGTGGTAGAACTTTAGAACTCAGCTATTTGTTAGCTATATCATAATTAAAACGTATAGTTGCAAGATACCTACTGATAAAATGAACTTACAATTGTTAATATTTCAGCAGAATACGAATAAAACCTAGATTATATCTAGTCTATTCCTATAGTTCCTTATTACTCTTGATAAAATTCTAAAATTCCATCCCAACGATTTCAAATATATTTACATAAAATACTGTTCGATGTTACAAACTTCAGTAACATAACCTGCATAAACTACATAGCTTTCAGTCATAAATAAATATTTGTTCATTTGTTAAAAAGGCACCATAATATTAATTATATACCTCACTCATCCGAACCCACCAGTCAACCTACAAGTTGATATATCGCTCCTAATTTGTACATTGACTGCAATATCCCCTCCGTTTCCCTGAAATTTTTCAAGCGGGCTCTCTTGAATAAAATTCAGATAAATAGCTTAGGGAGAATAAATAACAATGGAGGACGCTCAAGGTTTTTTGAGTTATTTTATGGAAATTAAATTGACATAAAATATACACTTTAACTTAATGATTTTACTGACGTGTCTTGTCTTTGAGTTTTTGAAGAACATCCTAGTCCTACTCATTGGAGTTTTAAGTAAACGACTAATAATATTATTATTTGAGGCGCTGCGCGGTGCACCGAGATCCGTAGAAAATCTAGAACAACATCTAGAAGACTAGTAGATTTCATTTTGCTGGATCTAACTTTTATTTACCTCAATAAATGACTAGCTGTTGCCCGCGACTTCGTGCGTGTGGACTACATAATGTGACCTATATCCTTCTCCATTCTCTTAACTATAGTTATACAAAATTGCAGGAAGATTGGTAAAGTAACTAAAGCGTTAAGAGGTGACAAACAATCTTACTTTCGCATTGGAATCTTCTAAATGAATTCGCGATACCTCACAGTATTTTTTTTAAATTTATTTATTTAAGAAAATATGGCACATAAAACAAAACTCAATCTTATTAAGGTGCAATATTACAATTCAAAGTTCTGAACCAGATTGGGTTCCTTGGATAATGTACACATTATGATTAGAGTGTTTGAAGTGCATATTTGACACATAACATTTTTAAATCGTTAGCAGTGTTAGTTTTAAAAACAAAAATAGTATAAGACAAAGATAAATTACTAGCGTCTTAGTGTGTTAGTACTATATACATTCGGACACAATATTTTCCTTTCGTTTTTAAAAGCATTCAAATTATCAATCAAGACGTCCAGCCGAGCTTCCCCTGACGATAGTTCATTGTATTGGCGACATATTCTAACAATTTCTGCCGATATATCAGATGAAACTACCTTAGGCAAGGCTTCTAATGACCTAGTACATGCCTAGGTAGATACTGTATACACATGTAGATCCCACCTTTTTAATATTCACACAAGTACTTCAGCAGTTTCATATCCAAATAGGAAAAGGCCTCGTTCCTGGCACGGAGCCAACAGTTTTCTATTTCCGCTATTATTTTCCGCACATGCATATAATATTGAAGATGTTCTGCGAAATGCATGATTTATTTGAGGAAATATTCTATGCAGCTGTGGTTTGTTGCTAGAATTTTAAGTCAGTAAATTTATTTTATGTCCTAATACTATGTTTTACTTGCACTAAAATGGCAGGAGTATCACGTAATTTGCAAAAGCAAAATCAATTTTCTCTATTATAGCAATTTAAAAACAAGTTAAAATTTCCATCCTTACTCCAAGATGCTAATGCTTTACACACACGTCAGCCAGTTGCTAGACGTAGGCCCCCCATGCGGAGTCTCTTATGGGATCCTTAGCCGCCCGTGGTGCACCCTGCAGAACTAACTAAAGGGGCCCTGGCCACCTTCCAACTCACACTGAACCAACGTAGGGGTCTAGCTCCCCCTCTGGATGTTCAACAGTAGACCTCTTAGGGTTGCAATTATAATGATAATATGAAGCCAGCAGATAATAATCAGAAGCATCCATATCTCGAAATGCATTGTAATGTTTGTACTTACCAGAATTCTAACCCAGGATCTCAGGCCACGTCACTTCGCCAATCGGTTGTATGAATTCACTTCGCTGAGCCAATCGGTCGTATGAATCTACTTTACTTCGCCAATCAGTCATACGAATCTAAACATAAGTCTTCTTCCCGCAGGTACGTGACCTCCTACCGTGCGCAGGAGAAGATGAAGTCCGGAGAAAGAACAGTCCGGATGGCCATAGTGGACGAGGACAGTGAATATATGGCCGGCCATGTTGTTGATGGTGAGTCTACCTATATTCGTTCAAATAGTTTTTTGAGATATGTAATTGTTGATTATTGTCTGCATTGGAAACACATGCAGACAATAATCTTTTTCGATTAAAGTTTTCAAAGGATGTTTTGGCAAGGTCTAGTGCTTAAATGTTTTTAGTTTAAAAGCCATAGTTTTCCTCAAAATCTGAATTATTCCTAACATAAAATGAATAATTATGTGGTCTTTCGAGTCGGATCTGCATGCATATCCAACTATGTAAATAAACAAAGAGCTTTTTCAGCCCTAAAAAGACAGATTAAAATTGAATGGTTTTACAAGGTTATATTTTTTTGTTACTTTGGGTAGACATAGGCTTAAACAATATGTAATTTTGCTACATGAAAAACTAGAACATTAAAAAAACGTATAACAACAACCTACAGCACATTATTATATAGATAGATAAACGTATTTAGAACCTAATGCATAACAAATGAAGCGTAAAATGCGTGCTCCCTACGAGTATAACAAGCAAGCTTAGTGTATTATATGCAAGGTGATCGAATTTTGAATACATTGCCAAGAAAAATAACCTCTTTTTATGTAGCTTAACCGGTAAAATAGAACCTGAATATATGAACCGTTATATATTTAAAGCAATATATATATAGGCTGATTTTTGGTCGTCAACGTTCCCGATATATCTCCTCATATCATATTTTTCTCCATAAGCATATATATATAGGGTCCAAAGTGCGTTTTTCTGCATAAATATATAGACGCGCGTAGCAGGATTTTTTCATAATAATATCTGATAATCCTTCATGTGAATACCCCTCGTTAAAGGTGGCCACAAAAAAACACCCTTATATTACCACTAGAATGTTGCATGTCGTAAGAGTTGACTAACGAACTCGGGGATTCTCTCAGGCGACAAGCTAGCAACTTGTCACTGATCATTAACATCTGACCCTGCTATGTTAAACGTGGCTATAGGATCTCCTTTATGATCCTGCAGTTCTGGCCACCACATTCCGGGAACACAGCCGTCTTTATGTGTCTATGTCAATAATTCCCTGAATAATATGTACCAGGCACAATTAGAAAGCTATGTTAATTACTAAGGATACTAATTACTTGCATGAACTAATATAACTCTTCTATTCTTAGTACATTAAATTGAGGACACTTGAGTGAGAGATGGTATTTGTCTTTTTGTTATTTTAAAATAGTTGACTATGATTGAACTATAAAGCCCCGAGCACACCGGATGCGTATGCGTACACGTAAGCGTAGACGTCTGCGTTGACGTGCACGTACCATTAGTTGTAATGTATGGAACCTTATAGGCTCGGGCAGACCGGATGCGTATGCGTAGACGTCAAGCGGTGTGGCCTGTCTTATACAGTTCCATACATTACAATTCAGCGATACATGCATGTGTACACGTCTACTCTTACGCATCTGGTGTGCTCGAGGCTTAAATCCATGTTCTGGGATAAATGTCGAATAAGTAAGCTTTTCATCAGCACACATGCTGTCTCTATCTATTTATAGTAGCTCTGGGAGTTAAAAAAACGTATAGTACTACAGCTGCTTCTCTTCCCGGGCATACTGTGCAAGTCAGTAAAGGGACAAGAGGGTCTTGGTGTTTTGTAGGCGATGGGCTGACCACCTGTCACTACTAACCGAACTTGTACATCTCAACTATACCCTCAAAATTGGTCAGAAGTGGCACCATGTGGTTCTATCGGCCTTTGGTGTGGTTAGGTGTGGTTAGGTGGATAAAGGCGTGATTATATGTATGTATGTATATCGTATAGTCATAATGTGAAACTGCTACGAAAACAGCTACGGATACCGTAGACAAACTACGAGTGTAGCAACTACGAAAGTCTACGGTTTGACTCTGTAAATTCCAAATGAAATCACTTGACGTATACTCGTATACCTTACATCACTTACTTGTAAATAACTATACAGGGTGTGTGTGACAGCAAGGCAAATACTGAGATACTGAAAATTTTCGCAGGAAACTTCCAAAATTTTGCGACATTTTTTTTCATATTTTCTGAAAAAAAAATAGTTTTGTTCGTTTAATTAGACCTTAGCTAATTACTTAAATATAAAATTTTAACCAACAGATGATTTTCAAAAAAAAAGTTGCCCTCGGAAAAGTTCAAATAACTGATCAACCCTAATGGAGAGTCACAAGTGATCTTAAAAACAGCAATGTGTCACACAATAACCAATAAGCCCATTTAATTAGTCACAGGATCGCCCGATACAATTGGCACGGCGAGCAAAGATTAGTGATAATCAAATCTATCTATACATTCTATACATATAATTAAAATGTGACGGATCGCTGTCTGTACATGGAAGATATATGAGAAAAATTAATATTATAGGAGACCTTTATCAACGCAATAGAACCCAAAACGATGATTTTTTTATTTTTTCTCTGTTTGTCGGTTCGTCTGTTTGTCTGTGCGTTTGTGCACGCTAATCTCAGAAACGGCTGAACCGATTTCGATGCAGTTTTCAAGAATATATTGTGACAGGTCCCACTTAACATATAGGCTACTTTTTATCCCGGGAAAATGTTTTTATCCCGGATAATTTTGACATTTTGTTTTTTCTGTAGTCCACGCGGACGGAGTCGCGGGCGTCCACTAGTCAAAAATACATTTCCTGCGAGTAATAACACTGTCTCGTATAACTCAACACAATGGTACTTGTTCAGCATTTCAGTATTTGCCTGTATATGTATATGTGAATACTCAATCCTTGCCTATAGGTCGTAATCTCTACCCTGCTACTGGCTACCTGGTGCTGGTCTGGGAGACCCTCGGCATGATGATGGGAGAGCTCTTCACTGAGGTCTCCGTGGTCTTCGAGAACGTCAGGTTCCAAAGGGCCACCAACATCCCCAAGGAGGGCAACTTGGAGTTCATTGTCATGATCCAGAAGGGCAGCGGTAACTTTGAGGTACGTTCAAGTGTACAGGGGTGAAACAAAAGACGAAATGCTGTGAACTTTATGAACCACGTCATGTCAAAATCACATTCGTTTATTTTTCCACATAGTACGAGTATGGAGAATTACTTAACAACTTAGGAATGGGCATAAAAACTTGAAAAATAAACATGTGAACAAGATTCTTAAACAGGTTCTCTGTAGTGGTCTAGTAATGGAATTTCGCTGAACATACCCTTTTAACACCCTGTATAGGTTGTTACACTAAGCGACGTTTGACTATAAATATTATATATTACGAGTACAATCCATTAAAAACAATTTATCTCCCATAGATTGTGGAAAGCGGTGCTTCCATTGTAACAGGACGGATCTACGCGAAGAAGAATGTTGGTCAGGACTACAGGGTGATCCCGCCTATGCCCGAAGCCACCGGCCCTAACGTCAAGCATATGCTGACGAAGGACTTCTACAAGGAACTGCGTCTTCGAGGATACCAATACAGGTATTCTTTTGATGACCAGGGTTACCTGGAACTTAAAGTAGGATTTGTTTCCATTGTGAAAGTAAGACGACGCTATAAGCCATGTCAAACGGGGGAAGGCCTATGTTCAGCAGTAGACTTCTCATGGCTGAGGATGATGATGATGAACCTGAGGTCCTAGGTTCGAATCAGAGCCTGAAAGAATCCGGCAGAGACAAATACGTATTAATATGGTCAGCTAAATATCAATGTTTAAACTGAACACTGAATATGTTTAAGACAATACTGTCACACTAATTAATTTAGCCTATTTATTTGTAATCTAACAGACACAAATATACCTATACATGTAAAACGTTATGACCAGTACTAAAAGAAGAAGAAAAGAGACCTTAAATACATTTGTACCCGTAGATACGCTGCACTGAGAACAATCACCCCATAGCTACCAAAACCTCTTAACCACTAACAAAATTACTTGCAGTGGCCTCTTCCGTGGCGTCCTTGGCTGCAATGTCGAAGGGACCCGTGGTCGCCTTGCCTGGGTGAACAACTGGGTCACTTTCATGGACTGCATGCTGCAAATGAAGATCATCGGCCACGACACCAGAGGTCTCTTCGTGCCCACCAGAATTGAGAAGCTGTCTATCGACGCTAAAATGCATTACAATGCTATTTCTCAAATGAATCCTGAGTCAACCAAGCAATCGTTTGAGATCAGGGTGTATCCCTATGTGGATGTTATTCGGTAAGATATGGAATAGATATGTGCCTTTCCACTAATCAAAATTGACATGGATCAAAGAATATTATTAACCGATATCACACGCGTCCGTAGCAACGCGTAGCATTTCTCTGATGATAAACCAGCCAAACACTTCTCAACCGGTGATCCTACCGCTGGATTCCAGGCATAAATACTCAAGGTGTCTAAAGAACAAGTTGTAGTATTAAATATTTTCAGGGCCGGTGGAGTAGAAATCCGAGGCTTGCATGCTACACCAATCTCCAAGAGGCTACCTCTTGGTATACCGGTATTGGAGAAGAACGAGTTTATTCCCAACTATGGAAAGAACAAGATGAAGGTTGGTTATAAGAGAACGTAAACTTTGATTGCTGTCTGAGCTTTCACCAAATATTATACCCACTTACATAATTAAGGTGCTGCAAAAGACTATGTTCCTCTTTGTAAATAGCTTTATTAGGGTATCCCAAAACCACATTATACAAAAAACCTAAATACATAACAGTACTCGGTAAACAATAATTCAGATCGATATTGACCTTTGGAATGTAACTATATACACTATCTTATATATATTAGGTTTCATAAACATTATATTATTATTTTATTTGTCCATTATATTATTTATCCATGTATATAGGTATAGGCAATTGAGTTAAATAACTACATCAGAATTTAAAAATCTTCCCAGAATTCGATGTATACAGGGTGTGGATGACAGCCAGGCAAATACGGAAATCCTGAACAAGTACCATTGTATTGAGTTATACGACAGTATTATTAATCGCAGGAAATATAATTTTGATTTGATTATCAGTAGTCTTTGCTCTCCGCGCCAATTGTATCGGGCGATCCTGTGACTAATTAAATGGGCTTATTGGTTATTGTGTGGCACATTGCTGTTTTTTGGATCACTTGTGACTCTCCATTAGGGTTGATCAGTAATTTCAACTTTTATGAAGGCAACATTTTTTTGAAAATCATCTTTTGGTTAAAATTTTATTTTTAAGTCATTATCTAAGGCGTAATTAAACGGAGTAAACAATTTTTTTCCTTATAATATGAAAAAAATTAAATGTAGTGTCGTGGGACACCAGGTAGGAACGAAGTTCCTTCGGCTAATGTAGAATCGACACAATTTGCAAAAGAAAAATCGTGCTCAATTTTATTTAGGTTTAAAATGTATCTATAATGTGAGTATTCGCCACATATACTATGCATTGGCGGGGTGGAGTGGTAATAGAGAGAGAAGGGATGAGAGAACGAAAAGAAAGAGGGAGAAAGAGAAAGGTATTATACACTACTCGCTTGTGTATACGACTGTCGCGCCTGCGCACGTCTCATTTAACGGTTTTATTCCACGCACTTTTTCTTACGGTTTTACTATCACATTTTTTTCAGTTCGGTCGCGCAGCAAAATCCCTATCTCCTCCAAGCCTGCCGTAAGGAACTTCGTTCCAAAAATGTCGGAAAATTTTGGAATTTTCCTGCGAAAATTTTCAGTATTTTCCGCTTCAGAATCATGGTGTGAGGTCATGGTATCAATATTTGCCTGGTCACAAACACCCTGTATACTGCCAGTTACCATGTATAAAATTTTCTCACAACCTTATCTTATTCAAGTTATACTTTCAGATCGAAGACATTCTCCGTGCCAACATCCAATTGGTTTTAGAAAATATCCAAACCCACAAAGTGAAGACCATCGAATTGATTGACGAGGAGTACAAAAATAACAACTTGGAGCCTTTGGTCGAAAAGATCTCGGACATGCTCCAAGACCTGCCCCTTATGCAGGCTGAGCTTTTGGTCATATCCGAAGAGACCTTCGAGTTCCCCTCGAACATTACCGTTGAGAATAAGAAGCTCTCTGGAGAGACTAACACGGTTGTGTTTATTGGAGCCAATTTGCTGTCTAGACCTGATGTAAGTACTGAAGCTAATGGATACTACCAATTAGTATCCTTACCTTCTAAATAAGTTTCATAAATGATCATTTATCATTGCCTTATAATGCTTCATCTTCAGCCTATTGCAGTCCACTGCTGGACGCAGGCCTCCCCCAGGGCACGCCACAAGGCTACTGCCATAGGGGGGCTTTGCCCATAGTCACCACGCTGGGCAGGCGGGTTGGTGACGGGTGAGATTTATTGAAATCCTAATTTAAAACAGATTTTAATTGCATTATTTTCCCATGTAGCTACATTAGAAATCAATCTACATTGTTTCCTGTTTATTTAGGTTTTGCAACAAGCAGTTTCCACTCTCAGAGACAAATGCTTCCTTATCAGCCGAGAGAAGGACCGCCCCGATCCCAAGCAATACGCCGACAAATACGATATCGTCACGATTCAGGACACCGGACTCGAATACATCGTCCTCTTCAGAAAGCGAGTTGGCTCCAAGCCGGCCAAATTCGTCAAAATTGTCACCTCTGACCAGACGTTCGCATGGGTTGACAAAGTTAAAGAGGAGATCACTGAGGGAAGGAAGCTTGTTCTTTATGCTCAAGATGAGGCTATTAACGGTCTACTAGGTCTCGTGAACTGCTTGAGGAAAGAGCCAGGTGGTGAAATTGTGTATGGTCTGCTGATAGCTGATCCTTCTGCTCCTCCGTTCAACCCAGATTCGGAGCTGTATGAAGATCAGCTGGACTTGGATCTGGCTATCAATATTCTGCAAGACGTACGTATGCTTCTGAATTTTGTTGTAAAATTCTTTTGTTAAATAACCTTACCAAACCGAACAGACTTTAATGCAATTTTCATTAATAGACCCATTAATTCAAGAGTATTTCGGATGAAAAAGAGTTGGAGACCATTTTATCCAGAATGCTTTCAATATTATTCTATTTTTAGGGCCAATGGGGAACATACCGCCACTTATTGCTCGGTGACTTGGACACCGTGAAAGTGAACCATGCATACGTGAACACCCTGACCATTGGTGATCTGTCATCACTCAGGTGGCTCGAAGGTCCTATCAGAGCTGACCATACCTTCAAGGATCCTGATGCCGTGCTTATTCACGTAAGTTGAAGATTAAACTAATGTGTCTGAGATGTGAAATTATACAGGTATAACTGTTACCACTTGTAACCAGGTATTCTAGACAATGTCAAATAGTCCGAAAATCTTTCTTATCTACTTTCTTTTGGAGTAGAACCTTAATTTGACAAAAAATTGTGTAGGAGGCTTAGGCAAGTTAACAATATGTAATCAATCAATCTAAACTTAATCTAAACAATAGAGGTTCGTAACAGAAACGTTTGCTCCTATACGAATCCGTCATATTCACACAAACCGATTTTAATAGGAGTGTTACTACGACAGTGAACGACAACACGAAATAATGAAACATTAACCATCATGTACTTCTCTACAAGCACTTATTCTTTTAGGTCTACTGTTCTGCCCTCAACTTCCGGGACGTCATGACAGCCACCGGTCGCGTGACAGTTGACGCAGTCGCAAGGGGGCGACTTGCGCAGGAGTGCGTGCAAGGGTTCGAGATTGTTGGCAGGACTGTTAAGTAAGTGGTTTGTTAATCCATACTTTTATTAGGATCGGTTCATATCTGACGGAACATGCGTCGCGTATTATCGGTCGCGTATCTCCAGAACAGACAAAATGTATAGAAAAGCACTCGACCGTTCACACTCAACCGATGATACGTTAGTGCGTGGAGCGTACAGCGTCTATTGTTAACTGATACGCTCGACGCATCATCCGTCAGATACTCGTATGAACCGACCCTAAGACTTAAATGACAAAAGTCTTATGTTTGTTCATGTAATCTTTTTTTGGTTCTTTGACAATATCACGCAAGAAATATAGACTATCGAGACTTGCGCTAACTCATTTTTCATGATGATGACATAGATATTTAACCTAACTGATCTGCGTACATATTAATATAAATAAATTAATGTAAGTGTACACTAACGGCCAATTTGAATACTAGAGATCATAAAGAATCTTGGTTTTTTTCATATTTGAAATTTTGTATTAAAACAATGGAACATTCAATCTGAAATATGCAAAAATCTCTCGGCATCGGTTATTGAAATTTGTAAGTCGACCTAGTAGAGTGCGACTTGTTTCGTGCTTATAAACTCGCACAAATGCAGAGCTGAACTTAAGTCCTAATCCCCAGTGGTTCCCGAGTGATGGCTATGGTGAAGAACAGTGGTATGGCCAACGTGGTGGCCGGTGACCGCGCCCTAATGTGGTGCATCCCTGATGAGTGGAGCTTTGAAGAGGCGGCCACTATACCTGTGGCGTACGGTACTGTCTACTACGCTATGGTAAGCTCGTGAAAATCTTACTTATCCCATCCTATTAATGTTATGAAGGTGAAAGATTGTGAGAATGTGAAGATATTGATTACGGATTTTGATAAAATTTGTTTACCTATCTCTTCCTCTCTCTTATAGAAGAATACAATACCTCTGCTGATGCGGGGCTTCACTAGAATACATCAGTTGCATCTCCGCCCGTGCATGTCAGAACCGCAGTCCAATTCAAATTCACAAGACCCCTAAGGAACTCGGGCATTATCTCGGGCTAAAGCTACCAGCTAGTCATTGATAATTACCATCTGCCCCCGCTGCTAAACGTGGTTATCTCCTTTATGATCCAGCAGTTCTGAGGGGTAAGCACGAACCTCTCGATAGTCCGTAACGCTATCGTTCAACTGTCAAATCAAATAGATTTTGCTAGCGAGTCGCTAGCGCTACCCCGCATAAAAAGGTTCGTGCTTACCCCACTGGTTACCCCATCTCGAGAACCGTGCCGTGTGTGTTATATATGTTACTATTTATTCAGTTCAAAGATCTTAAGACTAAATACGTTCCCACATTTTGCGCTGTTTGATCCCATATATCCATGAGTTTGACCCAAAGTTTCTTCCAGGTGATGGTTGGCCAGATCCAACGTGGCGAGTCGATCCTCATCCACGCTGGCTCGGGTGGTGTTGGTCAAGCGGCCATCAACGTGGCACTGTACTACGGATGTGAGGTCTTCACCACCGTGGGCACTGCTGAAAAGAGGGCGTTCATCAAAAAGCTGTTCCCGCAGTTGAAAGGTTCGTGGATATAAATATAGTATGTTTTATTTAGTTTGCTGTCTGTTGAAAGCAATCATATGGCTCATTTGTAACTGAGAGATATAAGTATGTACGTACGTACCTAAGTAATATCACAAGTGATGGTTTACGTCCTCTAGATCTATCTATACATGAGTGTTCTTTACTAGCCCTACGCTTTAGATACACTATTTTATTATTTTATTTTTATTTATTTCAGAAAACAAAGTATACACAGTGTAAAATAGTAGCTTGTAAATATATATATATCTTAATCCTGATGTTACACTACGTATGAACTAATTTCCATAATGCCGTTATTTTTTTTCTAAATGCTGTAAAAATAGAGCCAAGTCCTACATACTCACTTTATTGTCGATCTATAGCATCATTTATATCTACTTAGATCTGTGTTTCATATCCTTCCAAACAGACAGTCATATCGGAAACTCCCGTGATACTTCCTTCGAGGACATGATCCGCCGGGAGACCAACGGCAAGGGAGTAGACATGGTTCTCAACTCACTGTCAGATGAAAAACTTCAGGTAAGTTCGATTATAAGTAAATTATCTTCAAAACACCTACAAAGATTTTTACTAATTTAATTTTTAAAGTTCTTTTCAAGGGTAAAACAATCTAAATATGGCTTCTTATCCCGATAGGATTTAAATGCTCGATTCCACATATAATATTGAGGTACCTATGATGAAGGCCCTTATTGTAAGACTAGGCTTATGTGTAAGTGTGTATAACTATGTATTTATTTATACTTTAGGCCTCCGTCCGTTGTCTACGCTACCGCGGCCGTTTCCTCGAGATCGGCAAGTTTGACATCAGCAACAACACTCCCATCGGCATGTACTTCTTCCTCAAGGAAACCTCCTTCCACGGCATCATGCTGGACTATATCTTCGAACAGAGCTTCGAGTTCAGAAAGGTTTGTTTGCTTATTTTTTAATTTATTAATAATTTTGTTAATTTCCTCGACATTTACCAAGGCTAATTGTAATTTAACAGATTAGATTGTTTTACTAACATGTTGTGTGTGACCTACTGCATTCGTTACCGGTCACTACTTTTATTTGTGTTTGAAAAGCGGTGATAGGCTCTCCCCTTACTATGTGGGACTTAGTAGGCTAGCAGATGAAAAGTTACTGAAATGGTGTGAAAATAAAACTTGGCTCTCTTTTCACAGCATTATTACTTCATCATGATAATTTATTGATATGTTTAAATAAATGAAATAACTACAGGTATATATCAGTAAATATGCTATGCGATAGGTAAATATTTAGCTTTATTTAACTCCATGGCGTGAATACCATTGTTAAGTTTTACCATAATAATAATAATTTAATTTATAATGGTATAATTAACTACCTTTGTGTGGTCATGGAAAGTACACGCTGAAGCGCAGTGGTGCAGAAAGTGATGTGTTTTTGCAAAGGGATGTATTAAATTTTATTATGTGCCTGAAAATTGTGTTATTCCAACGAAACAGACTATCTACATTTAAAAAGCCTTTTAATTTATGAATATTCTGGTCACTAAAAACCTAAAACTTTTACAAATCGTGCTTGAATATTATAATTTCCTGCAGCGTCTTCAAGACCTCCTGCTGTCTGGCATCCAGAGTGGTGCAGTCCGTCCGCTGACGTACTGTACCTTCGAGAAGAATGAAGTGGAAACCGCCTTCCGCTACATGGCTGCTGGCAAACATATTGGCAAGGTACATTATGCATTGCTTATCGTAAGAGTCGACTAACGAACTTAGGCGGTCTCAGATGATGGTGAACACTTTATGTTGTGACAAAGAAGAAAGGCAGGATTTTACCTGAGCAGTTTTTGAGGTGTCTTAAGATATACGACTTATATGTATCTTACTAATTTATTTAATTACGTTTTTATACAAAATTGGTTTTTCTAATAAAAGCCGATATTAAATAAAAAAGTAAAAAAAGTAAAAGAGTAAAAAAGACTTGAAATTGAATAACAAGTGGGAAGGAAGGACACTTATTTTATGTGGGATGGTCTTTTCTTCTTTTCCGGCTAGTATAAACCGAAATTCTTGCTGATTATATATGATTAAATAATTGAAACTCTATTACAAAGCCATTTTTTTAAACATAAACACTCAAATTTGCTTTCAGGTAAAGCATTGTATGGGACCTTGCCTTTGTTCTTCATAGCAGTTTATACTTAAAACAAATTACAGAGAATATCTATTCATCGATATTAGATCCATCTTGGTTAGTTTACTGTTATCTCATGTTTATTGTTAAATTTAGGTGATCGTAAAGATCCGTGATGAAGAGCGCTCGAACAGGCCTGTGAAACCAACCAACTTACCGGTCGAGGCTGTCCCAAGGTAATTTATGTTAATTTCATATACAGGGTATTTGTGACAGCCAGTCAAATATTGAAATGGTGACCATGATTCTGAGATGAAAATCAGTGAACATTTTCGCAGAAAAATTCCAAAATTTTCCGACTTTTTTTCATTTTTCCAGGAAAAAATAGTGTGGTTCGTTTAAGTAGGCCTTAAATAATAACTTAAAAACAAAATTTTAACTTAGGGATAATTTTCCAAAAAAAAAATTGTTTCCCAAAAAGTTCAATTAACTGATCAACCCAAAAGGAGAGTCACAAGTGATCGGAAAAACAGCAATATATCACACAATAACCAATAAGCCCATTTAACTAGTCACAGGATCGCTCGATATAATCGGCGCGGAAAGCAAACATTGCGTATAATTAAATCAAAAATTAATTTCTGTGAGTAATAACACTGACGTATAACTCAAAACAATGGTACTTGCTCAGTATACGTTCTAAAATCAAAGATTCTCTCTAGTTCCTGGCTCTTTATTATTTTATTGTGTATAGTTTCTGTTTATGTCATAATATATAGAATGTTATATTTATGGTGCAATATGAACATGCCCAAAATTGGTATGCGCATAAGACAAAATACCATATTACCTATAATACTTTAATTTATATGTGTATACTGTTGGTGTGTCTTAATAAATAAATAAGTATCTCAGTATTTGCCTGGCTGTCACACACGCCATGTATACAGGGTGTAACAAAAAGGGTATGTTAAGCGAAAAGCTACGTAAATAGTCCACAGTAGAGAACCTAGAAACAAAAAATGTGACTCGAAATCACATGTTTATTTTTCCCGATTGTATGGAGAATTTTTAAATATCTCAGGAATTTTCATACAATCTTGAAAAATAAACAAGTGATTTCGAGTCTCAAATTTTGTAAATAGGTTTTCTACAATGGGCTATTTACGTAGCTTTTCGCTTAACATACACTTTTTGTTACACTCTGTATAAGGGACACACCTGTGCTGATGCGGGGCTTTAATAAAATACATCGGCTGCATCTCCTCTATTTTCAGTACACAGCCGTGTCTATATGTATATCTTTGTCAGAATTTCTAATTGATTTTGTTCCCTCAGATACATTTGCCACGAGGACTACACCTACGTAGTTGTCGGAGGTCTTGGTGGGTTCGGTTTGGAGTTGGCCGACTGGCTTATCATGAGAGGAGCTAGGAAGGTACTCCTTACTTCAAGACGAGGCGTCACCAATGGGTACCAGGCCAGCAGACTTAGGTAAGAGTTGTTACAAGCGTCTGAAAAACTTATGTCATATATCGAAATACAAAAATGTCTGTTGATGATAGTTAGATATAAATCAATCCAAATAGGTTTGTTTGAGAAAAAATACTCCTCTTTCCAGCTTGAGCGATTAGATAAATCATATAACTATTTATAGAGCATGGGCATCATACGGTGCAGACGTCCAAATCTCCACCCACGACGTAACAACGGAGGCTGGTTGTCAAGAGATGCTGCTGATGGCAAAGGCCATGGGTCACGTGGACGCCATCTTCAACTTGGCCGTGGTCCTCAAAGATTGCGTCTTCCAGAACCAGACACCGGAGACCTTCAAGACTTCGTACAACCCAAAGGCTCAGGCCACTGTGAATTTGGACAAGCTATCAAAGAAATTGTGCCCTGGATTAAGGTATTTGCAACATTTCTAGACCATATACACACACGTATGCCTCGCTTCCACATTTATGTTTCAAGCGCTTCATTTGCATTTGTCCCCATATAAATATGCTCGTCGATTGCCATTATAAAACATTTGATTTTTCATATACTTACTTATCTATCCAGGTAATTAATTTATCAATGATGCCCGTTTCTTTTGCCGTCAATAAGTTATGTACCACAAAATTGTATTGCATGTCGTTTTCTATCTACCAGAAACTTCGTGGTCTTCTCATCGGTGTCCTGTGGTCGTGGTAACGCTGGCCAGACGAACTACGGTTTCTCCAACTCTGTGATGGAGAGGATCTGCGAGTGGAGGAAGAAGCTTGGTCTGCCAGCACTGGCGGTGCAGTGGGGTGCTATTGGTGACGTAAGTATTTGAAGGATATGGTGTCCTATTCGATGTGAATGTTAAATGTTTGTGACTCATTCATATTAGAATGGTTGGATGGATCTGGGTTTTTGGCTTAGGTAAGTTATGGCAAGAGAGTAATGCATTCCTCTAATCCGAACAAAAAGGTAGTTGCTAGGTATGCCCGTATGTATTCAAAACTCTTCTACTATTGAGTAACTGATTGACTGAGACAACGCATAGCGGAAAATACTGGGCGGAAAAAAAAATATTTTTTCGGAAATTTCCACGGTAACGGGATTTCCAAAGATTACGCTGACAAAGACGTGACGCACATTATATATATTATTTATTGGAAATTAGTTAATATACCAGATCACACATATTTACCATTTTTCCTTCAGGTTGGACTGGTAGCAGATATGCAAGACGATGATGTCCAGCTCGAAATCGGAGGCACTCTGCAGCAGCGAATCTCTTCTTGTCTCCTATCATTGGACAAGTTCCTGAGGCAGGATGCTCCCATTGTCTCTTCTATTGTAGTCGCTGAGAAGAAGGCTGGAGGATCAGGGTGCGGCAATATTGTGGATGCTGTTGCACAGATTATGGGTATGATGGCGTCTAATAATTAAAATTTTAATTTATAATAATGATAATTGAATATTAGAGATACCTATGTAGCTATCTACTTCTATATTAGAAAGTGAACCAGCTAAGATTTGGTTACGCTGATATGATACAGATATGATTCAAAGTTAAAAGTCATAGTGAGAAATTCAATCGCCTGCTTTTTCCAAAAGTCCACTTCCTCTATTTTATTGTTCTTTCGCCTTATCCTATGGGTTCACTTATCGAAAATACTCTAATTTTCCATCCCCTTCCAGGTATCAAGGACCTGAAAACTGTCTCCCAGCAAGTGTCCTTAGCTGAGTTGGGTATGGACAGTATGATGGCTGTAGAGATCAAGCAGACCTTAGAAAGAGAGTTCGAGATCTTCCTAACTGCTCAGGATATCAGGACTTTGACCTTCGCTAGGTATGTTGTTATAATGTTAGAAAATGCTATGTAGTCAAATTTTTACGTTTATGGAAACAAGTAAAGACGGACTTCGACGATTTATTTATTTTCGTGGGGCTTATAAAGTAGAACAATTTTTTATTTCAATTAATAAGGTTGTAACCACTTTTAGTCCATTAGCACCCAGAAATATTACTTTTACCTTAGTTATGAGAAGCAAGAAAGAGTTTGACCTTTCAAGTCTCGTGTATTATTTCATTAGGCTTCTAGAATTGACAGTGCAGCGTGAAGCGGCGGCATCCACGTCTGTTGCCGTCACTGCCAACGTGGAAGGCGCTGCTGGTCTCAAGGTGCTGATGAGGAATTTCGGTGAAGAGAAACTCGTATCAGAACCTTTCATCATCATGCCTACCATGGTCACTGATGGTAGCGAAGTGAGTATCAAATTGGTTATGAACGTTTCCAAGCAAATGATAACATGTTTAGTTTCTACCTTCGAGTCCTAAACCTTATTAACCCAGGTGGAACAAGTGGAGAGCATCAACGACAGCGTGATGTTCATGCTGCCAGGACTGGAGGGATGTGCAGCAGTATTAGAGCCTCTTTGCAGACGCCTGAAGATCAAGGTCTGCGTTCTCCAGCTTGGCGTGGAACATAAGAACGAAAACTTGGAGCAGATGGTGGAAAGGTTGATGCAGGTAAGCATTTGAAAATTATAGGTACACGTACACGGACAGCAACAACATAGAATAAGACAATAGAAATAGGGAGAAATACATAGATACAAAAAAAATACTAGGGAAACAATTTTGTGGGCAGATAAGTGAGCTAGTTTATATTGCTTAGGATTTAGTTATTGCTCTATATTCAACTACCTAGCTCTTTCTCTTTAGTTTTTGACACGTTAACAAAGTATCTCATAGTGAAAGTCCTATGTAAACTATAGTTCCGGTTTTGAAGGTAGTTGAAGAAAAAATATATCGTTTTTATTTCAGACGGTGAGATCTCGCTTGCCACCTGGTGCTCCCTTCAAGCTCTTGGGCTACAGTTTTGGCACGTTACTTATGCTGGAGCTGGCTGCTCGACTAGAAAGTGACGGTTTGTATTTTGTTTTTCGAACATGTCTTGAGAGTGTGTTGATTTTGTCTGAGCTGTAACAAAAATGCTTAGGTTGCAACCGATTTCAATGACCCTGTGTTCATGTCCTATTCCCTACCACATTTAACATTTATATATTAATATGCTTTTGTATACCTTTCTAGCCTGATCCCATTGACTTAGAATAGTTTAATTATGAATATAATAGTAGAATAATAAAATTTACCACCGCTTTATTTCAGGTCACAAGGGCCAAATTTTCTGTCTGGACGGCGCTCCAGAGTTCCTCTTCGCCATCCTCACGATGACCTTTAACTTCAAGAACGACACTCAGCTGCAAAACAGTCTCCTCTGCCATACGGTGGACGTAGTCGCCCCCAATAATGACGTCACCAAGAAAATGATGGAGAAACTCAACGAAATAGAGTCCTATGAAGATCGTGTTGCTTACGTCCTCAAAACATCACCAGTTCAATCTAAATACTCCGACAAGTTTATTGCAGACATGGCCAGGGTAACCTACGATCGTCTCAAAGTAGTTCTCGGTTTTAATGTGAAGAATATTAAAAAACTTAAATCGCCAATCATTCTTCTGCGGCCGAAGGAAAACCCTCCATTTTTGGTCGTCGAGGAGAATTATGGCTTGGACAAATTCACTGATTCAAATGTTACTGTGCATTATTTAGAAGGTAACCATATTAGTATAATAGAAAACAAGGACGTTGCTAATATTATTAACAGAGCTTTGGCCGAAAGCGACAAGAAGGAAGCAAGTGAAAAGGGACACGACAACGTTGTAACAAGCATGGTCGAGAAACAGCGACCGGTCCAAGTATAAAATTAATTTATCTTTTGTGACAAACATAAAGGGAATCTTTGATAATTTTATCTGTAATTTGAGAAGTTTATTTTAATTAGTAGGTATCTGTACTTCAGAATTAATTAAGTTATTGCGTTTTTGAGGATTTGTATTTTAAACTTTTTGTATTTTTCGTGTGTTCAATTAATTTAATGGTTCGATATTTGTTTTGATTTATATGACTGGTTTTATGTGAAGGGATTTATTAAGTTTTATGTGATTTTTAATGGATTTTTAAATGATATTTTAAAATAAATTAAACAATGTATTTTGTACTATAAAGTGGCCGTATTTTTATGCAATTACTTAGTGATTAGGATAAATTTTATTATTCTAGATTTAGTTCGTAAGTTTGTTAGTTTATTAAATTAAGGATTGTCATAAGACGCCAGTACCAAATAAATATTCATTAAGTAAGAATTATTATTGTTAATTTTCAAGTCTGTGTGTCGTTTTTCAAATATATTTTTCATTGTACTTAGTTATTTGGTGAATGTGTATTTAGTAATTACAATTTTAACTTATTTAAAACATAACCTAAGTGTTTAGGTAAGGGTATTATGGGACTAATGGGACTGCATATTAAATTATTTTTATACTTTAAACATTTTTTATTCCCCTTTATTAAATAATTAGGTACTCTTTTCAAGATTTATCCTTTTCCTTGTTTTTAAGAAGCGAGGCTTTATATCTCTTAAAAAATATATAGTTCTTACTATTTGTATGTTATTTGTACTACGTGTATTCTGTATACAGGGTGTAACAAAAAGGGTATGTTAAGCGAGAAGTTATGTAAATAGCCCAATGTAAAGAACCTATCCATAAAATTTGAGACTCGAAATCACATGTTTATTTTTCCAGATAGTATGGAGAATTTTTAAATATCTCAGGAATTTTCATACAATCTTGAAAAATAAACATGTGATTTCGAGTCTCAAATTTTGTGGATAGGTTCTCGACAGTGAGCTATTTACGTAGCTTTTCGCTTAACATACCCTTTTTGTTACATCCTGTATATCATAGCGTCGATATGCGAAACCACAAGCGCTTACGCACGCATCAGAACAACAACGTCGAGAGAATCAGGTGATTTATA
Source organism: Carposina sasakii (assembly GCA_014607495.2). Taxonomy (NCBI): domain Eukaryota; kingdom Metazoa; phylum Arthropoda; class Insecta; order Lepidoptera; family Carposinidae; genus Carposina; species Carposina sasakii. Next base: position 8,838,422 of record CP053169.1, read on the forward strand.
TCTTAAATAAGGGCTCTACCTCATTAAAACATCGCGACACTGCTGGTAAGGCTTTAAAAGCCTCTGAAAAACATACATATGGGTCTATCAGTATTATTACAAAATAAATTAAACGTAGTTAGCTATAACATTGCCTAATCAATAAAAATATATATTCCATATCTACATATATGTTGCTGTCAAATTAAATTTCTAAATCTATTTTGTAGACGAGATTTTGCAATAACACAGATTATCGCGAGATATTATTACTTTTTGGAAAAACAATAGAAAAGTACCTATAAAGGTGGGTTCCCACGGTGCGTGATATTACGGACGGACGCGCACCAGCCCGCACGACACGCACCGTGGGAAGGGGTCGTCCGCGGTAATTGCAGACATTTCCGTAGCGGGCAGCGTAGAGGAATAAGATGTCATAGAGTGCTAATGTCATACTAACTGTTTCGATGCACCATTAGACTTTTCGGTGCCTCACAATTCCAGACCTTGACTAGATTCTATTAGTGTAATGTATAGTAATGTACTACATTAGTACTCATATTGTAACGTATAGTAATGCAATCTAAGTGTCAAGGACTGGAATTGTGAGGCACCGAAGTGTCTAATGGTGCATCGAAACAGTTAGTATGACACTTAGATGAATTATAACTAGATTCAGTGACAGCGCTCAAAAAATGGCACGACAAATAGCTACTCAAATGTATGGCTGGGCATCTATTGTCATAAATTGATACAAGCAAAGTCGAGTCTTATGTTAACTACATAAGATTCAAGTTTAAAAATCTGGTCTTATGCAGTTATTACGTTTATATAGATTAACTCGTGCCACTTTTTATAAAGATTTCATTATGAAACCCCGCGTCTACCTATAATCACGTCACTGGTATGACATAAGCACTCTATGTCTACATCTTATACCTCTATGGTAGCGGTGCCACCCTCAGGTGCAACCGATCCGTGGCGAGAAATCTTGTCATAAACTATATTTAGGAAATCTTTATTAAAGCATAAGAATAATAATAAATAAGTAAAAAGCCTAATGAATTAAGTCCGACTTATAAAGGAAACAACAAACACCAAAAACCTGCATATCTGACTATTTTCTTAATAAAAAAAAACAAAATATCTTTTTATTAATAAAAATATTAAAATGAGAGGACAAGCCCTTTAGCATTTTATGCTAGGTATGCTAGTACGATAACTCCCTAGTGGGAATTAAACAATTCATAATTTCTACAGGGATGGCATTAATTATCATTATCAGAGTGTCTCAGACCGGGATTTCTCGAACTCGGTAAATTTGGATATTAATATTATATTGAATAACCGTAGGACAATCATAAATATCTTACGTTGTCGTCACACAAGCGAAAACCTATAGATATATGTTTTACAGCCACTTTCAATATTTTACATAAGTATTACGTAGGTATGTCAGATTAAATCTTCAATTGTTTTCATACAAAATGCTAGATTCTGTTTGATCTCTCGTATTGAAATTAGCCGTAAGAGAGAGCCGTTTTTAATGATCGAGATTAATGGCTTTTCTAAAAATATTTTTGAAATATAAAATCTATACTTTTTCTAATGCAAGCATTGTGTTCTATATTTTATAACTGGTATATAATATAAATATTTCCAATCGCCGTTATAGTAGATATACAAGCCAAAATTATTGTTTTTACTTTTGAATTAAGAACATTATAGATACCACGGGTATATTATTATTTGTAATTAGGTATTTCCTTGACGATATTCTAGCAAATCTATGACTAGGGAATGCAATCTGGTTCCCGCGAGATCATTTCTCGCCAATATTGCAATTGGCGAGATTAAATACCTTTACAAGCATAGAAAAAAGTTTGCCGGAGCCCAAAAAAACGATATCAGATTCACATTTCAATGTTTAATTACATTGCAGCAATTCCATTAAACTTTGTGAATTGAAAATGCTTGCCATAAGTAATGAAGTAGAAAGCTCTCTACCTACCTATTAATAACATCTTTGAGCGAGAGCTCCTTGTCTATGATTTCTATAAACCGCCTAAACATACAGGGCGAATGTGAAGTGCGATGTTGACAAGAACGTACGTCAACGCGTACCTATTCTGTTTACATAATTAATACCCGCAGTGCCAGCGTCTGATGATTTATACAGGCTGCTGAAAGGTGCCAGTCTTTTCATTTGAGTGCTTGTTAAGGGTATGCAGCTTGGGTATTTAATTACAATAGAAAATTAGAAAGATGTCAAATATTGCTATGTCCGACCGATTTCGATCATGGCGACCGCTTCAATTTGTCGTCTGTCGACGTCGTTCGTTTGCTCGCATGTGGCTTATGTAGCCAATCTTTCTTGTGAAGACCCTCGCATATTGCGGGCATGAGAGCACCCCATTGCTATAATAATATTGTATCTGCGCAGGTAGTCGCGCTTTAATTTGATCGCGTTTAGCATCAATCTCAGCGCAGCGAAGGACTTCATAGTCACGGACTTTTTTATCTGTAAAAGCCCTCCACCCCGGCCTCTTGGAGGCTTGTTGCTCCCACTGAGATGAGAAGGCTCTACGCCGCACTTCTTCATGTGCCGCTTCAGCACATCTTCAAACTTGAGGCGTTGCTATATGGTAGTAGGGAAGATCTATAAACAATAAGTATTAGCTTATTGGTGAAAGTTGAATAATTAGTGAAAGTTGAATAATTAGTGAAAGTTGAATAATTAGTGAAAGTTGAATAATTAGTCGGAAAGTTCTAGAGTGGATACCACGTATCGGCAAGCGCAGCGTGGGAAGGCCACCCGCGAGGATGACCTGGCCAAGGTTGCGGGCGTCGGTTGGATGCAGGCTGCTTCCGACCGGTCGGAGTGGAGGTTGTTGGGGGAGGCCTATGTTCAACAGTGGACTTCTCAGGGCTGTAAATGATGATGATGATGATGAATAATTAGTGAAAGTTGAATAATTAGGAATATGCAGTTAAATGATAATAATAATGTTTAAATCATGTAAATGTTAAATGTTTTTAAGGAGTGTAAATAGGGATAGATAGAATAACTCTGAACTTTTAAATAACTTGTTTTGGTTTTTGAATAGTCTTTGAATCATTATTTTTTCAAGTATGTCCCTGTCACTACTACCCGAAACTTGTACATCTCAATTATACCCTTAAAATTGGTCAGAAGTGGCACCATGTGATTCTATCGGCCCTTGGTGCTCTGCCTACACCGTAAGAGATAAAGGCGTGATTATATGTATGTACTAGTGGACGCCCGCGACGCCGTCCGCGTGGACTGCAGAAAAAACAAAATGTCGAAATTATTCGGGATAAAAACATTTTCCCGGGATAAAAAGTAGCCTGTTAAGTGGGACCTGTCACAACATATTCCTGAAAACTGCATCGAAATCGGTCCAACCGTTTCTGAGATTAGCGTGCACAAACATCGATCCGTTACAATTTTATTATATGTATAGAATAGATATAGATATATACCATAAACGTCATTACTTTCCGTTTCTATCAAAACATACAAGACGACATGCGCTATTCCACTCAAATTCAATTCGTTTATAAAAAAATTCATATTCAGAATTTATAATCCGACATTTTTTTTTCTCTAGTACCTAGGTATTGAAAATGGCCGTCATTAATTATGTACACCTACCGTATAAATATAGCATTATATACACCTGCTTTTAGCTTGCATCAAACCAAGCAAGTGTGCTAATTCGTAAAAATCTTAACCTGTTTTAGGTGAAATCAAAATTAACAATCCCAACCAGCCAGAGTGTCAGGAATCGTCTCTAATAACAGAAGAGAGATCCCTTAACACACGTTTAGTTAGGTTTGTACACGTCGCGGTTGCTCGCAAATAGCGGAGCCAACTATTTGACTTACTCACGGAAACTCTCGCGGAACTCGGATTTGGTTGCGGACCTTAACAGAGTACGTTCCAAACTAGATTTGTTATCGTTACCAATCTTGATAGATCGGTAATATTTATGGTTAAATACTTGGTTATTTAGCCGCGTCACCACACAACCGGCAGAGTAAAATTCGTACCACCCCATGTCTGCCCGTGGGTATCGTACGAGGCGATTAAAGGTTTCCGGGAGGTGGGCAGCAGCGCCTCCCGTGTTGACAACATAGTCCAAAATACAAACTGCGGTCAACAACCCGCCTGCCCAGCGTGGTGACTATGGGCAAATACCCCCTATGGCTGTCTTGTGGCGTGCCTGGGGGAGCCCTACGTCCAGCAGTGGACTGCAATAGGCTGATGATGATGATGATGATGACTTGGTTATAGTTTCCCTGTGCAAATACGGGGCTTCACTACAATAAATCAGCTGCATCATCTTCCGTATGTGTCATAGGAGTCAACATTGGTACGTCATACACCCGAGACCTTTACTGACAAACTGAACGCCGCCGATTAGAGTAACTACCTAATGAAACGCACCGCACTGCATTTATATCAGGGTCACCCATTCCATCATTGAAGTACCTATCATTCTAACACCAAAGTCACAGTTTGTCAAATTTCCGGTACCTTCACAATATCATCATTTCAGCCATGAATATAGGCCTATATGGGGTGTAACAGAAGGGGTAGGTATATAAAGCGAAAAGTATATAAAACCTCTATCTATAGAAAATTTTAGACTCTAAATCACAATATCTTTACTTTTCAAACTAGTATGGAGAACTACTTAGCAACTTTGGAATGATGATCATACTATCTTAAAAAAGATTTATTCCAAATTTTGTAGAAGGACATAGCAGGCTTTATTTATGGCATTTTGCTCAACACATATATTTTATTTATTACAACCAGTATAATATCAATTTGTAGATCAAATACAAAACCATTTTTATCATTTAATAACTAAATCTGAAAGTGTATAAATTTCGAGAACCCGTAGTAACCCTACCAGTCTATTCTCAAAGCTGGCAGTGAGTGAGTCACGCTGCGCAAGGTGCGAGCCATTAACCGTGCCTCACTTGGCATACGAAGGTGGTCTTAATTAGGAAATACCGCTATTCAGACTCTGTTTCTACTGCTGAATAAACTGGCACAAGCTTACGTGAACCTATTAATCTATTTCAAGGTTTCAAGTTACATAGCATTTGTAAAACCTCCTACTTAATACATAATTATAAATACTTGTAAGTTTTAAGGATGTATGTATGTTTGTTACTCTTTCACGCAAAAACTACTACTAAATGGATTTTGATGATATATTTTATATATCTTTTTTTTTCGTAATAATACAGCTTACATATCAGAATAGCACATAGGCTATAATTCATTATCCTGGGAAAATATTTTTATCCCGGATAATGTCGACATTTTGTTTTTTCTGCAGTCCACGCGGACGAAGTCGCAAACGTTCACTAGTATACTCGTATCAATACGCCTACGAAAGTTTAAAAACAACACCCGTCAAAGTCAGGGCGGATCTCTATTTATACAAGAAAGTTTGAAATACCTATAGGTATAACTAATTTAAATCTACGTAAAGCTATATTTTATATATAAAGGGTCGATTGACCATTGAATAGAAGTAGATAGCAGTACCTAAGTACCTATCGACTACCATCTTGAGAGATTAAGTTAGAGTGGAGACCTTTGGAGACTCTAAAAAACTGATTTAGGCAAAAATGGTTATGGTCGCTTTCTGCATAACTACAATTCAATCCATACTTATCTTTCTTATTTATAAAATATTTTTTTATAAATATTTTTTAAATACTTTTTTATTTATTTATTAACTACAAAAATTTTAAACTAGATACAACGTCCCACAAAACTGCTTGCGCCGTTTGAATGATCTAAAGAGTGTTTCACCGTATAGCTCCTAGGGATGATGGCGCTCGTTACTATGCATATGACCAGATTTTTTGTTTCACTACATACATTATGCTCGTAATTTCGTTAGCGTGACCTCAAGTAAAAAGTTACGACTTATAATACGCACGTTACGCCACCTGGACTCAAACCATTTAATTATAATAATAGCTTGTTATTTCTCAAGCCTTATTTCCATTATCCTGGAGTTTTCTCGGCTCGAAAGTATTTTTCTTTCATTTACCTTCAGTAGGTACAATATGCGCCAGGTATTTCAAAATTAAATACTCAAAACGCTATTACTTCTTTTACTTTTCTTATTACAAAGAAGCAGCTATATATTGACGTAGGTATGTGTCTAGCTTGTTGAAGACATTGTCCGTGTTATTACAAAAGAATTTATAATATCAGCGACAAGTTGCTAGATCATCGCTTATGTGAATGCCTCTGAGTTCTACAGAGTTTTTTTTGGTCGTCAACGTTCCCGAAATCTACGAAATCTTCTCATCATCATGATCATTTTTCTCTATGGAAGCATACCTGATGGGAAGTGTCTAGTCCCCGAGATATTAGGGTCCAAAGTTGAGTAAATAGACTGCGTTTTTCTGCATAAATGCAAATTTTTCAAAAAAAATTACATCATTTCCCAGCATTTTTTTTGGCATAAACTTACTTTATTTGATGTATAGAGTACGTACCCTTCGTTAAGGGTAGCAACGAAAAAACACCTTGTATAGTCTAACTTTTAATATAGCCAGTCAGAATGGCAGTTGATCATCCGTTTTATGTTAAAAATACATTTATTTACCCGAAGAGAAGGTTTGGTTGATGTACTTAGGTTATTTATATTATTTAATGCCGACTTTTTCAATAGTTAGATATCCCATCTGAAGAATAGGTAAAGTTGACACTTTCCTCTAAAGTTGGTGAAGATAGTGACAGCATATCAACTTTATTTTTCATATAGGTTATCTGACGGTTGGAAAAATCAGCACTTCCCTTAATCATCAATTTTGTGTACCATTTGACCAATTAAACAGTTACCCGGATTTCTTTGCGCAGAAAATTGCTCTTTTTTCCCGAAGAAACAGCTTTTTCAAGTGGCCCAAACTCGTTGGTTCTGACAATGGCATTCGAATGGCTCCCGAAGTGCCATCAATCATTTACATCCGGGTCTTTATTTGTTTATTTTACTGGAAATCAAGTTTAAAGCTACTTTTAACGTGTATAAATAGTCGCATTTTCGAGGAGCCATATTTTTGCAGATATAAAAAAGATAGTTCCGGTATAACTTCAATCACAACTTATGTTTATAACATTTGTCAGGTCAGAAATTTTTTGGTATTTTATTATGGTAAACATACATAAATAACAATATTCACATACTTTCCAAACACTTTAACCAAGTTCCACACTAAGATCCCTAAGGACTTATGTTACAGGTACCTACGAAGCAACGGCATATACAAAGTTACCGGATAACGGTACGTATATAAATATTGCATATTCATAATTTTTCAATCTACCGGGACTCGAATCCAGAGCCTGATGGCACAGTTACTTCCAATCAAGTAAATAATCCCAGATACATCTAATCTTCTGTATCTCGATCTCTAATCCAACCGATCCAACCCCGTCCACATCGGAAGCATCATTCTTAGTCCTGCAGCCCTACGCTTTTCATATTATCTATACCAAAACAAACCTCATCACATTTTCATAACGATGAGTCAAACTTTTAAAATACAATTTTATACCATATGCCTCGCCAACTCCTCAAATTATTCGAAATACTAACAATAGCAGAATGCCGTTCAAAACATCCATCAAGCCCTCTTTATTTTGCATCAAAAGCACCATTAATCAATGCTTGATGGTGATCGGCAGAAGTAATGTCTGTTCCATGAACGAAGTCCTGTCGATTTCCATGGAACTAAATGAAACTATATTTAGAACTGCAAAGAGACTAGCGCTTATGTCTGAGGACTTTAGTGTATCGACGTATCGACACACCTGTATACATACTTCTATACTTATATATACTAATATTATATAGGTATAAAGAGGAAAACTTTGTTTGTTTGTAATGAATAAGCTCAAAAACGACTGGACCGATTTCAAAAATTCTTTCACCGTTAGAATCCTTATTGGACCTGGATGAACATAGGCTATAAAAATTTCCCGATCATCCCACGGGAAGGCGACCAACGGGAATTCGATATTTTTTACGAAAACCGCTATACATATGAAGCTGAAATCGGGCATATATGTTCATTGGGGACAGCGAGGGAGGACTAAAATCGGATTTCCCGAATTTCCACGGGAATGGGACAAATAGGAATTCATAATTTTTTACGAAAACCGCTATACATATAAAGCTGAAATGGGGCATATATGTTCATTAGGAACTACAAGGAAGCACTAAGAACGAATTTCCCGAAATTCCCACGGAAAGGGGACCAACGGGAATTCATTTCTTTACGACAACCGCAATACATATGAATTTAAAATCAGACCTGTACGTTCATTAGGGACTGCGAGGGAGCACTAAGAACGGATTTCCCGAAATTCCCACGGGAAGGTGACTTAGGGTCAGTTCACACCGAGACGCGACGCGACGCGACGATACTCAAAGAGGCCAATGATTTCGCGCTGCGCCGCGCGTCGTCGCGACGCATCGCAACGTCGCGAGGCGCATCTTTAAAATCGTAGCAGCGACGCCTCGCTGCGCATTATTTACGAAGCTTATAACAAGATCGTCTATCATTATATTTTCAATCGAGCACTCGACCGAACTGCATCAAGTCTGGACGGAAATATAGAGAAGTCGCCACAGCGGCCTCAGGCTGCGCCTAGCGGCGTCGCGCTGCGTCGCGCGGCACCGCGAGACGCAGCACCGCTCTTGCCGCCGCGCGTACCGGCGATGCACCGCTGCGTCACGATACGCCGCGCTCGCCACGGGCGCAAACGTAATCTGAATTCTCACAATGGAACCAACGGGAACTGACCCTTACGGGAATTCAAAATTTTTACGACAAATCCGCTGTAGAAATTCCCACCTACGAGCTACATATGAAGTTGTAGCTAATGTACTGATATGTACCGAAGCGCAGCGAGGGCGGGCCACTATCCCAGATAATTTCGACATTTTGTTTTTTCTGTTAGTCCACGCGGACGGAGTCGCGGGCGTCCACTAGTTTTACAATAAGTTTAGCTAAATATGCTTGTAATATATTAGAATAAAATATAAAACATGTCTCTGATCTATTAATATAATAACAACTTTATTGTACCATGTTATGAGCAAATAAATAATAATTTCATTTCATTGTAATATTTTGAAAATTTTGTGATTGACTTTTATACGAAAGAGTTTCAACATTAAACTTTTTTGGTTAGTATAATTATGCTTTAGATTTAATTTATTTTTAACACAAGAATGCATAGATAAAAAAGTACAATGAGCCTTTAATGGAGAAAAAAAATTCCAATAACTTTTGAAATGACAATGTAAAATTTTACGATGTTAGGTTTTAACTGAAAATGTTTGACTCATGTTAAAATGTATGAAGTTTAAAAGGGAGCATATTCCGAACCTAAACTTGTCACTTTACATCTCAGAATACAATTATACCGTAACTACTCCATATTTATGTACAGTGCAACCAGTGTACATAAGAGTCAATGTAAAATATACCTTTACATTGCGAACATTTTTTGCGAACAACCTCTTTATAACGAATTTTCGACTACCAAGAAAAAGCATGAATATTTCAAATTAACGAAATTTGTCAACCAAAACCTTTATATAAAGTTCCCATAAATGTAGGGAGCCTTAATTTATAATATCTGATTCATGTCGCGACGAATCACTTCATATAACTAATTTTTACTTGTTACCTTCCGATTCGTTATATAAATAAATAAATAATAAATATTCACACACTTCACAACACATTAACTTAGTCCCACATTAAGATCCATAAGATCTTGTGTGGTGGGTACTAAGCAACGGTATATAAATACATAGATAAGTATAGAAACATCCATGACTCGGAAACAAACATCAATATTCATCATATCAATGTTTGGACCTACCGGGATTCGAACCCAGGACCTATGATGTAGCGAGCAGGGCCACTACCAACTACACCAATCGGCCGTCAAATTGAGGTGTATTGAGGTTGCACTGTATTAGCAAATAAGTATTCAAAATCCAGTCTAGTCTCACCTCTAACAACACGATCACCATTACGATATTAAAACTTTTTACTTACAAGTTTGCACATAAAATCGGTACGTGACTCCAATAGCCCCGAAGTGCCTCTAGATTTCAGAAGTGAGCCAGAGGTCCCGTTAGTTACAATGAAAATCTTTCTACTTTAAGTAGTAAGTGAACAGTTTGCGTCGTGAGCGTACACTGCTCATCATCGGAAACATCACGTATTCCATTTTTCTCTATCTTTTGACTAAAGAATATAAGCGTTGAAAGTTCAATGATTAAGACGTACACCTACCAGTCACAAGGCGTAGGTTCGATCTCAATTACGGTTCTAAACCAGTTAAATTATTTTATTATTCCGGAATATACGCAGCTTTCATATTATACCCTATATTATGAAAGCTGCGACAACTCGATAAAAATTAATATTGGGAAAATGCGTTTAAAATGTAGCCGTGTTGATTTTGTGCCCATAATATTATAAAAACTCGAAATCAAAAAAGAAATTTTCGAGATGTGCGCCTATATTATAAAAGCTGCGATGCTTTATACTGAAAACTTTCGTATAATTATGGTAGCTCTTGAAAGTCTGGGAGGGCAGACAAGATCTTTTTCTCCTTTATATGGCTGTTTTCTAGCTATGAGCAAACTCTACTATTCACTATAAATAAGGTACTATTCGTACTAGGTCTTGCTTTCTTCTTGTTACGTAGTTTTACCAGTCACTAGTTATGTGAACATAACCTACAAACTTACAACTATAGTCGTAAACTCGTAACTAACATTAGTTAATGTCGGATTGTCAAATTAGCCAATTTGTCGCAGCTGAAACTTGCAGGACATTTGTTAATCGTACAGAGTGAAATTATTGACTCATTTATCAACATTCGCGTTTAGTCGTATAATAAAATCTTGTTACGAATAGTTGTGTTATGTGACAATACATAAATAGGAAACAAGCTCTTGAGATAAAAAAAAATACTGTAAATAAAATTGCTAGTGAGTGGACTGCTTTGATGCGGAGAAAAAGCGTTCACGGTATGGCAGCCAAAGGTACAGAGCTACCCGCGATACCAAACGTATTCCGTGCGCTTATTATGAATCTTACAAAAGCAAAGCAAAAGCAATGCGACTGCGAAAATTTTACAATTTTAGGGTTGAATTGTCAAAATCCTTAGAGATTTCTGTTACGTAATACGATTAGCCAATGTTGCACAATTTTCGCTCTCGCTCGATATAAATAGTCAATAACAATTTATTTAATTGTATCAGGCGTCACCATTCGGAAGTTCAAAGTTGCGACTATAGTGTCTTGTGTTCGTGATCATGAGTCGAGGTCAGCGGAGGGTGTAGGGCCCGGTGGTGGGCGACCCCTTAATAGAGAATAACAATTTAGTTTGTGAGATACAGCAATAGGTATAACAATTTCTCCTCCGTTTACCAAGACTCAATGTAGCTAAGTTAAACGTTAAACTAAGCCGCTTTCAGTACTAAAGTAGGGCAAACACATCAGCGAATAAACCCATTTCTAATTTAATAGAGATTGGCGTACAGTACTGACTATTTGCTTTCAAATAATGAGATACCCAAACGCGAAGTAAGTAAAAGTAAAACTGCTTATGCGGTAGAACAGAGCTTTTTCATTCTATTCCGAACATACTCAAGACCAGGGTGTGCAAAATGGCGGACCGCGGTCCGCATTCAGACCGCCGAACCTTTTTTGCGGACCGCGAGAACACAGCAACTTGCACTAAAGAGTGCGTCTTTTAATAAAAATGTGGGATACATTACCTTTTTTGACGTCAATTCGAAAGCCAATTTTACTCCAAACTTCAGACAGATAGTCTGCAATAAAAATGCCATTTATCTCATTGATATGTAAAAAAACATACCTTTGTTATTTCCGTACTTACATGTGTTTAATTTTTTTTTCTACATATAAAATAATGTGCGGACCGCGATAGTCATTTCATTTCCTAAAATGGACCCCGAGCGAAACTAATTGCTGACCCCTGCTCTAGAATATTCACAAATACAAATGTCATTTTACTCCAGGAATAAAGTCAGTCCGTTTTCACTCCATGTATATTAATTAATGTATTATTAATATTATGGCAGTGACCTGAAATAAAATATTACAGAGTAAATAATATAACCATTTTACACTACAATAAAACGATTATTATGGGCCGAGAGAAAACACAGCATCCATTATGAAGAATAGTGTGTACTCACCTTAATTGTTGACTTACGGATAGGGTATAGGACCATTATCCATAGATCTCCTTTATTTTATCTATGGCCAGTTGTCACCATAAGGCGGGAACCGGCTGTCAACGTCATTGATGTCTTCACCAGGAAGACCTTCTTGCGATGCTGTGTTTTCTCTCGACCCATATTAATCATTTTATTGTAGTGTAAAACGGTTATATTATGTGCCTTAGAAAAACACAGCATCGCATTATGAAGATGTGTTTGCTATCTGCTGGTGACTATGATAAGAAACACACACACAATGTTGATATTAGTATTTTAACATAAAATACCAACAATTTAACATAAAATTAATTCTCCTAAAGTTTACATATTGCTTTACTCCTGCAATTGTAAAAAGAATAACATAATGATAATAACATAAGAGGGTAGTTTATGTGCTCATAACTAACACAACTAAAGCCCATTATATAACAGACTAAAATAATAATCATTCCACTTCAAAATAATCAAATAAACTTATATCCTTGTCGCGTTCCTGTGTATCAATCTCTCTACAATGATGGTTCTTAAATATCTCTATAGCTTTCCAATTGCCTCTTTCAAGAATATTATCCACTGGTCTATTCTCTAACCAAGCTAAAGAATCAGCTGCAGCCCGGCAAGAACCCGGTGAGGCATCAATTCCAGCATTTTTGAGGACAGAGCGCACCCATCCCCCTATTACAGTTCTAGATGCAGGTTTTACAACACCTTTAATTGTAATAAATAAATGCTTAGCTGCATCATTGGTTTGTCTCTCCTTATTAGCTTGTACAAGGAGCCTAACCCATCGTACAGGGCATAAGGATAAGTCTTCATTTAGCAGTAATCTCCAACCAGATTGCCTTCTAGCACCAGAGTCTGTTTTAGCACCAAAGGCAGGGTATAAACAAATCTCTGTTCCATTGTCAATCAAATTCTGTTTAGATATCCTTAGTAGAGTCAAATCATGAAGTCTGCGGCCCGATATTAATAGTAAAATTGTGGCAGTTCGTCTAGCTATCTCAAATAATGAGTTTTGATTTGGGTTGTTCTTTAGCCAATCCCATATAGGTGGCTTAAAAGTTGGTGGTTTGGAATTATGTATTGACTTCAAAACTTGCCTAACTAGGAAATTTGAAGATATATCAATATTCTTCTCCACAAAAGGTGGCTACTGCTGACTTTTGGACTAACATGGTTCTGTAAGCCAAGCCTTCTTTTAAAAAAGTATCTGCTAAAAATTGGGCCACATTCTCCGGTCTAGGGGCTTTTGGATCTACATCTTTACTAATAGTAATAAGACCATGTTAGCCATCTTCTTATTGCAGGTTGGTAAGTATCTAGGGTAGACTTACGCCAACTACTCTTTAATAGTTGCTTTTCAGCGGATGACCATCTTTGTATATCTTCTCCCCACTCCCAATTTTCCAAACCTTCAATGTTAGCTGATCTATCTTTGGAGGTGGTCGTCCTGTTGTCAGATCCACAAGCACTTTGTGTAGGTTCATAATATTCATGGGCTCCTCCAATGAGCGCATCTAAAGATCCGCTCTCCAAAATGGTTGTTCTCAATCCGGCGCTACCAGGAGATACGTGCCCTTTGCACTGTTTAGATGCGAAAGAACTTTCGGTTTTAGGCTCCGAGCCACCACTCGAGGTCGATCAGTAGACAATCAATAGGCACTGAAGCTGTCGTAGGGTGCAGGATTTCTCGATCAACATCTTTTCTAAAGCCGATCTTAAAGATGCTTGTTTCTTGACTGGGATGGATATCACATTCTGATCCATATTCCAATTGATACCCAGAAAGTCTATAGATCTTACCGGCGACAGAACAGATTTTTTGTGATTGACCTGCCAACCCAGGTACTCCAAGAGCTGCATGGCCGCCGTGGCCTGTACTGCTAACTTGGCAGGGTTCTGGTGTACTAGGAGAAAATCGTCCAAGTACACCAAAATTCTGAAGCCCCTCTTGCGTAGGGTCTCCGCAACCCAGCAAGTTACTGCTCAAAACAACCTTGGGGCCGATGCAAGGCCGAAAGGAAGAGATGTCATTTGGAGAATCTCCTTTCCGTAAACTAGGCGCAAAAATGGTCTATGAGCTTTTGCGATGGGGATGTGGAAATAAGCTTGAGATATATCTATCTTTGTTAACCAATCTCCGGGCTGGAGACACCCTGGGACAGTTGAATGACTTATCAGGTGAAAATGTTTTGTTTTGACATACCTGTTCAACCACCGTAGGTCGAAAATTGGTATGTGACCACCATCGCTCTTTTTTATTAAAAACATCCGAGAAAAGAAACCGGGTGTCAAAGAACTTGGTGTCTCCAAAACACCTAGAACTTTTAGTTCTTTTATTTGATTTGTCATCAAGGATGACGTCTTTGTTACAAAATTTTTGGTCAATATTGGTGAAGGGTACACCAAGGGAGGTTTTAGAATGAATGGAATGCGTGAACCGGAAATTGCTTTCAGTTTGAATGGGGTCGCCCCGAGCTCCTCCCACCTGTCCCTGAATAACCTCAACTGACCTCCGATGAACCCCTTTCAGCAGTCATTGTCTATCCTCAGGGGCACGAAAGGAAGAACGCTTCCCTTTACCCTTACCTTTACCTTTGTTTTTAGCATCATAATTTTGGAAACTATTATTTCTACAGGGATGATTAAACTTTGGTTTCTTATGACCCTTGTATGAGGTTGAAGGGTAAGGTTCATTTCTCTTAATTGCTGAGGCTGGTTTTTTGTCATTTATAACAACAGAGTTTATGATATTAAGCCACTGGTGAGGGCCTCCAAAATTCTATCTAATTCAGCTCTATCAAACAAAAATTCCTCGGATGGTGGAATATATTTCAGAGCTAATTGTATATGTTTATTATGTATTTCTTTAATTATTTTATCTTTTCTGGTCTCTATGCACTCAGCCCTTTTCCCAATACTCGTAACTTGCAACATATCCTCTGTATTTTTATATATAGAAGTTCCTTCCCCAAAGGTAGAAGTAATTTTATGGAAAAGTGCCTGACCAGTCAGTTCCCCTGGGGATTGACATGCCCAATCTGATATGGGGATTGCCAGTAAACCGGCAAAAACAAATAGAAATTTCTCCGAAGATCGGCCTGCCTGCGATCCTCGTACCCCGCGCGTCGTCATCTGCGCGCCCGTTATCTATTGTAGTTACTTTTTTATCCTTTGTTATTTGAACTTTCTTTTTTACACTGTCTTGTTTGTACATATAGCGCTAAAACAATATCCTTTGTACTCCGAACCTTCTAGGCATCCCTATTTTTTACACTATTCTGTTCTGTATATGACGTAGATGGGTCGAGTGGCGTGCCGTTAGGTGTGTCCGACATCTTCCAAAATCCGAAATAAAGAATGCGGCGTGTAGTAAACAAGCTTAATTAGGAATCACAAACACTTTCACTGTATCTACGCACAAGATTACTAGGATTCTAGCGGATAACGTAGAAACGTGGTAAGTACAAGACAGAGGCTGATTACCACCCGTGCTTCGCTCGACAGACGCAACAAGCAAGAACAGAATACCCTCCGGCTCAATTCAAACGACCCGGTGGTCGTTCTAAATCTACAGTGGCGCCCTCTCAGTACTCTGTCTTGTCTTTACCCAAGTGACAGCTGTCCTCAAGTCAGTGATAGCTGTCGACTTGACGTTTCTAACTTCAACGATTGAAAATAGATGGCGTTGGAGATCCGACTGTAGGATATGACATCTTGATCTCCGACACGGCCATTTTGACAGACTACCCGTCCTCGGGTAGAACCGATGAATCTGTGAACAAGATAACTCAAGGAAGTATCTGCGCTCGGCCATTCTGCCTTAACTTAAATTTAAAGACTTCTTATTACAATAGTTCATGAAATCACAAAAATCGCTCATCGACCGTCAAGTTCCCAAAATCTTTACGTAAAGACATAAAAAATAAAAGATAAGCAGACTCGCACATACGTTTAAATCAGTCAGACCTTTCCTTCGGTCAACATTACAGTAACAGTTAGTCATATAGCCAGTCCTTCGGCTATCTACTATGGAAACACAGTCCTTCGGTTTCCAACACACACATGTAGCACAGTCCATCGGCTACCTACTACGGAAACACGGTCCTTCGGTTTCCAACACACACATGTAGCACAGTCCATCGGCTACCTACTACGGAAACACGGTCCTTCGGTTTCCCACACACACACATGTAGCACTGTCCATCGGCTACAGCAGAAACTCGGTCCTTCGGTTCTGCCACAAATACATACTACTGTCTGTCAAGGGTTTGTCAAAGTCACAATTTAAAAAAAACCGGTCAGTAACTTGTACATCGCATATGAAAATTCATTCATTTAGACTCTGAGGTCACATTAATTTCGATATCAAAATTACTAGGAACTTGATGGTCTGGCACCCTACGGACCCGATCGTGCGAATATTTGTAGGTTCGATTTGAAGACAAAGATTTTAGTCGGTATCTATCACCATCTAACAATTAAATTTTATACGGTCCTTAAAATTTAGGATCTAGTTTAACTTGATTACGTTTTTCATTCTTAATGAACACATCTAAGACACGTCGTAGACGTTCCAACCCCTGCTCTCCTGTAGAATACAATACCAGCAGGTCATCAATGTAAGAAACAATATAACTATGAGCTAATTCACCTAAAGCTTTTGCTATAGCCCGCTGATAAACTGAACTGGCGTTCTTTAAACCAAACGGCATGGCACACACAAGGTAAATAATTCCAAAACAGGCTACAGTATACACAATCCATATAGAGTAACGTCAGTCAAGTAAGTCTAGTTGCCTCAATCTAGCAACTCTTGGAAACTTCCATCCAGCTTCCGTAAACCAGTCTAGTCACTTCCATCCAGTGACTCTTGGAAACTTCCATCCAGCTTCCGTATACCAGTCTAGTCACTTCCATCCAGTGACTCTTGAATACCTCTATCCGGTATCCGTAAACCACTCTCAATCAGTCAACTCAACATTAATTAGAACATGACGGTCCATCCCCGTCAAGTTCGCACAGATTATCATCACGGTCACATGTCAGCGTGTCATAATGTCATTCGCAGGCATTCGCCTAAGTCTGTCATGTGCGTACTTATAGGTTCTATTGGAATTAAGGGCTTTAAGAACATAACGATTACCTTCAAGTACCTCCGATACCCTAAAAGGACCTCTATACTTCGGATCAATTAATCGAATTTCGAGTTCACCTGTAGTTACACGAGTTTTTGGCAACCTGTTGTAAAATAACTGGATATTCACCTAAAATAGTTAAAAGATCTGACTTTTTACAAGAGGGTATATCTGTGTCAACATTACTAAAGTCGTTACTGATACTAGAATCGGTTAAAACGTCACAATTTAAAACTGTCAAATTATTTTGTTTTGAAATGCTAAAATTATTTGTTGACAAGTTAATAACGAAGCCTTGACTCAATATTTCACGACCTAGCATAATATCACTACGCATATACACATCGGGTAAAACATGTAATAAAAGTTCTAAACAATAATCATTAATTTCAACATTACACAGTATTTGCTGGGTGCTGAATACACTGGTTTGACCAATTCCCGTTAGAGAGACAGTTTTAGCAATTCTTTTACCATTGAAACTTGATGCAACGCTTTCTTTTATTAGTGAACACTCAGCACCCGAATCAAAATGAAAATCATAAAATCTACCTTGATTATTAAGAGCGCCGGTCGGTGGTAAAGCGGTAAGTGCAACTATCTTTCGTGGATTCAGACGAATTTGACCTCGGCGCACCTCGAAGCCTAGGTACTCTACTTTTTCTTTCAGGAATGAGCACTTTTCAGGATTTAACGAAAATCCCTTCCCAGAAAGAACTTCTAATACTACCTTTAGTCTATCGAAAGCTTCGTCGATGTTACTGGCCACAACTAGCACGTCATCCATGTACACTACAACGTACTTGTTCACGAGATCGCCTAGAGCATGTATGAGAGCACGTTGAAACACTGCAGGAGCATTTTTCAAACCGAAGGCATAGTAAGGTACTCATACTGACCTTCAGTTGTCACGAATGCTGTGCGCTCTATGGACTCCGACTCGATAGGGATCTGGTGAAATCCCGATGCTAAATCTAAAATTGTAAAAAAATGTCCTCCATGCAACCTAGCAATCTGTTCAGATATGAGTGGTAAAGGAAAACGGTCAGCAACGGTGTATCGTTCAACTCCCTATAATCGACACACATTCTATCTGAACCGTCTTTTTTTTAACCAAAAGTATCGGGCTTGCGAACGGTGAAGAACTAGGTCTAATTACCTTAGCATTAAGCAGCTCGTTGATCTTGCCCTTCACAATCTGACGTTCATCTGGGGTCAGCCTGTATGGGCGACGATTTACCGTCTTGTGCGGGTCTACGAGCCGTATCTGCATAGGTTCAGTATCAGCAGGAGAAGTGGGTGTACCGGTAATGAAACTAAGCTTGAACCGTTCTAAAATCTCAATCAACCTAGGTCTGTATTCATTACTAACGTCAGTATCTACCAAGTCAAGGTCTATACCATTATTTGCAACTACATCACATGATTCGACTATGTTAATTTTCTCGAAACGTACTTTATCTACCGACATATGTACAGTCAAACCGATAGCTAGAATTTCACGTCCGATCATAATGTTGTATCGCAAACAATGGTCAGGTAAAACATGAAGGAGTATCTCAAAGTTAATATTGTCAATGTCAATTGTCGTTAAAATTTGCATGGTCGAGGCTATAGAAGTTTGTCCTATACCAGTCATAGAAACATTGTCATAAATTCGCTTACCACTAAATTTCAAAGCAATCGATTCTTTAACTAAGGAACACTCTGAACCTGAGTCGTAAGTAAATGGGAATGACTCACCAGATTGACGCAGAGAACCCGAAGGCGCATTCACAATGCACACGTCTACTCGCTTTTCCTTAGCTGGACCAGTTCCAGTGCCGCCGCCGGTACCGTTGTTCCCCTCCTTGATTTTCCTCTTCGGGCAGTCGGATGCATAGTGGCCTTGTTCCCGGCAGTTGAAGCAGGTGATGCGATCGGTTCTCCCTGTAGGTTGGTTGGTCGAGTTATGGTCCCCGTGAAAGGACCTGTGTTTGGACCGGTCATCTTGCTTCTTCGAATTGGCTTTGTTGCGACATTGAAGAGATTTGTGGCCTAGTTGTCCACAATTAAAGCACTTGATGGTCACAGCAGATCCATTAGGTCGGTTTCTTTTTAGGTCGGGTCCATCACGATAATACTTGATGAATAACTTCTCTTCAGGAACGAGACAGCCTTCAGTTCCTTTTGTAAATGGTTACGCGTCTTGATGTCAGTCGTTATAGCAATCCTCTGAACACGTGGCTCTTGTTTTGAAATATGAGCTAAGACAGTGGCTATTGCTATCTGTTCTGTAGTCAGTCCATTCCACCTTGCCATTAAGGATGTTATGAGGGTAGCGGCGTATGAGGCCAGGCACTCGTTATCTCTCGGTTTCTTGTCGTGCATACCGATGAGAAAGGAAGCAGCAGTTTTCAGGACAGTCATACCTTGCTACGAAAAGCTCCTTAAAATCGGCCCACGTCATATTAGGAAACGATATTGAAGACAGCCAAGATGATGCTTCGCCCTTGAGTGCGTGGCTTAACGCGATCATCAGAGAAGATCCATGGCGATGTCGATCTGTGATACACATGTCCGCGGTCGTTATCCAAGCTCGGGCGTCGATGTCTCTTTTCTCTGGTCGAAATCAGGAAGGCGAATAGAGTCCGAAGATGTAGGTAGTTTATTGCTTGCACCAACGCCAGAAAATTTTGATTTTGTTGCTCGAAGAGAAGACGCCATTTTTCTTCGCTCGAGTCACTATTTGAAGCACGTGTTTCATGTGGGTGATCCGGGTTGCATCCCACGCCTGATGACGTAGATGGGTCGAGTGGCGTGCCGTTAGGTGTGTCCGACATCTTCCAAAATCCGAAATAAAGAATGCGGCGTGTAGTAAACAAGCTTAATTAGGAATCACAAACACTTTCACTGTATCTACGCACAAGATTACTAGGATTCTAGCGGATAACGTAGAAACGTGGTAAGTACAAGACAGAGGCTGATTACCACCCGTGCTTCGCTCGACAGACGCAACAAGCAAGAACAGAATACCCTCCGGCTCAATTCAAACGACCCGGTGGTCGTTCTAAATCTACAGTGGCGCCCTCTCAGTACTCTGTCTTGTCTTTACCCAAGTGACAGCTGTCCTCAAGTCAGTGATAGCTGTCGACTTGACGTTTCTAACTTCAACGATTGAAAATAGATGGCGTTGGAGATCCGACTGTAGGATATGACATCTTGATCTCCGACATATATATATAGCCCGGTGTCTGTAATAAAACATGATTCGTTTCCTAACGCTCCACGGTGACTTTTACTCGACTTCCCGAAACTCTAACGTAGTGGTGCAATACCAGAATACTCAACCACTACACTATTATGCCTTGAAGGCCAACACGTAGCAGGTCATTGGCCTCTAATACTGCATTGAATAATGCAGCCACAACATTTTCAGTTCCACATAAATAATATTTACCTTTATTTACATATTAACTTAAACTCGTCATTAATTTTTAATTCAGTGAAACCTGGAGTTGCCAAAAACGAAGGTAAGGTCTTAGAATACCTAATATTTTGCCAAGTAGGTAGACCAAAATGTTGTAGTTGTTTAATCTTAGCCACTCTTTCAGGCAATGCCGGTTTAATTAGCTTACTCCTATCAATATCAAAGCCCACATTGCCCAGATTAAGTACATTGGGAGTAGTCTGAGAAATATTTGGCATGACTAAATAACCTTGTGAAGATACGTCTTGGGGTGTTGGCCCCTGTTGCAAGCCGCCGAGACCCTTTTCCATGTATATTTTAGATAGAAAACTTACCTGCGCTATCAGGGCATCAATTCTCGAGTCACTTGATGTGGATTTCCTTTTGAAAGGCGATCTCTCACTCTCCGAAGAGCACGAGGAGGATGAATCACCAGAATTTGACCCTCCGCGGGACTGATTTGGCTCATTTACATCCACACTATTGCTATCCATGGCGGAAATCACTTTTCCTCACAAGAAAACACTCGGTTAACCACTTTTATCAAACTTTTTATCGAGTGAAAAAACTTTCAAACCGTAATTGCGGCGAGTAACACACACAATATCGTTGACAGCCGGTTCCCGCCTTGTGGTGACAACTGGCCATAGATAAAATAAAGGAGATCTATGGATAAGGGTCCTATACACTATCCGTAAGTCAAACAATTAAGGTGAGTACACACTATTCTTCATAATGCGATGCTGTGTTTTCCTAAGGCACATAATAATTGATTTCATCCATACGGAATTATTTTCAAAAAATAAAATTACTTAATAATGATATTTAAGTATTTTGACAATAATTATGCCAAGCAAGACTGCTAATAAGCGAGATGTCGTCAAGTTGATTACAATAGAATCTTTGTAGTACTTACTCACGGCCAACATAAAACGCCTTCCCACATAATACTCGTAATTCCACCATAGATAGCCTACGAAGTCCCAATCCGAAACTAATTCACAACTAGCTGAGCTGATCATTCATTACTGTTCACCAAGTTGCGGCGAGCCGGGATGATTACCAACTTCCAACTCGTTTAGTGTTGGCCAAGGTAGTCCTGTTGAAATTTGCGAAAGTTGCATCACTATCGTAGCCTTTGTTTGAGTGCAAACTTAATTTTCGCGCTATCAGGGAAATCTGAACGGAAATGTTTATAGACGTAATCCAGCTTATTATAAAAGAGGAGTCGGTGCTGAAGCGGGGCTTAATTGTGTACATAATATAATAATAACTAGAATAAATTGTGGAACTCTCTGCCTCACACCGTGGGAGATTGCCAAACTGTTACTGCATTTAAGAAAAGGTTAAAGAACCACTACCTCTCGCTTCAATAGAAATGAGTCTGTCTATTATATATTTAATTAATAGATATTTATGTATGTTTATGTAGGTATATTTTATTAATTATATTGATTACATTAGGGTATCTATTTGTTAAATTCAAATTTTGTTATACATATATTCTGTGTACACGCATATCTACCTTTTATATTTAATTATCACTTTCCCAGATGGTTTGCTGGAAGAAATCTCTTTCAGAGATAAGCACGCCTTTATACATTTTCTTTCATAATTTCTGTCTGTATGTAATTGTATGTGTACAATAAAGAATAAGAATACATCAGTTGCATGTACTTCCGTGAATGTCGTAAGAGTCGACAGGAATGCAGGGGCGTTCCGTCAGGCAATGAGCTAGCTCGTCACTGATCTATTATCTCATATCTAATAGAACTTCTATGCTGCTCTGGAAGTAAAAACATATAATACTACAGCTGCTTCTCTTCCCGGGCATACTGTACAAGTCATTAGAGAGACAAGAAGGTCTGGGTGTTTTGTAAGCGATAGGCTGACCACCTGTCACTACTAACCGAACTTGTACATCTCAACTATACCCTCAAAATTGGTCAGAAGTGTCACCATGTGTTTCTATCGGCCCTTGGTGCTCTGCCTACCTCAGTAAGGGATAAAGGGGTGATTATACAGGATGATTTTTGGTCGTCAACGTTCCCGAAAACTACGGAATCTCCTCATCATCACGATCATTTTTCTCAATGGAAGCATACCTGGGAAGTGTCTGGTTTCCAAAATATTAGGGTCCAAAGTTGAGTAAATAGACTGCGTTTTTCTGCATAAATGCACATAGACGCGCGTAGCAGGATTTTTTCACGAAAAATAATTAATATCTGTCTATAAAAAAACTAACATAAACACTAGACACTATAAATTTCGCACGATCAAGGAATTTTTTTTTTTTTTTTTTTAATTTCCCAGCATTTTTTTTTTGGCATAAACTTACTTTATTTCATGTATAGAATATGTACCCTTCGTTAAAGGTGGCCACAAAAAAACACCCTGTATACAGGTGTAACAAAAAGGGTATGTTAAGCGAAAAGCTACGTAAATAGCCCACTGTAGAGAACCTATCCACAAAATTTGAGACTCGAAATCACATGTTTATTTTTTCCGATAGTATGGAGAATTTCTTAGAAAATGTCATACAATCTTGAAAAATAAACATGTGATTTAGAGTCTCAAATTTTGTGGATAGGTTCTCTACATTGGGCTTGTAGCTTTTCGCTTAACATACCCTTT
Organism: Carposina sasakii; assembly: GCA_014607495.2. Taxonomy (NCBI): domain Eukaryota; kingdom Metazoa; phylum Arthropoda; class Insecta; order Lepidoptera; family Carposinidae; genus Carposina; species Carposina sasakii. The sequence goes on from CP053169.1 coordinate 8,861,962, forward strand.
TTGTTACACCCTGTATAAGCCAATCATAATTATTTTGACAGATATTCCATATACATGTCAAAAATCAAGTAAAACGAGGTTTTATCTTGTATGTATGCCTATTTTATATACCCTGGATTATCCCACCACACCACTCATTCCCGCCACTGCAACTACTGGAAGCCAAGATAAACACTAACAGGTATGTGTTAAACGAATTGTGCTAAAACTCACAGCGGCACAAGGTCTGTTCGAAATTAAAAATGACAACATAAGCCGGATAATCCGCATCCTCAGTCCGGACCAATCCGCTCGTGTCATTCAAATTCTGTTTCAATTTCGAACTGCAACGGACAGCGGCGATTGGCCGTGATTACGGTCGGCGACGGAACGAGGATTAACTGTCGAAATTCAAATTCAAACATCCGGATTTGAACTTGATTTGTTTAAACAGTTTTTAATCTGGATAAGCTGTGATGATTGAATTGGACAGGTGCTGTGGTTTTTCTATTGTTCTGCATTTTGTTACATCAATTCTTACGATTAATACTAGCTTATATTGCTCATTGCCTCCACAAACCTATACAGGTTTAGAGGTAACAGAATATTAAAATGTGTGATACACTGTATTTACCCTAATAAATAAAAAATAAATAATAAAAAAAACATACGTTTCGTTGTAGCATTCACGTTAAAAATTGCTTATTCGCAGTAGGTACCACGTCAGTATATGAGCTAATAATAATCCTTCATCATCATCATCATCATCAGCCTACTGCAGTCCACTGCTGGACGTAGGCCTCCCCCAGGGCACGCCGCAAGACCGCCATGGGGGGTATTTGCCCATAGTCACCACCCTGGGCAGGCGGTTTGGTGACCGCAGTTTGTATTTTGGACTATGTTGTCAACACGGGAGGCGCTGCTGCCCACCTCCCGGAAACCCTTAATCGCCTCGTACGATACCCACGGGCAGACATGGAGTGGTACGAATTCTACTCTGCCGGCACCACGCGGCAATCCTTACTAGATTATAAATGAGAAAGTAACTCTGTCTGTCTATGTGTCTAGCTATCACACTAAAACTTCTGAACCGATTAAAATGAAATTTGGTACACCGGTAGTCTAGAGCCTGAGAAAGGACATAGACTTTTCATCCCGGGAAAATGTTTTTATCCCTGATAATTTAGACATTTTATTTTTTCTGCAGTCCACGCGGACGGAGTCGCGGGCGTCCACTATAAATATTATAATACAAGTTTCAGTATACAAAACTTTTTTAAAACTAGCTTTTATTATTTGACAATAAATCTTCTATGCTGCTCTGGGAGTGAAAAAAACGTATAATACTACAGCTGCTTCTCTTTCCAAGCATAATAAGTCAGTACACGGAGAAGAGGGTCTTGGTGTTTTGTAGACGATGGCGTGGTACACCTGTCCGGTGTAGGTGGTCACACCTGTCACTACTAACCGAACTTGTACGTCTCAACTATACCCTCAAAATTTGCCAGAAGTGGCACCATGTGGTTCTATCGGCCCTTGGTGCTCTGCCTACCCCGTAAGGAATAAAGGCGTGATTATATGTATGTATGTATGTAATAAAATGAACTGATCAAACAAACGACCCCTAACTCGATAGAGTTTCGTCGTTTATTTACGGAGTTCCTATCGCCACCTTCCAGCTCCATCATCAGATCAGCTCTATGTCATAATAATATTCTATCGTCATCCGATTTATACATGCATGTGAAATTTCGGCTAAATCGGAAACCGGGAAGTGGATCAAATTTAACTTGCAAGATTTGGTTACAGACAACGGGAGAGGTAAAACTAAATAATAGATAATATGTAGTTTCCTTTACAATATGATTTTCCCGCTGTAACTTCACTAAAGTAGATTTGAACGGAATACATTGATGTTTCCCATTTCTACTTCCCTATTTAATTCCGCCATTCAATGGCTTAACTTTTGTTTAAGAGCTAACTTTGCTGTCTGTGTAATAGTTCTGTATCCATCACAAAGTTATCAGGCAAATTTTGAAAGTCTGTTATCAGATTTTGAGGTGAAAACCACTGAAATTGTATTTCCGTATTTTTTTCTCTCCGAAACATCGTTTCTCTTTGGAATCGATAGATGTTCCATGTCGTAACATTTGGGCCAAAAATAATAAAAAGCTGCAGAGAATATTCGGGATTATTCTGATCGGTCACCCTATTTTGTACCTTAAATCGGAAAAAGTTTGACCAGTCCCCCTGTCTTCTTACAAATTGAGGGTCAGATCAAACATTTAACCGATCTATCACCCTAAGGAGACAAAACAGTGTGACAGATCCATGGAGAAGGAATCCTATGGACAGATCTGAATTATCTAAAAAATACACTAACTGGCGCACACGTTTTTTGTTTTTTTTTTTTCGAGCAGAATAAAAAGCATACGTGCGTATCGAAAACGGACCGGAAGCGCGCTTTCAAAAAAACCTAATCCAGCGCTGTCATACATTTCGTTTGCATGGGCAGTTATTGCAGATAATGTGATCAAGACGGGATGGACGATAATAAAATCGAAAGTGAAACGATATTGCGGGACGGGCCCTGTTGGTGTGGATTTCTCTTAGTAATTGAGATACAACTTAAACAGGGACAAAGATTTAATTAAATTATTGGGAAATTTAGGATCCCATCAACTAACAAACTGCTGTGAAAATGGTTATGAGCTTGGAGTTCTGAGCAACTTAACTATTTTGCGAATTGAAGGCGCGTGAAACTGTCGGAGGCGTAAAATACTGTTTAATCAAATTAATGAAACTGAAAATGTTTTTGTTTATGTATAGGGGAGAGTTGGATATTACCGCGCGGTTGATAATTCCGCGCATCAGCATATATCAAACCATCCACTAGTTTTGCGATACAGTGCATAAACATCGATTATGCCTATACCATACCCCGAGCATCGCCGATACTTTCTGGGCGACGATGGAGACAGCATGTCTTGCAGAAGTTTTTTCCGTCATTCCTTATAAAATTTCGTACATACTTTTCAAAAGAGGTAAGTGATACTGTGTTATTTTAATACTTTGATATCATACATTTTTAAAGCTTATAAACCGACAGAGAAAAACTACAAAAATCATTATTTTGTATAATTCAATTATATTTTCGTTTTAGATGGATGAATCTGTGCGAAGGAATAAGAAGAAGTCATGGGATCTAGAAAATATGAACATTTCATTAAAATAATAATAAATAATTCAAAATTTTCTTACATAGGTACGAGTATATCGTCATACTTTATATAGTTTTTTCTTTGGGTATATATCTTTGATTTATACACATTTTTTATTATTATTATTTTGGTTACCATGTACAGACAGCGTTTGACAATACCACGCTTCTAAAGGTTTTTGTAATTTTACCGGATTTTTTTATCATACAGTATGTGTATCTGAATACATTTTTATTATATATCAAATGTTTTCCTAATTATGGACCCATAGATTTATAACATACGCCGTAGTGGTTCTTTTTGTAAATGAGTAACAGAATTGGTGGAAACGTTTTTGGTTTCGGTACTATTTTTGTGCTGTTGTGTAATAATAAATTTTGTAAATTCGATAATTTTTCTCCGTGGAAGCATACCTGGGAAGTGTCTGGTTCCCAAGATATTAGGGTCCAAAGTTGTGTAAATAGACTACGTTTTCTGCATAAATGCACATAGACGCGCGTAGCAAGATTTTTTCACGAGAAATAATTAATATCTGTCTATGAAAAAACTAGCACTAACACCGGACACTATAAATTACTCCCTATATTTTATTACTTTATTTGATGTATAGAGAATGTACCCTTCGTTAAGGGTGGCAACGAAAAAACACCCTGTATATTTGCATGGCACATTTTTTCTCAAAACATGTTCCTAATACAATATATGTAATAATAACTTGTACCTTGTTTTGAGCAAATAAATAATCGTTTCGTATAATATTTGTGACTACTTTACTCTTATCCTGCTTCTACAGGGGTGTAACAAAAGGGGTCTTATAGCCCACTATTATCCACAAAATTTCAGACTCGAATCACATGTTTATTTTTCCAGATAGTATGGAGAATTCCTAAACAACTCAGGAATATTCATACAATTTTGGAAAAAAAAAATGTGATTTCGAGCCTCAAATTTTGGAAATAAGTTTTCTATAGTGGGCTATTTACATAGCTTTTCGCTTAACATACCCTTTCTGTTACACCCTGTATAACCCTATAGGGTCCAGTGATTCTTTTTCTTTTGCCTTGGTCTAAAGGACAGACATTGTAAATTTATATATGTAGTACTAGTGGACGCCCGCGACTCCTTCCGCGTGGACTACAGAAAAAATATTATGTCGAAATTATCCGAGATAAAAACATTTTCCCGGATAAACAGTAGCCTATATGTTAAGTGGGACCTGTCACAATATATTCCTGGCTACTACCGTTTCTGAAAAATGTTCAAAAAATCATTCTTTTGGGTACTATTGCGTTGATAAAGGTCAAGGATGTAACAAAAAGGGTATGTTAAGCGAGAAGCTATGTAAATAGCCCACTATAGAGAACCTATCCACAAAAATTTGGCCGGATCGGATAGAATTTTTTAAATTTCTCAGGAATTTTCAACAATCTTGAAAAATAAAAACGTGATTTCGAGTCTCAAATTTTGGAAATAGGTTCTCTATAGTGGGCTATTTATACAGCTTTTCGCTTAACATACCCTTTCTGTTACATCCTGTATATCTTCCATGTACAGACAGCGATCCGTTACATTTTTATTATATGTATAGATTTATAACAGCAAGCCCATACCCAAAATACCACTATTTACTCCCTATGTATGAGTCACATCTGTTAAACTTTCGTAGCAAGCTACATCATTACCTGTGACTACGAGCGGCTATAAACTGCTACGAAATATCTCATTCCTGGCTACTACGAAAAATGTAACAAGATGCTACGAATTTGGCCGGATCGGATACCAAATAGAATAATATAGGTAATAATGGTTTAGTTTAACATCTGTTAAACTTTTTTTTTTCTGTTCCATCACTTTTTTTTGGTTTGCTGGAAGAAATCTCTTGAAAAGATTAGCACGTCATTGTAAATTTCTTCTGTTTGCTCAAATCAAATCAAATATTGTAATCTGTATATGTACTGATTACATGTCATATTTTTTTATTTGTGCACAATAAGAGTAGATTACTACAAAATTCCTTCCCATTATGGACTATATTAATAAATTGATAGTTTACAGCACTTCCTTTATGTAGAGATTAGTAAAATTAACAAGGATAAAACCATAGCTCACTCACGAAAGGCTAAAAAAGTCCCATTCAGTAGAATAACTGGGAAATAAGCTTCTCAGGCTGTTTATAAAATTTTTATGTAAAAAAAAGTTGCATAAAAAAGGCGCAATGTCAACAACGTCAAAATTTCACACACATAATCTGTGCTCTGACAGACCACTGTCAGTCCGATTTCAGTTGAAACTTCGCGCTTAATCAGATTTATTTATAAGTTATACAAATTGATTTACAAGCAAGGACCTACAGCATCCCCTCAAGGATGACCAATAAGAGCATCACGGGAGGCTTCACCAAGTCCAGCGAGAGACGGGACAGGAGTCACAGCCATGACTCGGAGCCGGTTCCTCTGCATTTCGCTGTCCATAAACCTGGTGAGCTTAGGACTGCTTAAAAAGCCTCTGGTTCAGGAGCTATCGTGCCCGTAGAGATCCAGGGTTCAAATGAGGGACAATTGAGAGTTCATTCTAGAGACGGCCGATTGGTGTAGTTGGTATTGACCCTGTCTACCCGCGAAACCATAGGTTCTGGGTTCCGAATCCCGTTAAGTGCAAACATTGATTTGATAAATATCGATGTTTGTTTCCGAGTCATGGATGTTTATTTATTTACAAGCAAGGACCTACAGCATCCCCTCAAGGATGACCAATAAGAGCATCACGGGAGGCATCACCAAGTCTAGCGAGAGACGGGACAGGAGTCACAGCCATGACTCGGAACCGGTTCCTCTGCATTTCGCTGTCCATAAGCCTGGTGAGCTTGGGACTGCTTAAAAAGCCTCTGGTTCAGGAGCTATCGTGCCCGTAGAGGTCCAGGGTTTAAATGAGGGACAATTGAGAGTTCATTCTAGAGACGGCCGATTGGTGTAGTTGGTATTGACCCTTTCTACGAAACCATAGGTTCTGGGTTCGAATCCCGTTAAGTGCAAACATTGATTTGATAAATATCGATGTTTGTTTCCGAGTCATGGATGTTTATTGATTTACAAGCAAGGACCTACAGCATCCCCTCAAGGATGACCAATAAGAGCATCACGGGAGGCTTCACCAAGTCCAGCGAGAGACGGGACAGGAGTCACAGCCATGACTCGGAACCGGTTCCTCTGCATTTCGCTGTCCATAAGCCTGGTGAGCTTGGGACTGCTTAAAAAGCCTCTGGTTCAGGAGCTATCGTGCCCGTAGAGGTCCAGGGTTTAAATGAGGGACAATTGAGAGTTCATTCTAGAGACGGCCGATTGGTGTAGTTGGTATTGACCCTTTCTACGAAACCATAGGCTCTGGGTTCGAATCCCGTTAAGTGCAAACATTGATTTGATAAATATCGATGTTTGTTTCCGAGTCATGGATGTTTATTCATTTACAAGCAAGGACCTACAGCATCCCCTCAAGGATGACCAATAAGAGCATCACGGGAGGCTTTACCAAGTCCAGCGAGAGACGGGACAGGAGTCACAGCCATGACTCGGAACCGGTTCCTCTGCATTTCGCTGTCCATAAGCCTGGTGAGCTTGGGACTGCTTAAAAAAACTTCTGAATTACCATGTCTGTAGAGGTACTGAGTGTTAGTCGGGATAAATTGAGAGTTCATTCTAGAGACGGCCGATTGGTGTCGATGGTGACCTTGCCTGTGAGGAGGTAGGTCCTGGGTTCGAATCCCGGTAGATGCGAACATTGATATGATAAATGTCGATGTTTGTTTTCGAGTCATGGATATTTCTATACTTATCTATGTATTTATACGGTGCTTAGTACCTACGACACAAGACCTTAGGAATCTTAGTGTGGGACTAGGTAATGTGATGTGAAGTGTACTTATATCCTTCAGGGTGCCACTTCGAGAGCTGCTGCGGTATCTGCAACCTGTTCCCTGGAGTTCTCCTCATCGCCTTCAGCCAGGTCCTGGTGGGTTCCGTGCTGCTGACGCTCATCCTCACGCATGGACGGCAGTATGATGAGATGCATGGGACTCCCGTTACGCAATGTATGTCTTTCCTTTAATATTCTTGAAGTCATTGGAAAGGACGCACTCATGTTGATAATATTAATGTCAATTTTATAGGTAAGTGGGGAGCCATGAGTACAGGATCGTGAAGGAGATCTCACGGCCACATTTAGTATAGCATGCAGGGACAGATGTAAATTACCGATTACAAGTAGCTACCTCATCGCCTGCCTGAAAGAATGCCCGTGATTCTCAGTCGAGTCTTACGACATGCACGGAAGGAGATGCGGCTGATGTATTCTAGTGAAACCCCGCATCAGCGTAGGATAACTGGATTTTACACCTATTTTGACATTTATTTTAAGTTCGCCTGCATGTAGTCACAAGAAATTGAAAGTACCTAGGTAGATAAAATTGAATTAGTTGTAGGTTCTAGTCAAATATCTGTTTCACGTTGTTCCCATTTCCTAAATAAAAAAAACGCTTAAAAGTTCCGACACTATCATACTTAAGCATTAATAGGCTATCAATAATCCGACCTTACAAAATCGCTTCGCTAATAATCTAAATATTTATCATTATGGCCCTTATGCCTGTAGTAATAAAGGCTAATAACGGCACAATGGCCCATTGGAGTTGATTAAGGCAATCAATAGCCTATTTGTTCTACGTAGTACCCCTAACTAACCTATTTAGCGGCTAAATTGGGTAGACCAGGGAAATTATTTTAGGTAAAACTATGTACTACGGATATTGTAAAAGAGGTCAACGTTTTTCATAATATGGAGCTTTATATTAAGCCTGCTGGCTAGATAGGCACCACGCCGGCATAGTAGAATTTTTGGTACCTACCCGCCTCCTGTGCTAACATTATAGTCCGAAAATCAGACTGCGGTCACCAACCCGCCTGCAGCATTGGACTGCAATAGGCTGAAAATGGAGCTTGATATTGGCAAAACAAAATTTAGAATTCACTATGGGTGCGCGCCACCACCGGGCCCTACACCCTCCACTGACCCTCGGATCTGATAACTCATAAAAAGGCACTTGCCTAACTACAATCGCCATGAGAAACCAGACCCGAGCACCTAGCATGCAAGACGATACATTGCACCATTCCGAAATCAAAAACTAGATAAATAATCTACATATGTTTCGCCAACAACCGTGGCACCTCAGGATTATGGAAATTAGTAAATTAGTAAACACTAATTACTATGCCAACGCACTAATTTCCATAATAGTCGTTTGTATGTGATTACCGGAATGGTGCAATGTATCTTTGCATGCTAGGTGCTCGGGTCTGGTTTCTCATTTGTAGTTTACTGTATCTAGGGTCAGTTGAAATAGTGAATGTTTGAACTTCCGAATTGTAACATACATACCCACTATTAGTATACTTGAGATTACGAAGGAAATCTTGCATACATACCTACTATTAGTTGAGATTACGAAGGACAGGGTGAAACGAATTCGAAGGCTAACAGCTGTTAAGTTATCAATAAATGCCTTAAAGTAATAATTAATAATTGGCAGAAGTAATTTACATAATAAACTTGCACGTAATTACGTAACTAAAGATTGTAGATTTATTTATTAGCAGAATTGTTGTACCCGACAGAATAGAGGTTATTTTATAAGATTTTATTTAAAAAGAATAGATTTCTTTCGCAATAAATCGAAGTGAACAAGTGTCGGTAAAAAAACTGAAACCTAAATCACACTGCAGGCGTAAACCTCTAATTTTGAGCGGGGAATAGAGAAAAGTGGTAGTATTCACTACAGGGTACATAGTGATGAAAAAGCGGGGAGACTTGTTTGACGTAATCTGAATACAAACGCACAATGTTTCCTCCTTCCGTGGAATACCTTCTCATTACTGGTTGATATAAACGTATGAACAAGACTATTATATTAAAAAATACAAGAATATAATTGTTTCATGCTCGCTATTTCACTTATTTTATAATTAGGTGAAAGCTGTAAGTACATTTATTTCAATAAGTGATCGCGACTAGGAACTGCAGAATCGAATCACGAAAGAGATCTTGCAGCCCCGTTAACCATAGCAGAGCAGACGTAAAAGATCAGTGACAAATCCTGTTACCCAAACCTTATTCTGTTCCAGTGATGAGCATAGGAACTGGAGTGGTGCTGAGCGGAGTGACCGGCGCTGGGATCCTCCTCATCATCGTGGCCTTGACTGAGAACTGCAGGGCTATGCTGGTTAGTACCTGGGTGCACTCGACTTATCTGTATCGTAAACGGCTTGACCGATTTTTATATAATTTATACATATTCGGAAGGTCTGAGAATAGGACGTAAACTATTTTAATTTTAATTGACCCGGTGGCTCAGTGGTTAGAGCACTGACACGCGGAATGCAGAGGTCGTGGGTTCGATTCCCACCCGGGTGAGGAATTTTTTCCATTTTTTATAATAATTTTATAATATATAATATCTTGACTAAGATAAATTATAAAAACACTTCTCCATTAATATAATCCGTTAGGATATGGTTGATCGTTTCATCTTTAAACATTGTGCTGAGGGATTCAGCTTTGTTTGCCGAGATTTGGCTAGGTATAGCTATCGGGATGAAAAATAACGTTGCCATATGTAATTTAGAAAGAGATGGTAAAATTCGTCATCCGAGTAATTGACCCGGTGGCTCAGTGGTTGAGCACTGGCACGCGGAATGCAGAGGTCGTGGGTTCGATTCCCATGCCGCAATACGACATCCACCGGCAGCGAGAGAGCAGCGAGCGGCAAAAGCTACACTCTACACTGAAGTACCTCTATTAATTAATTACATTGCATCACCCCTAACAAGTTTTCTCGCTTTTTACCCATTTTTCATAATCAAAGAGTGAGTCACTACTAACCGAACTTGTACATCACAACTATACCCTCAAGTTGGTCAGAAGTGGCACCATGTGGTTATATCGGCCCTTGGTGCTCTGCCTACCCCGTAAGGGATAAAGGCGTGATTATATGTATGTAAAGAGTGAGTAATGTTTTTGATTAAGAAGGTATAATTAAAAATATCAAGGGATACCATACGAATGTAATTTATTTGGGAAAATTATTCATCAAGATATTTCATTTACCAAATCATAATTGAGTTGCTGATAAATATGTCAATATAAATATAAGCATAAACATACATAAACATAAGGCTGTGTTCCCAAAATCACAGGGGAAATCCTACAGCCTTTTAGTTTAGCGCAGAGTTCGGCAAAGATCTTGAACACTTCTCTCTTTTAAGTAAGTAATCTAATATTTATGAACTGAACTGAATTGTACTAAGTGCCGTGGATTTTATAAATAAAATAAAGATACATTCTTAATTACAGATATATCTGTTGGTAGCCACCACGGTGTTTGTGAGTATAATGACCCTCGCTATCGTGAAGGTGGGCCTCTCCTGTGCTAAGTTTAAACACGGTAAGTAAAATTGTCTCTATGCCCCCTTTACATTACATATGTGTATGCATATACGAGTATTGTTGATTTGATTCTGAACTATTAATTTTGCAAATATGTATTGACCTTCGGCTGGCAAGTTCGTCTCAATAATATTTTTACTATTTTAACGAATTTCCAAACATAAATAGGACCTAGACTTGAATGAATAACGGGGTAGCCAGGTTTGCAAGATTGAGGAGAAGACCCTACAGTCACAGCTGAAGATCAGTAACAAGTTGCTATCTCATCGCCTGAGAGAACGTCCCTTAATTCCTTAGTCGACTTTTACGACATGCATGGAAGGAGATTCAGCTGACATATTCAACTGAAACTCCGCATCAGTACAGGAAACAGAGAATATTAATAAATAGCAGCATCTATACCTGATTTAAATAACCTATCTTTAAATCAAATTCTTTTCAAATCCATTCAGTTATATTGTTATTTTCAGCACCAAAGATAAAGGACGAACAGCACCGGCTGGTTAACTTGGCGTGCGTGAGTGGACTTTACACGTTTTTGGGAGCTGGTAACTAACTAATATACATCTTTCTATCGAAGTATTGTGCTGTCGGCAGAGGAGAATAGCACTACCCCATATCTGCCCGTGGGTATAGTAGGACGCGATTACGAGTTTCCGGGAGGTGGACGGCAGCGCCTCCCGTGCTGACAACATAGTCCAAAATACAAACTGCGGTCACCAAGCCGCCTGCCCAGCGTGGTGACTATGGACAAATACCTCCTATGGCAGTCTTGTGGCGTACCCTGGTGGAGGTCTACATCCAGCAGTGGACTGCAATAGGCTGATGATGTCTGCTCGTGGGTATCGTAGGACGCGATTACGGTTTTCCGGGAGGTGGACGGCAGCACCTCCCGTGTTGACAATATAGTCCAAAAATCATACTGCGGTCACCAACCCGCCTGCCCCGCTAACTATGGGCCCCCCAAACTATGAGCAATTTCAGCAAACAGTCGGGGTAAAAAATGCCTTGTCAATTTATCAGCTAAAAGAAAACCGAGAAAATTCCATTTCGCCATAGAATGAATACTATAACATTTTACTCCAGGGAATGTATACTGTCCAATGTCGTGGGTGGGATCTAAGCTACAGCTTCCTGTAATGTACCCCTGTTAAGCCTCTGTGCTACGATCTAGGTTGCATGCAAAGATCTTGTGTGCTTTGAACAGTACGAACGTACAGCAAGTACATTACGTATGCGAGACGTGGACTACAGGAAAACCAAAAAGTTGTGCTTCTTATAGATTTAAAACATAGCATTACTATAAACGTCTAACTATATGAAACAGTATGTAATAAATTAATAACATTATTAAAGCAATTTCACAAACAGTCGGGGTAAAAATGCCTTATCAATTTATCAGCTAAAAGAAAACCGAGAAAATTCCATTTCGCCATAGAATGAATACTATAACTTTTACTCAGAAGATAACTAAGGTACTCAGAAATAATAAGGAATCGATCAGAACCACAAGCTCCTATAATTATTCAATTAAGAGCAGTCTTTTCATTTCACCTAACATAATTTCTCGCCGGTACGAGGCTTGTAAAAACGGGGCAAGAACAAGTTGGAGTAGGCACTAGGGTTCCGCACTATCATTATTCGACGATTGGTGTGTTCTGTATTATGCCAAGTTATAATCTTCTTATATATAAAATTCTCGTGTTACAATGTTAGTTACCATATTCCTCCAAAACGGCTTGATCGATTTTTATAAAATTTTATATGCATATTCATTCTGTAGACTCGATTGTATGAGAATTTGTAAACGGCTACTACACTCTATTTTTATGTGCATATTCATTCTGTAGGTATGAGAATCGGCTACTATCTATTTTTTATACCCTTTCCACACAATAAGCGACATAAACGCGAGCGGAGCCGCGGGGAACAGCTAGTTTACCTATATAAATCAGAATCTAATATAAATATGAGTAATAAGACTTGTGTGTATCACAAATTGTTGAATGGCATTTTAATAATATAGGTATATTTGATATCTAATATTGTAGCACTACAGTGACACTTGTTGAGTTCGCAGAGAATGTTTGATATAAATTCTTAACTTTAATAAGTAAATAAATTTACAAAAAATGCAATCATACTTTATTTTCATATATTTAAAGTAATCTATCCACATCACATAAAATATATTACAAAACTTTAACTTTGTGACACCAAAAAGTTATTTTATGTTCATTCATATATCTACGCCTTCAACTAATACAATGAAAGTTAACGTACGTTAACGTTAATTAAAGTTAACACCAGCCAGTGTAACAAAACAGTTTAATATCCCACGGAACCCTCCAACCGTCTAGTTTTTTACTCCCCGGTCGTTAGACCTCGAACCAATCTGTGGCTAGGCTCGTACCAAATTAATCCAGGGAACTCCATCAGGTTTGCAGCGAGACTTATGTGCTTTCTTGTAATATATCGTGTGCGCCCGGCATTATAGGTTAGCTGGCTGTATTTTGTGATGTTTGCAACCTAGTTCTACGATTTCGCCAAGTTTCAAAGGTTTTATTTAATGCTCGTATTATTAGTGATTATAGTAACTTTTCCCTAGATAGCACTCGATTGAGAGTTGGTATTACTTTCTTCTTCGAATTTTTAGTTTACTTTAGAGATACGCTCATTTTTGCACATTCTAGGTACATTCTGTCCTACATTATGGACATCCAAAGATTGGATTTTTTCTATATAATTTTTGCTATATCTTCGGGGTCAAAATAACACTATATCGCCTAGCCTGCGCCCGGTAGCTAATTCCTTTAGATAAGGGTGAAATACGCTTACTTAAAAAGAATTACGCTTTGGCGCCGCCGAGAGCGGACGTGTTGTTGGTTACTTTAAAATAATTCTAGATGCTTTAAAGGGAAAATTAATAGCTATCGAGTGTGTAATAAAATCTATTTTTGCGTGTTGTTGTGGAAAGTGATTGTTCAACATCTTAGACGAGTGCGAGTGAGACGGGAAGCGTGTCCGCCATTTGTCTTTCTCATATCATTATCTTAGTGGCATGTCGCATAAACGGGCCCCCCCGCTTCCCCAACCGGTTTCGCCTCAAGAAGAAGGGACTTCATCGGGCACAGCGCAGGTACAGGCCATGGAAATACATAGACCTATGAACGTAAAGACTAGGCAAAAACGTGGGCGGGATGAACTTACTGAGGATATGTTTAAGGCCCACATGGATGATCTGAGGAGCTTGATCACGTCATCTGCCCAGCGTCAGGAGGACAGCATGAGATTATTGCGAGAGGATATGCAAGATTTAACCAACTCCATATCTAATATCCGCACTGAACTGGATTCTCTGCAGACCTCTCATAGCAGGATGGCTACATCATTGTCGGAAATACAGGGAATGCAAGTTACCATAAATACTGAACATGCTGACTTTAAGTCCTCCCTTGAGTTCATGTCGACACAGTATGAGGTTATCAACGATAAATTTAAGAGGTCAGAAATTATTCTTGAATCTACTGAAAATACAGAACTGGAGATTAAAAATATAAAAACTGAAGTTATGAAATTACGTCATGAGCTACAGCTTCAGCACCAATGGGAGCGTCTTCTTAATCTGGAAATTTCTGGCTTACCAGAAATTAAGAGCGAAAACCTATCCGAGCTGATTGTACGAATTGCCAAGCATGCCGAAGTTACCCTGACGAGCGAAGATATAGTGCATGCCACTAGGGTTCAGCCCCGTCAGAAGGTCCCTGGACGTCCCAATTCTATTATAGTCAAATTCAAAACGCGTCTTCATAAGGAAAACATTCTTGCTGGTTTACGAAAGAATAGAGGCATGACTACTCTAGACATTTCTATACCCGGCGATTCCAGACGCATATTTGTCAGCGAACACCTCACGGTTGATAACAAGTTATTGTATAAGCAGGTTCGAGAAACAGCTAAATCCAAGAATTATCAGTATACATGGACAAAAAACTGTCGCATTTATATAAGGAAGAACGACACATCTCCTGCCATACATATTGGAATCGAATCGGATCTGGCAAAAATAAAATGACTTTTATGTGGAATGACATTACTATCGTGACTATCAAGAATTGTCCATTTGTTGTTGATTTTTTACAATGCAATTCTATTTTTAAATCTTACATAATAATTTGTAGTTTTAGGTGTGATTTTTTGCGTCAGGATCTACATGGTGGTGTTGAAAACACGTCTTATGCAATATTACATAAGCGCATGATGGATCACTGTGTATTTCATTATAATATGGCTTTTATTTGTGTGTGTATGGTAGGTTCTAAGGCTATTCTCACTTTAATATTTTTTTGTGTATCAACGCTTAATCAAGGAATGTATACCTATGGTTGTGAGCGTGCGTGTGTGTATTTTTGTATCGGTGCTCATGCCAATTACGCTGTGCAATATTATAATATTTTAGCGCCGTGTATGATTTTTGTGGAGATATTTATGTGCTGTCAAGTACCTACTATATTTGCGTTCGCTGCTACATTGTTTGTTATCTCATTTATGTACCTTTCTTATTATTACGTTCATTGCATTGAAATACAACAGTGTGATACGAGCCGCCTTTCGTCTTTGTTGAACAGATGTACTCGTACAGATAGGATTATGCTAATTTGCCTCACACGAGCAGGTGCAGTCGATGGTGCATGTACTTACTGGCTGATGGATGCCGTGCAACTCGTTGTACTATATGCGTATACTGTTTATGCTCTGATATCGTTATGGCACCCTTAAATCTAAGTATTTATTACCAAAATGTACGCGGGTTACGTACAAAGACGCATGGTTGCTACAATAATATCCTGGCTAGTGAATATGATATAATCATAATGGTGGAAACGTGGTTGCATGATGGGATATTCAGTCGAGAATTGTGTGACGATCGCTATGATGTCTTCCGTTGTGATAGGGACCTCGCGGCTACGGATAAATGTACTGGCGGTGGTGTAGTCGTTTGCGTTCGCCGGGAGCTCAGGGCTTATCTCCATCATGAGACAGACTCCTGCGCCCCCACCGATGTTCTCTGGGTTACCGTACCCGCAGAATGTTTGCGTTCCGGCTCTGATCTGAATATCATTACAACATATATAAGGGGTGAGCGCTGCACTCAGCCAACGGATCTGCAATGCTTTATTAACTTGATCAACAAAATATCTACGTCTCATGCCTTTTATAATAATCACAACTACCTAATTGCAGGCGATTTTAATTTACCTTTCATAAAATGGGATGAAGATTCCCCTGCCTTCCAAACGCAGAATGAAAGCAAAGACGTGCGGGAACTTGGGACGGAGTTGATTGAGTTGTTATCTTTGCAGGGATTTACTCAGCATAGTAGGTTTAAAAACTCAGCGGGTAACACTTTAGATCTTGTATTTTCAAATTTTTCAGTCGAACTTACTGTGTGTTTGAACCCTTTGTCTAGGGTCGACGTATTTCACCCGCCTGTATGTATAGATGCTTCTGATATAACGGTACCTCCACTGCCTAATGCATGCACCAGCAAGTTTTGTTACTCCAAGGGTGATTACACTCTAATAAACCAGCATCTCTCTGAGTTCGATTGGTCACGCGAGTTTTCTAACAGGAACATGAACGAAGCAGTCGCCTATTTTTACGAAGTTTTGTACGACTGTATCCAGCTGCATGTGCCTAAGGTGTCGATCGTTAATAATAGGAGGTCTTACCCAGTCTGGTATAGCAAAAGTTTGATAAAAATTATACGTGAAAAAAAGAAAGCGCATAGAAACTGGAAAAGATTTGGGAATCGGAATGATTATGCTGAATTTTCGTTACTTAGAGCTCGTTATCATCGAGTACATAAGGCTTGCTATAATAAATTCTTATTCATGTCGCAACAAGCAATAACAAAAGATCCTAAACGATTCTGGTCTTTTGTAAAATCTAGAAGGGGTGGTGGCTCCGCTTATCCTAGTGAGTTTACCTTAAGTAACTCTCGCCTCCGTGACGGTTCTGCCATTGCTGATGGGTTTAACGATTTTTTTCATAGTATGTTTACAGCGCCAGCTTCTATTTATCCCGTAATCAATGAGCACCAACCTCAAAGAGGATCTATGGACTGTATAGGTACAATTATGATTACTGCGGACAGGGTGGAATCGCTCTTAAATAAACTTGATCCAGTTAAAGGTGCCGGTAACGATAACATCCCTCCCCTTTTTATTAGGAATTGCTCCAACTCTTTAGCGAACCCCCTTGCATTGCTCTATAATAAATCTATTCGAGATGCTGTGTTTCCAAACCTCTGGAAAGAGGCACGTATTGTCCCAGTTCATAAGAAAGGTGTAAAGAGTCGGATCGAGAATTATCGACCGATCTCCATATTAAATATTTTCAGCAAAACATTCGAAAAGCTAATATATGACGTAGTGTGCCCAATCATCTCCGCTAATATCCCACTGGAACAACATGGTTTCTTCAGGGGCCGTTCAATAGTATCAAATTTGGCTCTTTTTACTAAGTATGTCCGAGAAAACATGGAAAAGGGACAGCAGGTTGACGTGATCTACACGGATTTCGAAAAAGCATTCGATCGTGTGGACCACGTCATCCTGTTGTCAAAGCTATCTAAGCTCGGAATCCATGGAGATTTGCTGAGATGGGTGGAGTCCTATCTTACAAACAGATCGCAAGCAGTAGTATTGGGTGGCTATAGGTCTAATTTAGTCAGTATTCCTTCTGGTGTCCCTCAGGGATCACACTTAGGGCCCCTTTTTTATAACGCCTATTTATTCGATATATATACATGTATGACTTACGCAAAATTCTTAATGTATGCTGATGACACCAAAATTTATATTAATGTTGGTAATATAAATGATACTTACAAACTGCAACACGATCTTAATATATTAGCAGCATATTATAAACGAAACCGAATATCGGTAAATATTGCTAAATGTCAAATAATTTCATTTACTCGTGGACGCAACCCTATTTTAAGCAATTATACTATAGATGGCGTTTCACTTAACCGTGTTGAGATTGTCAGAGACCTAGGTATCTATTTGGACAGTAAACTAACTTTAAGCCATCATATAGAAAAAATCATTAATAAAGCCTACAAATCGCTAGGATTTATTATGAGGATTTGTTCCCCATTTCGTAACGGTACATGCATTCAAAATATTTATTTTGCCTATGTTCGTAGTATCTTGGAGTTTGGTTCTACTATATGGTATCCTTGTTATAATAAATATATATCGAATATAGAAAGTCTTCAAAAGAAATTCATACAGTTTTTAAATTTTCGTACATTTACAAGCTCATTGACTTATGGAGATAGCTGTAAAATTCACAAAATATTACCGCTCGAAAGTAGAAGAACTCTTTTGGATATTATGCTTTTATACGACATCTTAAACTCTCAAATTGACTGTCCCGAACTGGTGGGTGCTCTCGGTCTATGTGTCCCAAATAAACGAACCCGCCATACTCGGCTCTTGCATGTACCGCGTCACCGAACAAACTATGGCCGGGTTGAGATCATCACACGTATCGCTAACACGTATAATACGCACTTTCAAGATTTGGATATATTCGCATATACTAAGGATACTTTTCGGAGTCACTTAATTAAATGTATTTGGATAAATATATAACCTATAAAGTCTTATCTTGTCTGATAGTTTTTGTTTTTATTTTATTGTTTATTTTGTTTTACGACAAGAGTGATGCACTGTATTATACAAGTATGCCGCATAGTGACACATTCGCACGCTCACGCACACGTAGGCACGCACAGAGCGTATGTTCTGTTGAACTCCAATTTGTTAATTTACTTATAAATAACTTACGAGTATTAAAGTAACTAATCGCTTATTATAGGATAATCTGTAAATGACTTATTATGGTACAATCTCTGCAAATGTAATATATCTAAGAGAAGTTGTTGATTATCTGAATAAATAAATAAATAAATAAATGAAAACATGTCGTGTAAATCCCGTAGTACCCTGTCATAATTTACCGTAAGGGTCCGCTGTGTATTGAGGGAGGGACTTACTCTCGAGGCGTCAATTAGGATTGATAGAGGACATGCTCTTATGACCGCTAAAGACTCATTTGTGGAGGGACTCCAATAGAATAATAAATGTCAAATCTTTAACAATATAACTTTCTTAAGGGATATTGCGCGATAAAATGGAAAGTGATGAAGGCATAGGATGACGATCTATTAAGTTAAAAAAAAGTGTCATTGTAACTAATTGCTACTTAAATAAACTAAACTTGGTGGCTTAGTGGTTATAGCGGCTGGCACGGTTTGCAGTGGTCGTGGGTTCGATTCCCACGAATTTTTTCCATTTTCTTTATTAATAATTTTATAAACTAAACTTCATTAAGATGTTCTAAATTTCCTACTATGACTTGACTACCGGGATTGGCCTACCACTCATTCCCGCCTCTGCAACTCCTGTGAGCCAGGATCAACAGAGGCGACCAGAAGAATGCAATCAAAGCATAGAAAATCCCGAGGGTACCTAACTAGCGATTATAAAGCATTAAAACTAATAGAAAAAACAGAATGTGAAGTATGAAGATAGGTAGACTTAATATTACAAGTTCTGACTAACAATATTATTACAATTGGAACATACGGCTACTTTATGTTACCTATAAGTTATTATGCCAATAATAAGTGTGACAAAATTCTTTGAAGACATTTTGAACACAGAATTTAACATTTGATTACGGGCATTAGACCAAAGTCTACATTCCCAAAGAATGTGATGGGAAGTTTGTTGTACGGGACAATTGTTGGCGAATGAAGAGTCACAAGTCATAAGGTGTGGGAAAGGTGTATAGTTTACTCTTAAAATTACCACGTCCAGTGAGAAACTGCGCTGTGGGGTGATCAACCTCAACCCGAGGCATTTTTAAAAGTTCGGATACTGACGGGAAAAAATTGTACAAGTTTGTACAAATTGCCTTTAGTTGACGAGTTCCACCTAGACTACCACTCATTAACAAAGGTATCCTCAATGTTTATATTTTTGTCACATGGCGGAGATAGTAGGTAGTAGGTAAATGATCATCAGAAAGCTAAGTTACTAGCTCATTGCTTAAGAGAACATCCTTGATTCTATAGTCGATTCTTACGACATGCACGGAAGAAGATGTAGCTGATGTGTTCTAGTGGAGCCTTGCATCAGGACTATTTCCCTGCAAAATATAGGTACCTATAAATAGATATACTTAAATCAAGATAGTAGAAGTACGTACTACAAAGGTACCTATAAATTCAGGTGATTTTTGGTCGTCAACGTTCCTGAAAACTACGGAATCTCCTCATCATCACGATCATTTTTCTCCATGGAAGCATACCTGAGAAGTGTCTGGTTTCCAAAATATTAGGGTTCAAAGTCGAGTAAACAGACTGCGTTTTTCTGCATGAATGGACATTCACGCGTGTAGCAAGATTTTTTCACGAGATATAATTAATATCTGTCTATGGACACTATAAATTTCGCACGATCAAGTAATATATTATTTTTTTTTTTCAAAAAATTTACATCGTTTCCCAGCCTTTTTTTGGGATAAACTTACTTTATTTGATGTATAAGAGTACCTACCCTTCGTTAAGGGTGGCAATGAAAAAACATCCTGTATATTCAAATCGAGATAGTAGAATTATTCTACCAATAGAAACTTGGGGATATTTTCCAACAAAATATACCTGTAATACATTTAAATCAAGATAATTTGCGTTCATTACTCAGAACACTACCGACCTACAATATTAATATCGCGAGTGCGGTAGGTACTTCAATCATGCAGATTGCACTACTTACCTATAGGCTAGGTAGTTGTAGGCAAAGTTTACTGTATTCGGTTTACTTTGAAATGGTCAAATTTGAACACAAATTAAATCGAGAACTATGGAAAATCGTCTCCGGATTACATACGTTTATCACGCCCATTATCCAAAGAGTTGGAGTATAAGTGCGTTGTAATAGCTAATGTATTATATTATATATGTAACCTGGTTCTTTATTTAATGCAATTATTTGATTGTGAAAATAAAACAGCTTTAATTATCAGTCGGTCGGTAATCGTAAGGTGTCGTTTACTCGTAACTACATATATAGTCACGCCCATTATCCCCAAAGAGGTTGGGCAGAAGTGTGCAAATTACACACTCACTTTTCACCAGTAAGCTTATTATGTCACACAATAGTAAGGGGTGAGCCTACCGCCGCTTTTCGGGCGCGATTTTCGTTATCTATTCTATTCTTTCTTCTTTATGATCCTATTGTTGCAGGCAACATATAAAATTACACTTAAAAAGTTAATGTTTCTTTTTTAACTGCGCCTTCTAGTAAATCCTAGCTTAGCTTCGTATAAGGACATATTACGACACAGGCTATAATTTCTGTTTTCCTATATTTCTATTAGTGTGTGCACAATACAAGTGAATATCTAATATTGTGTTTTTCTTGACTTTCTTATATTATACCAAGTGCGCCCTATTCACTAAAATATACAGTCCACTAAATCGACATCTTGGCGAGACATTCCATGGTATAACAATCAGGCTGTCCCGCACACCTATAGTTCTCGTTACCCCTTTTCGGAAACACATCCGCGTGTACTACTATATAGGTATATACTACCTATGTATTACTATATGTACCTCATGCGACGACAGTTACGGTGGTGTGGACACGTTTCTCGGATGTCGGAACAGCGAGTGGCTAAGCGCATCTTTTACTCTGAACTTGAGGAGGGTAATCGAAACTAGGGTGGTCAACTCCCCAGGTATAAGGATGTACTTAAACGGCACATGAAACGGTGTTGCTTGGAGCCCTTGCAGTGGGAGAGGCAGGCCATGCGGCCAGAGTCTCCACTCCAGAGAGCTTTAGTCAGATCCAAAGTCGATGACTTTGAGATCCAACGGCAAGAAGAGACACCAAACGGGATCTTAAGAAAGCCCGACCACCTGCGGCATGTTGCAAAAATTATTTCAAATAATTAGGTAGTGTACCCACACTTCTCTTGGTTGGAATTATCATACATAAGTTATCTTTGAGAAATAATAATCCTAATGTTTTACGTAACATCTCAATAAACTGATATTAACTGTACTTAATATGGTTGTAGGTAAACTCTACTGAAACTAGTTCGCAAACATTAACTAATTACGAGTAGGCAAGTACGTATGTTCTCGAAGTGTACTGCGTTTTACTCAAATTAATTTTGTCCGCATTAAAATATACATGGGCTTTTTTCGGTAGGGCTGCTAGGTGTGCAAATAAATGCTTTTTCTAAATGTCACTGTTTAAAAATTATTTTAGGGTTATTATTTTATTATTTTAACTGGACTGAAGAACTGAACTGCTTATACATGTCCCATAGTTATTTATGACTCCTAAAAATAGTTACAATTGAACTCCTAACAAGTAATAAAGATGATAATTGACCATGACACTAATTTATATCTTTAGTATTAGCACTCAAATTTTTTTATGATAAAGTGACTACATACATGGTTTGTCACACCAATATGTATAAAAAACTTGTAAAAAGCCCTGTAACGAATTATATCTTATCCATCCATAGTTTCTCAAACACTATCCTAGAGGCTTAAGATATTCTATCGTGAATTTTACGTTAACTATGCTTATTATATGTGTATGTTCGGTAATAATAATTGTGCTTCACTCATTTTAAATATTAAAATAGTTTGTGCCGGCCCTAGACTTTACGTTACTTACAATTGAGTGAGTTACACCATTTCGCAATTCACAAAAGGTTTAAAGGAGAATGCACAGCAATAAATAATTATTATTATACAACCCAATGCAACTGGCATGCAACTTATCAACTCAGGTTACCAATAAATAAAATATTCACACACTCCACAATACATTAAACTAGTCCCACACAAAGATCCGTAAGCTCTTGTGTCGTGAGTACTAAGCAACGGTATATAAATACATACATAATATGTATTATATTATAATCACGCCTTTACGGGGTAGGCAGAGCACCAAGGGCCGATAGCACCACATGGTGCCACTTCTGACCAATTTTGAGGGTATAGTTGAAATGTACAAGTTCGGTTAGTAGTGACAGGTGGTCAGCCCATCGCCTACAAAACACCAAGACCCTCTTGTCCCTCTACTGACTTGTACAGTATGCCCGGGAAGAGAAGCAGCTGTAGTATTATGCGTCTTTTTTTTTTACTCCCGGAGCAGCATAGAAGAAATATATAAATAAGTATAGAAATAACCATGACTCGCAAACAAACATGGATATTCATCATCAATCATCATCATCAATATTTGCACCTTATGGAGATTCGAACCCAGGATCTATGGCGTCGCAGGCAGAGTCTACGAACTACACCAATCTGCTGTCGAGAACTCTAAAACCATGATTATCTACAATGTAGACGGATGTAGCATCATGGAAGCAAAATGTCGCTCTTGTGCTTGAAGCAACGTTTCGCTTCGACAATATTTTTATTTTCTTAAAGGTCCCTGAGTTATTTATTATTTATTTATAAAATTATTAATAAAGAAATGGAAAAAATTCTTCACCCGAGTGGGAATCGAACCCACGACCACTGCAAACTATTTATTTATTTATTTATTAAGTTTACAGTTTACAAATTGTGATTGTACAATATCCTGTAAAACTGTTAGTTTATAAATATGTCTTTACAATAAAGTAGTCCATCGCTCGTCATAACGTAGTATAGAAAAAAAATTCTCTGTCTGTCCCTGTGTATGCTCTTTTAAATTACGCAACGGATTTCGATGCGGATTTTTAAAATATGCTCGACAATATGCTTTCGACATATGTATATCTGTTTCCAGCTATCTACTTCTTCAGTCTGGTGGTGGTGTTCAGTTTCTACCACTTCAGGTACGTGAGGCGAGCCATCCTGATGCATGAGGCGGAGTGCGAGGGATAACTTGTGTGTTTTCTATTTAATATTATTATATTTGTGCGCCATATTTGTTTTGTTTTATTGAAGCCTCGATTATAGCAAGAAGAATATAAAGAAAATGTCGAATATGATTATAATAAACATTATAAATATTGTGCTACATAGATCCCCCCCCCCCAATATTTGAAATGTGCGTAGTTTTCTGTCAGGAACATGCGTTAACGCTCCTTTATACTTAATACTTACGCGCAAAAACGCGCTCGTTCACTTGGGAAGATAAGTACCTACATAATAATACATGAGTCATCGATATAACTATCGTTATGGGCATATCACCTCTTCTGATGCGGGGTTTTACTAGAATACATCAGCTGCATCTCTTTCCGTGCATGTCGTAAGAGTCGGCGAAGGAACTAAGTCTCAGTCTAAGGCGATAAGCTAGCGACTTGTCACTTTCATTTACTTCTGTCGCCGCTTTTAAAAAGTGCCTGTAGGATAAGGCTGCGTTTCCACTGAGGTGGAGCGGAGACGAGCGGTGCTTAGCGGTGCATGAATTGACCAATCACTATGCTCGAAATCTCTTCAATCTCTCCGAAAGAGCATACGTCATGTTGTGATTGGTCAATTCATGCACCGCTAAGCACCGCTCCGCCTCAGTGGAAACGCAGCCTTATGACGCTGCGGTTCTGGCAATGGGGTACCATTTCGGACGCACAGCTGTGGTAATTCTGTATTCCCCTTGTAGTAACCATTTTCATTAGACGCATGTGACGTCACCTGCGACATCCGCTTACTAACTTCACTTGGCAGAAAGTTTTGTTTATCAATGCAAGTCTTAGCTTGCAGGTAGTCTGTAATAACTAATATGCAAGGATGTTTCATTTGATTATGTATAAACATCCTTTGAAAATTCTTGTTTTAAAACCGGAGATTTTTACAACAGGCTAACAAAATTAAATTTCTAGTCCAATATATTTCCTAGCCCTGATTAGGGTAAGGTTTATTTGTACCTTTTTAGTGGTATCTACGACCTTTTTCAATTTAGTCAGGATATAGGGATTTAAGTCTCCACCATACATCGGACATTTGTTATTGCTTATTTTAGCATTTACATTTAAATTGAAACGTGGGATTTGTGTATACTAAATATGGTTTATACGCTTAGCTCCACGTCAACTTCATGCGTAATCGAAACGTAATATTTAATTAAAACATTTAAAAAAATATTATACATACAGACGAATTGAGAGCCTCCTCCTTTTTTTGAAGTGGGTTAAAATTACATACAGGGTGTAGGTGACAGCCAGGCAAATACTGAAATGCTGAATAAGTACCATTGTGTTGAGTTATACGACAGTGTTATTCTTCTTCTTCTTCAGCCTATTGCAGTCCACTGCTGGACGTAGGCCTCCCCCAGGGCACGCCACAAGGCTACTGCCTTAGGGGGGTTTTGCCCATAGTCACCACGCTGAGCAGGCGGGTTGGTGACCGCAGTGTGATTTTCGGACTATGTTGTCAGCACGGGAGGCGCTGCTGCCCACCTCCGGAAACCCTAAATCGCCTCGTACGATACCCACAGACAGGCAGGGGTGGTACAAACTCTACTCTGCCGGCAACACGTGAAAATTTCCAGTGTTTTCCGCCTCAGAATCATGGTCTGAAGTCATGGTATCAATATTTGGCCGTCTGTCACAAACACTCTGTATACTTACTCACGACTATGTTCCCGAAATGGGGCAGCCAGAACTGCACGATCATATAGGAGATTCCACAGCTACGTTTAGTATAGCTTAAGTTAGTTAATGCACTCCTTTTAGCCAAACAATGCGTGTCTTAGGAAGTCTTGTTCTCTACCAAAGCACTAGAAAGGCAGGAGTTAACAGCAATAACGGGGCCGGATGTTAACAAAATTCATACATTAACTTTCTAGGCAATGTAACCGCAGTTGACGATGGCGGTCACATAATTGTAAAAAAAAGAAAACTATACATATGTATACATACTGAGGGCCAAACACTTGTTCCACGTACCCCTCAAAAAATACGTTTTGTCGAAAATGGCGTTTACACCAGCGATGCAGTCCTCATTTGTCAAAAATGCTAGCGCTTCCGGCGAATACGGAGCATGCGGAGGACCACGAAAGAGATCTAACAGCCACGTTTGGTCCAATAACGCCGGGGATAGGTAATCGATTCATCTTGCTAGCCGATCTTGGCATTCATCAGATTGTGTTTGATTCAGGTGTAGATGGACACTTTCTAGGCAAACGACTCATGTACGCTTCATCATATCCAAACACAGTTTTGAAATTCGCTTTCTTTCGTGTTTTTGTTCGATTGTCAACAAACGTGGCACCCATCGTGCAGACAGCTTTGTCATACCCAAATCTTCATGCAGGTTTATGTACTACTTAAATCAGGCACAATATTATGGACTTCTTCAACAACATCCTCAGATGGCGGTCAAATGTTTGCCTATCATTTATCCAGTTATAAACAGTCTGCAACGTTGGTGCGTTAGTGCCATGAACAGAATTTCAGTTTTTATTGTGGCAGCACTGCAAAAAAAATGTTTTATAACGGCACGAAATTCAAAAAGAAAAATATGAGAGATAAATGCCTGCCAGTGTTATCTTTTCGTACAACTAAAAGTATTCTTAAGTAACATTACAATTGGACTTAATCTACAGCTATAACGCTACGCTACAAGTCCATTAAAAAGTTTATTATGTGTCCTATATATGACCACAAAGGGACTACAAGCTGTATAACAATACAAGAAAACAGGGATTAGACGGTCGCGCTGGGGGCCCACAAATCTCTATCGGACCCGATGTGATTTATATTGTAAGCTGGACAGTACTGAGGTACAGAATTAGAGATTATTGTTTGGTAGGTATATTGGTTAGGGTTACAGGATGTGACAGCCAGGCAAATGCATGATACGTAATCATCGGTGCACCGCCCCCTGATTACGCAATAGCAAAGCCGAAACCGCGCGGTCGCGATAATTGAGAGTGTGTGCGTGCGCGCAATGAGCACTAGGCGTCCTCCCGCGCCCCGCACCTCGCCCTCTTTTACGTTATCAGAGGGCCGATTTACAATCTAGTATAATGTAAAGTGATGTAGCGAAAGGTTACTCACACAATCACTCATCACGAAATGTCGAAGAGAAGGTAGATTATAATTATAGGAGAATTTCCCGAAAAAAGAATTTCCCGAAATTTCCATAGGAACAGAAAATAACGGGAATTCTAAAGTTTACGCGGATGCTAGGTGCCCGGTGTTTGCACCCTTATCATACCTATTTGTTACCAAACTGCATCTCCCCAACTCCTGTACCGCATCACAGAGTAAACGTCCGGCTGCTACCAAAAGCGTGGATTAATGGATTTTATATTAATATTGTATGCAGCTGATAAATCAACGGAACATTTTGGGGAATTATCGTGATATATGGCCGAAGGAAAACGCCGTGAAAGGAGCGTGAGGAATACTAATAGTTGTGCATTAAATCATGCTATTGTGGACACGACAACGTCGCTTGTGCCTTTTTTTAGATATTTTTATTGAATACTTTTTTTTGGCTTGTGCTATGATTTGGCAGCAAGATTTACGCCACCCATCCAAATACCGAACGTTGCAGTAGTAGCTTAACCTATAGGTACAATGAAAACTCCTATATAGTAGGTAGATATGTACCTATATGTATTGTATGAATAACAAAGAGAAGCTAATTTAATGTTGATGGAGGTACATACCTCATCGACTAAATGTTTAGGTAATTATATGAAATGAAAGCTAAGTAGGCACGTATATCATAAATAAGTAATAACCAGCTTTGTCCGAATCTTTTAAGCACTGCCTACTGGATGATGGCGCTAGTTACTATGCGAATGACCGCATCATCTGTGTTACTGCATACAAAAAATGTTAGTTCCGAAATCCAGCATAGGAGTTTTCTTTAAAACGGACTCTACTTTTGTGTTTCTTTTGTTTAATATGTCAATGGCCGACAGTCAAATAATACACAAAAACTTTTGTAATAAAATTTAACTGAAGTTAATAACTTTTCCATTTTGTGGCTTAAATCATAATTAATGTTATATAACTGTGGTTAATTCGTTTATCTGATGAAATATTCATGTAGTTTTCAATTACATTTTGCGTGTAAGGTTTCGGGAAAGTTTTAATTGTAAATACTGCGTGTAATTCGAATAATATATATGAAAACTTATACAGCCTGTGAAAGAATAATATATGAAGGGTACAGGATACAGAGAAATGCTACAAATCGTGTGAATATTATTGTCTACTAAACTATTTACAAATATTCCTTACGTAATACCATATAACACTTATGTAGGTACACAGTTATAAATTTTATCTTATCTTATCTAACACAAATATTTCGTTAGGCTTACAGCTGTTGGTCTTCCTGAAATTGTAAAAAAAAAACAAGGCGTACCAAAGAAATATAAATACAAACATACATACCTACACTCGAAAAACATAACCCTACATATAGCGTTGGATAAAAAAACAAGGAACCTATCCATTTCGTACACCATCTTCTTTTTCTGGAAGACTCTTGACTGAGTGACTTAAAACAAAAGTTTAAACCAAAATGTATTAGTTTTTGTGCACACGTTACGAAGTTGGACATGAGTAATTTGCTGTATTGCCAGCATGGAGCTGAAAATTCACTTTTTAAAATGTCCCTGCGTTTTTTTATTTTTCTGTAGTTTTCTAATTCGAGTTTACTGTAGTTACGTTGACGGCAAAATCACAAAGAGGGAACTATGCTATTTATAAAATATAGGAGCAGGTAGTAAAACGTTTTCTATGCTTGACCAATATTTTGGGTTTTTATGTGTTTGTAGGTATTTTTAATAATTGTTGACTGTACTATACGCCAACCGTCCTGGCACACGCAGTCATAAAACGTTATATGACAGCGCGTGCCAGCCAGCAGCTTAGCATCCTTTACTGAAGCCCGATCGCAGAGCCATTTATCTACTGGATCAAAATTAAGTAAGTAGGTATACAGAATGATTTTTGGTCGTCAACGTTCCCGAAAACTACGGAATCTCTTCATCACTTTGACGGCCGATTGGTCTAGTAGGTAGTGACCCTGCCTGCGACGCCATAGGTCCTGGGTTCGAATCCCAGTAGGTGCAACATTGATATGATGAATATCGATGTTTGTTTCCGAGTCATGGATGTTTCTATACTTATCTATGTATTTATATACCGTTGCTTAGTACCCACGACACAAGACCTTAGGGATCTTAATGTGGGACTAGGTTGATGTATTGTGTAGTGTGTGAATATATATCATCACGATCATTTTTCTCCATGGAAGCATACCTGGGAAGTGTCTGGTTTCCAAAATATTAGGGTCCAAAGTTGAGTAAATAGACTGCGTTTTTGTACATAATTGCACATTGACGCGTGTAGCAAGATTTTTTCACGAGAAATAATTAATATCTGTCTATGAAAAAACTAGCGTAAACACTGGACACTATAAATTTCGCCCGATCGAGTAATTAAAAAAAAATCAAAAAAATTTACATCGTTTCCCAGCATTTTTTTGGCATAAACTTACTTTATTTGATGTACAGAGTACGTACCGTTCGTTAAGGGTAACGAAAAATCACCCTGTTATTAAATTTAAATTTATCTCATCATCTATAATCATCATCATCTTCCTGCCCTTAACCCATTATTTATGAGGTCGGCGCAACATGGTTTTTTCCGAAACTTACATTGCCAAAGTTGTGGCATTTGTTTTACGGCCGGCTGTCTGAAGCCAACCTTCCTTCCAATGTAAGTGACAATTTTTTGAAAATCCGTATATGAAATAAATTCAATGGTAAAGGCTATATACAATAATGTTATGTACAATAAATTAATTTTGTTATCCCGAATCGAACAAATATTTTGTGATTTCGGCGGTCTCTTCAGCTCTATGGCAACATCCCTTGATGGTGTGGCATTGCCAGTCAGTCAAACTTTAAGTACCTGGGCTCATTCTTACAAGAGAATGGGGAAATAGACCGAGATATAAAGCACCGAATTAGTTCAGGATGGATGAAATGGCAACGGTCACGGGAGTTACGTGCGATGCCCGGATGCTGTTAAAGCTACAGGGTAAGGTGTACAAGACCGTAATTCGACCTGTCGTCTTGTATGGATCTGAATGCTGGGCCGTAAAGAAGAAGGATGAAAGATGGGGCAGGAAGATGATGATCTTTGTGTCAAAATCACCACATACCTACACTGTTTAAACCTTTGACAGGAAACCACTAAAGTTGACTAAACTTGTCGAAGTTAGATAATATGCTGATATTCTCAATGTGTGAAACTAATTTTGGAGTTAAGGGTCAATTATTTAAGATATCTAAATATCACCATATCTAATAACGAAAATATGTATCTATATAGATAAAAATGAAGTAGCTTAGGTACTACTAATAACAATAAACAAACGATTATTACTATTCTGTAATTTACTTAGATTTTTAAAAAAAAATTAGATACTCCGAAATCACCAAACATGGTCCGTTTTTACAAGCTTTTACTCGTATTTAACTTACAATGTATGTTTGTTCGGGTGATTACAAGCTTTTATTTAACTTGCAATGTATGTTTGTTCGGGTGAAATCTTACAACTCAATTTTAAGGGCCCTCAACCGATTGGGCTGAAATTTGGTGAGCACTGACAATGCATGATTCCAATGTGTGACATTCTTGGAGGCTTCGATACCCTCAATGGGTCAATTATTTTTAATATTCCTACCATATGGGTATCAAATTAACGCACAAGCTTTTATATATAAAGTGTCATAAAATGTATTAAATTTGAAATGAGCAGTTATAAATTAACAGTAAAAGTTTTAGTGTAAAAGTTTATTTTTTCTGTAGCGCATTTAAATAAAAGCTTGTTTTTAAAAAGGCTTTTTTACCTAAATTTTTCCTATTTGAGGTGAGTAAGCAGACATTTTGTCAAACCACAAATTAATTCGATCATGAGCTAACTTAATGTTTAAAAAAATGTTTTATTCCTTTCCATAGTACAAAGCAAGATGACCACTGACACTGACCAGTGTCCACAATGACATTCGACAAGCTGCTTCGAAAGCCCTCTAATCAGTAAGTTGATGATGTAAGCATGTGTTAAGTCCCGAATAGACCTAACCGGGATTGGGCCATCACTCATTCCCACCAATGCAACTCCTGCAAGACGACCATAATAATTTCGGGAACATAGCCTACATGTATGTAAGTAAACTAATAGAAATTACAGAATGTGAAGTACCTATAAAAAAAATAATTATAAGTATACAAATGAATACATACATATAATCACGTCTTTATCCCTTACGGGGTAGGCAGAGCACCAAGGGCCGATAGAACCACATGGTGTCACTTCTGACCAATTATGAGGGTATAGTTGAGATGTACAAGTTCGGTTAGTAGTGACAGGTGGTCAGCCCATCGCCTACAAAACACCAAGACTCTCCTGTCCCTCTACTAACTTGTACAGTATGCCCAGGAAGAGAAGCAGCTGTAGTATTATACTTTTTTTTTCACTCCCAGAACAGCATAGAAGGAAATAAATAATTACGTATTTTCTTATTCTTATTCTTTATTGCAAATACAGAAAAAATACAACTTACAAGATAAATGGCAAGCTTATCTCTACAAGAGATCTCTTCCAGCAAGCCAAGCAAGTAAAGAGAAATAATTTACAAACACAGGGTAACATGTACAATGAAACTAATTCTACGAGACTAACTAAATTATAAAAAAAGGAAAGAAACAAATAACAGCATAGTCAAAGAATGGACAGGTAGTGATACTTCAGATTTTTCCTAAATGTGCCAACAGTTTTATTATTATATATAAATAATAGAGCTAATTATGATAAATCATACCCTTAACCAATCATTTATGTATCGTGGCGATAGCATAATACTCGTAATCTGTCATACCGTGCACTGGAGATATGTTCCTTCGCTGACAAATTGCCCCCCTGACGCCTTCTCTTCGAAACTTCGGGTGTTCGTAACTTTACTAACGTATGTATTTACCCTAAGTTACACTCATAATCTAATAATATGATACATGCGGAAGTTGGGATGTTTCTTATAGAAGTTTCCGATGATATCTGAACGGATTCGATGATATTTTTAAACGGATAGTATCTAGACTAAATCTTATGATCATTATGTCTCTGACGTACCAAAGATTTACAAGAGATACAGGTTTATGGATTTAGAAGAGGGCTACGGCCTCAGAGCCTCCACAAAAAGGACTAACAACTCCTTTGTTCTTCTCGAATGGAGACCACGCCTCATCAAGCGTAGCGTTGGACGCCCTCCGGCTAGACGGACTTAAAAAGGGTGGCTGGTGGTGACTGGATAGCAAAAACGGGAGATCGAGCCGTGTGGCGTGCTCTGGGGGAGTCCAGAAGTGGACTGCGATAAGCTGACGACGACTCCTTTGTTGCTCTTAAGCCTTCAGACCTCATAAATCCGGCACTGGACAATACTGGACATACCAAACTTGACTAACACTTAGTAGGTTAAATGGGTCTAGTGAAATAGCATCTAAATATGGGTTCATGGATAACCTAGACTTCTTTGTATCCCGTGAAAATATGCTATCTGTAGAAAAACTACAGCTGTCGAGGATTATAATCACGAAAAGAGCTGCAGTAAGCTTAAATACTATTAAATTAATAAATAACCGAGTATATTTTAAAGCTGGATATTTTTTAAAGTGTAAATTAAAATTAAATGTAAAATGAGGCAAGGCTGGCGGAGACAGGTGTCACTTTTGTCGGCTCTTTTTACATTGATATAACTTAAAAATAGTAAATTCAGTTTTATAAAATAGTAGTAAACTTCGTAGCAACGTGTTATTAGAATATATTTATAAATTCTATTCTAATAATAACTATAACACTACCTGTTCTATACTATAGATCCATTTTCCACATTTATTTATCCACATAGCTATCGGGATGAAGAATAACGTTGCCAATATGTAATTTAGAAAAGAGATGCAGTTTGCAGTGGTCGTGGGTTCGATTCCCACTCGGGTGAAGAATTTTTTCCATTTTCTTTATTAATAATTTTATAACACATTTATTTACTTTAAGCCCAATTTTTTTGATAGTAGTTAAGATGTACTTAGTTAAGGTTAGACAGTTTTAACTGATAACAATTTATTAACGATTAAAATTCTTCATATATGCATCTCGGTACTTCACCAAAAACCTAACTGTCCCAAATTGCTCTGCCTTTCTAGAACGCATTACTGCCACAGTTCCGTTACTAACAATATTTCCTAGCCATTAACTTAATCACTTTATATCAGCTCAACCAGTTTGACAGTCTTGCAGCTGTTTCACTCACTCATTATTGAGATTGTCATTTTTCCCTGTCTTATACATGGTAAACTTGACCCTTGGATATTACAGAATCAGATATACAAGAAGCGAAACAAGCGCGCGGTAGTCGCGCTGCGCGAATAATTGTTTTCTTTAATTACTGTCGCGATCTAGTCTTTTTTCCATAAAAAAAACCCACTAAAATGGTAAGAATCTAACGTCGATTTACAAAGTATAATTCCTTTATTTCTCGATATGCAAAGTGGTTTATCAGTGTTTGTTTTGGTAAAAATAAGTGATTTTTTTTTTTTGTTGTTGTGCTGTTCAATTATGTGAGGATTAATTAAATGCCAGTGCTGATGCGTTGGCTAAACCGGTTTCGTTGAAGGTAGTACATGTCATTACACCCGACTTGCCAGGTAGGCTGTAGGACATCTAAGATGGACCTAGACTATGCTGTTCTATAAATAGTCTATGTTATTCTAGCTCCTACCCCTTTGATATTCACGCTTTATTCACGGCCAATCTACAGACATATAATTCAAAAAATTCTACATAAAAACGTCCAATCCGTATTTGTTATTAAAGAATAACAACATAATACTTATTTGGAACTAGTGGACGCCCGCGACTCCGTCCGCGTGGACTACAGAATAAAAAATAAACATTTTCCCGGGATAAAAAGTAGCCTATATGTTAAGTGGGACCTGTCACAATATATTCCTGAAAACTGCATCAAAATCGGTTCAGCCGTTTCTGAGATTAGCGTGCACAAATGCACAGACAAACCGACAAACAGACAAAAATTCCAAAAATCATCGTTGTGGGTCCTATTGCGTTGATAAAGGTCTCCTATAATATTTTTTATCATATATCTTCCATGTACAGACAGCGATCCGTTACATTTTTATTATATGTATATAGAAGATAGATAACAACATAATACTTATTTGAAATAGAAACATCTAATTTTTGTAAAGGTCAAATCTAAACGATAACTTTAAACTATACCATTTGATAACGCTAAAATTTTACACAAACATAGGTAAATATACAGACAGGGTGACCTGTTTGTGAGTGCTATCGGGAGCCTGATGAGTGCAAGAGTATGGTAGAAAGACATTTGCCTGCGAGTACCATCCAATAAATGTTACGGATAGGTACTTATGTATGTATGGGTTTGTATTATTAATGTTTGTAACGATATGGTTATACTGTTATGTTATAAACATATATTTGAATAAATAAATAATAAATAAATAAAATTTTTGGTCATCAACGTTCCCGAAAACTACGGAATCTCCTCATCATCACGATCATTTTCTCCATGGAAGCATACCTGGGAAGTGTCTGGTTTCCAAAATATTAGGGTCCAAATTTAAGTAAATGTACATTACGCGTGTAGCAAGATTTTTTCACGAGAAATAATAAAAAACTGTGTCTATGAAAAAACTAGCATAAACACTGGACAGGACACTATAACTAAATTTCGCCCGATCAAGTAATTAAAAAAAATATTTAAAAAAATTACATCGTTTCCCAGTATTTTTTTGGCATAAACTTACTTTATTTGATGTATAGAGTACGTAACCCTTCGTTAAGGGTGGCAACGAAAAAACACCCTGTATACACACGGCTGTATTTCCGAAATGGGATAGCTATAACTGCAGGATCACGAAAGACATCCTACAGGCACGTTAACCATAGCGGAGCTAGATGTAAAAGATCACTGACAAGTTGCTAGCTCATCGCCTGAGAGAACATAAACTAACCGTCATTATACCATTTGAAGTCATCCACGCCACTGCCATTGTAGGCTTTGCATGACTATGTATGTTCACTTACAACCACTTTTCCAATGGTTGCCCATACACGCAACATATAAATGTACGTTATCATTGTATATGTGATTGTAGACGGAGTACTTTGGTCGTCTACTGATGAATGGATGGGCGAAATGGTGTGCTAGACAAAGATACAAACGCCAAATGCCTACCACAAAGCATTTTACTAAAGTGACATCTGTGTATGCATTCACCTAAAACTCATCGCAAAATAAGAGGTCGGTTTACTGCAGCGCTAGCATCTTTGCAATCTGCACACTGTTTTATACATTTTTATTTAGTTCGTGAATAATCCGACGGACTTCTTATACCGTGATTGGTTTAGGTACGATTATAAAGAGCACTTTTTCCCCGCCGTGGCTCAGACAATGAAACGATTTTACAAGCGACGGCGAAGTTGGTAAAGTTATCTAAACTTTTCTACCATTCTTCTGTATATCCCGAAATTCCCACAAGAGCGGGAAAAATGGGAATCCCAAAGTTTATATGGACCAAGACGTAGGCGTCCGCTAGTACATACCTATCGACAATTTATAAAATAACATTGGAACACATCAACGCAGTACAAAACTAAGATATCGGCCAACAGCGGATAGAGGTCATTGTTAAATGAGGGCTTTCCATTGGACTTCTAAGAAGCTGGACCGCTATCGCTCGAAAAATTTTACATTATCTAAATCCCCAGATGAAAGCGTAGATTAAGTTCGAAGATATAAACATTATTATATATAACTTATTTCTCTAAGCTTCTAACAACATAACCGTGCAAAATTAACATATTATGTATATTTACGTACGTAGGTTGTATTTCCTGATACAGTTCGGAGAACTATGTAACACCACAGATATCTGGTCCCGA
Source organism: Carposina sasakii (assembly GCA_014607495.2). Taxonomy (NCBI): domain Eukaryota; kingdom Metazoa; phylum Arthropoda; class Insecta; order Lepidoptera; family Carposinidae; genus Carposina; species Carposina sasakii. The sequence goes on from CP053169.1 coordinate 8,897,719, forward strand.
ACAAGATTGGTATTTAAAACAGGTTTTTACCTTCGGGATTCCCAGATAAAAACATTATTTTGTTACTGCACTTCCACGATATCTGCACTTTTCTAGGAAACTGCTGTTTACCGTGTTAACTATTAAAAAGTAAGGACCGATATCTTATCTTATTCAAGGTCTAACAAAAGGGATATATTAAGCGAAATCTATGAAAATAGCTCACTATTAGAGAACCTAGGAGACAACAACGTTCTTATTATTGGCGGTTATCTTACGGTTGACGACCGCTTGCCGTACCCTGCGTGGCACCTGCGACGTCCCGGAGCTTGTGACGCAGCTGGTGAGACTGTCTGTCCCCGATGTGCCCAAGTACTCACTCAGACACCGCAGCCGTCATCTCCTAGCTGTTCCTCAGGCGCGCACGGTGTCGCATAGGAACTCACCATTAGTTCGTGCTCTGACCCTGCTGAATGCGCTTCTGACGTCAGCACCGGAGTGTGATTTGTTTGCTGACAGATGTAGGAGTGTTTGTGCAGAGTGTATGAGGTTTTGCGAGATGACTGATAGTGTTCGGATTAGCTCAATTAAGTATTATTTTTTAAATATTGTTATCACTGTTTTTTTTGTTATGTAATATACTATGTCTATTTCACTGTTTATTCGTTCTGTTTTCTTTTCATTTTATTTTCTCCTAAACTTGATGAACTTGTAATGCCGTCAAGTCCGTGTACATATAAATAAAATTATTGATTATTGTACACAAAACATTACAGTAAATAGGTATAGAGAAATTTCAGTTCACGCAATCTTGAAACATAAACATATGATTTCGAGTCTCATATAGACTGTTCTCTATAGTGGATAGTTTCATAGCATTTCGCATAACATACGCCTTTTGGTACAAAATTAAATTATTATAGAAAATGCTTCCTTTGACATCGCCCGAAATCCAGAGGATTAAATAGCATTCCCAAAAGCCTCTGATGTTCTCAAGTAAGAAAACAAGAGGTTTAACATCATCGTTTTCATTTAAATTAATTTTGATCAAGCTTAAATCTATCTAAAGAAAACAAACAAGGCCAGATCACCCGATCAGGTCGCGGGTTCAAAATGCTGACTGCATTGCCGCAGTCGCCTGGCCATGTATCTACAGGGTTAATTTTAAAACTTCAATAACCTCGCAGACAGGTAGCTAAATAAACAACAACTTTTGTTCTAAGTTTTGATAATTTGAACCCAATTTGCTAAAGGCGCGCGCGATCGCGGGCGTCAACCTTTTCGCATACCTATAGTCACGACAGTACAGTAAATGCTTGGAAAATCATTTTTAATTAATTTATTGAGTTTTGATCAACTCGTAACAAATTATTGTTTATGATTTTAGCTATCTAATCAAGGTTATTGATGTTTTAAAATTAGCATAAAATTCTAGAGCAAAATTTAAGCAAGTCACATAAAAGCTGTGTAATAATTTAAGCCTTAAATTGTAATCAGCTTTTATGTGACATAAATAAATTCTACATGCAATTTAATAAATAATTTTGTTGTTATCGGTATTTATTACTAAAAATTCGTTTGTCATGATTTACAGCAAGGAAAAACACTGAATGGCCAGCCGTCATCGTTGAATTCCATCCAAGAATAAAACCATTACTTGAGTTCTTTCTTTATTTCACTATCATTCTTAATCATCACCATTTGTTTATTTATTAATCTAATTAATTATCATTATTAAACCTTACTGGCCGGGTTCTTGAGTCGATACGACATGCACAGCTGATGTATTCTAGTGAAGGCCCGCATTAGAACAGAAAACAAACAAGGTGTAACAGGCAGTCGATGTCACAGACAAGCTAAACTGAAATTTAACCCAATTTACTAAAATAATAGTTATATTCCAACAACTTAACCCAATGCAAACACATCTATTGTATTACAGCGTCCTCGGCGCCTTAATTACGCGTAATTGCTTGTCATTAATCTATCGTGAACAACTACATCCCAATGTCTATTGTATTTAGTTGTGTTTACTTGGCGACTAATGCATTTACTATCTCTAATTATATGTAAACATCTATCTATACCTATACAATAAAAATGTAGCGATTGCTGTCTGTACATGGAAGATATATGAGAAAAAATATTATAGGAGACCTTTATCCGCCCAATAGTAGCCAAAAGAATGATTTTTAGAATTTTTGTCTGTTTGTCGGTTTGTCTGTGCGTTTGTGCACGCTAATCTCAGAAACGGCTGAACCGATTTCGATGCGATTTTCAGGAATATATTGTGACAGGTCCCACTTAACATATAGGCTACTTTTTATCCCGGATAATTTCGACGTTTTGTTTTTCTGTAGTCCACGCGGACGGAGTCGCGGGCGTCCAATAGTGATAATATAGTACATGCAGACCACGGCTGTGTCCCCGAAATGGGGTAGCTAATACTAAACATTAAAGCGGGGACAGATGTAAGTAAATTATTAGTGACAAGTTGTTAGGTTATCACCAGCGAGAATGCCCTTGTTCCTTAGTCAACTCTTACGGCATGCACGATACCATAAAAGAACCCTTATATACTGACAGGATGAAACATGTAGTACAGAGAAACATTCGTAATGAATGTGAGTTATTCCGTGGATGGTTATAAGGGAAGATGCCCCTGGTTACGTAAAAGCAATAGCAAAGCCGAAGCCGCGCGATCGCGATAATTGAGAGTGTGCGTGCGCGCAACGAGCGCTCGGCGTCCTCTCTCGCCCCGCACCTCGCCCCGCGCACACAATTATCACGCGCGGCTCGGCTTTGCTACTTTTACAATCAGGGGGATAAAGCCTATGAAGAGTTAGATCGCGATCGGAGTGATGATTATGACGCGGCAACCCTGGACAGAATCTCACATAATAACCCTTCCATCGCACTTCTTCGATTGAAAATATAATCGCGCGGCTTCGGCTTTGCTATTGCTTTTACGTAATCAGGGGGATGAAAGCCTATGAAGAGTTAGATCGACTGCGAGTGTTGAGAGTGATGATTATGACAAAGATTATGGGTACCAATATAACTTTAAAATTAAGAAAACGGCAACCCTGGACAGAATATCATCACATAATAACCCTTCCATCGCACTTCTTAGATTGAAAATACAATTTCAAAACGAAAAAAAAGGCAAAAAAGTTCTGCTTGCGCCAAAAAAGCACAGCATTTATAAACCACAAATAAAATGAAATCTCGGATGTTAACAACATAGGCCACGTGATCATTTTGAAGTTACATAATAATCTTTGCAGTTCAAACCGCTATGCCTGCTTCTGCTAGCAGTAGCCCCTACATTCGAGCAGTCCGCTCCCCTGTCACCATGCCCCAATGTGTTCGAATACGAGGCGACGGGATCCGAGCCTGGCAGGTGGTACGGGGTTATCAACCTGTCCACCGACAGCACGCTGCATTCTGTCTGGTTGAACATTGTGCTGGATAGCAAGGCTGACATCTTGGGGGTAAGTGAGGGTTACAAAACACTGGAAATAGGACTCTAGCCATATTTTCAAAAAATTTAGCTTCTACAAGAATTCGGTTAGTCGAAGTTTGATGAGAACGTTATCGTACAAAATACTTTGTTATTCAAGCTGAAAGCTACTTATTTATCATCATCATCATTTACAGCCTTGAGAAGTCCACTGTTGGATATAGGCCTCCCCCAACAACCTCCACTCCGACCGGTCGGAAGCAGCCTGCATCCAACCGACGCCCGCGACCTTGGCCAGGTAGTCCGTCCACCTCGCGGGTGGCCTTCCCACGCTGCGCTTGCCGATACGTGCGTATCCACTCTAGAACTTTCCGACTCCATCGGCCATCAGTTCTTCGAGCTATGTGCCCTGCCCATTGCCACTTCAGCTTGCTGGACCGTTGAGCTATGTCGGTGATCTTTGTACGTCTGCGGATCTCCTCATTTCTGATTCGATCACGCAGAGAGATCCCAAGCATAGCTCTCTCCATCGCTCGCTATGCGATCCTGAGCTTCTTTATGTATTTATTTATATGTCTGTTATATTACATAGAATCTAGTAGAAACTACGTCCTTCGGTAGGATGGCTGAATTTGTTAGTTCTGTAAACATTTTTGACCTTCAAGGTATGAACCATGTATACCAAACAATCTATTCACAGAACTGGGTAGGAGACGTATCAACATCCGACAACACCGACTTCAAGATCGAGAACACCAAGATGAAGGTGCAGCCAGGACCTGCGGTACCTGTGCGGTTCTTCGTCCAGTTCAACCCACTGAACAAGACTCCAAGGCTGCAGGCCATCAGGCTGAATGGCAGGGAGATCTGCAATGCCAATGATCCTCTGCCAGCAGTTGAGAGACCTGACTCTGAGGTAGGATTCCATGACGCTTTTAGCATCAAATTTGGGAGAATCCCATGACTAATCCTTGCATGCTTGCTTGATCCTGGCAATGGCTTAGCCATTTCAGAAAAGGAATGTCTGGCATCTTTAGGCAAGAGGCTTTCCGTAGTGGTCTCATCGATCCCAACCGAACATATCCCAAACACAAAGTAAAAGTCTCTTCAGTGTTGAAAAATATATTATTTTGTCACAAACCAATTAAATAGTCTTTACATTTGGAAAAATAGATCCCACTACATCAGAGATGAATAAAACATATTTTCTTCTCAGATACACTCAAGGCCAACACGTCCAGAAACAAACACAAGAAGACCGCAAACAAGGCCAGAAGAACGACCAGTAGAAAGGCCAGTAGAACGACCGGTAGAAAGACCAGTAGAACGTCCAGTAGACCGGCCAGTAGACCGACCCGCAATCAGGCCAGAAGACCGTCCTCAGACCAGGCCAGTTCATGGAAGACCTAGCAATAACAACGGACCTGTTTACACTCCTACCCAGAACCCCCCAATTGACCAGAGCAATGTCAATCCTTATAGCATGTATGTATGATAAGTTTACAAACTTTTTGTAGTCTTTTAGTCATCATGTCATTGTAAAAGCATGCTACTTTTGTTACATCGTAGATAGAATCTTAAAGAACTGATCCTATATCTAATTTTGCCTTGTAATAATTATTAACAAACTATGTACTTTCCTGTTTATTTTGCCAAAACTTGCGTTGGTATAATAAGGTACAAATATTTTTTTCGGTTAATTGAGCCGCAGGTCTAAATTGATTGCCACAACTCATCTCTCTTCTTCCTTTATGCTTGGTACCTACTCGTACCACCTCATCATCATCTTCTTGCCCTTATCCCATTATTAATGAAACTGGTTTCTTTTGTAACTCGTTTTAACATTTGTTTATTTATGCTCCTTAATGTAGTAGGTACAAGATTCCATCTTAATGGTAGGTACCTCTAGGATACCTCTTTCTATAGATTCCATCCTAGTAGAAACCTAACAAATGTAGAACCCATCAACCATGCTTGTTAACAGTGGTGACGGGACCCAGCAGTCCGTGGGCACCCAGACCGGGAATCGCCCCAACTCGATATACCGGCTGACCACCAGCGCACCCACCAGGCAACCTGACAGGAATGATGAGGACTATGACAGGTATGACATGTATGATCACAGATATGTGCTGGATGCAGGCCGCTTCCAAACGATCGCAGTGGAGGTTGTTGAAGCCTATGTTCAGCAGTGGACAGAGCTGTAATGATGATGCCATTTTTGTAGCTGTTTCTGTATGATGTTTCAAGAATGTTTCGGTACACATTGTGGTATGTTTCTATTCTTTAGTGTCTGTGATTGCTGACACGAGGCGTCACTGGCAAGGTAATGGCTATTGACTCGAGCTTATGACAAGCCTTCTAACGTAATATTTGTTATGATTGCCAATTTTATTGTTTAGGGAGACTTTGTCCGCGTAAACTTTAGAATTTCTGTATTTTCCGTTCCCGTAGGAATTTCGGGAAATCCTTTCTTATCGGATGTCTACGTCTTCATACAAAGAACACACCCAACGAGTTTCAGGTCTCTACGATCAGTGGTTTAGGCTGTGCGTTGATCCGTTAGTCATTTAAGACAAAGCATTTTATATGTATAGATTAATATAAGTTACAAGTGGGATATACAGTTGACATAAATACACCTACATTATATCTCAAACGAAAGCAGCCTAATTTAGTTTTCCTAAAGACATAGAGGAATAAGATTTAAGCCTCGAGCACACCGGATACGTATGCGTTCTATGCAGTTCCATTCCATACATACAACTCAGAGGTACGTGTACGTCTACGCTTACGTGTACGCATACGCATCCGGTGTGCTCGAGGCTTTATTCCTCTATGCTAAAGACGAATTGAGTCGACATTAATTTTTTTTTTATTAATTAATCGCATTCATGCACTGAGATGCAAAGCAAAAGCTTCGCGATTTATTTTTTTTGGGTTGTTTAAATTCACCTCCTTTTTTGTTTGGTAGCGGTTTCATTTTGAGGTGCGAACATAGAAAGTAACATATAAAAAGACAATCGACAAACAAGTTGTTAATGCTTTCATGTCGAATAAATGATTTTGAATTTGAATTTGAATAAGATACTCGTAGACATACTCGCAGAGGAATCTTATTCCTCTATGTCGTAGATAACAAAAGACCCACCTCAGAGGTCATTTATCATATATCATTATTAGGTATATCCGTGTTCTAGTATTGATGACTGTACGTATATGCAGCTCGTGACGTGAATGACATCATTAATGATTTTTTACATCCTATATTTGTTCAAATAATACGAGTACATATAATAGCGTACTTTGTAGAGTTACCAGTAATTGGTTTACCCGGAAGTGATCTAGTTTAGATCGTTGTTATACAGGGTGGAACAGAAGGGTTATAAAATAGCCAGAAAATCTTTCCACAAAATAGCGATATGCTAGCAACTTGTCACTGATCATTTGCATCTGTCTCCACTGTGCTGAACGTGACTATGGGATCTACTTTAAGGTCCTGCAGTTTTAGCCACCCATTTCGGAAACACAGCCATGTCTGTCTAAAGGTGTGTATAGCGTCAACTGAAAAGACTTCATTATCATCATCATTTACAGCCCTGAGAAATCCACTGTTGGACATAGGCCTCCCACAACAACCTCCACTCCGACCGGTCGGAAGCAGCCTGCATTCAACCGACGCCCGCGACCTTGGAATGACTTAAAGACTTTTAATTGCAGCAAACCAGAGCCAGATGATTACTTCGCGGGAGGCCAGCCCACCTTTATCGTGCCCAGTAACCCCAGCGAGAGCCAGTTCGGAGTTAGCAAGCGACCCTCAACTCAATCCAGGGTAATTGTTAAATAAATAAATTTTCACGAACTTCACAACACATTAACTTAGTCCCACATTAAGATCAATAAGGTCTTGTGTCGTGGGTACTAAGCAACGGTATATAAATACATAGATAAGTATAGAAACATCCATGACTCGGAAACAAACATCGATATTCATCATATCAATGTTTTCACCTACCGGGATTCGAACCCAGGACCTATGGCGTCGCAGGCAGGGTCACTACCTACTACACTAATCGGCTTTCAAATAGATTGCAGTCACCCTGCCCAGTTGCCCACTGGTCGTTAGTTGCCATGTCATCTATACCTATATAAAAGCGAAATGCGGAGCTGCAGGATCATAAAACAGATCCCACAGTCACGTTTAGTATAGCGGGGACAGATGTAAATGATCAGAGACAAGTTGCTAGCTTATTCCCTAAGAGAATACCCTAATTCCTTAATTGATCTTACTATATGCATGGATACTGCCCGTGGGTATCGTATGAGGCGATTAAGGGTTTCCGAGAGGAGAGCAGCGCCTCCCGTACTAACAACATAGTCCGAAAATCACACTGCGGTCACCAACCCGCCTGCCCAGCATGGTGACTATGGGCAAAACCCCCCTGTGGCAGTGGCAGTAGCCTTGTGGCGTGCCCTCGGGGTGGCCTACGTCCAGCAGTGGACTGCAATAGGCTGAAGACGAACGCATGGAAGGAGATGCAGGTGATGTATTCTAGTGATCCCTACACCAGCTTCTTAAGAAACTATAAACAAAAAACTTCTTTCGGCAATGCAGATGGTTGGTTATTCCCCTAGCACGTTTACGCATAACATAACTAAATCCATTACAAGTAGGTATGCATATTACTTCATATAACATTGTACGATATGGTACGTTTAACCAAATAGTTCCTTTAAATAGGGCGCTAGTTGCTTTGTGTATGATAAAATAATAATCTGTTCAGCTGCATGTAAATAGTCTTAGTTCCGAATTCGTGCACGAGAACTATTAATATGAAACGAACTCTACATTATGTACCTGCCATCCGGTTTTATACCATATTTTAATTACACAATCTTGTGGTCAACCGCTCTCATAGACCAAGTATAACAAGGAGGTACCTACCTACTCTAAATAAATATTTCTATAAAAACATGGTAAATAGTTCAATAAGCAGCTGTTTTATATTTGAAATGTTTTGTCGAAAATAATAGACATGCATGAACCACGTTAAATTTTGAAAAGTTTATTTACTTACTAACATTATTTTTGACCCCCGACACAAAAACGACGGGGTGTTATAAGTTTGACGTGTGTTTGTGTGTGTGTGTGTGTGTGTGAGTATCGTAGCTCCCAAACGGATGATCAACGGTTTTTTTGTTTGAAAGGTATATCGGACACAAAATATTCGGATGCAGTGTCCGAATTGTCATTACAGTATTAGCGTGCCATGCCACGCTCCATATTGCAAAAGTCCAATGACAGTGACCAGAATTATGCAGAACATACAATTTTAGGCATAGTACATTGAAACAAAATATTTAGTAGGTAACTTATCTAAAATATTTACAAAATATGTGTCAGTGTGTCGACTATAACTGCCAAAATAATCTCAAACTGAACTTGTTGTTCGTAAAAAGAAGTGTATCAGTTGTCTACCTTCACAACTGATGGTGGTCAAAGTAAACTATATTGGTGATTGCATGGCCAAATTATTATTACAACTCATTGTGGTAACTACTCCATGACCGCACTGCTCTTGAAACCGGTTCTCGATCGAAATAGATTATAAATTATTCCAAAAGATCTTGTTATACTTATTACAAGGAAATAAGTTGTATGAAATGTACCTAAATATAGCAAAGTAAAAACCCATCTTCCTGGAAAACATCTCTTTTTGAGATAAGTATTGATGATATTCAGAAATTTGAATTATGTTCCGTTTTTTTTATTAATTATAAGTTTTTTGTCTAAATATAATCCTACCGATATTATGGACAATCGCCATAGGACAAAAAGTTAGTTATCTTATCAATCATCATCATCATCAGCCTATTGCAGTCCACTGCTGGACGTAGGCCTCCCCCAGGGCACGCCACAAGACTGCCATGGGGGGTATTTGCCCATAGTCACCACGCTGGGCAGGCGGGTTGGTATCTTGTCAATACCTACTATGGAATTCAACGAAACTAAGAACCGATAACTAACCATTACTAAATCCGTCACCTTAGTCCAAGCATACTCCAACCTTAAACTGGGACTTTTCAATACATAATCTTATCTTATAACTCGAATCTACTTCAATAAATGACGAACTATCTTCCGCCTTCAACTGACCGCCATATAACGGCACCGCTATCCTAAGAAACCACCCTAAATAACTATTTAATTACATGTTCCAGAACGAGCAATGCGGTAAAGTGGTGAGGAACAACCCCAACCCTCTGGTGGTCAACGGAAAGCCCACCATCGAGGGGCAGTGGCCTTGGCAGATCGCCCTGTACCAGACCCAGGTAAAAAAATAAATATTCACACAGTAAGATCCCTTAGGTCTTGAATCGTAGTACCTGCTAAACAACGATATATAAATACATAAATAGCAAAGTATACAAAGCATCAATGACTCGGAAACAAACATCGATATTCATCATATCAATGTTTGCACCTACCGGAATTCGAACCCAGGACCGATGGCGTCGCAGGCAGGGTCACTACCAACTGCACCAATTGGTCGTCTCAAGATCTCATGGAAACCAACACCTAGTGTCATCCCACCTTTGCTAGCCTTTAGGCTGGCTTTCCATCTGAGATGTAGGCCGTTAGAATAGAATAGATATTATACATATCTAAATATACATATGTATTTAAGATATTATATTTTGTAAATGAAATTGTATTAGGCGTTACAATTCGGAAGTTCAAACATTCACTATGTGTGCGCCCACCACCGGGCCCTACACCCTCCACTGATCCTCGGATCTGATAACTCATAACTGCGAAAGCAAGCACTTGCACTAACTACAATCTGCCACGGTTGTTGGCGAAACATATGTAGATTATTTATCTAGTTTTTGATTTCGGAATAGTGCAATGTATTGTCTTACATGCTAGGTGCTCGGGTCTGGTTTCTCGTGGCTATTGTAGTTAGTGCAAGTGCCTGTTTCGCAGTTATGAGTTATCAGATCCGAGAGTCAGTGGAGGGTGTAGGGCCCGGTGGTGGGCGCACCCATAGTGAATACATATTTTGGTTTTTTATTGATACACATACACAAACAGATACAATAGAAACAAGCAACAGTGATGACTAGAAATAGAATACGATACAATAGAAAGATATAGGAACAGGAGTAAATAAACAAAGGAAGAGTAGTATAATTTAGTACACAATAAAACGATTTGATATGGTTCGACCCTATTTAAATATTGGTCCTGGTCCCTTGTATGTGCAACCCAGGTCCTTTTTCAGCTTGATGCTGCTAGCAGCAGATAGGCGTGCCTACAATTCAAGCAGTCAGTTTTCAAAGGGGAACTAATAGTAGTTGACATTATCATCTTTCTGCTCTTATCTTCGAAACTCGTATTGCCAAGGATTTGGAATTTGTTTAGGAGTTAAAGTAAAATAAAAATACATAAAAAGCATAAACCAGGGATTTGGGAATACACACAAAACTCGAAAATGTTAAAGGCGGTTGGAGATTTTTGTGCATTCTTAGTTCAATTTTGATGAGTCATTTGTAGATACTTAGTTTGAGTACAAAGACATTAACTACTCGTATTAGTCACTGAATCGTATGAAAAGACAATAGTCAAGTAATGAATTGTTATAAACAGCAAGCAGGATATTATTAAAAAATATAAATACCTGACACTGACCTTACTTATTCGATGAAAACTTACCTATCACTTAGGTATTTTGCATCACTACCCAACTCAGAACTGTAATTTAAATACATACCCTGTCTACGGTACTTTTTATCACGATTTACCCAGAAAACCTTAAAACTTCATAGAGTTAAACTATCATCATTCATAGATTCAGATCCGGCCCGAAGGACCAATGTATCTCGCGCTATTCGTAGAAGTGAAAACAAGAATTTCACTAAAGACCAATGGCACCAACGAACTACTACCTACTATACACCTGTCTTGCATCAAAACCTATTATGGTCCCTTCCAAAGAATATGGGAAACGTTTTATCGTTAATGTTTTTAACGTTATTATTTTAAGAAAAGATTAAGAACCTCGCCCCCGTTATCACTGATGCTTTGGTTTGCATGCTGTTGTCCTCGATATCCTTTCTCTCTATCTTTTTCGAAACACACCATCACCTAAGCTCAATTCGTCGTATCCAATTACCTATATCTCTACCACATTCCAGACTGTAGACAACAAGTACATCTGTGGAGGCACCCTGGTGTCTCACCAGCACGTCATCACGGCTGCCCACTGCGTCACCCGCAAGGGCTCCAACCGCGTCGTGAACAAGAACACCCTGACAGTCTACCTGGGGAAGCACAACCTGAGGACCTCGGTGGAAGGCGTCCAGATACGACTGGTAGGTTGGAGTTTGACTGGAGCAAGGCCATAATGAAAACCATTTACCTACTTATTACTTTCTTGGTTCTTTGATTGTTTTGCAGATAATTTATCATCAGAGAACTTTTTACAAGTAATAGTTTTCATTTAAAAAAATATATTAGAATTTCTGAAATATCCATCTACAAAAGTCTATAACGCTATCGTCACACTGTTATATCTCATAGATATTGCTTTCAAATCGATTGTTACGGGACGGCACTTAGAAGGGTTTATGTACTAGTTACAGATTTAGTTTAACTGAAAAAAAAATATATCTGATCATTCATTCATGAAAAGATAAGAATTTAGTTTTCCATAGCAAAATGTGACGTTATTCAACATCAGTTCAACAAAGTGCCATACAACTTTTTTGCCAACTTTCCTAGAGACACAAGCAAAGTCATCCACACACTAATCTTCCCCATCCAGGTAGCAGAGATCACCGTCCACCCGCAATACAACGCGTCCTCCTACAGCCGAGACTTAAGTATACTTCAGCTGAGGGAGCCTGTGCGGTACACCGATTTCGTCAGACCAGCCTGTCTGTGGCCGGAGAATGAAGTGGACTTAACGAATGTTATTGACAAGAAAGGATCGGTGAGTTATAAGCCCACACTCAGATGTCTCGAATTCTACACACTTGGGAAAGCTATTTTAGACCCTTAATAAGAAAATACATGTACACACAGCTACGAGTATGTTCACGAAATTTCGTAGCCAGAACTGCAGAATCATAGAGGAAATCCCACTCCCACAGCCACGTAGGTGCATAGTGGAGACTGATGTAAATCATTTACATCAGTGACAAGTGACAAGTTGTTCGCCTATCACATGAGAAAGTGCCAGAGTTTGCTAATCGACTCTTACCACTTCCATTGCAGCTGGTATAGGTATCTGTTTTTTTCAAGGTGGTTGGCTGGGGCTTCGACGACACCGGCGTGGCTACCGAAGAGCTGACCCTGGTAGAAATGCCCGTGGTAGACCAGGAGACTTGCATCAGGTCATACAGCGAGTTCTTTGCGCGGTTCACTTCGGAATACACTTACTGCGCAGGATATAGAGATGGTTAGTTGAAATAGCTTTATCAGCTTAAGGCTCGCCCACGTCAGACTTTTGGTAGGACCGATTTTTCCTTTGATTCGTTCTTCGGTTTTGTGATTCTCTGACCTACTTTTTGTAGGATGTGTGCGTTGCGCTATTGCAATTAGTAAGTACGTTCTATTTTTCTTCTATAAAAAATCGCTCACCGATTGTCGGACGTAGGCGGGCGCGCTACAAGAGATGTTTACTTTCTACAATATTGCAAGTAGATTAAGTATTCAGTACTTAGTAGCTGTCAGAAAAATACCTTATTATATTCCCTCCCCCTAATTACCTAACTTGCAATAACAAAGACGAAGCAAAGCGATAGCGAAAATCGTACAATATTCGCCTTGAAATGTCAAAGTTCCTTTGAAATTCATTTTACGTAATACGAATTTGACAAGCATTCAGCAATTTTTGTACAATTTTCGCTATCGCTTTGCATTTGCTAGTTAGGTAATAAGGGGGCCTATGTAGATGCTTGTTTGTATGCTTTAAGTCCATATTAATTCCAGGATTCTTCGATAAAAACACAGGAACTAGAAAAAGTATGTTTATCCAAATTATAAGCTTTACCTTTCATCTCTTATGTAATAACACTTTTCTTACTGTAAACAACTATATTACACTAACTCACTGCAAAATACGATGCACTGGGAAGGACACTAAACGGAGTCCTACATAAGGACGTGTTAACCATAATAAAAAACTTTAGCACGTAGGTACATGTGCATGTATATTAAGTTAATTGTACTCATAACTGTTAATGACACTAATATAAAATTATTGGGTAAGTACTTACATAATATAACTACCTACCTCTAGACAAATCTAAGTCTTCTATGTTAATTTAAGCTCACTATAATAAATAACCATACCATAGTAATTACTTAAGTTAGGTACGTACTTGGGTAGGTGCCTTGTTAGTAGGTACCTATGATATACAATACCTAAAGGTGGGTTCCCACGGTGCGTGATATTACGGACGGACGCGCACCAGCCCGCACCACGGATCGTGGGAAACGGAGCGTCCGTGGTAATACAGACGCGTCCGTGGTGCGCGTCCGTCCGTAGCCGTCGGCGCGTCCGCGTCCGTCCGCGAAATCACGCACCGTGGGAACCCACCTTTAGATATAATCTACCTTAGAAGTATACCTACCTATATAAAGTGCCAGTATCGCTTTCTTCTATTGTGCCCAGCGTAAACAAATCTTATAGCTTTATAGCTCTGTAGCTTTAATTTAATAACAGTTAACACGAAATATATACTAAAACATGACCCAGAACATTCCTCATTTCGATTCGTTACCGGACAAGAATGTGGTATAATTGTGCCCAAAAAGCGTCGGTAGCATGGAGAAGATATAAAAGAGGAGGTGGGACTATGAACTGAGTCCAATCGTGAGGCCATGACGTCATGATACGTTACCGGACAAGAATGTGGTATGATTGTGCCCGAAAAGCGTCGGTAGAATGGAGAAGGTATAAAAGAGGAGGTGAGACTATGAACTGAGTCCAATCGTGAGGCCATGACGTCATGAAAGGGGCGGAGCTTCAGGGTCAGTGTGTGTAACGCAGTAGCTGTAACCACACGCTTATGCAAGTAGTTTGGCTAGTCACTACAAGGTGGTTTCTATGTAAATGGGCAGGGCTACAGTGTTAGGATCCCCTCGTCCCATACTTCACCCTCGCTCAGCGGCACACTATTTTTGTATGAAAATATACTTAGCCGCTGCTCCTCTTTTATTTCATCTCCATGATCGGTAGGCTTATCCCGTAACATACAAGACTTAAAATAAACCGACAAGTGATAAGTGGGTGTACAGGTGGGGAATTGAAGTGACACACTTCTGACTAATCTCATTAGAGATAGTGCTGCTGGATGCAGGCTGTCTATGATGCAGGCCGCTTTTAATCGGTCGCAGTGGATGTCATCGGGGCTGCCTATGTTCAGGATTGGACTTCTCATGGCTAAAGTAGTCGTCGTCAGCCTATTGCAGTCCACTGCTGGACGTAGGCCCCTCCAGAGCACACCACAAGGCTCAATCTTCTGTTTTTGCCATCCAGTCACTACCAGCTGCCCTCTTTAAGTCATCGGTCCATCTGGCCGGAGGGCGCCCAACGCTACGCTAGCCGAGGCGCGGCCTCCATTCGAGAACCCGTTTACTCCCACTGAAAAAAATCGAATCTAATCAAGGGCAGTTTTAACTTGTTTAAAAAAATGTGATGTATTCAATCAAATAAACATTCGAAACAACACAGTACAAATGATTTCATATATCAAGATATTGATCAGTAAAAGTAACTTGGCTCAAATCATCAAGAGATGTGATTCAATTAACAAATATTTTGATTGAAAATTCCGCAAACAAGATGTTCTTAAGAGCTAACAAGTAATGTGTTAAAATGATCAAGTTACATGATAAGGCTATGAAACATAGTACCTTTTACCAAGTTACTTGTTAAATACTATCACGTAAGTTGATACAAACAAACATAAAATCTTGATTGCTATGAATAAACTATGATATAGCATTAATCAACTGTTTGATTACTGTTTTTCTTTTGCATAGTGTTGCCATTTATGAGTAAAAAGAATTAATTTGGCTAGTGTATAGCTATCGGGATGAAAAAATAACGTTGACAATAAGGTAATTGGAAATATTAATTGTAAAAAAAGAGATGGTAAAGTTCGTCATCCAAGTTAATTGACCCGACAGCTCAGTTGGTTAGAGCAAAAGCACGGTTTGTGAGTGGTCGTGAGTTCAAATCTCACTCGGGTGAAGATTTTTTTTTTTTTTAATGACGTCAAAAAGGAGGGGTTATCAATTCGTCTGTATGTTTTTAACCGACTTCAAAAAAGAGAGGTTATCAATTCGTCTGTATGTGTTTTTTTATATTTTTTATGTGTGTTACCTCAGAACTCCGTCATTTATCAACCGATTTCATTTTTTTTATAGTTTGTCATGGTATACTTCCAAGTTATTCATCACATCAGGATCTGATGATGGGTCTTGGAGAAATCGAGGACAATTCTCAAATATTGTAGGCACATGTAGTCTATTTTTATACTTTTACTGAGCGCTTTGATCACCTACATATAAAACATAACATCTGATGATGGAATCTCTAAGGAGACTAGGGATATCCTCAAATATTATAGGTAGTCGGTTTTTAGATTTTTATAGAAAATTTTGGTCAGCTAAACATAATATGATATTGATGACAGTGGCTAATTGTTCAGTACCTGGCTAATTGTTCAGTACCTTTTCCATAACTTTACAATGTATGGAGGTAATGGCGATTGGCCGAGAGTTGCAGGAATCGGCACGACTACCCTTCTTGGGTACTGGCTGCACATTGGCCAGCTTCCAATATTTGGGCACCATACTGGATTTTAGAGAGAGGCGATACAGGCGAGTCAGTTCAATTTTATCCTATCACTCTCCAATATCCAATCTATCCATACCAAATTTCAGCAAAATCGGTCCAGTACTTTTTGAATTTATTCGTTACAAACTTACAAAAATACAAATCTTTCCTGTTTATAATATTATTATGTTTAAATTCTCGGGACTACAGAGTCCCGGTCTTTGAGAGGCGTGCATCGGGCCATGGCCAAGATGTAGAGGCCCTTTTTAGAGAACTTTTAATATGGTGTGGGATACACATGGCGGATACCATCGCCGACCGCACAATTTGATACACCCGGCGATGGTCCCCGCCAAGTGCAAGACTATTGGAGTGCAGATCTATGTCATGCGATGGAAACAAAGGTCATGGGCTATGGGGCTGAATGTTGGGTGGGGTTAGGTAACTGGGATATTGAAGGAGACTAACGGACGCCTGCCATTACAAACAAGTCTCATAATTGTTTGGTGGCAGACGGTGACTCGCCGACTCATTTCATGGGCCCCCTGAAACGGCCGCACGCACGGAGCGACAAAGGGGGCAACATTTGGTGAGCGGCTAGGGTGGAGGGGTGCCCCTGGACTTTAAACCGAAGCCAACTCGCCACTTACTGACGGGCACGTCCACCCTCGAGCTGTCATAGCTCGTGCGACTCCACTCTGCCCGGCCGGCGAAGGCAAGGCAGAGGTGGGGGAACTGTTCCTCGTCAGACCTCACTCCGGCGCCGGAGATGAGGAACAGGGTCTTCCCCCGGGAGCACTTCAGGTCCGTGGGAACGCTACCTCCCAACAGCTCGCCACAAGCTGCCCTGCGGGCATATTATTATTATTATTGTATGTCTTTCGAAATTCACGGGACTACAGAGTCCCGGTCCTTGAGAGGCTTGCATCAGGCTTTAACTTGTCAAGCCTACAAAATGATTTTTTTCACATTTCCAAAAGCAATCGATTAGCCGGCCGTATTAAACTTGACTTGTAACGAAAATTTACACTGTAGTGTATTTCGCAAAACACAAAATTTTTGAAAGACCCATTTATCGATACCCCCCACACCATGGGATAGACAAGTAAAAAAAAATCAGCTCCACGTTTTTTTTTCTCTTTATTTTTTTAAAGCTTTTATCGCACAGCGAAAATGTCAGCCTCGTTTTAACCTACACTTATTCTACCTACCCACCAATACAATATTTACTTATAAAATATACACTACCTATGTAATAAAATTAAGGTCTAGTAATCGTATCATTAAAAAAAATATATATTTTGGCAGCAGATGAGGGTGTAACCAATACGCCTTGGAATGAACACACGTTTGATCCTCCAAGGCTTAACTTTTGAACCAAAGCTAATCTATCAGCAGCTCCACTTTTAAACTTTTAAATTACGTGTAGGGTAGCTGGACTAGCTGGCCTCGATAAAACAAATATTTGACGAATTTATAAACATTATATGGCAACACTAAACTTAGTCGGAGATCGTTCGTTTCCGATTCCTTCCGGTTCATATCATGTCTCGACACGTCGACGGACGGCCAACAGAAACAGATCATTTCGCCCGCGGTGCTCCGCCTGCCGCATGCCGTTTCGTCATAAAATTGCGTGCTGTGTAGTAAACTTTAGTGTATTGTGGATGGGAAATTGTGTAAAAAGACATGGATGAGGTGTCAGATTTACTATCGGCGTGGGGAATACCGGAGCTCATTCCAAATTTCGCAAGTAAGTACCTACCTATGAGATTCTCTTGTTTATCTCTTTGGCTGAAAGTGATAGGTACGGAATACGCATATCTTCGTTGCATTCGCTGCAAAAAGTTCTTAGTAGGTAAGTAGCTGATAGAGGCAGGCCAGCGGCGGCGTTTGTATCGAGGTTTAGCTATAGGTAGGTACTTATCTAAACCGCCACAAGGGCCGGGCGGCCGGCTTGCCGGGTTGCCGCTCTGTCTTCTTCAGACATGGCAAGTATCTTTGTTCTTTATGTGACGTTGCCGCAGCTGCAGCATCCAGTTTGCCTATTTTTATGCCGATGCCGGTGAAAAACCTATGATAAATCCGTGCGAGCACGTGTGGTGTGAAAGAGTAGGTACCTACCTATACTGTGCTTTGCTTAGCAAGCCATACACACGACTGGTGGTTTGCCTGAGCCCTCAACATTAGTTCTTAGGTAGATAGATAGATGAGTAAAGCCAAATATTCCTATACTTACTTAGATAAATAAATGGCAATTTAATTAAACTTAACCATGGAGTTTACAGTTCAAGTACAATAGGTCACCTCATGTACAATTTGACTAGCCTGAAATTTTTGTGAACATACCTATTTCTTACCTAGCTAAACTCCCTCATAACTAGTGTTCTAAGCTAGGCTATTAAGTAGGTAAAAACAATATAAATAGGTAGTAGATACCTACCTACTCTTTCCTTCAGAGTAACCCAGTAATATTTTTACTTTAAGCATTTATACTTATAACTAAGTAAGTAGATAGGTAGGTAAGTATGTCAGAGCTGAATCTTGCTTAGTTATTATTTTGTGTGTGTCTTGTCTATCTTTTAGCATAATACACCTACCTACATAGGTAGGCAGTACTAGTAGGCTCTACAGTTCATAACTATGAGTTAATAATTAAAATATTGTTTCATTCAGGGAACGGAGTAACGATACAATCGTTGTCAGCCTTAAATTCCGATGAAATTAAGGAATTGGTGCCACTTGTTGGGCCCCGTGCCCTTTTTATACGAAGTTGGAAGGCATGGGCTAAAACATTCAACGAAGAGAATGCTATCATCTTTCAAAACATAATAGAAGTGGACATTTCTAGTTGCAATATTTCTTTGAGTGTAAGTATTAAAGCTTAGGTTAAGTATTAGGTTGGTAGGTAGGTACCTATTCTTTAATATAACATTACAATGCATTTATGTATTACAATGTCCTTAAAGGGGAGTTTAAGAGGGTTCTTACACAATGTATGTCTGTTGGTCTTTCTAGTAAATTTCTTTCTTGACTGTCTGTCTGCAAGATTAATAAGAGGATAATTTTATTTCAGGCTCTTCAGGATTTAAATGTTTTAAAAGAACAAGAAATCCAAACCACAACACCAGAAAAAAACAATTCTCCAAAAATCTCTCCTAACAAAACTGTCATAGACAAGGTAAGTGCAGTACTTACTTATTTAAGAGTGATTCATATCTATAAAAAATATTGTTTATTTTTCCAGCCAAGTGGACACTATTTCATATTTTACTACATACTAGTACCTGTGGCAACTTCATTTCATGGTTTATATGATGAATAAGGTGTTAGAGTAACCTGGTCTCTTTTCTAGTGTTGGGCATGATTTTGTGTATGTTTTGTTAGGTATACATTATACAGGGTGTAACAAAAAGGTGTAGTCATACTTTAGGAGGTGAACCTACTCATAGTTATGAACAACTTTCACTATGGGACCAACTTTTAAATCGCAAAATAAATGGCAGCTCTTTGTCAATGTTAGTATTTGTTTATAATAATGTTAAATGCAATACCAATCTATTTTATTTCAGGTGGAATTAATGCAACGATTAAGAGACGATTTTGAAGCAACATCCCTAATTCATTATAGAGGACAATCTTTACCTAACGTAAATGCAAGAAACCTCTTGGCTCTGATCATAGCCAGAAATATACTGAAAGCTAATAAAAATACTTCCGTCATAGGAGTTGCATATAAGAAATGGTCCAAAGATATTAAAGCCCTGTTTCCAAGTGAAAGGACAACGACATATTATATACCTTCTTGTGTAACAGCTCAAGGAAACACTCTTCAGACATGAGGAAAATTAGAGAACCAAGTTCTGAATACTATCTAAAATATCAGAATATTTTAGACCGAGGTAGAAAAAAAAACCCTTGGCCGTACTTTAATTGATGTATCGTATCGACCTACTAAATTATAATCATTTTAATTACATGTTAGGGTTGTCCCACATCTGTCAGCATGGAATCTCCTTTTTTCATGATCTTTCCTTTTCTTTCGCTCGGGATTGTCGTTTCTTAGAGTGAGAAAGATAGTGGGAATGCTATCGCACGCGGCGGAATCGGCGATGCGGCCGGCAGTACTAGGAAATGACGATCCTGAGCGATAGTAAAAGATAGAGCATGAATAAAGGCGTATCTGTGGTGACAGGTGTAGGTCAACCCTTAAAGTTTAAGAAGACCATAGTTTTTGTTTGTGGGTCAGCCCTTAAAGTTCAAGAAGAGAACTGTTATGATTCTGATTATTATTAATAAATATTATTTTCTTGAAATAAAAGGTATCTCATTCCTAATTTATAATTATTGTACATAATGTTTAGTCCAGATATTAAACTTTTTTCTCTTATTATTTTCAGTCAGTGTCACTTATGCTCTCCAGACTGACTGCAGAACGGCAGAGGTATAAGGTTGGAACAGAGATGTCACAGAATGCTCGTCATCGCTCTGTGGCACCTCTTATACAGGACGTAATGAAAAGGTCCAGACATATTTTAGGAGGTGAACCTACTCATGAATATGAACAACAGTGAAAAAAATCAGCTATTCAATATGTAGAGATGTTCAATCGGGCAGGATGTATAAAACAGCTGTTTTTTTCGTGATTTCAAAGACTGTCCTATAATAAAAGCTTTTCAAATTCATGGGTAGGTTCCCTCACTTAAATATGACTGGACCTTTTTGTTACATCCTGTAGGTATAGCTCCATACGTTATTACCTAATGCCGTTTTGTAGCCGGTCTGCAGGCGCATTGTAGGTGTGTACCTACTACCTATATAGCTTTAGATTTCAAACAAGTTACTTATTTGGACTAAACATGACACCTAGTGAATCCCAACATATACACTTGATAAGTGTCATAAAGAGTATATTTAAACCAAACAAGTTGGATAGTAGCATCAATCTACATCATAATTGAAACAACAAAGGACATTTTTTGAAATAATTAGGTTGTGTGATAGATATTATAAAGATTTTATTTAACTCAATCAACTAGAATATTTTATTGAAACATGTAACACTGCTGATTTATACAATATTTTGATCAATTCAATAAAGTTACAATGATTAGGTTAACTAAGTTGTTTGTAAGATCAATCAAGTAATATGATAAACCCCTCCTCCTTATCATTGTCATAGTCAATGCTAACAAGTAGGACATGGTCAATTTAATCATATACTTAGCCATTTCAAACAAGTGGTTTGTTGAATTAACAATATTTCTTGATTGATTTTCAATCAAATTGGCTTAGTAGCAGCAATCAATTTACTTTATGCGAACGTATATAAACAAGTACCTTGTTTAAATTTAACAAAATTTTGATTTATTTGATCACTTTTTTTTTTCAGTGCACCGTCCATCGGTTCTACGACAGATGTGATCAGCCCACTGCCACTTCAGTCTGTTCGAAACTACATCTATCACTTTGGTTTTCTGCCAGATAATCTCGTTTCGGACTTTGTCCATTAACGAGATTCCGAGCATTGACATTTTAATAGCTCTCAGAGTGACATGCAATCGGTGGGCCAATGTTTGAACTACAACATGTTGTTACTAAAGAATCTAACATTGTTTAAGCTAAACAAGTCTAAATTTGACAGATATTCCATATATTTTGCTGTCAAACGTCTTTTTAAAGTGTCTAATTTTACACGCGGTTTTTTAATAGCAACCTTTCCATTTCAGGCACATCCGTTTGCAACGGCGACAGTGGAGGCGGAATGGTCTTCAACATACAAAACACGTGGTATCTTCGAGGACTGGTCTCTCTTTCCGTGGCTAGGCAGAACGAATACCGCTGCGATCCCACACACTACGTCGTATTTACCGACCTCGCCAAATTCTTACCGTGGATAAAGCAGAATATCAATGAAGTTAATTAAATTGTTTCTGGTTTATCAAGCGCGTTTATGGTGAGGCAAGTGTAGTTTTGTAGATAAAAGGGGTTGGCATATACGCGCATTAAAAATCCTTAGCAATATGACCTTTACTGTAAACTTAGCAATATACAGGTTGTTTTTTCGTTGCCACCCTTAACGAAGGGTACATACTCGTACTCTATACATCAAATAAAGTAAGTTTATGCAAAAAAAAATGCTGGGAAATTATGTATTTTTTTATTTCATTACTTGATCGGGAGAAATTTATAGTGTCCAGTGTTTATGCTAGTTTTTTTCATAGACAGATATTAATTATTTCTCGTGAAAAAATCTTGCTACGCGCGTCTATGTGCATTTATGCAGAAAAACACAATCTATTTACTCAACTTTGGACCCTAATATTGTGGAAACCAGACACTTCCCAGGTATGCTTCTATGGAGAAAAATTATCGTGATGATGAGGAGATTCCGTAGTTTTCGGGAACGTTGACGACCAAAAATCATCCTGTATAAAGATATTATTTCTTTTGAAGCACCATATCGCGTTGACCCCATAGTAAGTACATAAATGGTAGATGATTATCATGTCAGACCTAAGTTGGTACCTACCGCAACTGCGGCATTACTTTGTTTTTTTAAATGGATAATTTGTCTACCGTTCGTGCTTTTAATTTTTGTATCTATTAAAACACTGCTGTGAGTACATAACTACTCTCGAACTCGAATGAGCCTACTCACTAAGTTACGCTTACTTGCCCACGGTCGAATTTCTAATGCCTGCCTTGCATTGTATTTAGTCTGAATTTTCACCGGAGACCCTATGCTATGCGTTAGATTTTGTATTGTACGATATAAAACTTCGTGAGATTGAATTTGTTAATATAATTAGATATTAGTTAGGACTTTAATTACTGCTGTAGGTAACATTGTAATAATAGGTACCTACAGTCAATAGTCTAGGTACTTTGGTAGTTAATATTATAAAATTTTAATAAGATGATAAATGTGCGATTATTAGAAATTATATACAGGATGTTTTTTTGTGGCCACCTTTAACGAAGGGTACGTATTCTATACATGAAATAAAGTAAGTTTATGCCAAAAAAATACTGGGAAAATTTTTTTTTTTTTTTGAAAAAAATTTTAAATTCCTTGTTCGTGCGAAATTTATAGTGTCTAGTGTTTATGTTAGTTTTTTTATAGACAGATATTAATTATTTTTCGTGAAAAAATCCTGCTACGCGTGTCTATGTGCATTTATGCAGAAAAACGCAATATATTTACTCAACTTTGGACCCTAATATTTTGAAAACCAGACACTTCCCAGGTATGCTTCCATGGAGAAAAATGATCGTGATGATGAGGAGATTCCGTAGTTTTCGGGAACGTTGACGACCAAAAATCATCCTGTATACGGGGTGTAACAGAAAGGGTATGTTAAGCGAAAAGCTGTATAAATAGCCCACTATAGAGAACCTATCCATAAAATTTGAGATCCGAAATCACATGTTTATTTTTCCCGATAGTATGGAAAATTTTTAAATATCTCAGGAATTTTCATACAATCTTGAAAAATAAAAATGTGATTTAGAGTCTCAAATTTTAGAAATAGGTTCTCTATAGTGGGCTATTTACATAGCTTTTCGCTTAACATACCCTTTTTGTTACACCCTGTATAAGTATAATATTTTTAAATTACCTATCTGAAATAACATGTGTTTATGTACATATTAGGGTCGATTCCGGCAGTCACACTTAAACCTAAACCTAATCTTAGTCAGGTCTATC
Source organism: Carposina sasakii (assembly GCA_014607495.2). Taxonomy (NCBI): domain Eukaryota; kingdom Metazoa; phylum Arthropoda; class Insecta; order Lepidoptera; family Carposinidae; genus Carposina; species Carposina sasakii. The sequence continues at coordinate 8,921,726 of CP053169.1, forward strand.
TCTCTCCGTTCTTAACATGAATGGCTGAGAGAGAAAAGGACAGGTAGGACTAACTTTACGTTTAGGTTTAAGTGTGACTGCCGGAATCGACCATATTATCTAAAGTATCATATTTTAAATCACCTATCTGAAATAAAATGTGTTTATGTACTTATTATGTATGACCGACGGCATTCCACTTATCCCACTATTCTGAAATTCACCTGCTCAAGTAGCATGTCCTGCGAAACGCGATATGATAAACCGATTTATCGACATTTAGCATGGCAATATACGATAAATATAAACGCCATGTTGAATTTTGTATAGAGACGATACGATATCGTACGATACGATATCCACGATGCGTAGTCATGCTAGGGAGGCTGGAAGGGATAAGCTTCGAAATTCACTAGCGCTTTCTATTCCATCAGGATGGTTAGAGTGGAAAAGAATCCACTTTCTCCTCCCATGTGAGTTTAATGGAATAGTCAAACAGGACACTTGGAATGCGACGTTTTAATTTTTTTAATGATAAGTTAAAATTACTTAAGTTAAGTGGCTGTGGGATCTCTTTTAAGATCCTGCAGTTCTGTCTACCCTGGAACACGGCCGTATGTATAAGTTACTCAATTAAATGACGGCAGAGCTCTCTACAATTTATTTAAAAAAACTTATATGTGCTAAGAGGAAATCTCTGCAATGTATTTCAACAAAATAAACAAATGAACAAGGGAGACCATAAAATCCCTATAGCAAGATCCCCCTTACTTATTTGACATTTTGTAAATAATTTAATGTGACGACAGCATATCAATTACTTTATAGTTGTTTTTTTTTTCCTATTTATAATGACATAGTAAATTCAGACTGAAAATTACTTTGTTTTATTTTATGTCAGTGAAGGTAAACCTAAATATAAAAATTATTATTACAAATTATTTAAAACAGTTCTCTAAAAAATAAACGGGAGCCTCTTAAAGATTACAATAAAGAAACGTTTTATTTTAATATTTATATTTGTAATGTTACAAATAGATCAAACAAACTTACATAAAAAAATATTTAGATAAAAACATATCATAAAAAAAAAACAATAAAAAAAATCTTTACAGAGTATTTCTTATAAAAATATGAAATGAACACTATAAGTACAATAGAAAGAAGTAAATTAAAACTTTACACAGTCAACTAAAAATCAAAATTATCCTTCATTTAAAATCACAAAACTAATTTTAAAAATTACAAAACTACTTTTTTATATCACAAATCTAATACATACTTAGTAGATAGTGACTTTAACGAAAAACATAAAACTCAAAACTTCTACTGCAATAATCGCCAACATTCGTGGCAATGGATACATATGGCGCAAAAATATATCCTACTTAATATCATAAACGCGATTGTTTGTAAGTATGGATGGATGTTTGTTACTCTTTCACGTAAAAACTACTGAATGGATTTTAATGAAACTTTACAATATTATAGCTTATATATCAGAATAGCACATCACGTCCCCACGGACGAAGTCGCGGGCGTCCAATTGTTCATAATAAACATACATTTTGGAAAGTGGAAAACATTTCCAAACCATTTCCGTGACAGTGGAAACTAATCCATATTTCCCCGGTGAAAATAATTTGGCGGTAAAGGTGGAAAAACTGCAGTTCAGCGCCTCAGTAACAATTGCCACTTTTTACTAGCATTTATTATAACTAAAAATCATAAAAAGAAATAGTGAAAACATAGACCACGATCAAATACATAACTGGACAAAATAAATCGACTATTAGAAAGAGATAGTAGAGGCTAATTTCGATTTTGTAGAGCGTTATCTCTGTCACTTATACGTCGTGCGTTACCTAGGCAGTATGCGACTGAGACAACGCTCTACAAAGTCAAAAGAAACCGACTATCTCTTTCCAAAGGTCATTTGTACAGTAACTATTGCCCAGTAAGCACATAATAGCTGTTATCTCTTTCTTTTTACTAATAGAAAAGAGACGGCTATATCAGACCTGCAGCCATTATTTCATGGATTGTAAAAATAGGAACTTTTAGGAATATTTTCTTAGCGAAAAAAATAATACTTTCAGAATAAATTCTGTACAAACACAAATATACTTCGTATAAGTATTCAATTTCTCTCCTTTATAAGTATTTTTAAGCTTTCAGATACCTTTTATAATGAAAAACTCGGTTTTCTCTGTCACACCTTTGAGATGGAGCAAGAAAAAAAAAATATATGCCTAAATAAAATTTATAATCAAGCAATCTAGAAATGAAAAATCATAGAAATTGACCACACATAACATACAACAAAATTTTAGTTAAATTAGTGTCAAAACTGACAATAAAATTAGGTACAATAAATCTTTGAAACTTTACGTCAGTATTAAATTTTATAACAATTTGCCTTATTTACGGATATTTTAAATTCTGGCAACACTATTTTAAATATCTCTGGCTTCTATTACATAGTGTAAATTTTCTCTTATGGCATGACACGAATATTGTCTAAAACAACAGTATAATATTGCAACATTATGTTTTTATAAGTCAACTTTAATATGAAACAGTGACTAAAATTGGCGGTGTGGTTACCATACAAAAATGTAATGTAACAATCGAGTACCGACCAATTTTCTTTCAATTTCTAATTCACAACTTTAGCAAACCCAACTTCTCATTAAAGTGGCGCCCTCACGACCTTACCATTCCACTTACAGAAGGTTTAAGAACTAACCCTCGCATCGTACATCGATAGCAACATAGACAATCTAAAAATAGACTGCCAAAAAACGACAAAAGGAACCAAACGGTTACCTCCAACAATATTTACAATGAAACCGAGGTTTAAATTGCAACAAGACAAAACTTTAAACCAGTCTTTGAAGCAGTTTCATTACCAATACGGGGTAGGCCCACTTCTGCATCGGGGGCCCTTAAATCTGTCATCCGGTCCAAACCCGGGACCCCACGGAAGGTTGCGGCCCCTACTGGGCCGGGGCCCTGTTTTCCCGGGTACACAGTTGGGGTAGGATATCCGATTCGCGCAGTTGGATCGGCAGCCGTTTCGGGGAGTGTTGGGATGGCTGCTAAGGGGCGATGATGAGAACCGCTCCCAGGGCTCTGGTACCATGCAGCCTCCGCAACCCCATGAGAAATCACCTGGGAGCGACAAAGTTTATTAGTAACTTTCACTATGTGTAAGTAATACGAAACCAATAAAGCCAGCAGGAGAGTCACGTATCTTGCAAAAGCAAAGCCAAAGCCACGCGATCGCAAAAATGGGAACGCGAAGACCGAGAGGGAGGCATGGGAGGACGCCACACATACTTTAAACGCTCACATTTTCGCGATCGCATAACTTTGGTTCTGCTTTAGCAAGTTACGTAATCTGCTGAGAATGATTTTCCAAACCTCTTAACAAAATCCTCGTTGATGGCCAACCATAATAACTATTGAGGATTTTGTTAGGTGTTTGCTTAATTTCCGGCTTTAAAGTAATTATAATGTTGATAATAAAATAATGAAGAAGTCCAATATTTTGCTAGGATGAAGTTAGCCCATTCAAGTAAACAAAATTAACAAAATCACTGACCTTTTTAATTTTTATAAATAAGGGTTATTCGTATTAAAGCTTTGTAACCGATATACCTGGATCCTTGGTAGCATAACAGTAAAAACAGCAAAATTTCGTCATAAGTAATCTGTATGGCCCGGCGCCCATTATCAGCATGGGCTAGGAAAAGGATTATAGGTTGACCGAGTGATCTTACTAAGGGCCGATTTTTTGAATGATCAGATAGATGTATTTAAAGGATAAAGTAGAAGAAAAACAGCATCTTTATTATGAGTTGAACTGTCTGCCTATTAAAAAATCTGCCCCTAAGCCTGGTCAAACAGAGAGCGTATTTAACGCGAGGTAGGGCACTTTAACCCTGCAGTCTACCCAGAGCGCGTACGCTCCGCTCTGACGCGGCGTCATTAAGTCTGCGTTAGTCAATGCTTGTAACACTGAAAATACGCGACATTGCAGCGTAAAACGCTAACTCTGATTGACAAGGCCTTTAATTAAATTAATTAAAATACACATCGTTCGGTTATAATTTATTACGTCACTATGTTTTTTGGCCTGACATGGAAGAATAATTTTATTCGCGATATTTATTTTTTGTTTGATTCATCTATTTGTATTTTACATAATTGATTATAACCACAAAATACTCTTTAAAATTCAATTAATATATACGATGATAGAAATCGGTAGTGATGAAATGAAAATTATTAATAAATATTCATAATGCAACAAATGTAGGATATTTCATTCTATGTAAAAAGACTTTTCTCGAATATTTAGGATTCTCAAAAATTGGTGAAAACTATCGGTAGTATTCCTAAAAATATCTAGAAATGCCTTTTCATTTTGAAAATGTTGCCTAAAGTAAAGTTATTAAAATACTATGAACATTTAAAATATCGTATTCGCTTTTTTTAAACTAATTTGAGAATACTCGATGATGATTATAATAAAATAGGAAATGTACAATATCTCTTTAGTTTATTTTAGTAACAAGCAAAAACTCATTTGAAATTATTGAAGCGTTTACGAATTAAGCCAGTACTCCGTGTTCGTAAATAGCTAACTATCAAAACTTTCTGGTCAAACTGTACCAAACTTCGCCAAATGTACAATCCACTCGGGTGTTATTTTTTTGTGCTATTTATGGGTTTTATATAACGAACATTGTCAGACCACTCTTTCAACATAGTTTGACAAAAAAATGACACTATATTTTACTTATCTTAAGCATTGTTAGGCACAATTCACATTTGGATATATACTATATCTAGCTCTCTAATAAATAACATTACTGATTAGTGCAGTAAGGAGTTCTAAATTATTTTCGTAACTTTGCAAATATGTTGGATTAAATTTAAAATCATTACATAATCATAAATCATTATTATATTTAATTAGTTATTTTAAATACAAGGGAAATTCAAAATGGTGATCTAAATAATATAGCTAAATTTTTTTTTTTAATTATGAGATACTTTGCTAATCCAAAATCGACCATATATTTTTTATAATGTATTTCTCAACAAGAGTAGCACTCCTCACCGAACATTTTTATAACTACCTTATTAATAAAATGTTGTTACATAAGACATACCAATTTAATTTCACCTCCATAAATATAATATTATATCTAAAATTGAATTAGACTTGTGTTTTTATCGATATTAATTAATTATAATACAATTAATAAAATATCATAATTATGATTATGTTTTAACACACTTGACAAAATATATACCTACTCTGATAAATGAAGATGTTTTTATAAAACAATAACGGTAATCTGCCTTACGATAAATAACTTACAAATAACTTTTTATATGATAAGGTACCAGTTATACAGGATGTAACAGAAAGGGTATGTTAAGCGAAAAGCTATGTAAATAGCCCACTATAGAGATCCTATTTCCAAAATTTGAGACTCGAACTCACATTTTTATTTTTCAAGATTGTATGGACATTCCTGAGTTGATTCGGAATTCTTCATACTATCTGGAAAAATAAAAATGTGAACTTGAGTCTGAAATTTTGGAAATAGGTTCTCTACAGTGGGCTATTTACATAGCTTTTCGCTTAACATACCCTTTCTGTTACACCCTGTATTAAGTACTGTTAAAGAATAATATAATTGCGCTTCAATAATGTTAAGTTAAAACATCAATAGACTCCCAACAAACTAACATACATAATATCCGAATCACCGTTGCATATTGTCAATGTAATGACCGAGCTCATAATTTATGCATTCTTACATATTATAAAATATACCAATAATAAAATTTAAAATTATAATAATTTTATAAAACGTTAAAAAAAAAATTATACGCCGCTGATGACGTCATGCGTTATACACATAATTTAAAATTAATTTAAAGGTTTTTAAGTCTCAATGGTTATTGGTTATGTACTTAGTCAAAAATTTTTTAACTCCAATTCAACTTTGGTATTGATTTTTACCCACAATAATAATATTTTTTTAAAAATGCATAAATTACAACCCCAGTCGGCCATGTTTAATTAGTTAACTATCCAAAACTCAACTACATTATACACTCTTCTTTACATAAGTAAACCATGATTTATTCATTATTCAACAATGCGAATAAAACAGTGAAAGATACACCTGCTGATCGCCCACCACCGGGCCCTACTCCCTCATCTTTAGGGTAAGCATGAACCTTTATACGCGGCGTGAAAATCTGATTATTTAACGATAGCGTTACGGACTATCGAGAGATTTGTGCGTGCCCCACTGACCTGACAAGTCTGACCTTGAATCTGACAACCTATTTTCCGTTTCATAGAATAGTTCCGATGAAGGATGGCGCTAGTTACTATGTGTATGGTATGGTATGACCCATTGTCTGTGTCACTGCATACAAAAAATGTATATTCCGAAATCAGGCATAGGAATTCTAAACTCTACTGATTGACTCACAGGCAACTACATTCGCATACATGACTACATTTTCTGTGTACCACAAAAAATTTTAGCTCTGAAATCAGGCATAGGAGTTATTCTATGAAACGGACTCTAGTTTTGAAGTATTATACAGGGTGTTTTTTGGTCGTCAACGTTCCCGAAAAGTACAGAATCTCCTCATCATCACGATTATTTTTCTCCATGGAAGCATACCTGGGAAGTGTCTGGCTCCCAAGATATTAGGGTCCAAAGTTGAGTAAATAGACTGCGTTTTTCTGCATAAATGCACATAGACGCGCGTACAAGTTTTTTTCACGAAAAATAATTAATATCTGTCTATGATAAAACTAGCACAAACACCGAACACAAATTTCGCCCGATCAAGATTTTTTTTATTTACGTCGTTTTCCAGCATTTTTTTGGCATAAACTTACTTTGTTTGATGTATAGAGTACGTACCCTTCGTTAAGGGTGGCAACGAAAAAACATCCTGTATGTATCGCATACTATGTGCTCGAATCTAGTTTCGCATCGCGGGTATTTTAGCTAACTGATGCCTATTAGATAAATCGAAAACTTGGAAGATTCCACTATTAAATGAGTCAGTGTAACTTGATTTAAAAACATTCCATATACAAACCTGTTTTTCTAAAATCACTAACTACTTTATTCACACTATTAAACTATTGAGCACATTTGAGTATTTCATAAGCTGACAGATTACGTGCAATTTTTAAGGCCAATTTTTCCAATGATCACATAGGTCTATTTCAAGAAAAAAGGTGATGGTGTCTCTATCTTGGACAAGTTTTAGAGAAAGACAACAGTATAACAGCTTCAGAATTAGAAAAATTGCCCTGAAATTAAAAATAATTAAATAGACTTGACTTAGAACCAAGAAACCTCCATTAAATATAAGCAACTGAAAAAGAAATATGTAAGCTCTGACTGTTAATTACGCTTTCGCGGAAATTATACTTATAAGACCAGAGGGGTAAGCACGAACCTCTCGATAGTCCGTAACGCTATCGTCGAACTATCAAATCGCATAGATTTTGCTAGCGAGTCGCTAGCGTTACGCCGCGAAAAAAGGTTCGTGCTTACCCCACTGTACCTACTCTATAGGTAGTTATAAAAAACATTATATTTGATTTGCACCTAAACCACTGAACCCATTAAACCAAATTAAATAAAATTTGGTACAGAGATAGTGGCATAAACTAACAGAGACAGCATACGAGTATAAGCGAGCACGGGATAGTAAATTCGACACACTTGAGATTACTTACATGAATTCTTCAAATCCAAATATTTCTTTTTATTACAACCGTATATAAAGTAGATATGTATAATAAAATAATAACAAATTGACGGAGACACAACATACGTTTAAAACAATGGCTGTACCTATCCCTTGTCTTGTCTACGAGCTAAGCTAAATAAAGAAAAAATACCTCTCGTTGCATCAGGCCTTCTGGCAGCGACCTCACTCGCAGCGGTCCCCATTCCTTTGTCATATAAACTAGGGTTTCTCAAAGTGGGGTATGCGTACCACTGGTACTGACAAATACCTTTTTATATGATAGGGCAGGGGTTCATAGACTTTTTTTCTCATAGACCCACTGTAATAGGGTATCATTATCTATGAAACTGCATATAGAAAATGTAAGCTCAGAAGTCATGCACGGAAGTTATTTCTTAAAACGGACTCAAATTAAGGGTCGCTCTAAACTTAACAGAGGAAGGTATTTCTGGAAATTGCGAAACAGCGAAAAGTGAAATACATCCCTTTCAAAATCAATCTAAATCTAAATCAGGCATATTTTATATCTTGCAAATTGCTGTTTATTTATAAAAAATTGTATTTTACAGCAAGTTTACTACAGCAACTCCGCAGCGTCACTGGTACTAGCAATTTTGACGTAGTCACTATCAAAAATCGAATTGTCCTGCTAATTTAAAACGTCTCTCTAAAGGTGGGTTCCTATGGTCCGTGATATTGCAGACGGACGCGGACGCGCCGACGGCTACGGACGAACGCGCACCACGGACGAGGCTATCCCACGGTGCGTGCCCGTCCGTGGTCGTCGGCGGTCTGGGCCGAAATACGTGGAAGACTTTACGTTGCAAGTATCGTAGTGATAAATTAAACCTTAGGCTATATCTATTAAGGTGTAGAATCGCGCTAACTGAAAGAAAATACTTTCAAAGTAAAAAAGTATTTTTTTTGCCAGCGGGATTATAACACGCAGCCTTATTGAAATAAGGACTATTTTCTCTGAAATACTTTAGTACCTAGGCATCGGCGCCCGGTAACCCATGGAATACTTGAAGGTATTTATTTTGTAGCACGATTATGTTCTTTATTCACTATGGATGCGCCCACCACCGGGCCCTACACCCTCCACTGACCCTCGGATCTGATAACTCATAACTGCGAAAACAGGCACTTGCACTAATTACAATCGCCACGCGAAACCAGACCCGAGTACTGGCGATTGTAGTTAGTGCAAGTGCCTGTTTTCGCAGTTATGAATTATCAGATCCGTGGGTCAGTGGAGGGTGTAGGGCCCGGTGGTGGGCACACCCATAGTGAATGTTTGAACTTCCGAATTGTAACGCCTTATACAATTTCATTTATGTTCTTTATGTCTAAGAAAACTAGGATAATATTTCTATAAAAACCTTATGAACAACTTGGGACAAGTTGTTTGTTTACAGTACATACTTTGTACAGCGGACTCGAAATAGTTTGAAGCATGACTATAAGCTCCTTTTCAAGATTGTATGAAAATTCCTGAGATACTTAAAAATTCTCCATACTATTGGGAAAAATAAACATGTGATTTCGGATCTCAAATTTTGTGGATAGGTTCTCTATAGAGGGCTATTTACATAGCTTTTCGCTTAACATAACCTTTTTGTTACACTCTGTATACAGGATGTTTTTTCGTTGCCACCTTTAACGAAGGGTACGTAATCTATACATCAAATTAAGTAAGTTTATGCCGAAAAAAATGCTGGGAAACGATGTAAATTTTTTTTTATTTTTTTTATTACTTTATCGGGCGAAATTTATAGTTCCCAGTGTTTATACAAATTTTTTGATAGACAGATATTAATTATTTCTCGTGAAAAATCTTGCTACACGCGTCAATGTGCATTAATGCAGAAAACCGTAGTCTATTTACTCAACTTTGGACCCTAATATTTTGCAAACCAGACATTTCCCAGGTATGCCTCCCATGGAGAAAAATCATCGTGATGATGAGATTCTGTAGTTTTCGGGAACGTTGACGACCAAAAATCACCCAGTATACATACAAGGTGTGTGTGACAGCCAGGCAAATACTGAATGAAACACTGAACAAGTACCATTGTTATGACGACAGTGTTATTACTCCCAGGAAATATTTTTAATTTGATTATCCGCAAAGTTTGCTTTCCGCGCGAATAATATCGGGTGATCCTGTGACTATTTAAATTAGCTTATTTGGTTATTGTGTGATACGAGTACATTGCTGTTTTATAAATCACTTGTGACTATCCAATGGGGTTCATTAGTATTTTGAAATTTTTGGGACTTTCTTTTCGAAAATCATCCATAGGTTAGAATTTTGTTTTTAAGTCATTATCTAAGGCCTACATAAATGAGCTACACAATTTTTTTCCCTGAAAAATGGAAAAAATGCCGGAAAAATTTCGAATTATCCTGCGAAAATTTTCTGTGGTTTTCGCCTCAGAATCATGGTCTGAACTCGCCATATCAATATTTGCCTGGCTGTCACAAACACCCTGTATAGGTAAATTACTGTTAAAGGCTTATGCAAGTTGTAATGTGTAATTTTAATGTGTTGTGAAGTGTATAAAAGCACCTTTCTTCAAAAAACCGTATTCGCTGTTACCTCAAGTAAGATTAGGGAAAGTTTAGTATTCCAATAATAAAACTATTAAGTCTTGAATAAAGTAGCATTTTTTTTATATCTGGGCAAATACTAAAAAATTCAGAAGTGTATTCAAGGGCGAGTGTACGAGTATTCAAAAATGCCATTAGACTACTATACTACCACAATCGCTATTGCATCCATGCAGCCGTCGACATGGTCGTCAATTTTTATGTGGTCGCCTATAGACATCTCCGCACGAGCACGCACGAGCGCGCACCGCGTCTGAAGCTATCCATTCGCCATGGATCGGGCGCACCGCCACGGACGTGTCTGCAATTACCACGGACGACCCTATCCCACGGTGCGTGTCGGTGCGGGCTGGTCCGCGTCCGCCTACATTTATCACCACGGATCTAGACGCACCGAGACGGATGCGTCTGCATTACCACGGACGCTCTGTTTCCCACGGTCCGTGGTGCGCGCTCGTGCGCGTCGGTCCGCAATATCACGGACCGTAGGAACCCACCTTAACTAAGCCGATAGATTACAAAAAACAGATTCTGTAAACGGTCGCAGTTACATAATCAGCCTTCTTATCGCCTCGGTTTTAAACTATCCACTCGGTAACAGCACTGACAACTCACAAACCAAGAAGAAACTACGAGATGGGTCTGGTCACTGGTTGACCCCATGAGGTCCACTGGTTGACCACGCGAGATCCAATACTAACGAGTGGACTAAGAACAACAAGGTGGTGTTGCCTGGGTTGGGCTCTTTTGTCTCAAACCTTTGGGTCTGATTGAGTTAGGTTAGGTTAGGTCACGTGGTCACGCAAGTTAGGCTAGGGCAACCTAACTTCCACCCCTCCTTTCACCAGTAAGATTTGCGATATGCCACGATAAAGAACAACGAGGTGGCAGGCCTTTTTGTTTCGACTGAACGCGCAGGAACAGTCGATGCGAAGATTTGGTTGTTCAGAAAGTCTACATAAGAGGTGGTAGGCAGAACATGAGCCCGCAAAACCCACTAGTACGCCACAGGCGGTAGAGCTTTCCATGTGGGAGAGAAGAAGCGGGGGATGTGCCGAAAGTAGGTACGCACTGCTTCCAGGCTAGTACTACGCATCGGAGTTTACCACGGTGAGGATAGACCTCACGGGAGGACGGTAGAGAAGTTCAGCTGGTCTATGCGGAGTCTGAAGCGCTTGCCTTTTCACCGTCCCCACATGTTAAGCATTGTTAAGCGTCAAATGTTGCCTAGTGGAGACATGGCCATAAGTGTGCAATCGAACTTGCCTGAGTCCATAGTAAAGCTGCGTTGATCGCACTTCGGTTTATCGAACTAAAAGCCTCCACACACTCACCCGTCCCGTCGTTTGCAAGCTTGTCTGAGTATAGAAGCCTCCCATGTTCAATATTGAATATAAGGTCATTAAAATCTGTCACTTGTATAATTTTGGAAGAACTACGAGCCTACTTATAAGTAGCAATAGTTAAGTTTAGAAGGACGCCTTATTTTTAATTTTGTATTTTCTTAAAGGAATGCTAAAAATACCCTCGACTTCGGCATGAATAAAATGTAAGCTGTTTTGTAGTAATAAGTTACTTTCGTCAATTAAAAATGTTAAGTACTTATGTATTAGTACAGATATAGATTAGTACAGGCCGGTGAGTATTATTTTTGTCATCAGATATGATTTATAATCTAAATGTAGCTGCGATCGTTGTTAAGGTAAGAAATACATTTCATTTATTTGTGAGGCCTGGGCTTAGATATATTTATTTTAGATATTTGAACTGCTTATTGCTTATTTTTCTTTTAAATAAGAAAATAATATTTAAAAAGTACCTTAAGGATTCAAGAAAATAGAAAAATCGATGGTCATAGGTTGGCAACTGATAATTGAATGTTGAAATATTATTTTAGGGATTAGGAATAATATAAATGCACGTTTATTAAAATATATTTATTTTCAATTTGAAAATACGAATTCACCGCACTATAATTTGACAAAAATATTTATACTGTGATGTCAACTGGAAATGACCATCGAACATAGTTTACGTAACGTAAAAAGAACGATTGGATCTCGCTGTCTCGTTCATACTTTAAGTTGGTTTGTAGAGACAGAGTGAGAAGGATGAATAGTGCGTTTCAAAAAACGTTTGTAAAACGCACTATTCATATTTATTAACGCAGTTAAATAAACAATTTTACTGAACTTTAATTAATTTTAGTACAACTGCGGAAGACTTCTTACGTGAAACGTATTAAGTCATTCATTTTACGTGACGTAGACCCTACTCTATTTTCTCTATGGTAACCACGGTAACGTGTTCGTGCATCTAGGTCTAAACTACGAGAAACCTCTAGAATTTTCTAGAAAACGGTGTAGTTTGTGCTGAGACAGGGGTCCCTTGGTTGAATAGATTAGGATAGGACTAGACTTTCTTGTTGTGCTAAAAAAGAATAAAATCGCTATATTGTCTATGGTTTGTTTTGTATTTGGTCTAAAATAAAATTAAACAATAAAATAACTTGTGTTATAAATAGTTTGACTCATGGGCAACAATGTCGTGCCAGTCAACATTCTCATGACTCTGCGGAGATAGCGATAAATAGATTCATTTAATTTGTCATTTGACTCGAGTAGACCTTTGAAACATCTACTCGGGTAGACGTAACTAGAAAGATTTCTGACAGTATCGCTTATAGCGCCACCTATATTTCTGAGACAGGTCCCAAAAAAAAACTTAGCACCTGTATACTGTACATCTCATTATCATTTCAGCTATGACAATCCCTTTACTGAACATAGGTATTCCACAATACCCTTAGAACTCGTAATTCCTAGATCCTAAATCATGAGAATAAAATTAAAAAAAAAAATTGTACTTACCAAAAATATACGTTTCCCATCCTCAGATCCTCCAACTTGAGCAATCAAATTCTACTTTAATCATTGCCTAAGTTCGTATAACGTAATTACACATGTTATTAACTTTCTATGACCTTCTAGCACAACAAGAACTTAGTATCAACTTTCATAGGAAGTATATTTTTTCTTATTAACTTTTACTTTAACTCAACACTAACTTCAACATTGCTCAGTCGTAACATTCGTAATATTTTATGAACAATTAGTCGTTAAATATTTCGTCAAAACTATTTATATACAAGTAATTTTTACAACTATTTCGATAAATACATGTTTTTGTTAATTATTAATCATCTAATATTAAAAATAAATAAAATTATTATTATTTATCTAATATTGACTCGATATCTAACAAATATTTTTTTTAACTTGATGTACATGTAAGTAAATACATTATAGTAATCTGGTAACAAATAGAAGGATTAAGTAAATTATCATTATACTGGCAACTCTGGCCATATCCACCTTTGATACCTAAAATTAAAATATTTATAGAGGCTCTTTTCTGAAAACTGACTACTTTTTCTTACCAGACTACTTATATTAATTAATAGCTAATAACCGCATTTTTGTATCATTTTTAAAGATTATACTGGCAACCCTAATGAGTATTTTAATATTTACGAGTCTTTTCTATAAGTTTTACTTATTTAGAGAAAAAGCTTAGGATAGTAACAGTGGAAGGGGGAACTAAGCGCAAAGTAAATATTCAAACTTTGCATTATGGCCGTTTGTTGTATAACCGACTTTTTATTGAGCAATTTTAAAATGTTTATTTATTTACATTGTTTATATGAATGTCATTCTATCTTAAGCAATGCTAGTAAGACAGAAAGATATACTACCAAAATATACTATGAATATTGCATTTCTTATGTAAGTAGATTAGTATGAGAATACAGTACAATTATTACCTTCCTTCCTTCTTCCATTTCAATTAAAAATAAGTATTCATTATTATTATTATTATTATCAACAGTTCTAGAACAAACGACCAAAAACTTGAGCCTATCCACTAAATCCCATACAAGGTTAACACATAACACTACCAAAACAAAAAGTCCTTTTGTCTCATATCCTCGAGTCGGATAAGCGAAACTTCTTACAGTATACCCCCTTTCAAAATGGGCGGTGGTGTGGCATATAAGACGGCTGAGTATAGACGTCCCGCCGCGGATAACGGTTGTATGTGCTGCCTTGCATACCGTAGCTGGTCGGATAATCTAACCTACTTTGCAGCATATCCAGTTGATCTAGACTATGGTGGCGTTGAGGTAAGGCTGCAGCTTCAGATCCAGGCAGCGTGCGTTATATCAAAAAGTTAGTTAAAAGTATATGATAAAAAAAAAAACAAAAATAAAAAAAACTTTTTTATTACAGAAAATGACATGGCTCATGTGACAAAAAAAAAGAAAAAAAATCACAGTGACATTTTTCGATAATACAAATGGATGACATCTTCAAAGAATTTATGTAGGTATTTTTAAATTATTTTTGCTTTCTTGTAACATAAAACTGGGTAAGTGACAATGAGTCTATTTAGCGATAAAATTTTATTTTCGCCAGGTTAAAAAAAATCTTGTCGAAATTATTTTCCCGGGATAAAAAGTAGCCTATATGTAAGTGGGACCTATCACAATATATTCCTGAAAACTGCATCGAAATCGATTCAGCCGTTTCTGAGATTAGCGTGCACAAACATCCACCTGTTACAATTTTATTATATGTATAGATAGATAGATTAGGCTATCACTGATTAGTAGATTTCTTCTGACCTACCCAGTGTTATTTTTAAAGAATCTTTATATAATTTAAAAACACCTAAAATATTATACAGGTTGTAACAGAAAGGGTATGTTAAGCGAAAAGCTATGTAAATAGACCATTATAGAGAACCTATTTCCAAAATTTGAGACTCGAAATCACTTGTTTATTTTTCAAAATTGTATGAACATTCTTAAGTTGATTAGAAATTCTCCATACTAGCTGCAAAATTAAACATGTGATTTCGAGTCTGAAATTTTGCAGATAGGTTCCTTTTAGTTGGCTAGTACATAGCTTCTCGCTTAACATACCCCTTTTGTTACCCCTGTATAACCCATTTACAAGTAAACGTGGGGGGAGTAGGTACATTTAGTTACGAAGCATAAACTAAAAAGTTAGGAATGATAACACAAAAAAATATATACTTAGTATAACTTAGAAACATAAAATAGCTCGGGTGTCACGTTAATTTGTAACTTAGCAAATGTGTAATGTTAAATACAGACAGAAAGAGAAAAAAATCCAATTTTCACTTAGGCTACTTTTAAAATACATACGTTTATAATACAGTCAGAGCAGTAAATATTTTTTCTGAGAAAAAGTTACATAGGTTTTATACAGGATGTTTGTGACAGCCAGGCAAATATTGATATGGTGACTTCAGACCATGATTCTGAGATGAAAACTAGTGAAAATTTTCGCAGGAAAATTCTAAAATTTTCCGACTTTTTTTTCATTTTTCAGGAAAAAATAGTGTATTTCGTTTAAGTAGGCCTTAAATAATGACTTAAAAACAACATATTTACCTATGGATGATTTTCATAAATAAAGTTTCTCTCAAAACAGTTCATTTCACTGATCAACCCCAAAGGAGAGACTTGTAATCCAAAAAACAGCAATATATCACACAATTACCAATAACGCCACACAGGATCGCCCGATACAATTGGCGCGGAAAGCAATAATTGCGTATAATCAAATCAAAAATTAATTTCCTGCAAGTAATAACACTGTCGTATAACTCAAAACAATGGTACTTGTTCAGTATCTCAGTATTTGCCTGGCTGTCACACACACCCTGTATATTTGGTTAAATGTTAAAAGAGTATAATTATCGGGACTGGTAAATAGAACCTTGTATTTTCTTTTTGATTGTATTTAATAACCATTTAATTTTGTAACAGGTTAATGTATATTTTATTGAAGTGAATAAACAAGGAATATTTAATTCGATTTATGATGAGTCGAACATCTTTCAATCATCATCACTTTCAAATGAATTTAATATTCGCAAATAGTAGTCGCTCAGTGTAAAAATAAGGCCACATGCAGACCAAGTGAAATTTCTCACGTTATACGTAGCCTCGATAAGGATCAATTTAATACAACGTGTGCTAAAAGAATAAACCCCCTATGCAACAAATATGCTTGCACACAAAAAAGCTCTTCTTCTTGCCCTGTTTTCATTAATTTGCGATCGGCGCTATATGTATTTTTCTTCCATTCATCCCTTTTATCCGTCATCTCATTGTTCACACATGCAAAAAAGTTATAAACCTCATTAATAGCACGCATATCATACTATAATTTGCGTGGTACACACACCTAAGCTTTCCTAACAGGGCATTATTCTTTGGTTCAAAAAACCTAGGTTTTCCTATGAGGCTAGATTTGCAAACATAAAGGCTTTATATCACAATTATAGGACACATCAGTATGGTGTGAATCTTTTCATGGCATTATTCATATGATTCATAAACCTAGGCTGGCCTGGAGGGGCATTATTAGTGCGGTTCATAAACCTAGGCTTTCCTACGGGGGCATTATTCGTGTAATTCATAAACCTTGGCTTTCCTAATGGGGCATTATTCATAAACCTAGGCTTTCCTAAGGGAACTTTATTTGTGTTATTCATAAACCTAGGTTTTCCTACTGGGGCATTATTCATAAACCTAGGCTTTCCTACGGGGCCATTATTCATAAACCTAGGCTTGCGTAAGAGGCCACTATTCATATCGTTCATAAACATAGGCTTTATTAAAGGGGCATTATCCATGTCATTCTCAAACCAAGGCCCTTCAAAGGGCGCATTGCCCAACTCATTTTCAACCCCAGGCCGTTCTAAGGGGTCATTATCTATGTCATACTGAAAACTAGGCTCTCCTAAGGGGGCCTTACCTCGATTGTGGTTGAAACCGGCCGCCCATCCGGCATAGTAAGCCGCTTTCTGCTTCCCGTGCTCTTCTGCCACCTGAAATTGGTATTCACGTCGTTTAAAAATGAGGAAGAATTCCTGGGCACTTTGATCCAGTCTTAGAGTGGATTTTGAAATAAAACTTCGTATAGATTTTATGAAAAGAAAGCTTGTGTTAGATATGACTATTGAAATGTCAGCCATACTTATTTCCACGGCGCAAAGATTTGACGCATAAGAATTAATTACACAATCAAGTCATCTTTATAAATGTAGGTAAAAGAGGCATTTATTATGTAGGCATTTTCCACATAAATTTTGCATAAATAATAAAATGAAAATAAAGGCAAAAAACTGAAATTAGAGATATTAAACCAAGATAATATGGTTCACAATGGACGTTTTACTAGATTTACCTTCTCTATAAGCAACAGACTAAAAAATATTGTATAAAAGTTTGGCACAGAGCTACTCGACATTAATAAAAAAAATACTGTCATAAAGGAAAAAAAAATTGAAGTATTTATCAAATTTGTCGATCTCATAATCAAATAGCACATGACACGTTAGTTCGTAACTAACTAGCACATGACACCACACATCCGCACCATTGTATCACTGTGCAACCGCTGCCTGTTTCGGCCCAGCTTGTCCGAGCCGCGCGCGCTCACGTCCGCACCGCTCCACTGCCAGAATGCAAATGCCATAATTTAGCCCCCACCACCAGCCAATTCGAAAAGTTCATGCAAATTCCCAGACTTTTTGTTAGTCAAATTAGACATGTTATAAAACTAAGTAAAACAACCGCCAATGGCATGCTACAGGAGAAATGTATGCGTGGAAACAGATATAAAAATTTTGAAAATTTTATTTGTTTACAATTTAAATATAGGTATATTTTTAATTCTTAAGATCATAATCCATGTTTTATTCGACAAATTAACTTCCTAAAATCAGCCGTACTAAACAGAACAAAATATCTTGAACTGAAAATAATAACAAACAAATATATTTCACAATATTCTATGTCGAACTTAACACCTACATAATGTTTAAATACTCGCATAATCTGTCTCGCTTGCACAATTCAATTATTTCATTTACACATATTGTCACATAGCAAAAAAAACAAAGAAGAACCAAAATGACATAACTGTCACAAAAATGACAAGTGTGGTGAAAGTGACATCTACCGTTCTATCACAGCTGTCACTGGGTAACGGTTGCTGACTGTGGGTCCGCCAAAGCCTATTGGTTGTGTTTGCGCCGCGATTGCACAACACGTCCGCTCCCCACAACTGTTGGCATATAAATGACAAAGTTCACTACTTTATGACATTTCATAACAATATAATTAAAACTAAGTATCTATACATTTTTTACAGCAACGCCGAAATTAATTTCGGGACACCATTTTGTTTATGTGTTGTCAATTTTACTTTATTAACAGTTTAATTTAGTCCCATCTAGCCTAATAGAAAGCGATCTTAAATTTTAATATTCATATTTTAAAATGTCATATTATCAAAATGTCAATTGGTTTGTATTATCTACTCAAATGACGTCCCAAAACGAAATTGTTCGTGACAAAAAAGCAGAAATAGTCACTTGACAACATAAAGGTACCGTTTTGTCACTGCTGTCATTCGGTAACCGTTGGTGACTGTGCGTTCGCCACAGCCTGTTAGTGGTGTTCGCGCTGCGTCCGCACATCGCGTCCGCTCCCAACCACTGTCACAATACAAATGACAAGTTTTGACTAAAAGTGTATTAAAATGACTATTGATCTAAAAATTGTACCTATTTTAAAAGGTATATATATAAGTACATAGGTATGCTATACAAGAAGCCATCTAGCGATAAAGCCTACCTGTTTCCAGGGTGTATTTGTCGCGTAGGTATTTTAGATAGTAGTCTACCAGCTTAGACCTCGATGAAGACTGAAAATCTCATCAGGCTAATCATCATCTATTTATATAAAAAATAATCTTTATTTTCCTTGGTCATCGCATCACGCGTAAACGGAACGTGAACAATTTCGCTAAGTTCAGAGAAGTTTTTTTCATATTAAAAAAATTTAGCTAAATATAAATTTCTTCCATTTGATTGACATGAATTTAAAACAGAGCAAAGTATGTCAAGTCAACTAATTTGTATTAAAAAAAAACTACGCGTAGGAAGGATGGTATTCTGTTCAGTAGTAGTAGTAGTATCTCAATCCCTTATCAATTTCGGTGCAATTCCACCACATACATAGCTTACAGGCCACTAAACACATGACATACTTGGGAAAAATTTCACCAAACTTATTTTATAATTATTATTGTAAATTAAATTTAAAATATTTACTCTATAGGTATATCCATGTAGAATAATACAAATACATTGATTGTCTAATCACACACACGACACAACACACATGTACCGTCTTGTCACAGGCGTCATTCGGTAACCGTTGCTGACTGTGCGTTCGCCACAGTTTCCATGACGCGTTCGCATCGCGGCTGGAGTACGCGTCCGCACCCAACCACTGTTTGAATGCAAATGACAAGTTTACACCACGCGATCACAGGTGGCGACACTAGACTAACAAAACTAAGTCGTTTATGCCAGTCATAACCCAAACAGGCATTCAATCTTGCTTCAATCTCGAAGAAACTGATAATTCACCTGCTCCTAATCCTAAACCTTATTTTATAATTTATAAATTTATAGTATTCACTCTTTAATCGAATACAATTCTTTCAAAATTTAAATCTTTGTGTAATAAAAAAATTAGCCGTGTCGCATGCTCTAGGGGAGGCCTACGTCCAGCAGTGGACTGCAATAGGCCGATGACTAATAAAAAAAATACATTGATTGTCTAATCACACACACGACACAAGACAACACCGTACCATCTTGTCACAGCTGTCGTTCGGTAACCGTTGCTGACTGTGCGTTCGCCACAGTTTCCTGGCAGAGTTCACATCGCGACTGCACAACACGTCTGCACCCAACCACTGTTAGAATGCAAATGGTACAATTTTCCGCCAATTGAGGGTAGATTGTGAATTTGGAAAAGTGCAAAATAAATTATGAGTGATGATGATAACGTACAAGCAACGAATAAAAAAATGCGTTTCAAAGTAAAGCTTTGCTTAGGTATATGCGGGTACCGTTTAGCTTGAACGTAAAATGTACGCAAATCGTAATGAATAGTACACAAATGCAATGATCCAATTAAAAGGTAAAATAATAAACATCAATACCAGATTAAATTATAGAGATATTTAAAAAACGAAACAATATGTCAAGCCGAAATAGAAATTCACACGTTATAACATCGTACCGTTCTATCACAATTGTCGCTTGGCAATGGATGCTGGCTATGTGTCCGCCACAGTCGGTTAGAGCTTGTGCCGCGACTGCAACATACGTCTGCTCCCAACCACTGCCAGAAAGCAAATGAGACTTTACCTACAAGCTGATGCGATTCGACCATTGCGGGTAGTTGGTGTTTTGATATACATAGCTTAAAGTGAGTATATGTTGTGAATTTGTGAGCAGATAAGCGTTGCAGTTAATTTGAATAATGTGTTTGAATTATTTGTTTAAATTATATGTATGACATAAATTGTGCTGATTGATGGTTGTATTTGCATACAGCTGAATATAAAAGTACGTGTTGCGCTTTAAATTGACATAAATCGTTTTGTCCGTGTAAATAAATTTTCAGTTAAAATAATATATTTAAAAAATTTCGTCTACAAAACACACCGTAGTATCACAGTTGTCGCTATTACGCCGATGCCTGTCCGATCGCCAACTCCGTTTGTCCCGACACACGTCCGCTCCCATCCACTGTCACAAGCCAAATGGTCAAATTTAGCCCCCCACCACTAATTATTTCATGCAAGTACCCTCAGTTGTTAAACATTAATTTATTTCATGCACAGAACATGCGGATTTGCGATCTTGGCGTATCAATAAATTCAATTATATATTGGAATTGTTATTTTAATATATTTACACTTAATTTTTATATTCCTATCAAGCATTTAAAGCCAATTCTCAGTAAAGCTCCCACGCAAACTAAAATATAACCTGTATATAAAAAATCTGTGGCACATTATGCTTTATTGTATTATGTTTGGCACATATATGTGTTGCATAAGCTGTGTAACAAGCTTGCAGCTTAAAGCAGTGCGGTCGGCAGTGATGTCGATAGATTTATCGACAAATATACAAAGGAATATCGATCGTTAAAATCGCACCATAACAAACTTCTACTAATATACCTAAGTGTGCTGGAAATAACGTGCATTACTTATTAATTTAAATTGTAATACTTTGTTCAAATTCAATTTATTTGTCTACGCCATTTTGTGTGCCAATACACAATGCGTTTTAGAGCAGATTTGTAATAAATTTGACTGTAATTGTGTTAATTTGACACTTTTTAAACAGACACGAGTACAGCGGCGGTACGCTCACCCCTTACAACGTGGGACTTAATAGGCTAACTGGTGAAAAGTGAGTGCGTAATTTGCACACTCTGCCCAACTTCTTTGGGGATAATGGGCGTGACTATATATGTAGATACGAGTAAACAACACCTTACGATTACCGACCGACTGATGATTAAAGCTGTATTATTTTCACAATCAAATTGTCGCATTAAATAAAGAACCAGGTTACAGATATAATTAGCTATTACAACGCACTTATACTCCAACTATATCAACATTGTCATGATGACCGTTAGCGCTAGTAGTCATATAATCCAAAGTCAGTTCCAAAATAATCCGCCGGACGTAATGGCGCCCCTAGTGGTTAGTGCAGTGACAAAGCAGTTTCACCACCATCGCTATTAGATGTCGCCACTTACCTTAACGCTGAGCGGCTCAGTGCCGCCCTCTGGTATCACATTGTTTAACGCTGCTATGGCCTCTTGCGCTTCTTCTCTCTTGTCGAATCTATAAGAGAAATTAAATAACACGTTAATGATTAAACAATAATGTTATCTGCACTCGATCTATGTTATGGGAAATTAATTATTAACATTAAAAATTAACATTTAGCCTGCCAAAATATAACAATGTATATGGTACACGCACATGGGAGTATATGCTACCGGATATAATTAACGAAATGCCTGCCGAACTAATTAGAGACTTTGTACAGTCGCCTAGAAAAAACTTACATTTATTGAAAAAGTATTATGTAAACGGAACGATCTCGCCACTCCAGACAGACCAATAAGGACTACGTGAGTGGCAAATTGTAGTATTAATGTACTAATGAAAATGTTAAATAAATAAAAATAAAAAAAAATTTTAACTATTGCCTGCCTCATAGTACATGTACAGACAGCCGAAAACGCGTGAAATGCCAGTGTTCATGATAGCGCTAGTTACTATGTATATTACATTTTCTGTATCACTGCATACAAAAAATTATAGTTTCGAAATTAGGCATAGGAGTTATGATATGAAATGGACTTTAGGAGAAAAATAGCAGTCAATAATTGGGTCATGCATGCTGCGTTGTTTTGATTGGCGGCTCTCTTTATCATTCCTTTATAGACATACACACCAAATCAAGTAGAACTTACCTAACAAAAGCGACACCTCTAGGCGTGCCACTGCTCTTGTCCCTCAATATATGCTTCTGCACAATTCTGCCATATTTCCCGAATATAGTCTGCAACTGGTCCTCTGTGATCGCTCGCGGTAAGTTTGTGACGTACAGGTTTGTGTCCTTTATGTCGTCGCCCGACGGCCGCGCGTATGACACCTGGAAGAGTGAATGAATGATTGAATGAACGAATGATAAAGTTATTAAAAATTGGAGTATGATTGTAGCTTTATGGGGGGTCGGAACACTAACACCAGAAAGTTATCTACAACAAGGCTCTCTATATTTTGCGCGACTTTTAAATTAATCTAAATAGATAGCTTAAGGACGCCGTAATGTATTACAATTCACTACATCAAGCCCTGCATCAGCAAAGGATTAGAAAGTTGACATGGAAGTTTATACATATTTTGCAACATTTTTAATATTTTATCTAACCTAACCCAGGTTAGAATCAGAATCAGAAATAATTTATTGTGGTTCATAGGTAAATACAATGTTAGGTTACAATGTAAGGTCTTAAATAGATTGTACTGTGATCAGCTATGACCAGCCCTAGGGCATACAAAATAAACATATAAGAACAGTGTCATAATTATGGTTTCATTTGGTATGAGTATATAATATTATTACTAAGTACACTACATATGTAATTAATTTATTTTTTGTCACGTAAGTCATTTAAATTGTAGTAACATTTTTCTATTAGCATTTCGCTGAGTTTATGTTTAAAAGTTTCAACTTGATCAATGCGTCGTATCGATATTGGCATTTTATTGTACACAGGAATTCTGAAAGATTATTACCGCTTTTGTTACGACGACGAGACACCTAAAAGTTCATTTAACAACAGACAAATATCTTCTTGCTACCCCAATTTCTTCCCCTTATACATACATTCGAAAAACATCCATCCATCTGGCGCAGTCGCGTAAATATAGGTGGCATCTTTTGTACCTTTAACCGTTTATTCCTGAGCTGGTATCCATTGAAGGTGTCGATAGCGCGCGACGCGTCCTCCTCACGGGTGAAGTTGACGAAGCCGAAGCCGTAGCTGTAGCCGGTCTGGAATGAGAAAACAAGACTGTCATACATTATATAAATAATGTCTCTGAACGTATTTCAGTCAAATTTGCCAATCTCTACGGAGATTAGCAAGGTGCGGAGGAGACATTATAGTGTACTGCACTCTCTATTCCGTCACTCATAATCCGTTCCACGATGTCAAAAAGAAGATAGCAGAGCAATAGAGATTTAATCAAAATAAATACTAGAGTCCGATTTTTAATTATGTAGAGTAAAATGACAGACATGAGTAAATTGACTTTGTTTCTTTTTAATGTTGTCAGCGCAGTGTCATTAGTGTTGTAATATTTTATTGTGAGCGATTAATTTAATCGCGATATTATTTTCGATATTGTGATTTCACTCATTAATCTATTCAGATATATACAAAGAAACTTAATATCTAAAACAGCTCTTTTATTTAATGAAATTAACAATTAAACACATAAATCGATAAAATATAGTTTGAAATATAGCTTCTTTTATCTAACACATTTTTAGCCTCATCGATTTGGTATGTTTAGTTCGGAATTCAGACATTTGCCGACCTCTGAACATTAACTATAACAGAAATATAGCTAGTTGAAATTAATCGAAAAGATCAATTGATAATTTCGAGTAATTTTGGAGTAACACTATTTTTTATAAAATTATTAATAAAGAAATGGAAAAAAATTTACATAATTAAAAATCGCAGTATAGGTAATATCAACTTATACATACTCGTATAGTATTTTTGACAGTGACAAAAACCTACATAACACCTATGTTGTTGTTGATGTGAAGACACTATTTAGGCTGGATTTTGTAAGCGATCTAGGTATATTATTGTATATCGATTAATAGAATACATCGGCTGCAACTTTTCCCTGATAATCTTGCTCTACTATATTATTTATTATTTATTTGTTATTAGTTGTTACAACACAGCAACTACATACGATTTGGAAAAATTTACATATAATGTGTGTAGGTAACGGTAATAACTAATTATTGCTTTTATTTATATTTATTGTGCTGTCAAATGTCCCGCCTAACGGTTACTTAACTTTACACACGGTGGCCTTATTATGTATTCTATTCTCTTACCTTAAAGTCTTTCATAACCCGGCAGCTCTCGATCGGTCCTATCGCCATGAACATAGCGTACAGGTCCTTCTCCGTCATCGTCTGCGGCAGGTAGTTGACGATGAGGTTGGTCTTGCAGGAGTCACCTCCGGCCGCGGAGATTCCACCACCTTCCGACATGCTGCCCCAGTAGCGACCGCTGCTGTTTCTGCCTCGGTACTGCTGCTGTATTTGCTGGAAGAGAAAATGTTTGCTTCAATGCCGACTACGTTTATTTGCTGGAAGAAAAAAGGTTTGATTAACGCATTCACTGCTGGGGACTGCGTATTTACGTCTTCTTAGCTTACTAGAAGTGCCGCCGATGCATATTTGCATCCTGATACTAGGCGTTGAGCTGATGTCGGTACGCTTAGAAAATCTGCCGGTAGCGAATGTATTAAGCAAGGTTTAAGAATAGGCTAGTTCAAAGGTAATGTGCAGCTTCTTGCAGTAAATAAATGGGTAGATTTTTGTCTTTGGAATCATCGATGGATTAATTTCTTTTGATAGCAAACGATCCTTTACTCATAGTCCCAAGGATTTGGAGTTTGTTTTACTGCCGGCTGCTTGCCTGACCCCATCCTCGAGTAGGTATAGCTAAGTAATAATTTTTGAATATTAAACCATATAACCGAACTTGTACATCTCAACTATGCCCTCAAAATTGGTCAGAAGTGGCACCATGTGGTTCTATCGGCCCTTGGTGCTCTGCTTATCCCGTAAAGGTGATTATATGTATGTACGAGTATGTCATCGTCGTCGTCAGCCTATTGCAGTCCACTGCTGGACGTAGGCCTCCCCCAGTGTACGCCACATGGCTCGATCTCCCGTTTTTGCCATCCAGTCACTACCAGCCGTCCTCTTTAAGTTATCGGTCCATCTGGCCGGAGGGCGCCCAACGCTACGCTTGCCGAGGCGCGGATGTATGTATGTATATAAACCATATTCCATTGAGCTGTATCCTTTCTTGGTTAGCGGATTTCTCCTAGTCATAATCTACCTCCCTGGGAAATAGTAACATCTTCCTGGCTCAAGTAATTTATGGGATTTCGTAATGAGTCATGGAGACCTTTTGCGAAAACCAAATGTAGGTAATCGTATCAACGTAAATAAAAAAAACTAGAGTTACAAACTTATTCGGTCTAGTGGCTTAGCTGCATATAATAGAAATTATGGAGTTTTTGACCATAATACGTTTTATAATATAGATTGCCTGCCGACTTGGTAATGTGCCAAGTGCCGCCCTACATCAGACAGCGATGGATGACGTATAAAAATTACTAGAGATATAGTCTAGACGAGTAATAGGCATGTTCAAATCTATCATCTATGTTTATCTTATGCTAGGTATCCCTTGCAACGAAAGATAACGGCTAGACGGACAAGAAAAGACTGGGCAACATTTTGTCCCAGGAAAATATGTTTGCAATACACAAGACACTACCTACATTAAATACAGAGAAATTTACAAAATAAATGCATAAAGTCGTGCTTAAACTCTGTCTGCAAGAGACTTCCTCCAGCATACTATAAAAATCGTACAAAAACTAATTTTAAAAACTGCCACATACTGTATAGTCAACACCCGTAGCATGGCAAAAACCCGACGCGGGTTTTTTTATCACCCGCGCTCGTGTTTCCAGTCACCAAATGCGAGCATGGCAAAGAGCGCCACTCGGGACCCGCGCGCGACGCGTCTTTCGGACAAGTCGCGGAAGTGACGTTACCGTTACGAAAGTAAATTAAACTTTATTACTTTCAACACTGAATCGGTAATTGAACTGATATACGTCAAGTCACACAAAACGTCAAAATGTCCCGCGTGAATTTAAACGGCATGCTCGCAACTGAAGTGAAAAACGTCATTTCGTCACGAATTTTGACATTTAAATGCGCGATATACGAGAGTCGCGGGCGCCATGCTACGGGTGCAATATGTCTTAGAACGAGGTAGAAGTAGATATATTTTGTTCACTATGCTATAGCGAAAACACCAACAACCCCCTGGACCCACCATATACGCATATGGGCAGGCCTTTGTCCAACAATGGGAAACATTAACCTTATAAAACTCTATGAGAATTTGATAGAATAAAAAACTATAGATATTCTAGACAGTCGGCCGACCACAAAATAATTTCAAAATCGGAAGCAATATTTCTTTATAGGCTTCGACATAACACTAAATAAAGCTCGTCAAATGTAAGAGGAGGAATTTCCATTTAAATCACAAATCTTCTATCACAGTGGTTCCCAATTAGTGGTACACGTATCCCCAGAGGTACGCAAGGTTACGTCAAGGGGTACGCGGCGCGTACCAAAAAAAACTACTAAATTACTAAAATTACAAAAAAATATTTACACAACCATATTTTTCAGAGTTGTGCAAAGAAAAACGTCCCCTTTTGTCACATTAATAAAACTGGTGTTCTCTGTCATCTTGTATTGTATTTTATTCTTAATACATCTGATTTCATCGCTTATTTATTTATCGTAATAAGGGGTACGCGAGTTTGAGGTCTTTCTTAGAGTGATACGTAGAAAAAATCTATTTGGGAACCATTGTCTATCATATAGCATTTCGGAATATAGCAAAACAGCTCTTGAAGATTAGATACCGGAACTCACCATATTTACAACCCAACAAACAAGACTTGGACCATATTTATTATCAAGGATTTTCAAGTATTCAAAGGTTCATATCCTAATACCCAGAAGTGGGTAAGTATGTTTGCTAAGTTGATTAATTGACTGTCCATAAGCACGAAATATTATAATATTCTGCTAATAGATAAAGACTATCTTATCTATAATCATAATCACAAAATACGTCAATACCACGAGTAGTATAAACTAAATGTCAGCACACAAGCACTACCCTTCACATCCCGCTAGCGACTGACTGTCTCACCCTAACCTATGTAGCAGCATTGCCAAAAACCTTACTTTAATGGCTGCAAATGCACTATGATGTCCGCAGTCCCTGAAAATTCCAATTTAAAAACAACATGAACGTAAAGTTTACAATCGAAAAGTAGGGTGGGCTGGGGGTTCTAAAAAGTTTATTTTTACCAGACTTGTTACTTGCTACGGATTCGTGTGATATCCTCGAATCATATTCATTGGTCCATGATGTCAATAATTTTGATTGGTGGGTATCAAATGCAACCATAGCAACGCAGCATAGTGGAAAGGATACATGGTCCGATACTTTGAGTACCATAAGTTAAAGCTTTACATTTAGCTCCGACGTAACAAACAGTGCGTTAGCAGTCGGCAGATGTCCCAATCCATCCACCTGTCAGTTTGTACCAATGTAAATGGAACCTAATGACGCAAGCTCGTGTCACTAACCTCAATACCAAAACTACAGAATGAATAAAAGTACCCAAAACTTAAAGCTATGTAAATTCCACACCATGCAGTCTCTGATTGGACGGACAACAAAATACCTGTACGTACAAGAATACGATACATATAACATCAATGTTATGTTACACTATGAAATACGCTATATCTTATTAAACCGAAATCTTTACTCTGTCATAAAGTATTAGGAAAAAATTATCAGGCTAATACAATGTTTAACCCTACAGGTAAGCCCCACTACCAACAAAGGAAACCAGAGATCCAAACCAAGAGTTAACCACAAGAACCTGCTCATAACATAGTAGAGTAAACAGAAAGTGCACAACATTTTAGGCGCCCAGAATCGCGCTGGCCCTGACCTATATGTCGCGTGGAACTGAACAATCCTCGCTTCCCATAGGTACTACAGAGTTATTGTAACCAGACCGGAAGCTTTGGAGCCATGTCTCTTCGGGGCGATTTTTTAAGTTAATTTAAAATTTATTGTACAACTAGCTGTTGCCCGCGACTCCGTCCGCGTGGACTGCAGAAAAATCAAAATGTCGAAATTATCCGGGATAAAAATATTTTCCCGGGATAAAAAGTAGCCTATATGTTAATTCAGTGTGTCAGCTAACTCCATACCAAATTTTATTAAAATCGCTCCAGCCGTTTTTACGTCAAAGAGTAACAAACTTCTATCCATCAATCCATACTTACAAACTTTCGCGTTTATAATATTTAGTAGGATTTATTTTACTTTTAATTGGTGGTGGGCGAACCCTCCATGGATACTTTTAATTCGTTTGATTTGAGACGAAACTGATAGCACTCATATGATCAGAGTGTACCAAAACGCATGATCAGTTTCCACCCGCAACGGATCATATGATCATAGTGGACTACCCCCGGAGAAAGCGATAGGCTACTTTCTGTTGTCAACGTGGACGAATTCGCGGGCAACGGCTAGTTCGTTATAATACAGGTATTTTGAAGTAGGTTAAATGTAGTTTTTATACTCATTTTATTCACACAGAATTATGTAACCAAAGGCAATGATTGCGGCAACATTTATTACAAATGGTGACGTAAAATAAGGCGATTTAGATCTAACATTACTTACTATAAAATAAACTAGATTCGTCTATGTGGACTTCTACTTATAGATATGTACTTGTACACAAAATTATTTATTTTCCCATAGTAACTACCCAACTTGTCATTACATTTACTCAGAGATGTACCTAGTTGATTAAGATCCATTGAGCCGTTATTTCATAAAAACTAACAGAGAAACATGAACGTATAAAGAATAGCGGACAGAGTGTTATGTTATGACTACACAGAGTGAAGCATTCATAGTAAGCTCGGCAACGATATTCTATGGAGTAGGGATGTGTATTGACGCATTATCCACCCACACATACAAACCATAGTAAGCTCGGCGCCTACTATTATTTTCGTATTCATCATAACAAGAACTTTCCTTTGAAATTATATTACGAAAACGCAACCCACCCCCATATATACGAGGGTATTTTATAATGGGTAGGTAATTAATAAATGAGGGTACTAAATGGTTAAGTAATTATTAGTATAAATAGATTTATCGGGCCATTGCACCAAAGTTGGGAATTAGGTGAAAAATGGAGAAAATCAGCACCGCGCTGTTAAAGTTCCTTACCATTAGCAAGGTAAATCGGTTCAATCTATAAGACAGGGCATCCGTTTACGGGGAGTAACGGGGGGTAAAACCATGGTTTATAAGTGGCTTACCTTTACTAAGCAAGGCAGGGCCTCACAAGATGATCCTAGACGGCCGATCGAGGTGACCACTCCGGAAATAATTCAAAAAGATTAATTCAATTGTTCTACACTAAAGAAAAACAGCTCGCAGAAATGGTTGGAGTCCGATACAACCAAAAAATTCTTCAATCATCTCGGCATGACCAAAGTCAGTGCAAGGTGGGTCCGAGAATGCTCCGCCGCCTCAAAAACAACAGCGCGTCTCGCGCGTTTTTGGAGTAATGAAGACCAGAAATTGACTCGCTGGGGACTTGGGTTCATCGTTATGAACCTGAGTCCAAAGTTCTATGCAGTACAAAAAAGGTACACCAAGAAATTTAAGGTGTCACAGTCGGCGGGAAAAATCATGGCGACAATCTTTTGGGATCAGAAGGAATCTTGTTGATAGATTTACCTAACACTACTTCCAATTCTTAGTTAAAGGAAGCAATCAAGGCAAAAAGAAGGGGAAAATAACCAATGTCCTCCTATCCACGACAACGCGCCTGTGCGGTGTTGCGTTGGCTTCCCTGCATAAGGTGGGCATATTTTGGTTCAAACAGCCCTACCTGGCTCCCAGTAATTATCTCTTTCCAAAAATGAAAAAAGAACTTCGGGGGAAGAAGTTCTCAAGCATGAAGAAGTAGGAAGCAGTTTCAGCTTAAAAAAGAAAAACATTTTTTTTTTCGGGGTAACATAAGCAATTGAAAGATCTAAAAATGTATTAGGGTTGCAGAAAATATTGAAAAGGAAAAATAAACTTGTATTTTTATTTCCAGGTCTTACCCCCGATTCCGCGAACTTAAAAACGCCCCTCGTATTATATATATATATATATAGTGACGACCGATTGGTGTAGTTGGTAGTGGCCCTGCCTGCGACGCCATAGGTCCTGGGTTCGAATCCCGGTGAGTGCAAACATTGATATGATGAATATCGATGTTTGTTTCCGAGTCATGGATGTTTCTATATTAATCTATGTATTTATATACCGTTGCTTAGTATCCACGACACAAGACCTTAGGGATCTTAGTGTGGGACTAAGTTAATGTGTTGTGTAAAAAAAATACATCATTCCGTATCTTGTAAAATTGCATTGAAATTGAATTGCATATAAAATGCTTTCTCTTGAATTACCGTTGATCTTAGAAAACTAAAACTTGGAGGGCGTGTTCTAAGCCTGACGTAGGCATCCGATAGTCACATAAAATTCGTATTACCTATACCTAGCAATTGGCTATCCGCGAAATTGACCTCGATCTCTAATCTACAATACGCGAATTTGATCTCTCGATCTCGAGCACAGAAAATCGCTGTAAGTAAATAGCTCACCGATCATTACGGAGTACAGATTGCGCTATTCATACA
The DNA here is from genome assembly GCA_014607495.2 of Carposina sasakii. Taxonomy (NCBI): domain Eukaryota; kingdom Metazoa; phylum Arthropoda; class Insecta; order Lepidoptera; family Carposinidae; genus Carposina; species Carposina sasakii. The sequence continues at coordinate 8,953,292 of CP053169.1, forward strand.
AATTATAGCTGAGCGAGCATAATGAGTGAGTGGGTGTTGGATGATCTAACAACTACACATACTACCCTCAGAAGTAGTCAGTTAACGTTGTTTTCATGGCGAAGACACCATACAATTTATACATATGCACGCGGCTGTGTTTTTAGAATGGGATAATCAAAAATTCAGGACCACACGAAGAGGATCGCTCCGTTCTACGCGTCTTCTGCGAGAACCACTATAAAGCGGCTATATTGCAGTCTATATATACTTATGTACACACGAATGCTTCCAAAAAGGGGTAGCCAGAACTACAGGGTCACCAAGGAGATCCCATAGCCACGTTGTAGCCCTATAATGTGTTATTTTGATGTACCTATATAAGCCATATAAGCTATAACCCCGAATATAAATTAATTCCTTTAATCTGCTTCAAATCAATCGATAAACAACTTGTGGTGACTCTTACAAAGCTAAAAATAGAATTTAAGCTGTATAAAAGCTGTAAATAGAACCAAATCTACCACAAACGTTTGTCGTTCTAATAAATCGTTGTAATCTCGGGCCGATCTAAACGCGGGCATTAACATAATATTTTCACCTTTGGTTAACCTTACTTAGAAATATTAAGACTATTTGGAGCTCACTTTCATATTGGGTTAGGCGTTAGACGTAAAAAATATAGAATACATTAAAAAAGATGCAACTATACCATGCTTTAATCTAGACTAGACTCGCACTAAGATCCTAAAGCGCGATACACACTGAGCCCGCCGGGCCGCCGACCTATGTCGACCCTACTTAATACTTTTGCAGATATTAAAAAAGCAGGGCGAAGCCAAGCCAAGCAAATCAATTCACAATGCAGCAATAACATTTAGGACACCCAGCACATACAAACAGGACGGCCATGAACTCGACTTGGCAAAGGATCTGTACTAATATCTCCGCGGCAACTATTTTTCCTGACTCATTTTGTCTTTTCATTAGTAGCGTGTTAGGTAGACCAACTTTTTATTACTAAGCCGTTCACCGCGACTTCGGCCGCGTTGATAGAGAAAATCTAAGACATATGAAGGTCATTTAAAAAGTAACCGACATATAAAAACAATTTGCAATTTCAATGTTTTTTTTATTTTAAGTTACTATAACTAGATACTGTCACGTTCGCCATGTCCCATAGGCACACGTACGGTAAGGACCTAGATATAAGGTATGATAATTTAATGTATCAATAATGTTGCTTTGTGCTTGTTACCTACCAGTTGTGCTTGTCAATAAAATAAAATAAAATTCGGGTAAAAATAATAAAATATAGGAGTTAATTTATGTTTACAAAAGCGGGGCGTCGTCGGTAAGCTCATCGCGTTTCGCACATTTCTGCCCAATTCCTTACCCCCAACGTGACTTGTGTTTTGTACTTTCGATTTGAGTATGTATTCCAATATCCAGAACGTAAAAATAATTAATTATAATTGTCGCTCTCTCATCCATATTTCGTACTAATCGAAAGCGACGATGTTGTTAAACCTTGCTCATTCAACTTATCACTCTAATCGTCGTAGGCAACGTTTGGTTATTACCATGAAGAAGGTATAAAAGAGGAGGTGGGGCTATGAACCGAGACTGAGTCATGTGACAATCGTGAGGGCATAACATCATGATAGGGGTGGAGTTTCAGCGCCAGTGTAACGCAGTAGCTGTAACCACACGCTTGTGCTCCGAAATGTAACCGTATTAAAATTACAAAGACACTAGCGCTTTTATCAGGGTACTTTTTTTTACTAAAAACGTAGTACAGTACATTAATTGCCATTCGTAGCTATGTGAAACGCGTAATTGCACTAGTAAGATGACATAAAAAAAAGATCATCTGAACCATTTTTTATTGATAATGAGCAAGCAGTTTGACTAGTCACTACAAGGTGGTTTCTATGTAAATGGGCAGGGCTACAGTGTTTAATGCTCCCCTGATCGTAGAAGATCGGGCGACTTCGTTGTGTGAAGCGAAGTTCGTTGTGTGAAGCGAAGTTCACGTGAAATGAACGAAAAGGAAGTTCGTTGTGTGCAGCGTTCGCTGTGCGAGGCGTTCGTTATGCAGGCACCACTGTATAATTTGCCATCTAGTATAAGAATTGCACTATAAAACAATCTTGACCATTTGATAATGAGCAAGCGTTTGACAGTCACTCAAGGTGGTTTCTATGTAAATGGGCAGGGCTACAGTTTATGCTCCCCTCGTCCCATACTTCCCCCCCGCTCCGTGGCACACTATTTTTGTATGAAAATATACTTAGCCGCAACTCCTCTTTTATTTATACTCCATGGTTATTACTAAACAGGCGACTACATTAATAAACCATCTACATAATATAATGTTATAGTGGTTCGTTTGTTTAGTTTAATGTACCTACGTAGTACATGCTTAATATGACCATAAGAAAAATCCGCGAAATTTAAGATATAGAGCGCCGCACGGCCATCTTTTCTATTATAGATACAATAAAAATAATTCAGTTATTACCGGGTATTTAATAAGAACTCGAATAAAGCCACAAAATTAACATCAAAAGCGAGTATTCCAAGCTTATTGTATAAATTGGCAAGTCTAAACTATTAATAACGCATTTAATTTAATTTGAATAGGACTTCCCACTATGTCCCACAAGTTTGGCTCCACATAATGGGATGTCGTGTCGGCGTCAAAGCCTCCCTTTTACACACACCGTGAAAACATATGATACGTCCTACATGGTGACGATTACGATGTTTCCAATGGTCAGATTGTATAGTTGATGGTTTCTTATCTTGAACTAGTTTTAGAGAACGAGAGCATCAAGTTTCTCCTTCCAATAGGCTATTTGAGTTGAAAAAGTCAGCCCTAAGTATTTACATACATACATACAATCACGCCTTTATCCCTTACGGGGTAGGCAGAACACCAAGGGCCGATAGAACCACATGGTGCCACTTCTGACCAAATTTTGAGGGTAGGTATAGTTGAGATGTACAAGTTGGGTTAGTAGTGACTGGTGGTCAGCCCATCGCCTACAAAACACCAAGACCCTCACATGTCCCTCTACTCTACCCTAAGTATTTGACTACGAAAAAGCTCGTTTTTAATGATCATCGTAGAAAATGCTACGAAAGCGTAGCATGCTACGATCACGAGTAGAGGTGTTAAATGTAACGAAAAAAGCGTACCATATGTATTCGTTACTTTGACCATGAGTAGTCGATTCTTCTGATACCGCATATGGTATAGTATGTAGTATGGTAACGAGTCGAATCGACGTGAACTGTCGACGTAATGTACCAATTTTGCAATGGATTTACGATTTACTTAAATTATATTACAAAGAATAGTAGAAAACTTTTGACGATTTTTTTTTTTAAATTTTATTTTAAACAAACCTAAATATCGTTCTTTGAAATTAGGGATTTAAATTAACCGCATCACATGCATGGGTAGAACATACGATCAAAAACAAACACTATGAATACACCATTTGCGATCCGAAACAGTGTATTATAAGAAAAATACGCATGATACGAAATATGCGAGTAACGAGACGAATTCCTGGGTAACATTTTGTTACTCGGTACTGGGTGGAGTACCCGCCCCCTTATTAGCTAACTAGCAAAAGCAAAGCGATAGCGAAAATTGTACAAAAATCGCTGATTTCTTGTCAAATTCGTATTAACTACGTAAAACAAATTACAAAGGAACTTTGACATTTCAAGGCGAATATTGTACAATTTTCGCTATCGCTTTGCTATTGCAAATTAGGTGATCAGGGGGCCGTTTCTCAGTAACGAATACATACGGTTTGTTACAACTTTACACGATAGTATTTGCTGTGACGACTGTTGACACGTAGTACGATCACGGTTATGTATATTGACGACGCGCTCTAGAAGTCACGTACAGTCCGTTTCACAGAATAACTCCTATGCCTGATTTCGGAACTAACATTTATTGCATGTAGAGATACCGACAAAAAAGTCATACACATAGTAATTGGCCGCGTGGTGCCGGCAGAATAGAATTCGTACCACCCCATATCTGCCCGTGGGTATCGTACGAGGCGATTAAGGGTTTCCGGAAGGTGGGCAGCAGCGCCTGCCGTGTTGACAACATAGTCCAAAATACAAACTGCGGTCACCAACCCGCCTGCCCAGCGTGATAACTATGGGCAAATATCCCCCATGGCAGTCTTGTGGCGTGCCCTGGGGGAGGCCTACATCCAGCAGTGGACTGCAATAGGCTGATGATGATGATGACATAGTAACTAGCGCCGTCATCCAAGGGAACTATTCGGCGAAACTCTATTCGGACGTACATCTACTTAAAATCTCGAAGCAAAAAGTAGCGCGTGTACTTAAGGCCTAAACGCTCGAGTACAAGAAACTCTGGCATACATCCAATGTAAATGGCAGTCAGTAGATTCTACTAAACCTATAGCTATAGTAATACGGTTCATTAATAATGGATTCTTTTTGCAAAAAAATTATGCCTTTCAGTGTTAGAATTGCACAATTGTTTTTGTTGTATTAAGCTTGGTCAGTAATCTATCTATACTAATATTATTTAGCTGAAGAGTTTGTTTGTTTGAACGCGCTAATCTCGGGAATTATTTCAGTGTTAGATAGTCCATTTATCAAGGAAGGCTATAGGCTATATAGCAACCCGCCCCGGCTTCGCACTAGTGCAATGCCCCCTCACGCGGACGAAGTCGTGGGCGACCGCTAGTGGTCAGATAAATCATGGTCGGTAGGTACCGTCACAAATTAAGAAATTAAAACTGTTAACTTCTAGCTGTTGCCCGCGACTTCGTCCGCGTGGAAACCGAACGCCCAACTACATGTATGTACCTAGCTAAATTTCATAAAGATTTGTTAATTAAATACAGCGTGAAGACAAACAAGCTTACTTTCGTATTTATAAATGAGTTGCAATGGGGTAGTTGACTATGGTTGAATTTTAATGACATTTTATACTTATCAGAATAAATCATCAAAATCATACCTATTTGTAAAATTACAATCCATTAAGTGTCCAAATGAGGTAGTAATAAGCCTTCAAAGTTAAGTGGTCAAGTCTATTTTTCTAATGTGAAATTAATTGAAAATTACAATATCATATGTCCACCTGCATCATTAACAGCAACTTTTGTTTTGTGACCATATTTATAAATGCAACATTTAATATAGCTGTATTACAAAAGTTCTTTTACGCGCATATAAGTTACTGAAAGACTGACGTCATATCGTGGCAACCGATTGTATGGTGCGTTTTTTGGCAAGTCTAAAATTGTAATTTTGAAATTGTTATATCCCGGAAGTTTCCAAATGTTTGCAAATGTTTCTTTTAGTTTATAATCTTTCGTTATAAATACAAATAAAAAAACTGTAAACGAACCTATTGGGAGGTGCAGATTGCAGCAAGCAATTGTTTAACAAATACATACTTAACAAAATGTACGAATTCGACAACATGAGCAGTCATCTCAAAGTTTTATAATAATACAAATGAATTACATTACATTGAACTATTTTTTTTCCGGCGGCAAGGAACCCTACGTTTTGCGTGGCCCCACACGCACGTAGCCATGTAAACTCTCATTGATTATTCTAAAGGCGGAAATATGAATTTTAACCTGTTAAGGAAATTTTGTATAAACTTAATATTTAAAATGAAAATTGACTATGGATTTATAGTTTTGTCCTGTAGTTCATTACATCATCATAATATCTACTAAAAGAAAAGATAGGTTACGTACCAATAACAGGCACTATTACTTGAAACTGTATGAAGTATAACTAATATAATAACTTTAAGTAATAAATAAAGGAGAAAATGAAAAAAATCTGCGACCCAGCAGGAACAAACAACAAAAACTGATTTTCAAATTTCCAACCATCTAGATTTCGTTCACAATCTATATGGCTTAGAGATTCAGATTTTTGAGATGTTGCAAAGAGTATTATTGTCAAAAGAGAATGTACCACAAATAATTATATTTTAAGAATAATGGTACCAGAACATTACCTAGGTATACATGTTTTTTAGGAATTTCTTGACATTAACATTCAAAATTATTAATAAAGAAATGGAAAAAATTCCTCACCCGGGTGGGAATCGAACCCACGACCTCTGCATTCCGCGTGTCTCTGCTCTAACCACTGAGCCACCGGGTCAATAAATAAATTAACATTCAACTTCATCATTATATTAATTATCATCCATACAATTTCAGGAATCATTTTATTTAAGACTATGGCTGCATATAACATACAGTTTAGTTAAGTTTCTTTTGGGCTAAACCAATTTTAGGTAGATCAAAGATAACAGTCGATGATGTGCCTTTGATATTTCTCTACCAGTAGCCCAGATAATAAAGTAGATTTATTATTTATTTATTATTATTCTTTAAACATTCTAAAACTTAAAATTAGATACAACGTCCCACAAAACTGCTTGCACCGTTTGACTGTGGGATCCGTGATACCTCAGCTTATACAAAAAAATGTATCTCATGCAAATTTTTAAAGAAAATATAATTTAATAAGAGCTAACAGAAAGGTCTAGTATTTAATAAACTATACAGGGTGTAACAGAAAGGGTATGTTAAGCGAAAAGCTATGTAAATAGCCCACTATAGAGAACCTATTTCCAAAATTTGAGACTCGTAATCACATTTTTATTTTTCAAGATTTTATGAAAATTCCTGAGATATTTAAAAATTCTCCATACTATCGGGAAAAATAAACATGTGATTTCGGGTCTCAAATTTTGTGGATGGGTTCTCTACAGTGGGCTATTTACATAGCTTTTCGCTTAACATACCCTTTTTGTTACACCCTGTATAATAGTAGTAAATTCATACATTTTATTGAGCTTTCTGTAATTTGTAAAAAATATTGCCAATAAAAATTTTGTTCATGGAGATTAGTAAGAATACTAAGATTCCTCACTTAAAACCGTACAGCTATATGTATAACAACCATAAATATTGTGATGAATCATAGACTAGATAAATCTATTTTGTAAATGAAACCGGAAAGAACTAAAAAGCTTATGCTGACAACGTTATGAGTGTCGCTTATGTATATAAAGATATTGCAAACAATATGTAGTTCACCTCCTAAAATTGAAAGATCACTTTACTTATTTTAAGTTAATCAAAATTTGAAATTTTATTTTGTATCTGAGTGAGCCTAGGAAAACGTTAAAATAGTTCAACAAGGTAGGTGACACTGCCATAGAGTTCTAGCAAATGAAGCTGCAGTGGTACCACCTCTGGCATATTTATAGCTATAAAAGTTTGTAATAACTTACATTTTCCAGAGAATTGAAACCCCTGTCCCAGCTGCTGACAGGTGTACCACCAAACAGGTATCCTGGATAACCTCGGTCACACATTTAGCAAATTTCCCTTCCAAATTCAAACAAAACACTATGACTATGATCGTTTGTGTACTCTTACAACATATTTATGTATGTTGCTGCTATCCACTAGTCCTGAAATAGAAATATAATAATTACAAATAAATATGCGGCCGATTGGTGTAGTTGGTAGTGACCCTGCCTGCGACGCCATAGGTCCTGGGTTCGAATCCCGGTAGGTGCAAACATTGATGTGATGAATATCGATGTTTGTTTCAGAGTCATGGATGTTTTTATACTTATCTATGTAATTATATACTGTTGCTTAGTACCCACGACAAAAGACCTTAGGTATCTTAGTGTGGGACTAGGTCAATGTGTTGTGAAATGTGTGAATATTTATTTATTTATTTACCATGTTAATTTTTTCTTAGGATTACTATATACTTTTAGAAATCTAGTAGGCTCTAACTTTTTGACTGTTATTGAGGTCAATAACTTTTTAAAGGTCAATGCCCCTATTTTCAAACTTAAATTCGTTATTTATACTATGTATGTACATATAAATAAATAAATAAATAAATATTCACACACTTCACAACACATTGACTTAGTCCTACACTAAGATCCCTAAGGTCTTGTGTCGTGGGTATAAGCATATATAAATACATAGAAATATATAAACATTTCGGAAACAAACATCGATATTCAACATATTTTGATACCGGGATGAACCCAGGACCTTGGCGTCGCAAGGGCCACTATACACCAATCGCCGTATTGTAAATTGTATGTATATCTATTATTTATTGATGAATTCTATTATTGTCTAATATTGATCTAATTCTATCTAATATATAATTGTAAATGTTTATTTAGCGAGTGTATATCCGGAAAAAATAAGCTTAAGTTATTGATTTTTAGAATCAAAACAGGGAACCCATACAAGGATAAACTTATTAGTTTGTAAGAGTGCATATTAATAAAATTTGCAAATAAATAAACCTCAAAATAAAGTGAATTATTAGTGATACAATCATTTAATTCCAATAAATAGTCATAAAATGAAATAAATTATGCATTTACTTTATTGGAGTACCTGGCCTGGCATTCATTTTAGGATTCAGGTGTAAAATTTAATGCTACCATTATACTTACTAACACTAGTTGTTCACCTCCAAATTGTATTTATTCTTGATATTCTTAAATTCTACACACATCCAACAAACAACAAAACGAAATAAAATTTATCAATCTCGCTCGCCCTTCGATGTATAGGTAGCCGTACTGACAGCCAGCATGACAGCTGATTGATTGAAGAATTGAGTGAATTATACGAATGATATTTTCTATATCTCCGCCCAAATGCCCACTTCTGCTAAATTTTTACACCAGACGATCAAACATGTTTGATAAGGTATTACTTGATTTTGTGCGCTGTCGCTTAATTTCATCATCTTCCTGCCCTAAAGGCTGGTTTTTTGTAATACATAAATTTTACTCTCGGCCGTGTTCCCGGACTAAAGGATCATAAAGGAAATCCCCACATATAGCAATGTGAAGCCAAATGTAAAAAAAAATACTGAAAGAACAAGAATGCCGTTGTGTTCTATGTTCAACGTTAAACTCTTACGACACACGCATGGAAGGAGATACAGCAGATGTGCTCCAATTAGCTTCACTTAGTTAGGCGATAATCACACTAGGTACAGATTTAGATTTTTTTGCAACGCCGCAATTCGTAAAACATGTTAGAGCAGCCGCGGCTCGTGAATTTTTTTATGGGGGTTCACAAAAATAAAAAAGAAAGCTAGAACTTACTATTTATTATGATTTGTATAAATATATAATTCCGGGACTCGGAGTTTCCATAGTTTCATCATGGCCCCGTAACGCGACTTGAAATGATCCACAAAATACCACACAATCTATTATTTTCTAATAAAACATACATTATTCCATTTTTGATACGAAATGTAGCACACAAACAATCTTTAATATTCAATTCCATTGAAAACTCCGTAAAAACTGCGAAATAACTTGCAAAGCCGACCCGCACATTTGTTAGTAAACAACTGTAAAATCGGCAACATCGCTCGCGACAGCACGCAGGATCCCCGTGCGCGCCTCAACCACAGTATTACATACTGTGCCTCAGCCCACGGTTTGGCAACGCCGCGCGTGGCTGCGCTCCCGTGCGCTCCAGATTAGGCTATTTTCTCATACGAACGCGTCGGGCTATGTTGATGTTTCTCTTTCGCACTCATTACATACAGTCGTTCTACGTGATCGCCAATCGCCCGCGTACATGTTAGCATCGGTACTTGACACGAACGCGAAGGCGCGTAGTCATAGGTAGGTAGGTAACCTATTAGTAGATTTAAATAGAAAATATATTATACTGTAATTACCTATAGTTATATTATATGTGACTAGCTATGATAAAGAGTTTGATTACCTATGTTATTTTCGTGGGTGGGAGTGCACTGCACCGGCGCTCCTTAGGACGAGCCACCTGTGTGTTAGAGATAAGCTCGCCTTTGTAGATTATCTTCTAAAATATTGTATCTTGTGTGTTTTTTTCTGTGTACAGTAAAGAAATAAGAAAAACATCGACTACCACATACTGACAACGCGGTTAGTAAATTACATAGAAAAAATATGCCACTGCGCGCCCCGCACGGTGTTGCAGAGCAGTGTGCCGTCTTACTGGTGAGAATGGGCCTTCCCTTGAGTCACCTTACGCGATACTCCGCTAGCTTCATCCACCGGTGACAATCAGGCGTATCTATCGGCTTCTTTTTTAAGTTTTAATAAATGGTCGGTCATTGCTATAAACATTTTGACCTTCTGGTATAAAAGATTCTGGCCCAGGGTGGGGCAACCAAATTTCTCGCGACCACATTTTATAGTACGGCCATTGTCGAATTACTAGCAACACGTTTGGGCTTGGAATACTCAGAGTCCGAGTATAATTAGATAATCATTTGTATTTATTGACTGGAGATAAAAAAATAGGACAAGTTAGGTAATTATTTTGCTCCGTGATTAGTGTTGAGTAGGACAGAGGCACTTCATTTGTCCCGTGACGTCAAAATGTAAGGTGCCTCGAAATTTTAAATTGTACTACTTCAATTTCTTGTCGCGGTCGAGCTTGAACCGAGCGAGCAGGCAGACAAACGACAAGCACGTCACGTGATCACGTCACGGTCGTCGCGTCTGACATTTTGAGCGAGAGAGAAATAATTGTCTTCCATGCGAGGCGAGGCGCCATGACAAAAGCACGTCGCGTCTGACATTTGAGGCGTCAGGAGGCGCGCATATTTCGTACATAATAACTTCAAATGGTTCAGTCAAGGTACGCCTCGCCTCATAAGTGGGACAACTGGCTCAGGACAAAAAAGAGGCTACTACAAACTCTTTTTCAAGTCGTGTCCTACTCAACACTATCCGTGATCTTTTGCTAAAGAGTGCCAATCTAACTGTCAACTCAGTTAGGGATGGGGCACGTATTTAGTAATGTAACAACTCGATTCGCTACACCACCCCCCTACGAAGATAATTAATCCCACCAAAAAAATTTGTTAACATTGAACATATTGATTATAATCACTTTTAAATATCTAAATTCTTAAATTTAACGCGTCTGCCTAACCGTGTGGTGTAAGCCTTCTCAGGCAAGTCGTTTACGGCAGCCCTATCTGAAACTTCAGTTTCAGGCACAGGACTGTTCTCCGACATGATAGGAACCGGAACCCTCGTAGCAGGACCCTGAGTAGCATTTGTAGGGTCGAGGTCAATGAAAGCTGGCTTAAGCCTATCTACACTAACAACAACTGGCCTCCCTCTAATAGCAAGAGTGTAGGTTTTGCCATCATCTGAGCGTCCTAGCACTTTATGTGGATCGGTGTATGGTGGCTGTAGAGCTCTCCGGACGGTATCATCCCCTTAGAAAAACATGAGATGCAGTTGGAAGATTCTTAAACATAAATGATGCATGTTCGCCGTGCCTTGATGCAGCAACAGGGCGAATTGCCGACATTTTGTGCCTTAGCTGAACTACAAAATCTGCAGGATCTTCAACTCTGTTAGAGGATTGGCAAGGGATAGGAATTCTCCAGGGAGCCTTAGAGGTTTGCCGTAGAGAAATTCAGCGACAGTAGCCTTTAAATCTTCTTTGAATGCTGATAGCATCCCCAAAAGAACCATGGGAAGGGATCTTATCCAGGTTTCACCATGGCACATTAAAGCGCCTTTTAGCTGGCGATGAACTCACTCAATCATCCCGTTCGCACTGGGGTGGTAAGAGGTCGTTCTAATAAGTTTAGTAGCAAATTTCCGGACAAGACGCTGAAACAAATCAGATTCGAACTGCGAGCCTTGATCAGTGGTAATTATCGCTGGGATTCCAAACCACGGAATCCATTCTCTGGTAAATGTCTCAGTCACTTCTTCAGTGGTGATTGAACGTATTGGCCATACTTCTGGCCATCTGGTCACCCTATCGATAGCTGTTAAGCAATATCGATATTCGTTACATACTGGCAAAGGACCAACAATGTCTATATGAACATGTAAAAAACGACCAGACGGTGATTGGAACATGCCAATTGGTGCAGAATTATGCCGGGAAATTTTACTAGGCTGGCATGCCTCGCAGGAACGAGACCAAGTTCGGCAGTCCCTTTTTACCGAGGGACAAACGAAACGATCAACAACAAGACGCGTGGTTGCGTTAGTTCCCGGGTGGCTTAGATTGTGCAATTTATCAAATGCAGCACGGCGAAAGGTAGGGGTCAAATAAGGCCGAGGTTTACCCGTAGATATATCACAATAAACAGAAACATTAGACCCTGGTACACATATTTTTGTAAGTTTAAGACTTGATCCGCCTTGCACCAAATTATTTAATTCCTGATCGGAAGCTTGTGATCTTATGAGATTGTCGTAATCCAATTCTGCGGAAATGGTATCGATCCCAATGCGTGACATAGTATCAGCCACGACATTGTCCTCTCCTTTAATATATTGTATGTCGGTAGTAAATTGGCTAATAAACGACAATTGATTTAGCTGCGGTGGAGGGAGTTTGTCACGGCGCTACAAGAATGCATATAAAAGTGGTTTATGATCTGTAAAAATAGTCGCATGCTGTACCTCTAAAATATAGCGAAAATGCTGGACACTCTCGTATACTGCAAGCAGTTCTCTGTAGTAAGCTTAAAAACTTCTTGCTAAAAAATGAGAATGGAAACCATTAGCCGTTGATTTGCTGTTGAAGACAGGAACCGATGTGGATACCAGAGGCATCGGTGAATAGACCCAATTTAGCATTGCTAACCGGGTGTTGTAGTAAAGTAGCCTTCGACAAACTCGCCTTACATGTGTTGAATATTTGCAAGAGCTCGGGAGTCCAAGGAAAAGGTTTCGCACCCTTGCTATTAGTGGAAACTAATGTTTCGATTAAGGGTGCTTGGTACTCCGCGGCACGAGGAATAAATTTCCGGTAGTAATTTAGCATGCCGAGGAATCGACGCATGCCTTGTACAGTTTCAGGAGGAGGAAAATCTTTTAATGTTTGAATGCGTTCCTGAGGAGGACGAGTGCCGTCGCTGCTAATGTGGTAACCCAAGAATATTACTTCCTCTGCTCCCAGTACACATTTTGAAGGATTCACTACTACCCCCATAATCCTGCAGGCGCCTGAAAAGGATACGTAGACATTGCAAAGTAAAGGAAAAGAAAATAACTTGTGTGAATGAGTAGGTACTTGCAGTTCGACAGTTGTTAGTATTTATGACACTATGCAAAAGCACTTTTTATTAAAAGGACGACACAACACCCACCAATTATCACATGCAAACTCTTCTGAAACGGGGATAACAAACTGCCTGCTTGTTCGATAGACACAAGGAGAAGGTAGGTATGATCTGTGTGATTGGGGGAACAATTGTAATAGTAGTCTTCACCGAAATCAATGTGTGTTCCTGCTCTTGTTGTTTTATTTGTGGACTCTGCAATTCGGTAGGTAACTGAAGGTTCTTCACGGGTCAAGAAATCATGAATAAATAGTTGAATCAGAACAGAAGAATTCCGCAGCAACCACTGCTCCGTATATTTATGTGACACCGATGAACCTTTAGCGTGCCATCACGTCGGGGTCACCAATTTGGGCTTGGAATACCAGTCAGAGTCCGAGAATAATTTTTGCTTAGTTAGATCTTTTATTTGTATTTATTGACAACAGCACGGAGATAATAAAAATAGGACAACAGTTAGGTAATTATTTTATTCCGTGATCTTTTGCTAAAGAGCGCCAATCTAACTGTCAAATCAGTTAAGGATGAGGCGCGTATTTAGTGATGAACAACTCGATTCGCTACACACGCACGGATACGGAGATGATCCATAGATAAAGAAGACGAATTAGAATTCTGTTTTCATTCATTCATTCTCATTTGATTACGAAGCCGCGGCCGCCGCCATTTTGTATACTGTGGTGGTGGATGATTGTTGAGGTTTTATTTTACTAGAATTCTTGGATGATCCTGAAGCAGCGTATGTGATTTAGTGAAAATATTGTGCTATAATGCTTTTATAATTAGGAATTCCTGTTAAATATACTGATATTAGGAGGTAAGTTAACTTTACATTGATTGTAGTGGGCGAGTACGTACGTGTAATTTTATGACCACAATTATTATCGGTTTGGTAAGCCATTATGGCTTGTCTTGGTTGTTGCAATATGTGACAAAATAGTAAGTAAAGATTATGCGATTTTCTAAGATTGCCATCTAACGAGCGTTTATTTGCCATGAGTCATGCACTTATGTACTTACCTATGTACCTATTTAGGCTAGGTAGGTATATTAGAATAAAGTCCGCGATAAGCATTTTTTAAAGACAATTCTATTGTGTGAACCTTACATTTTTAAAATAATAAAAAATTAAAGGTTATCTACAACATTCGTCGTCCATGATAATATGCACTTATAAGACAATTCTCTGTATAAAATTGTAGCACACATATTTATTTGTACTAATTGTACTTTAAGGTAGCAACAATATGATATTATTACTTGTAAAAATGGACCAAGTGTTTTTTTGTGTTACAGGCGACAAGCTAGTGTAACCATGAGTGTCATCATCAGACTTCAGAATTTGCCGTGGTCGGCAAATGCATTGGATATTAGGAATTTCTTTCGGGGCCTGTCCATTCCGGAAGGGGGCGTGCACATCGTAGGTGGTGAACTCGGAGATGCTTTCATTGCGTTCAGGTAGCTATAATTCTATTCACAACAATGTTAAGTCTACAAATATGATCTGAAATATTTTCTTTGATGTGATTTTATGAAAATATTGCAGATTTTGATCTCAGCTTAGTATTATAAGTAGATTGTAAGTATTTATTTTATTATAATAAAGGAGACAACACAATTTGTGTTTATACCCAGAAAACAAGACACCTATGTTAGTTTACATAAGCTTTATTTTGCTGGATTAGGATTACGATTCTTTCAAATTTTAGGTTAGTACAGCGTATAAATTTAGGTGCTGAAAATAATTACTACCACTCAGTGACAATAAAAATAGCTTAAGTCTAGTAACACATATTGAAGTGATATTTTTCATTATAGTATTACTAAACAAAAGAATATGTTTGTAATAAGATAATGGAAGTGCACTTTCTCAAACATGCATTATTATGCATTTTACTCATATCTCAAATTATATTACTATTTCCAAAAAGATCACAACTATTTACCTATAGAATACATAGAAATTACTAGTATACTAACTCAAATAAAATACTTATAGGCATTACACATAATTTCTGGGGCTATAACCATTAATAGGAAACAAACCCTTATTTTTGTAGAACTAGTTCATTAAGTTATCAACCTTGCCTCATTACATCCTGCGTTACTGCTGTCATAAAAGGAGATACTTTTAGGTACTTAGTAATATTTTGCAGTTTTTGATTGGAGATAGATGGCTTCATAACTGTAACCTCTGGGTGAGTATCTTAGCTTAAGTCTTACTGTTTTGCGATTAATGCTGAGATGTTGCTGGAGGAGCTAGGTTTTGGTAAGTTTTTTTACGTAAAATGTTAATTAATTGACTGTAAAAAGTATAGGATTTCTGTGTTTCAAAGTGAGTGGGGAGCCAGTGTAGTACCTATTACGTTTCATGATTTCATTATGTTTCCAATCTGTGATCTTACTATTATTTTAGATTGAGGATAGTGATGATAATGATGTGACGGGGAATGGGATGACATAATATACATTTACCATACATTATGCTTTTTAAGACATTAATATTGCAATATATTTTGTTGCGCCTGCAACAAATATTTATTTATCTGGCCTCTTATATGTATTGAATTAGGTCTTGATATGATTTTTAAAAATATTACTAAGTCTTTTATGGCCACTTAATACACTTATTGCGAGTTTGCACTATCAAACTCGTTTGCGTTAACATTTAGTATTTGTTTAGCGCTTTTGTCTCTTTGGAGTATCATGATTGGCTGGACATAGATATGTATGTAGAGACCTATATATGTAGAGCTACTTATGTTAGGCGTGATAAATATTATTATACCTTAAACTTATATGAATGGTTATCTTTCGCTTCATACCTACCAACTTATATATTCCAGAATGGCCCCCTGATTACTTAATTTGCAATAGCAAAACCCAAGCAGCGCGATAGCGAAAATTGAGAGAGTGTGCGTACGTGCAACGAGCGCTAGGCGTCGTCCCGCGCCCCGCACCTCGCCCCGCGCACACACACATTCTCAATTTTCGCTATTGCTTCAGCTCTGCCACTGCTAGTTACATAATCAGAGGGTGGTTTATAGTAACTTTGGAGTTACATAGAAACTGAAATTATATGTATTATCTTAAAAGATTGAGTAAAACATTTATGAGCACCGGATAATTTATCCAACAAAGTTGGATGGATGCCAAAGTTAACAGACCATGTAGACTGTAGAGCAGAGGTGGCCCGTTCAACCCAAGTCCCATCTACTGTTCACTGACGACACCCTGTGCGATCTACTAAATACATACCTACTTCTTGAAATTTTTAATGAAACAGCACAGTTTAGTACACTATTTTATTGTGCCTTGTCACAATTAGTTAATAGGAATATGAATCAGATTCCTATTAACTAATTAGATTTATAAGTAAGTCCACAGAAACAGTTTCTTTGTTAGGAATATTTAAATTACTGTTAATTTTAAACTCGTTAACTTAACGTTCAGCTCTATGACTAACTATTATTTAACAGTTTATACTCGTACAATTTTGCATTCAAACTAAATGGTATCAGGCATTACTATTCGGAACTTAGCAACTGGGTTTCGCCACCACCGGGCACTCTGCTGCCTCTCGTAATTTGACAACCGAAGAATCATGACTCACGATCTTTGTCATGAAGTCATGATTGCTATGATATCGCAGGCTACTACACACGCGAAACCTACCACGCAATTCGTTAGCTGCTACTCCGAAAAGATTTCCATCGCCAACTTCTTTAGGACTAAAGCCGAGATAAGTGTAACTAATCAGGCACTTTATTTTAGAATTTTAGCTATTTCCCGAATTAGCTCTAACATCTTGATATAATCCACGCGACCTTATGGACCCTTCCTAGAAAGCTTTTGTCAAAGGCATTGAAAATTTGAAATGCGCAGACGAACCCTTTAGTGCTCCCTTTAGAACAGACGAGGGAAACAGCTGGAATGGGAGGGGGGAATAGAGGCGACTCGAATCATGCTAAGATGATAAATATACATAAAAATTAACCAGGCTATAAATTAGGTGTCGACTGTATCAACGGAAACACTGTAGGGCGAAAGACCTTTAATTAATTATCATAGGCCCCCCGACTAGAATTGACGGCTTCTGTGATCGTACCTTCAATATGGAATACGGTTCTTTAGTTATGTAGGTCTACCTGATGCTAAGCGACGCTCCAGATTTCCCATGGGAACTTCAGAGGAAAACTTATGAACGCCATATATACCCATTGGCGTCAAGTTTGAAAGAAATCTATGATCTTTCTAATGTTACACTAGGTACAGGACTACAGAATGAAAGACGGCTAATACAAACGATGCTGCGTTGAAAGAACTTGATGCTCTGGCAGTACCACCCTAGTTTTAACGAATATCGTGCGCCTGCTAACTTAACTATTAGGGCCTTCTATGGATCTTGATTCATTGGTGCTTTTGTTAGAAACCTGACAACTTCTTGAATAGCATACGAAAATGATTTCATTTCAGACTGATTGAAAACCTAAGCTGTGGTCTCGACTTGTTTTCTCTAGAGGTAGTCCAGATTTCCTGATTGCTTTCTCTACCAAACCGACTCTATTAACTTACGTATAGTATTACCTCTAAAATGACTCGAAACTTAACTAAAACTGACTTGGTAATCACATTCTCTTTCTAAAATTATCCGCAGAAACCGTATTATGTACTCAATTTATTGCTTGCGTAAATGCGTAGTACCACTGAAGAATATCCACCATTGATTTTTTTTTTTTATAAAAAAAAAGTGGATTGCGATTACCAACTTTGTTGCGGTATGCGAATTAGAAGCGCGTTCGTCAAGCACGAAGAATTTCGTACAATGATCCGTTAAAATCTATCTCTGTCGCACGCACACAAATGTATTGTCGCACTCTAGCTATCGCAGTAAGTCACTAACCTCTGCTCTTGGGTCAATGCTGCGAAGCTGTATAGCGGTTATATGCAAACTTTTCAGCTGATCTATTTAAGAACTGCAGTAGAAAATAGGACATCTCCCTTGGAAGTGATCTAGTTCGAGCACTAATTATTAGCTTTACTTATAAAGAGGTTTTTTAAAGGCAACTTAGTAGACAGTAGCTGAGTAGTGTAGATGTTTTCTGGTTAAAAAGGCTTAATTTTTAAAAATCTACTACAATCAAATCCGTTCTGTCGTTGCGGCGCGGCGTGCTTGAGAATCAGTCATCTAAAGTTCACTTAGCATATACATTAAACTGGGCAAACATGAAGGCTACTGGCATTGGGGGGTTCCCTGGGGGATGCCTACGTCCAGCAGTGGATTGCAATAGGCTGGTGTAATGGTACATTCACGTAATAACTTAATGACAATATTACTAGATACATTGGTAGGAACTTACCTGAAAAACGTGGAGTTACATAGTAGGTTTATGCATAAAGCAGTAAGTTTTCACATAAATAGATACGCTACATACTACTTACTGATCTGTTGCTGGTAAGTCTCCGAATCTTAAAACAAACGCTAGTACTAATATGTGCTATCTATCTATCAAACAATGTTTTTCTCAATATAATATCTACGTATCTAATGTGCTACGGTCCCCTGATTACGTAAAAGCAATAGCAAAGCCGAAGCAAAGCGATAACGAAAATTGTACAATATTCGCCTTGAAATGTCAAAGTTCCTTTGAAATTCGTTTTACGTAATGCGAATTTGACAAGCAATCAGCGATTTTTGTAAAATTTTCGCTATCGCTTTACTTTTGCTAGTTAGGTAATAAGGGGGCCGATCATCCAATACTTTATTCTAGGTAGGTATGTCAGACAGAACACAATGATGGCTGAAAGTATTAGCAGATTCTTAGTGTTTCGCAGTATTTCTTCAGTACTTACTTGATACAGCTCCCGTCATCTCGACTCTTGCAACAGAGACTGGTAAAGTAGTGTCGATGTCAGCTTATAAAATTTTATCTGCTATTCTGTCCACATAGAATAGAAATTTAACCATATCTCAAGGGAGGTGATAATTCGCCGTCCGTAACATTTTATTAAATTTTTTTATAATCTAAACGCAGCGATTGGTAGGTACTGTAGATGGGACTTCATGTATAATTTAATGCATTATTATCTGAAAAAAGCAGAATTATTTCAACAAAAAAAGGTGCAACTTCGTCCGCAGCAGCTACGACGTAGGCAACATGGAATGCTTGCTTACGAACATATACTTTCTCCACCTATTTTATTAAATGAATGTGCAATAACTTGAGGAACCGTTTTCCATATTGCTGATTCGGACACTTAAAAAAAGTCTGTGACATATTCTGACTGGACTCTTAATAAACCTAAATCTGTTCCTAAAACATCTTCTAAGTCTGAACTTATAGGATTATGTGAATTGTGCAGAATCAGAACAGAAATTCGTATAGACTTCTATTAATTCTTACGCCGCGGCAGGTTTTATCTGATGCTTCTCCAGTTCCTCACGGATTCCAGACATGCATCGCTAGTTAGGTCTTCAGTGCTCTCGGAAAAAGTTCAACATTATATAAAAATGTAGGACGCCTTTAGCTCACGCCCTCTCAGAGGGCTTCTATTTCTGTAAAATTTCAAGTTCTCTACATTGTAGCACTTTTCTATAAGTATTTTCGTATTTTAGGCAGGCAACATGGTCGTGCCAATTATTTCAAATAATTCTAGAACTCTGTTACGTAGTCTCAATGTATTTATAACTCAAAACCACTCTACCTAAACATCCAGTTGAAGTAAAGTTGTACTAGTAGGTCATCCATCACATCATCTCACAGTACAAGGCATCATTTAGAAATCGCAGTTACCCTCAAATCCTGCTGACTTTAGGAAGAATCGTTCATGAATATGTTTGGACAGACTGTTATACCTAAAAAGATACAGAAAGATACCTGAAGAGGATACAGGAAGCAACCGCTAGATATCAATTAACGACTAACTTGAAGATGGCGGTCACTATTATTAGAGTTCGATGCATTTGTTTGTACTTGGAAATCGCAATGGCATGGACTACTAATATCGTTTTTAGGAGTTATCTCTCAAAGAAACGCAATACATAGTTGTAAATGGCAGTTACTTGTAAATTTTAACGATGACGACGACCACAGATGCCAGCCACTTGGAAAACAGGTGGTTTCGCAGATATCGATTTTGAAAACAATTACAATGAAACATTTGAAATAGCGGCCTAAAGCTATGCTATGGTTTTCTAGAATAACGGCGCTGACATAGAAAATGGTCCTCTACGGCACCGCTATCCTAGGAAACCGTAACTTGGACAAAATGAAACCTCTGCATTTCTTCCTTACCAGTATCACAGCCTGCATGATAAAAGATATTTCTCGAATTTTAGAATAGAGAAGAAAAGATTTGACCATGTTGGAGAATAACTTACGGTCTTAGTTACCTACATACCTATCGCCAACAAAATGGACACGCCATGAGCTCATAGTTTCAGTCGTAGATTATTTCGTTATCACAGTTCCGGTCGGATATTTTATTACCATAGTGCGTATGTATAGGTAGTTACATACCTACATCGAGTATTGAAACTGTTGTTCAATTGACACAGTGGATGAAATGGCACAGTTGTCCAGATGATCCTAAAGGGAGTATGAGATATTACTTCTGATCCCGAACACAGGTGCTGTTAGTTTTTTCGAAACTTTATCTATCTACTCTGCAAAATAGAAGTGAGGTTCCAGAATTCTATCTAAGCTTTAGTTAGGTATATTAAATATCATAATATCTACTGGAAATAAACAGTTATCAGCGAGTTATTTTCTACTTTATTTTGATTGGCAATTGGATTGAAGGGAGCTGAATAACAGGTACAGTTTCGTAAACATTACTCTAGCTGGATAAATATGCTATAACCAGAATACCTCTTTGTAGTTTCTTAACATTAATCTGACAGATGATATATGTAGGTTAAGTCCTAGTTCCTCCAAAATCGGAAGGATTTCATCCGATCTCCAAATCAATTCGCTGGTCACTAATGAAACAATTTGCACTTGGAACAACCTACTTGCCAGATGGTTAGAAGAAACAATGCTACGTGTTAAAAAATATGTAACTCAAAACCT
Source organism: Carposina sasakii (assembly GCA_014607495.2). Taxonomy (NCBI): domain Eukaryota; kingdom Metazoa; phylum Arthropoda; class Insecta; order Lepidoptera; family Carposinidae; genus Carposina; species Carposina sasakii. The sequence goes on from CP053169.1 coordinate 8,974,552, forward strand.
GGTTCTCATAGCCAAACGCACGGAGGTGGCTATGGACTTCATTATCAGTCTAGAATAGGTACCTACATTCTGCCACCGATCCCGTCGCTAACCTAAATCACTGTCCACATATCTAGACACGCTGTAGCGTGTCAATCCAAAGTTCCAGCTAGCAGAACTGGCGAGCAGCACCGTGTGTAATTTTACACGAACCATTTGGAGCCACTTTTGACACCCTCACAATTCAAAAACTGTTTTACGTAAACTTGTCAAATGGCTCACATATTAAGGCTTGCGAAATTGATATGTGTTCCAAGTTTCTCCAACGGTTAGTTAGATATTAACGTCCAAAAATCGTCAATTTTATCACTGACTGATCTATACAGGGTAACAATATGTAACAGAAAGGGTATGTTAAGCGAAAAGCTATGTAAATAGCCCACTATAGAGAACCTATCCACAAAATTTGAGATCTCTAACTCAAAAACTCTAACCCAGTTCCAGATGACCTAGAAAGTACAAATTTGGCATACGGATAGGTAATACGTGAATGCAAAGGGAAAAATCTGAAACTGGTATATTTTCATCATTTTATTATAATTTTTCACTTAATTGTTCTCCCCATACAAAATTAAGTACTACTTGGTTAACTAGATGGCGCTACTAGAGTAATTAGAACGCGATATCAAGTTATATTTTCTTTTAAGTACGTTCAACGAGTCGTACAAATTCAGGGTTGCGTGAGATTATCGTAGAGTATGTACATGCATGTTGTGTTGTGGCTGGGCTGGGATGATGTATGTATGTACGTACACTCACTAGCGGCACTAGCGCTCCAAAGAGGGTTCTTTTCTTACTGCTCGCTCTGAAGAGTCGATCGAGCGAGCATGCATGATTGATTCTTTTCTTTCGGCAATTTAGCGGCTTCTTTTATTACGAATAATTTACTTAGGTACTAATAATTATGTATGTATGTACAAAAAGTTATCTCTGATATCTCATCAAAACATAAGAACTAGCCTAATCAGACCTCAGGCTACAATATATTATATTAAGTTATAAGAAGAAATTATATTTTATGTTGTTATAAATACGTTTCAGGACTGACCATTGAACTTGGCACCCATTTAGATATCACTTCTTTTGTCTTTGGCTCTCTTTTTCACATTTATGTTTTGATGAGATAACTATTACACAAACCTTAACTTTGTTACGGAGTAACACTTCTTTAGCACTTATGAGGAAAATCGAAAGCGTTCGATTTAGTTCACCATACTGGAGAGTAGCACTATGGTGTACATGGTAAGGAATAAGGCCCTCTGCCTTCGTATATCCTATCTGAAATATAGTATTCGGGTTGTAGACCAGCAAGCAGTCTCTGGGATTGCACTTGGTGTTCCACAGGAATAAATCCTCGGTCCATTTCTTTAATGTATTTTATAGATTTTTGTATTTGATAAATATGAAGAAAGATAATGGATACTATATAGTATATTTTGCAAATGATATTAATGATCTTTTTGAATAGTTTAGAATATATATCTCTTAATAGAAATCTGTTACCCTACTCCCGAATACCTATAGGTAGGTACTTGCTTACCTAAAGTACTTCAGACTTTCTCATAGAAAATGTAATTTCCACTTTTTGACGGCCGACTAGTCTAGTAGGTAGTGACCCTGCCTGCGACGCCATAGGTCCTAGGTTCGAATCCCGGTAGGTGCAAACATTGATGAATATCAATGTTTGTTTCCGAGTCATGGATGTTTCTATACTTATCTTTTTTGTGTTTGTTTTTTTTTTTGTTTGTTTTATTTACAACACATTGTATTTATCTTGTGTCGTGGGTACTACAACGTATATAAATACATAGCATCCATGAGTCGATATTCCCACGACACCGGGAAGACCTATGGCGTCGCAGGCAGGGCCACTCTTCGGCCGTCTATCTATGTATTTATATACCGTTGCTTAGTACCCACGACACAAGACCTTAGGGATCTTACTGTGGGACTAGGTTAATGTGTTTGTGTAGTATGTGAACACTTTCATTACCTTATGTTTTGTTATTAGGGTTAGGTAACTTACGGTCTTAATACTAACAAACCATCATCATAGCCGGACTATGGAGGGTAGACATAAGCTCTTATATGGCGGAAAGATTGAAAGTATTTGCTGTATAAGTATTGTAATTCATATTCAAATCCCATTCAAAGTAGAGACGCTGGAGTAGCAAGAAAATAACAGTTATTGTTAAGTCCTTATATCTACTATCCACAACTTCGACTTTAAGGGCCCACGAGTCGGGTATTTAACGTTTCTGGCGCTGGGCGTTGTTCTTGAAAATCTTAATATTTGTTGCACGCGTAGAGTAATAAATTAGACAAAGTAAATGTATAATTTAGGAGCTTTGCGTGCGGCAACCCAGGAGGGGGTATCGCATCTAGCCCGGTGACTTGACGGTTTTGACTCGGTGATATGTTTTCCGGGCCTGGTGACACAAATCAAGTGCCATCATCCCTGGTATGAGGAGAAAAGAGGATACGCCTCGTAATTTGTGAAATATTTAGTATGTTTGTGGGTTCGATTCCCACTCGGGTGAAGAATTTTTTCCATTTCTTTATTAATAATTTTATAAAATATGTACTACCTAACTACATGCATCTATAAAAGGGATTGAACTACGACAATTTTTTCCCCAAGAACTTAATTTACTATTTCACGTTCGCCATTCGGCGAACCCTGCTTGTCCCATTTGCTCTTGAGACATAAATCATTAGATTCGTCTTGTCGTGATAGTAATAGTGACACTGGGTAAGACAGGTTAAATACATAAAAAAATGTGAGCCAAGTGTGTGAAAATGAGAAGACATGTATGATAAACAGACATAATTTAAATTTAATCTCAATATTGAGAAATTGGCATGGAGACGGTATAAAAGAGGAGGTGGGACTATGAACTGAGTCTTGTGGCAATCGCGAGGCCATGACGTCATGATAGGAGCGGAGCTTTAAGGCCAGTGTGTGTAACGCAGTAGCTGTAACCACATGCTTATGCATAAGTAGTTTGGCTAGTCACTACAAGGTGGTTACTATGTAAATGCGCAGGGCTACAGTGTTAGGATGCACCACTCGTCCCATACTTCACCCCCGCTCAGCGGCACACTATTTTTGTATAAAAATGTATTTAGCCGCTGCTCCTCTTTTATTTCTTCATGGAAATTGGTCAATGTGAGGCTAAGTAAGAGCGACGACATGCCTCGCGCCCATAGCACACGTCAGCCGCGAAACGAAACAGCAGAACTAGTCGGGTTATCTAAATGGATACAGTTGATGTTGCCCTCTATCTTAAATTCATCAAGTTGCAGAGAAAGACTGCATCAATTTTATCCTTTGGATAGCCTTTTTCTTTACCAATGGAAGATTTGTCCCTACGAAAAAGGGTATTCTACCTTTTAGTATGGGAAATACCCCCACTTAGTTGTTCCTATATGTATAGCAGTGGAAAATATTCCACATAACCAAATTAATTAGGTAAGTGGTACATAGTAGGTATGAGATTCTAATATCCACCTAAATAAGAAATAGAAACCCAACTTTCAACATCTTAAATCATTAATGAATTTAGTTCAGAACACTTCAAAACAGGGATTCACTCTTGTGCATTTTTAACTGACTTAAAAAAAGGAGGAGGTTCTCAATTCGTCTGTATATATAATTTTTTTATGTATGTTCACCGGTATTTTCTTGGATAGAGTTCACTTCTGAGGTGGTCCCATTTTCACCAGGTCAGGATCTGATGATGGGATTCAGGAGAAATCTAGGGCAACCACCGAAAATTGTATGCTTGTATGGTACTTTTGTTACGTAATCATGTTTTACTTAGGTATATGCTTCAGGGTGTCAACATCTGATGCTGCTGTACTGATGATGAAGCTACAGAACTCCTTAACGGTTAGGAGTTGGGAGCAGTCCTGCAATCGGTCGATGAAAACTATTTAGTAGTATATAGGGCTAACGTGTTACTTGAATCAACATCTGATGCTGCTGTGCTGATGATGAAGCTACAGAACTCCTTGACGGTTAGGAGTTGGGAGCAGTACTGCAATCGGTCGATGAAAACTATTAAGTAGTATATAGGGCTAACGTGTTACTTGAATCAACATCTGATGCTGCTGTGCTGATGATGAAGCTACAGAACTCCTTGACGGTTAGGAGTTGGGAGCAGTACTGCAATCGGTCGATGAAAACTATTTAGTAGTATATAGGGCTAACGTGTTACTTGAATCAACATCTGATGCTGCTGTGCTGATGATGAAGCTACAGAACTCCTTAACGGGTAGGAGTTGGGAGCACTACTGCAATCGGTCGATGAAAACTATTTAGTAGTATATAGGGCTAATGTGTTACTTGAATCAACATCTGATGCTGCTGTGCTGATGATGAAGCTACAGAACTCCTTAACGGTTAGGAGTTGGGAGACAGTACTGCAATTGGTCGATGAAAACTATTTAGTAGTATGTAGGGCTAACGTGTTACTTGAATCAACATCTGATGCTGCTGTGCTGATGATGATAACCGACTTCTAAAAACACAAATGACAAAAACTTTAACTAAAAAAACGATATATATCATAACTAATTTATCAACTTAATACATATTAAATATCTAATTTTTTTTTACAATTAGCTAGGCAAACATTTGACCGCCATCGTGCCGGATGTTAAGCAAGATGCGGCCTAGGGTGGCACATGTTTGCCTAGAAAGTACCCATTCACTCTAGCTTTGAAGAGACCAATGTTTAAAATTTACATCTGATTGAGAGTTTTCTAGGAAAATATGGTGACGAAAGAGTGAATGACAATGGAAAAAGTTTGCTAGAGATCTGCCTCGAGTCTAATCTTTGTGTCGCAAACACAATGTTTGCCCACAAATTAATACACATGTATACTCGAGAGGTGGAGAATGTAAGGAAAAGCATGATTGATTTTGTTATAGTTGATGAAAGAATGAGAAAGAAAGTACTAGACACTAGGGTGTACCGTGGGTCGGGGATACACACTGACCACTACCTGGTTATGAGCCGAATAAGTGGTCTATTTAAAAGGTGGCGTCATCGACCCCGTAAAGTAACTAGTGATCTAGAAAGAATAAAAATAGAAAATCTGCAACGAAGACAAGGTGAAAGAGGAGTACGTAACTAAGTTAAAAACTGAATTTAAAGGATTGGATTCAGTAAGCGAGATTGATGACTTATAGGATGCATTTAAGAGTAAAATAGTGAGTGTGGCTGCTGATGTATGTGGAGTCAGTAAGGGAAAAAGGAAAAGAATGTATGGTGGGATAAAGAAGTGTAAGAAGCAGTATGTAAGAAGAAAAAGTTATGGCGGGATTGGTTGGCTATGAGAGCTAACCAATGAATCCAAAAAGCCGAACGACGAAGTGATTGAAGCAAAAATAATGTATAGAAGTATGAATGGACTAGTGAAAGAAATTGTGAAAAAAAAAGCGGAACAGAAAGATGTGATGGATGAAAGGTTGTCCCAGGATTTCCAGGCTAACATAAAGTTTTTCTGGAAATCCATAAAATTTTCCAGGGGAAAAAGACAGAGCTCTGAGCTGAGCTCAATTAAGGACACGAATGGAAGTTTAGTGAATGAGAAAGAATGTATATTGAAGAGATGGAAGGAATATTTTGAATGGTTATTTGATAGGGAAAAAACAAAGACGCCGACCTCAGAGTTGAATGAAACAGTGCTTGGAGAGGAAAGTAATATAAGCATGGATGAAATTGTGAAATGTTTGACACGGATGAAAGCAGGTAAGGCAGCAGGGTATGATAGGATTTGTGTTGAAATGCTGAAGGCTGGACAGGGCGTCGTAGCCAGTCAGTTGTTTCTTGTTTTCTTTTCTTGTTCAACATGTGCTTTGACACCGGCCGAGTACCAATTGGTTGGTGCGAGGCTGTCATCGTGCCTCTGTTCAAGGGTAAGGGCTCACGACTGGACTGCAAAAACTACAGAGGCATTAGCCTACTCAACATTGTCGGCAAGCTGTATGCGAAAGTGTTGATTGAAAGGATTATGTAAGTTAACCGACCAGAAAGTGTGGGATGCACAAGCGGGATTTCGAAAGGGCATGGGATGTACGGATCAAGTCTTTTCCTTACGATGTACCTATAGCCGAAAAGTTTCTGGCGAAAAGTCAGAAGGTCTATTGCGCTTTCATCGATTTGGAGAAGGCTTATGACAGAGTAGTGAGGAAGGAACTTTGGAAGGTTCTGTCTATGTATGGAGTGAGTGGCCTTCTCATTCGGGCACTGAAATCCCTCTACGAGGACTCAAGTGCTTGTGTGAGGATAAACGGGTCCTACACAGATTGGTTCACCATCGAAAAGGGTGTTAGACAGGGATGTGTAGCGTCACCGTGGCTATTCGATCTATTCATGGACAGTTGTTTGCAAGGTTTGAAAGACGGATTATTGTGGTCTAAGAATGAATGAGTTACTTGTCAAATGCCTTCTCTATGCCGATAACATGGTTTTGCTTGCGTCTTCGGAGGAGGAGTTGCAGGAGATGGTAACAATAATGCATGGATCATTTGAAAGTAAAGGGATGAAGATGAATGCAAGTAAGACGAAAGTGATGGTTTTTGAAAAGGATGGGGTAATGACGAATTGCAAAATAATGATTGGGGAAGAAAGATTGGAGCAAGTGACTCAGTTCGTGTATCTGGGGACTTTGTTTACAAGGGATGGTAAGCATGACAAAGATATTGTAAGGAGAGTGAATGCTGGGAATCTGGTGAATGGGGCACTTAATTCTTTTATGAGTAGCCAGAAAGTGTCGCAAGCGGCACGTCTGGCCGTTCATGGAGGTGTTTTCGTGCCCACTCTTATGTATGGAAGTGAAAGTTGGGTGTGGCAGAAACCAAAACACCAAAGTCAGTGAATGCAGTGGAAATGAGAGCATTGAGAAGTATGTGTGGAGTCACTTTGAAAAATAGAATAAGAAATGAGGTGATCAGAAAGAAGTGTGGTATAAATGAGGACGTGGTGACGAAGATTGAGAAGGGTATGTTCAGGTGGTTTGGGCATGTGGAGAGGATGAGTGAAAGTAGACTGACAAAGAAAGTGTACAACGGAAGAGTGGATGGTAGGGTTGGAAGGGGAAGACCTAGATCAAATTGGTGAATTTCTAAAGAAAGGTCAGGTCAAAAGTACCCTTAACCGACGAGCGTGCATGGAGAATATCATGAAAGTAGATGAAGCGAAAGAGGTGTGTCAGGATCGTAGCAAATCGAGATCCGTTATCTCTGCTTACCCCTCCGGGAAAGAGGCGTGATTATTATGTATGTAATAGCTTAATACCTAATACTTTAACAAAGTCATCTTTAACTATTTAAATATTAATAATTATCACTTATTTTTTGGAGTCTGTGCCAGCCAAACAAATGAAATTTTTTCCATTTCTTTATTAATAATTTTATAAAATGTAATTGAGAAAACTGACCGACACTAAAATTCAAAGTAAAACTAACAATAGGAAATTGCATAAACGCGTGCCCTGCCTACTACATCGTATTGTATTTTGCCGTGTGTGTGGCTTTGCAAGCCGCGCGCGTCCATCAACACAACAGACTACGTTACCTAGGCTGGCACCGACTCCAAAAAATAAGTGATAATTATAAACATTTAAATAGTTACATACGTATTATTAGGTAGTAAGTTGTAAATACTTAAATAATTTTAGATATTTAATATGTATTAAGTAGATAAATTATTTACGTTATTTATCGCTTTTTAGTTAAAGTTTTTGTCATTTGTGTTTTTTGAAGTCGGTTAAATTTTTTATTCTTTGTAGAAAATTTTCATTCTATCTTGAGGAAAAGTCGTACTCGAAGCCGACGTTTTCGCATAGGTAGATACCATATATCAACTAACAAAAGGCAAATTTTATTCAAATTGTACCTAAGTAGTAATTTTTGTCAAAATATTTATTTATGTTATTGATCCTGTGCTAATATGGGGTTTAACATGCCGTAACAGGCGACAAAAGAATTCGGGCATGCATTCAAGCAGTAAGTAGGTACATTGATTTACAATTTCCCTGAAATGCTAAATAACATAGCTGTGGGAAGTCCTGCTTGATCCTGCAGTTTTGGTTACCTACATATACATATGTATGTTGGTATTTACGTTATATTATCCTTCTATACCTGAAATATAGTAAAGAACCGATCCGTAAGATACAAAGCTCTTCATTCAGTCCTACCTGACTGGTAAACTTTAGAATTCCCGTTTCCGTGGGAATTTCGGGAAACCGCTAGTGGACCCTGTGGACTACGTCACAAAAGCAAGCCACGGTCCAAATATGACTTTATCGCAGTTATTACTTGCCTCAGTAGTTTTGTCTCGGCGTTGTTGATGAACCAGTCAGGACATGTTGTTTTATACGTATAATAGAATATAAGTACCCTAGTTCTATGAATTTGACATTTAGATTTGAGATACCTTAATATCTCACCCACCACATGCGTGCTACGGGAGCTGGTATGTATCAACATGCAGCCTACTCATCAGCGCAGTCTGATTCATAGAATTAGGTACTCCTAATATGCAGTTTGCGAAACTATTTTTTTTTATAACATTGAAAATATATAATATATAGTAACTAGCGCCATTATTCAACGGAACTATTTTGTAAAACGCACTCTACCTCTTTAGAACGACATCATTACCTACCATAAACTTACTAGGTACTAGCGTTATCATCACATCGTCTCAGTTCTTTTCACCACGCAGGACAATAATAGAAGGAGATGCGATAATCAATGTTGCACAGTATGAACCAATCATTTGCCTACACTACCTTCCTGCCACCTATTTATTACTCGCAATGGCATTACTAATTTACAGCAACGTTGTATCTCTTTGTCTACTCTGTCTTTCTAGGTAGACACTAGCGAACGCCATTTATTTAGTATTTATTCAAGTCCGAGACCTCGACTGTCAACCTCGATGACCACCTACGGGCTAACGTCACCAACAATAACAACAACGCCTCAGCCGAATTCCGTAACTATAAAGAGCAATCTAGCCCTTTTCAAGCGATATGAAAACTTCGCACCACTATTACCAAGTTATGAAACAATTTTCGTTAGTCACACTTTATGATCACTTATTCGGTAGGTATAGTTTTAGTTTTTTATAACAACATTGGTAACCCTACCTAATCTTTCAGCTTCTTTACTGGGGAATCCCCAAGTTTCTTTCTAAGTATAAATTAACTCGTGAGCGGGGTAGGATTGCAAACCTTGTCGTACTAAATTCGTTTCATATACAAATATATATTAACATTTGTATTTATGTTTAGCCCTTTCCAGCATCACTTTTGCTAAATCTAGCCCTTTTTAGCTTGTCCGACTGCCCTTTTCCAAAAACCGAGGTCCGTCACAGATCTTTTCGGATGATAGGACAAATAGTCAATTGACGAGAAAACTTACGGGCCATCTGGAACTCCACAAATGAATGTTAGACTCGAAATCCGTAACTTTGGTCACCGCCATGGAAAAGAAATAAAAGAGGGGCAGCGGCTAAGTATATTTTCATACAAATATAGTGTGGCGCTGAGCGGGGTTGAAGTATGGGACCAGGGGAGCATCCTAACACTGTAGCCCTGCCCATTTATTCATAAGCGTGTGTGGTTACAGCTACTGCGTTACACACACTGGCCCTGAAGCTCCGCCCCTATCATGACGTCATGGCCTCACCTTTTATACTTTCTCCATGGTCACCGCACTACAAAATACCTTCCGATTGTGGCACTAGTGTTGACATAATATTGGCTTTATGTTAGATCGTTTTATTTGCTGCTATTATCTCTCTCATATATTTTAAACTCCAATAACCATATATGAAAGTACGTGGGTAAATCGGCCCCCTGATTACGTAAAAGCAGCAAAGCCGAAGCAAAGCGATAGCGAAAATTGTACAATATTCACCTTCCACTTCCGCCAAAAGTTCCTTTGAAATTCATTTTACGTAATACTAATTTGACAAGCAATCAGCGATTTTTGTACAATTTCGCTATCGCTTTGCTTTTGCTAGTTAGGTAATAAGGGGGCGGTAGGTAGGTACCTGTAGGCAAGATCAGGTGGCGCAATTATTGTTTCGATATGGTGGGACAATAAAAGAAAGACTTACAAATACCTGACAATTTCGTGAGACCGCAGCCCCCTTAACCTGACTGAAGGACTCCGTCCGCTTCGACTGTTATTTTTATTTATTACCCTTTAGATGCCCTTTAGGGTAAATTTTTAAAAACAATTTACATAAGTTTAGGCATCTAATCAAAATCCTAAAATAATGCTTGTAGTTTTAAAATTTACTTAATTTTCGTACAAACTTTCAACTAATTTTTGTACGATATTTACGAATGAAAAAGTAGCCTATGTTCGTCTCCTAGCTCTAGTAGACTATATCGGCACCAAATTTAATTTAAATCGGTGCAGTAGTTTTGGTGTGAAAGCGCAACATTTAGTAGATATAAATAAATGGAATACTCCTACTGGCTCCACATTTTTGCGAATGAAACACAGCTGCAGGTAGGTAGGTGTAAGTCGTAAGTATGGTATTTCCTTATTGGATATTAGGTTTGTGTTTAAACCGAGATGGTACAAAGCAGTCTAAGAACCTCTCACGCTCCTACTGGCTTCATCGGCAAGTCTCAATCGTTGCGTCCATGAAAGAAAGGCTAAGAAGATGTAATCAGTTCGCGGATCGTAATATGGACTAATCACTGGCTTACATTTACTCTTCCGCTCATCATCCCGCGGAACAGCAGAAGTACTCACCTATTGTTTTGCTATTTTCTACAAACGGACATTGATAAGACGCCTCTTCATTTGTCTTTACTTCACGATTTCCTATCTCGTATGGAGGTAGCTCCGCTTAGAGCCGGAGTTCTGCTTATAACTTAGGTAATGGTATACCTATACATCTTCAGGATCATAAGGCAGATGTCATCACATTTAGCATAGCTGATGTAAATGATACATGTTGATAGCTTATGGACTGAGAGAATACCCTTGTTCCTTAGTTGACTCTTTACGACATGCACGAAAGGAGATGCAACTGATGTATTCTATTAATATTTCCTATGCCTATGATTTCGGAACAAAAATTTTTTCGTTTATTCCCAGTCTTCCCCACCCTGTCGTCCCCACTGCGGGGACGAGTGGGAAAAAAAAGTTTCGTTTGTCCCCAGTGGTGACGATTACCTCAGCCTTTTAAAATTATATTCAATCAAAAATGTATATGCAATGAAACAGAAAATGTGGTTATACACATAGTAGCGCCATCATCCATCGGAACTATACGGTGAAACGCACAATAGGGATATACAGGGTATTTTTTTGTGCCAAACGTATATAAGAGGTACGTATTCTGCACATCAAATAAAGTTAGTTTATGAAAATAAAAATGCTGGGAAACGAGTTTAATTTTTGGGGTCCATTTTTTTTATTCAATCGGTAGCAAGCAATGTACCTAATACATATTGACGCTACGTAAACGTACGAAATGGGGCAAGCGAAACCGCATGCCGGGGCATGTCTGCCTTATGTTGTAACATAAACTTCATCATCATCATCATTTACAGCCCTGAGAAGTCCACTGTTGGACATAGGCCTCCCCTAACAACCTCCACTCCGACCGGTCGGAAGCAGCCTGCATCCAACCGACGCCCGCGACCTAGCTTGGCCAGGTCGTCCGTCCACCTCGCGGGTGGCCTTCCAACGCTGCATTTGCCGATACGTGGTATCAACTCTAGAACTTTCCGACTCCATCGGCCATCAGTTCTTCGAGCTATGTGCCCTGCCCATTGCCACTTCAGCTTGCTGGACCGTTGAGCAATGTCAGTGATCTTTGTACGTCTGCGGATCTCCTCATTTCTGATTCGATCACGCAGAGAGATCCCAAGCATAGCTCTCTCCATCGCTCGCTGTACGATCCTGAGCTTCTTTATGAGGCACATAGTTAGAGACCACGCACTGGTTGAATACCTTCGTCTTTAAGGACTGGGGTATCTTGGACACAATAAGCTTAGTAGCTTCCCGAACGCTGCCCAGCCGAGTTGGATTCGCCGATTTACCTCCTTCTCAAAGTTGGACTTACCTAGTTTGACCGTCTGTCGCAGGTAAACATACTCGTCAACAACTTCGAGCATCCCAACCAGACATAAACTTACCAACGTTAATTACCTACTTAAAATGGCTAGGTATGTACCTACACTTACCTAATGCTGCTGCACTTTTGTGTCCTGTGTTAGAAGCCACTAATCATCACAAAGACACTCGTGTGTATTCACAATTACTAACTAAAGAACACTATCACCTACTATCACCACTATCACTCAAATCTTAGAGAAAACCGGTTCCTTTGTTACTTTCAGTGATTCTGTATTTCCGTAACCAGTACAGCAAAACAAATAATAACATAAAAAACACACATACTATTACTATAAAATAAGCAAATTACAAAATTAATGTTATTGCACTTATTACTACTTATTTCGCAAAAAAAAATGGATATGCATGCGCGCATCTCCTGTGACACACAGACCGGAACTGAATTTTAAAAATAATTATTTCTTCAAGCCAGACTACATATGCTTCAAGGCAAGGACACAGCGCACGTGGGCTAGGGGCTAGGATTGAAAAAAAAATGAGAATTATGGATTGAAGTTGCAAATCACGTCAATTTTTTTTCTGTGTACTCATTTTATAAAAACAAACAACTTTTATTTGAAAAACTTTTCTTAAAAAAATATTGTTTTTTTTTGTATGGACAAAAAGTAAAAACTGTAAATATCGAAAGGGGTAAAAGTGTAAGCAGTGGCGGTTAGTTAGGGTTAAAGTAGATCTCTTCTGTGATTTCCACTAGCCGCTATAGCCAATATTTGATAAAGTCGATACTCCCCATACATTTAGTATGGGGAACTTCTAAATCCTGTTGAGGGCAAGGCGGTGGACTTATTAAGTAGACTCCCAGGCACGACATGTCAGCCGTCACCTTTTCTATAACTCTCACTAACCGCCATGACAGCTAACATTACATTTTAATGGATGCTTCCCATACAATTTATTTTTCAATTATTTATTTGTTCAATACTTTTGTGCTTGATAGTATGAATTTTATGAAGGTAGGTGTAGGTAACTTGTCGATTTTATTGAAGTTTGAATAAGTTTCTGATTATTGTGAAGGATGTTAATTGTGCTATTAATTTAGTTAATTAAAAAACAAAGTATGTACAAACTAAATAAAGTACCATTAAATACATACTAGAGTACGATTCACCATAGTTTTGATGGATGATGGCGCTAGTTAGTATGTGTATGACCATCTGGTTCACTGAATTTTCGAAATCAGGAACTATTGAGGAACTTGCTTTTTTAAACTTTACTTTTTTTTTTACTTTAGGTACTTACAAATTCCGGTTTTATCCTAGGTTTTTCGTGTTGTTTGTTATTACTAGACTAGAGTAAGTAGCAGATATTTAACGCGTAATGCGCTGTAATTATGCTTTGCTATTTTGAATAGAAATTTATGATATTTAGGTAGATAATAGGGTCGATTCCGGCATTCACACTTAAACCTAAACCTAATCTTAGTCAGGTCTCTCCCATCTCTCTCCATTCTTAACATAAATGGCTGTGTCTTAAGCATAAGTACCAGTTATTTTTGAATGGTTGAATGTGATTGAACCTAACTAAACGCACGATATCAACGAATGCATTGAACATCAGTCCCGGAGGAATATCGATATGTAAGAAAGAGCGCAAATAAATGTGCGAGCGAGCGCGTGCGCCGCGCGCGCGGCTTTCGGTTGTTCAAAGGCGTTGACAAAGATACCGCTCTCTGCTACAAACATACACCGCCGGTCGGTCGACATGCGTGCACGGGTTCAAGGGCGGGCAGCATTACACGTGCCACCGTCTGTAGCGTGATAGCTTTCGAATTTCGTTACCTAAATGCTAATACCGACGAAGAATTTATTGTTGTTACGTTAATTTTGACAATGGTGTTTACTGTTTATAATTAATTTTCCGTTATTTATGTTATGTGTGACTTCGTCATTTTATTAAACTTGAAGAAGTTATTGATGAAGAAGTTTGGGATTGTGATTTTTGCCCTAGAAAAGGTACCTACTAGGGTTTGTTCCCGGGAATTCTCGTCCCGGGAATTCCCGGGAAATCGGTCGGTCTCGTACCCGGGAAACTCAGCTCGAGAAAAGTCGAGACATCGAGAAGTTTAAATAAACATTTTTACGCTTAGCTTTCTTTGTAAATGCGAGGCGGCAGCGGCATCCTTTGACAGCACGGCTCGTGTCTGTCGGTATCCTTTGTTTTTGCCGACAAACGCAAGCGCGACGCGGCCCCAGTTGTATTTTGTTCATTCGTGTTTCAACTCCCGCCGTGTTCGGATCGGTTGGATCATAAACTCAGCATAGTGAGTGTATTTACTATTTAGTGACGCACGAGTAATAGAATCGCAGAACAAACAGGTAAGTATTGTTATTATTTATTTAAATAGTTCAAGTGTTTGTTTTGTTTTGTAAGTACTTTTGTATTACCAAAATAATATTTTTTGTTTAAAATGAATAGGTATGTTAAAGAAATAAAACTTTTGTTTTTAATCAAATAAGAGAATTGTTAGTGCATAAATATTTACCGATTTCATTAATTGCATTTGTATTGCAGATGTTGTAATAATCCCACAAAAGCCTAAAGTTCTAAACTAAACACATAATATTAAGACGTTGTTTTATGGCAATTTATCTACTACAAATAACACAAAACGTATCCAACCAATCCTACCAAACGTAGTATACAAAAGGACACAGCTATTTTTTTCATCATCATCATCGGCCTAACCTAACCACATCAACCCCTGCTGGGCATAGGCCTCCCCACTGTTGCGTCAGCTATTTTGTAGGTACTAAACTAAAATACTTACTAATTTTTGAACTGTTTGTTATAGATTTTACAACTAATGAACCAAAATGGAAACTTCCAAAGTTTGGAAATATTTCAAGAAAAATAAGGACGCCTCAAATGCGCAATGTCTAAAATGTCCTAAAACCATAGCCTGTAAAGGATCAAACACAAGCGGACTAGTGAGGCATTTAGCTCATGTACACAAAATTGATGTAAGATCCACCGAGGTTCAAATGGACACAGAAGAAGCATCTACCAGTTCGTCTAGTTCCGGGGTGACGGCACCAAAAATAAGAAGTGATTTTGAAACTATGCACGTACAGCAAACACTGAAATTTGACGTTCAACCCAGAAATCGTTAGGTGAAATTTTAGCTAAACTTTCAGCCCAAGATGGTTTTACTATAAGAGGCATTACTAAAAGTGAATTTATCCGTGAATCACTTGCTGCCAAGGGGTATAAACTTCCAAAGACCCAAACCAAAGTTATGAACCTAATATTGAAGTTTTATGATGAAAAGGAGAAAGAGATGATAAAAGAGCTTTCTCAGCTTTGCACATCAGGAAACCGGCTAAGTGTGACAATTGACGAGTGGACGAGCATACGAAACAGACGATATTTTAGCGTCTGTGTTCATACAGCAGAGGCAAAAGTTTACAATTTCGGGCTAGTTTACATACCCGGAAAATGCGGTGCCGCAGAGGTTAGAGAAATAGTAGAGGAGCGTTTGAAATACTTTGGGGTAAACTTCGAGCATTATGTCTTGGCCGTAATAAGCGACGGGCCAAATGTTATGAAAAAATTTGGCAGAGAGAGCCCCTGTGAGATGGTCCTCTGTGTAAACCATGCCATCCATTTGGCTATTCTTGATACCTTTTGCAAAAAAAAAACAGTAACTACAGTTGCTAGAAGAAACACACCTGTTAGCGACGATGAACACAGCAGCTCTGATGAAGCCAGCACTGATAACGATGACGAAGAATCTGATGATGAATCTATATTGCAGCCTATTGACGACATAAACAAAGTGCTAAATGAGACCCGTTCGATCATAAGATTTTTCAGAAAGAGTCCCCTTAGAAATATCACACTACAAAAACATGTGAAGACTGAATTCGGGGCCGAACTAGTCTTATTACAGGATGTCAGAACTAGGTGGAATTCAATGCTAATAATGATTGAGCGTTTCTTGAAGTTAAAAAATTCCATTAAAAAAGCCTTGATTGATTTAGATAGCTCATTTAAATGGAAGGAGGAAAATATTCCTATACTATAAAAATTGCGGTTGATATTGACGCCAACTAAACTTGCAGTTGAAGCATTGAGCAGACAAGATGCCAATTTACTAACTGCAGAGGCTATAACAGATGTGTTGCTAAAACAATTAGAAAGTATCGACGACCCTTTGGCTCTTCAGTTAGTAGAATCTCTTAAAATGAAAATATCAGATCGTCGGAATACACCTCTAATATCGCTGCTACGCTACCTAAACAGCCCCGATAATTTTATTCTCAAAAAGAGTGCTTATTTTACCGATAATAGCAAGACATTTTTAATTGGATACGCTGAAGACTTATTCAATCGTCTATACCCCACTGTTCCCACTACTACAGAACCTTCGACAGGAAATAATTCAGAAGTTGTCGAAGCAGGCGTAAGCGAATCAGAAACTGAACAAGACAGCTTTGCAGCTCAATTAGAGAGAGCAATAAAAGGTGTTTCGAGAAATGGTGAATCAACTAATGCTGTGGTGCTTTCCAAATCAATTATAAAAAAAGAGTTTTTGCTATTTGAAAAAACAGGCAAGAGGACCCCTAATCTGGAAACACTATACAAAGCATTAATTTCAGTCAAGCCGACTTCAACAGAAAATGAAAGGGTATTTTCCATATCGGGAAATGTGGTCAGTAAGATTAGGAGCCGGCTGTCTGATAAATCTATTAATGCTTTGGTTTATCTTAAGGCATATTTCATAAGAATTAATAAGCAGGCTTAAAGACAGTTATATTTTTCGTATTAATAGTAGATAGATATCTCTTATTTAATTACATTAAAACTGCCAAAAATTGTGATACCATACAACCCACATAGTGAGATTAGTGAGTGATCTTTAGTTATGATGAGAAATAAAAAAAATTATTTTTTATTAAAGATTAGTGAGATTAGTTATAATAAGAAGAAGTATGATTGTTTTTAGTTAAGATGTTTGTTTTAAGCTGATTGTTAACAGAGATTTTGTTTTTTATTACAGATTAGTGAGATGAGATTAGTTATGATAAGGAGAAGAAGTATGATTGTTTTTAGTTAGCAATTTTGTTTTGAGCTGATTTTTTATTGAGAACTTGTTTTTTTGTTAAAAATTATGTTGATTTTTTTCATGTAAAATAAACACAGTTAAATTAAAGACTCTTTTTATTAATTAAACAAAAATTTAGACGTATTTTATTTTTTCTCGACAACCCGAGAAGACCCGAGAAATCAGGCTCGAGAAGTCTCGACACCCGAGAACTAAAAAACCTCGAGAAATCGGAAACCCTAGTACCTACTTACTTACTCGATTGTTTCGTAGCTTAGGTAGCTCGAAAGAACCTAAATTAAGAAAGTTTCCCGCGTATCGCGTTGGTAGTCAATAGTACCTACTACTATTATTAATAATTTACACTGTACGTTCCAAGTTAGTGTGCCTACCTACTCGTAGCTAGGTTATTCCTGTATGTTATGAGGATTAGTAAGAAATAGACACTGGAAACTGGAGAAGTCTCGATCGATAGCCGGCAAGAGCCCGACCGGGTAATCAGCTGATCGCTGCGAACCACGTTCCTGTCATACCTAGTAGGTATTGTGCACCATCTCTCATTTGTGTGTCCTCGAACTTTTCCACTAAGGATACGATCGTAAATGTAGGTAGGTACCTACTTAATTAATAATAAAAACTAACTTTTTTGTGTTAGTAACAAAGTAGTAGTTTTGTCTTAGCTGGATTTTTCGTGTTGGTTGTTGCTGCCAGTGTAGCCTAGTGTAGGTTTCTAGGTTAGCCTAGTGTGCTTCGCGCGAGAAGCTAGAGTAGACCTACTCGTAGCATTACTCACCGCGCGCTGTAACTTTTGCCTTGGATTTTTGATAGGAAATGTTTGGAATTTAACTAACGTTTCTTCGGGAAAGATGTTTGTTAGTCATGCCTACATGCATTTCTGCCAAAAAATGCAACTTGATAAGTAGACTTTAGACCTCAATATCTTGGAAACCAGACACTTCCCAGGTATGCTTCCATAGAGAAAAATGTTCGTGATGATGAGGAGAATGCGTGGTATTCAAAAACGTTGACGACCAAAAAATACCCTGTATAATAGGGACGTGTGACGCGTACGATTATATTGATAAAATTTCAGGGTGAACCTTTTATAATACCCTGTCATAATATTAGGTAAAAGGTAGGTACTTAAGTAGTCATAGGACACAACTAAACTGGGTTAGGTATGTGATGAGGAAGGGAGTGTGAAGCAACAACCTGCAAACTGAGCAACTTGCATTTTGAAAGTTGTGACAATTTTCAATTTTGCGAATTGGACAAAGCATAGGGAATGACAACATAGGTACAGAGTGGCTTGAATATAGGTATATTAAATGATTACTTGGTTCGAGATGGCGGACGCCAAGACTTCACTTTAGTCATCGAAGGTAGGTAGCCACTTGTGACCAGGGGCGTAACTGCAGGGTGGCAAGTCGGTAAAATGCCACGGGCCCCCGGTCTAAAGAGACCAACTTCCAACCAACATTACGAGTATTTACGGGGGCATCCGATGAATTTGCCAGGGACATCGAACGATAGGTCATGGCGATGGTGTGGTTATATGTCTCTGCAAGATATCTAGGGATGTAAGAGGCAAGGGAGCAGTTAGGTTTACATAAGCCCAACGTAAAAGTAATTAATAGAGATGGGCTGACATGTCGGGAAGGAAAGCCGACTTAAATCGGCATCGTTTGTAGTCGGCGACTATTCGGCAAAATAAGCCAATATAATCGGCACAAGATATGTAATAAAATGTAACGACGGGTAAATAAAAGGTCCACAGCAGGCTTGACTTGTAATAATTTTCCAATAAGAATCAGACAGTGATTACAAGACTAGTTGTCGCTGGCAGAATCGTGTCACGAATGCGGCGTGCATTCGCTTATAAAGGCATGGCATGGCTAGGCCGTACGCCCACCCCGTCAAAGGCTTACTCCTACAGGCCAGTAGGAGGTCTAAGCTTATGGCATAGCAGTCAATAAGGCACTTTATGTGACGGCTAAACACCCTTATCAGAATTTGTGACGCTACAGAATCTTAGATAATCGATCGAAAACGTGTCCAGACGGCTTGAAAAACCACTTTTCGCTGGACTCTCAATCTCGGTAACGGAAGTGATTTAGACTACTTTTTGCATATCAACGGGCGTCACATAAATTTGTGACAGGCATCGAGTTTTGTATGCAAGCTAAGTTCTTTTGTATGCAGTTCTAGTAACTATTCACCTATGTAGGTACCTAAATCTATAATACATGGGGCACACTTAAAGTTTTTCACTTCTAGCTAAACGTTGTAACCTTCTCAGTAATAAAAAACAATTGGTGGAAAATCATTTGTCAATTGTTTTTTATCACACATCAAAGTTCTACGTAGTTACGCAACGAAAATGGAATTAGGTCGAAAAGATTTTAGAGCGATGACAACCCGGATTCGAACCAGGAATATTTGGCTTCGCCGATTTGCCATCTGCCCCCCTAGCATGACCACGAATCGTGGATATCGTATCGTACGATATCGTATCGTCTCTATACAAAATTCAACATGGCGGCTATATTTATCGTATTTAGACAGGCTAAATTACGATAAATATGTTTATCATATCGTTTGTCGCAGGTCATGCTACTTGGGCTGGGCTATTATAAATTTGTTGGAAATGGTGATATTTACCTTCGTATTCTAATGATATATTGTAGTATTTTTGCTAAATAATAAAATTGAGACATAGTCTAAGCCTTACGGTTGATTTCTATTAATGAGATGATATTTTATGTGATACCTAATAGGTACGTTGTATTAGGTACCGACTAGTATTGTAAAATACCTAATCCACATACCTATTCCAATATTTATGCCTCACCTCTAGTTAGTACCCAACTTCCTAAAGGACCTATCTATAGGGATTTAGTTTAGTACCTACCTATGTAGTTGCGACAACATATGTAGTTACGACTATATTGGTAGTTGGTTAGTACAACGTTTTGTGTGAACCAACAGGCCTTATACAATACTTTGTCTACCGGAGATGCAATTTATCACTTTTTATGAAACTTAATTATATATCTCTATTGTTACAGTACGGACGAAGATGCGCGCCAGGCCATGATGCTAGATGGAGGAAAAATCAAGGAGATACAAGTGCACCTATTGCTCAGTTCGCGTTCAGAGATGCACAAAGTCATAGAAGCGGCGCGTCAGACGGTGCCTATACTATCGCTGCCGACCCCAGCGCCTGCCCCACAGCCTACGCCGGTAATCCCAACCATATCACCTTTCACTCCAGCTCTCCACTCGGCCTCACTCGGGTTTGGAATACCTGGCATCGGTAATCCTCAGGAAATCCCTCAACCTGCTGTGATTGAGCCTCCTCCGCCATTGATTAGCCCGCCTGTCATCACAGTACCCAACGAGGATAGCAAGGATAGTGAAAAGGCAGAACCTAGAAAACGGGATAAAGATAGAGTGCGTACGCGCTCCCGTACTCGATCACGTTCTAGATCTCCCCGCGATAGGAAGGAGCGTAAAAGGGACCGTAGAGATAGATCCCGGTCTAGGGATAGGAGGCGGCGGGAACGCAGCCGCAGCAGGGATAGACGAGACCGCAAGCGGGATAGGAAAGAACACAGCCGGGATTTGTCTCGCTCACCCATTCGTCGATCTCGTGACAAACGTAATAACGAACGTGTTTCGTCTCCGAATGCAGACAAGGTTAACGGTGGTCCAACGGCTAATATGTCTCCAAATTTAAATCAGATGAAACAAAACTTCCCACCTATGAATCAAAACGGGCCAGATGGTAATGATCGATTCAATGATCCTAACGTAATCGATACATTAACTAAGTTGCAGGAAATTGGTAAAAAGCGTAACCCAAATGCGTTCCAAGGAGAACAGAACGGCAGTAGCAGGTTTGGTGGAGGAATCCGAAATACTAGTCGCGGTGGGAACAGCAACAATACATTCCGCCGCGATGGTCGCCAATCGCGCTTTGATAACGATGTTCAATCTGATTGCTGCGTTGCTATCAGGAATGCACCAAATCATACCAGCTATGGCGATGTTAGGCGATTCTTCCCTTTCATGATAGACAAGCACGGTATTAAAATGATTAATGACCCCATGGGGAGACGGACTGGAAATATTTATGTTAGATTCTGCGACACCCGGTCGAGACAACTAGCTTTACAACGCAAACACAATGAATTAAAAGGCGCTCAAGTAACCGTTGAAGTTTTACCGGACGATGAGTATGATGACGCAGTGGATTCATTCTTACCCTACCGCGACGATAACAATGGAGGTGAGGATCCAAACCTAGTCGTTCCCCCTGCAATTGTTCATAAACCATTTTGTGTACTCAAGCTAACTGATTTGCCACATTTTATTAAAGAACATGACATTATTAAGATGTTCAGCGACTTCTCGCTTCTATCCATTATGATTAACGATGACAAAATGACACGGACGAAAATAGCGTATGTGCAATTTGTTAACCCGGATGACGCAAAGGTAGCATTCGACAGAAAAGATAAATACGTCTTTGGCAGACGCAAAGCAGTCATCACATCGATTACTAATGAAGAATACGAAGTAGAAAAACAGAGATCTGGTAATGAGAAAGAACCGGAAACGGCATCAGAGCCTATATCGAGTGCCCCAGAACCATTAATTCCAGAGCTTGTCGTACCACGTGACCCTCGGCAACGGCGGCAAGTAGAAAACAACGGAGCAGGGCCGGGACAGATGGCCATTGCAATGCAACCGCAGGCGTTCCTCGGTGGGTTCCCTGCGATGCAACAGTTTGGAACTCCGTTTAATCCGCAATTCGGAGGATTCCCAGGTCCGGTGAACCTTGATCCGCGTTCAGCAGCGGCCAAATGGGCTGCGGAAAACAATCCCGGGAAAATGGCAATGCCAGCTGGTAACCAAGTTATTGATCTTGACGAAGAGACTCTAGACTGTGTTCTCATGAAAGGTCTACCGAAGGATGCCACTGACAGGACTATTGTAAAGTTTTTATCGGACACTGGAGCTGTGCCTGCGAGGATACACCTAATGCTTGATACAAATGGCATGCCGTCTGGAGATTGTTTCTGTGAATTCCGCTCAAGTCAGGAAGCGAGGTTAGCTGCCCAAAAACATGATACGTACTTAGAAGGCTGTCGCGTTACTGTCGATCTTGTTGGAAGAACAGTTGTGGAAGAGGCACTAGAGGGCCCCAAACCTCGCTCCGAACCCCTCCTTAGTGACCCAATACCGCAGTTCTTTGATGTCCCGCAGCGTGGTGGATTTGTGCCTCGCGGGCGAGGGCGGGGTGGATTCGACAGAGGGGGTATGAATAATTTCCGAGGAAACTTTGACCAAGGAAGGGGTTATGAACGTGGCGGTAGAGGCTTCAATTCTAGTAGAGGAAGTTTCGACCAAAGTAGAGGCGGTTTCGACCAAAGTAGAGGGGGTTTCGACCAAAGTAGAGGAGGTTTCGATCAAGGCAGAGGTGGCTACGAACCGCGTGGAGGGTACAGAGGTCGTGGTGGATTTTCCGAAAGAGGTTCTCGAGGCATGGTCCGAGGCAGAGGAAGAGGATTTAACCGCGGACGCGGGGGCTTCGACAACAGCCGCGAAAGCAATGACGGACCTATTGATGAACAAGACCCAGCGTTACAAGACTTCGGACTACCTGGATGCGTGGTATCAATGGAGAACGTACCTTTCCGCGCCAGTGTAGACGAAATACTAACCTTCTTCTCAGAGTTTGACTTATCGCAGGACGACGTGATAAGACGCTACAACGAGCGTGGTCAGCCCACAGGGGACGCGCGGGTCGCGTTCAAAACCCCCTTCGATGCACAGCGAGCCGTCAAAACACGTCATATGGACACCATTCATGACCGGCGGATCTCTCTAAACATTCTATAGCACAGACCCAGAAATATTTCACCCATTTCGATAGGAAGTGCTGAAAGTGTAAATAGTTCAAAATAATAAAACAAACTGTGGAAAACAAAATGATGGACATTGCCATGTGGCGAATTCATATTCCAAAGTTTAAGTGACATTTAGGTATTTCTTTAATTGATAACAATTCATGAATTGTGTGGGTTATCACTGCTACAAAAGTAGTTTAAATTATACTTTTAGTATGTTGGTGTATACTTTGTGAGTGAATGGAAAATAGAATCTTTCTATGAATTAAAAATATACAATTTAAATTCGCATTTTTATTTAAATCAACTGAAAATATAGATCTTAATGGGCGTTTTTCCACTAGACACGACCACGACATTTCGTCATCGGATATGGGGGCCGTGTCGTCTAAATTTTTACTTCCGAAAAAGCCGTGGTCGTGTCGTTGTGGGATCATATTTTTTTTATTAAAGATTCTACTATTTTAGTGTATAGTTAACACCCGCTTCACCCTCTGCGTGACCGCAGAAAAAAGTTTTTATTTATCGGGATAAAAGTAAGTCCTTTCTCAGGCTCTAGCTAGACTATCTGTACCTGTGGGCCACATTTTATTCAAGTATACCGGTTTATTGCTTATGGCGTCAAAGCCCAACAATTACTTTCGCATTAGTAATTAGTAGTTTAGTTATTTTAACGAATATTAGGGATAGGAAGAATACATAATTCTAAAAAATAAACAATACATCAAAAATTGAAAATTTATTACAAATAAATACAAACAGAATTGAGTAAATATTATATTGATTTCTATAAGCAATTAGGATGGCAACACTAAACTTTTGCATCCTTTTGTGTTGCTAGCATAAAGAAAAATATTAATACCAGTAGGTAACCTATTAAAAATATACTCGCGCTACTTGGAATGTAGTACTTCTGTAGTAGCTCAGACTTTGATAAATTGAAGAACAGGCATATAGTATAGAAGATCATGATTGTTTATAAAAAACATGTTAAGTATATTAGAAAAATATAGATTTAAAAAATATTCTGCCTACCAAGTTTTATTATTGTACCATCAGTTATAATTACTGGCAACACAGATTCTGTTAGTATTGCCAGTGCGGTGTTAAACTTAATACTAACAGCTACTAAACTAAAAACAATGCCACTTTTTAGATGCGATATCAATACTGAAACAGAGTTGTGTTTATTAATGCTTACAGTGGCAACACCAGCGAAATCGTCGTCTTCTCAGAACTAAATATTCGCCGTTCTTTACTAGCTTGTTGGATATCGTTATGAAAAGGTAAATGGGTGATGTCCTAAGCGATATTACTTGTTCACTATTTAAACTACAACGAAAGGTGCCATAGTGAATATATGCGTTGTATTACGCCTAAATACTGAGTTCTAGACTTTATTTTAAATGTGATTTATTGTAGTTTAGACAGTGTTACCATAATATCAGCAATAATTATTTTTTACTTTGGCACTACACTAGCGTAATATTGTAATCCCTCATCGTATGTAATTGTTGATCTACAACACAAATATGACAGGGTCTATGTTGGTCGCATAAGCAAGATTACCAAGGAAATTCTCTTTGATCGCTATCTCGCTCGTTTTGGCAGAGTTAGGTACTTTGATAACCGTTATAAACCCTGCTAATGCTAATTATTAAAAATGTTCAAGAAATTCAATATAATAAGTAATATTAAAAATGCAATTTTCATAAACATAAGGAAAGGGAGCTATTTAAAAATTATAACCCTTAATTTGCAACCAGATAATCATGAAAGAAATTAATTCATAATATTCAAATTCGTAATATTGACATATATAGCTGTACATTTAAAACTTATTGAGTGCTATTATACCGTAAACTTAGCATAAAGCTTAACATCTAGATGTAAAAACAAGAAGCGTACAATTTTAGAATTAACTAGGTATATTTTTTTCGTCGCTAGCAAAGATACTTTCAGAAACTAAACCGAGTAATAATACTATGCCAAATACAGATATAGTTTCGGGATAAAAATATAACCATTTTGTTGGTATAGATCTAGTCAGAAGTCATAAGACAATGTGTGGTGCAACATCATATCATATGAACCTGCCAGGATTCGAACCCAGAACCTCTGGCGCAACAGGATCACTAACAAAAAAATCGGCCGAGGCGTTTGGTCTGTGTAGTGCTTCAAAGGAACATACATACATAGGCTGTTAAACACAATACTACTCCTTTGCGTCGCGCAGTCGGATAATTAAGGATATATTATGTCGGTAGTCTTGTCTATGGTTTCTGAAACATACCTTTGCCTCGGCACAAACGTAAATCAAGATCTAAAACCACTACATGGTCCCAATAGTATATTTATTTATCAACAACACCTACTTATTCAACATCATGTAACATTTATATAAAAGCATAGATGAGACAGGTAACATTTCGACAAATACAGCCATCTCTGTCTATTTTGACATTATAGAACGTCGAAAATAAAACCAAAATGTAATATTTCCGAAAATATTTGGAATGAAAATATGTATTTTGAAAATAAATCGTTTTTGAGACCAATCGGGTCGACTTACGTTTAGTAACATTAATAAAAAATACATGCTGTAGGTACTGTACTTACAAAATAAAATATTTCACAATTATTTAGGAAATTTATCTACAAATTACATAAACTTACACTTATCCGACAGACTGGGTTATATATGAATTTCTCTGTATTTAAGTTGCTCACTCACTACATTAAAATAAATAATTTGACAAAGGAAAAGCTGTACACAAACTAACCTAAAATTCTGGGCGCCATTTTCCTTGACCATAGATAGAGCTTCCGTTCATTCACTCACTAATTCGCCTATCCTAGATTATAAACTCATTCAATTATAATAGTTCTATCTAAGCACCCCATCTTTCATAATTCAAACGCTTCTGACGTATTTATCCTTTCATCCACCATCCTTATAATTATCTAAAAAAAACTGTTACAAAAGCTAAGATTCATTTAAATAACCTAAAAATATAAAATAATTATTACATTTTCTTAATTTGATCTGCCTTAATCACATTAGTATAGAAAATAGTTAAAATTACAGACAAATGGAATTTTCATCCGAAAAACTTTGTTTCTATAGGTACAAACAAAACAGAAAAGTTTAATATTGTTCACTCAAGCAAGACCTCTTTGTGACATAAAAGTAATTTCCACATATATTTCATGCATTTTCCTTTATCAAATCGTTAAGTTGCATATCCTGTAGAACAGAGCTTAGATTTTACTTAAGCAACACATGTAGAAAGCACTACAGTAGTTTTTTTTATAAAGAAAAAGCTTAAACTTAAAATTAGTTCTACCTGTCCCTTTCTGTCTTAGGTATTTACATTAAGAATGGAGAGGGACAGACATAACTAATTTTAAGTTGAAATGTGACAGTCAAAATCGACTACATTTTTGACATAATTTAGAGTAAATAAAGATTATACAGGCTGTAACAAAAGAGGTATGTTAAGCGAAACACTATAAAAACAGCGCATTATAGATAATACATCGACATTTTTTTAAATTGCAATCTGTTTATATTTCAAGATTGTATGAACATTCCTGAGATGTACAATCAAAAACATACGAAACGATGTTACATTGCCTAAGCCTGTTATAATTTCCTTGGATTTGACACATTTTAATCGTCAACTAGCGGACCCGACAGACGTTGTCCTGTCCCACGACCTTTGAACTAACGTCACTCAATTTGTTTTGCCTTCCCGGAATCTCTTTACTAATATTCGAACTTTCAAATTTCGAACAAATTGTTTGTATTTTTTATTAATTTTCTCTCCGTTAGAACCATCCCTGTACTTCAAGGAATACGCTAAAAAAAGAATTAGCGAAATCGGTTCAGTCGTCCTCGAGACCCGCGCTTACCAACAAAATTAAGGATTCATTTTTATATTATAGATTACACAGTTGACATGCCGTCAAAAAACCAGCGCCAAATATTATGTTGTTATTAATGACGGATGAGATCACTCAAGATTAGTTGATAATTATAAATGAGAACTACTATAGTACTCTCTATATTAATTGCCGATACTAACTAATTTGACAACAATAATGTTGCCCATTGTACATTGTAATCGTAATTTTTTAAGTTCTAACTACTGGGGCTCGACTCTCACGTCACTCGACATATCTCTATAGTCGACTTTTTTTATATCATACAAATACAAGATGATAAACCAGTCACAAACAGTTGATAACTTTGATGACTCGAGAGAATCGATTTGAGAATGTCGAGTGACGTGACAATTGGGACCCTGGGAGTGCACCAAAATAGTGTACTATGCGAAAGCACAGCCTCAGGAAATCTCTTAAACTTCCAAGACAATCTTAAGTTATTTAACCGATAAAAAGAAAATCTAAAAGAAAAAATCATTATAAAAAGTAGTGGACAAAAATTAAGTAGTATTTTACTTTAAATATAAATGCTTATAAGGAATACTAGAATAAATAAAGAGTTTAGATTATAAATGCTAGATTTCAAAGTAGAAGTATCACACAGTATTAGTATAAAATAAAATCTAAGTATATATAAATACCTAAATAAGTGTAATTTACGATGAAAATGTAAATTTTATAAAAAAAACTATACTGGTTTATTAATATGGAAATAATTCAGGTACTTCATATTATTAGTAGCGAAATATGTATTAAAAAATAATCATACAATTAAAAAATGTAATTAAAAAGAGAACTTGAGATATAACGCAACTTACTCCGGTATTTATAGTCTGTCACTTGAATGCCCACCTATAATACCAAGGACAAAAATTATTACCTCAAAAGGCCTCAAGGGGAAAATATACGACGGTCAATACCAGAGGGGTGGTCTATCTAATTTAATTAAATTGTATGATAGCATAACATCTCGGGTTGATTAGCCCCAGTTGCAGTAAATGGGTAAATTATGATAAAATTTAAATAAAAATTAGCACACATGTTGTCTTGTTTTCTGATATAAACAGAAAAAGACAGTCATAATTAAGTCATAGATGCCATTCAAAATGAAATCTATATTACGCATTGGCTACAAGTGGCTCTAAATATAGCAATTTGGTGCAATCCCAAAAAACATATACAAATTCGTTAAAAACATTACAAAACGACAACAGTACATACTCACTGACAATAAATATAAACGTATCTAAACTATAACAATATCAAGTTGTATATTATATATCCTACTAATGTGACTCGCGTGTACATTTTCGTTTAGTTATTTTTGGCATTCGGCCGACACTCACTTTTTCATCCTATGCCTCTCTGAAAAATAAATAATATCATCATCTATTTAATGCCATATATTTTAGAATCGTAACAATATGTATATTATTTATATATAAACTTTTTATTAATTCATCATCATCAGCCTATTGCAGTCCACTGCTGGACGCAGGCCTCTCCCAGGGCACGACACAAGACTGCCATGGGGGGTATTTGCCCATAGTCACCACGCTGGGCAGTCGGGTTGGTAACCGCAGTTTGTATTTTGGACAATGTTCAACACGGGAGGCGCTACTGCCCACCTCCCGGAAACCCTTAATCGCCTCGTACGATACCCACGGGCAGGCATGGGGTGGTACGTATTCTACTCTGCCGGCACCACGCGGCCACGTTATTAATTACTTTATTTAAATGCGATGAGCTAGCTTCTTGTCACATGTCCCCGCGCTAAACGTCTAGAAAACTTGTAACATCTACTCATATATTGTGCAAAATGAATAAATGATTGATTGATTGTGCACTTACTTTTTGCTCTTCCGTTTGGGCGTACTATGAGCGGAGGTTTGCGGACTGTCACTCAACTCGGAATCCGAACTACGGATGTCACCGTCCATCTGTAAACAAACATACCAGTTTCTCAAGGATCTCAAGCCAAAGTAATGTTATTCCTCAAATTTCTTCATTTTCGCGCGTTCCCTAAATCACGCGATGAATTCCAATCGCTATCAAGGGAGTAAAGCGACAATGAACGTTGATGACAAACGATGTAATTATATCAAAGGAGCCTTATTCTATTCGCAACTGTAGTTGCCTGCGCAATCATCAGTTGTCAGATTCGGGGGATTAGGGGAAAACTAGCGAGAGCAGTGAGCCGTTTTACACGGATTTTGGTAAACCGGCCTTGTCGGCCTTTCGTCCCATTGAACTATGTGAGTGACGTAATAGAGAGTGCACCTGTGTTTGCGCCCAGACTTGTGCACTATACAGGATGATTTTTAGTCGTCAACGTTCCCGAAAACTACGAAGTCTCCTCATCATCACGATCATTTTTCTCCATGGAAGCATACCTGGGAAGTATCTGGTTTCCAAAATATTAGGGTCCAAAGTTGAGTAAATAGACTGCGTTTTTCTGCATAAATGTACATAGACGCGCGTAGCATGATTTTTTCACGAGAAATAATTAATATCTGTCTATGAAAAAACTAACATAAACACTAGACACTATAAATTTCGCCAATTCAAGAAATTAAATTTTTTTTCTAAAAAAATTTTTTTCCCCAGCATTTTTTTGGTATAAAATTACTTTATTTGATGTATAGAGTACGTGCCCTTCGTTAATGGTGGCCACAAAAAAACACCCTGTACTCGTATTATCTCCTGCACAATGAATTACGGTTGGAGACACTATTATTATTGATAATTAAAAAGTTGTGTATACTAAAAACCATAATTCGAGAGATTAATTTGACAAGTGAGTGACAGATAAACTGTTACCAGAATTAGAAGAAATTAAATAGTGACGTTATAGTCGATATCAATAATTGTCGATATGATTATAATCCAATAAGACTTGACTGTATAAATTGTTTAAATTGACAAAATTTCATATTATAGTTCATTTGAATTCCAATGAAGACTAAGTGCTCATGTTGAAACCCATACTGTTGTACGAATTGCAAAAACGTTCGGTAAAAGTGATGCTCATAAATAATATTACGAACGCCAAAAATACAAACTACCATTTTTCTTGGATTGTATTGTAATATATACCAAAAAAATATATACGTTAAATACCATTCTATACTTTTAAAATATCGATACGAACAGCATTAGCCCAACCATGGCAACACTTGTGCAAAATGAACTGCGTTAAACTAGTCTCACGAATTATGGTTTCGAGTATAATCTATTATTGATGTGTGTGTAACCTCACCTGGCCAGCCTGTATGGCTTTGTAAGCGATCTGCAAAATCAGCACCGTCCATACTATGTGTAGAACTAGCAGTAAACAGAGCAGCGAGTTGAAGATATAGTATGCTGGAAACATCGGCAGGAGCATTGGCGCACGGATTGATGTACTGCAGAAATGACAAAATTAGAAAACTTTGACTCGTTACAATTCTTAAACTACTGGTTCAAATTGAATGATATTTGAAATATACTGTGTATATACAATGCCTGCTTGGTTACTGAAAATTCAGGCTTGTACTTCTATCCACAACGAAGTTATAGTGGTGTCGAAAATGGCCTGAACTGCTTCGAGAAAAGGATGACACGGCCGTACGTGCCGCTTTTTTGCTCCACTTGGCGGGGTCACAGCCGTGCCTCCGAAACATTTCATCATAACCTATACAGGTGTAACAAAAAGGGTATGTTAAGCGAAAAGCTATGTAAATAGCCCACTATAGAGAACCTATCTACAAAATTTGAGACTGGAAAGCACATTTTTATTTTTTAAGATTGTATGAAAATTCCTGAGATATTTAAAAATTCTCCATACTATCGGGAAAAATAAACATGTGATTTCGGATCTCAAATTTTGTAGATAGGTTCTCTACAGTGGGCTATTTACATAGCTTTTTGTTTAAAATACCCTTTTTGTTACACCCTGTATAATCTATGTACTGTACTAGTACAGATACTTCTTGTTAGTATATTATGAAAAGAAATAAATAGTGTAACAGCTGTAGTAGAATCATGCGGTCTGTAAAACCTCATGTTGGTCTTGCCATAATGGAGATTTCCTAGATTTCGTCTATAGGACAGAAGTGACATAAAAAACTAGTGGATGTGCGCGATTTCGTCCGCGTGGACTGCATAAAAAAATCTCGAAATTATCCGGGATAAAAGTGGCCTAGACCTGAGTCATAAGTCTAGACTATGTGTACCACATTACATTTAAATCGGTTCAGTAGTTTTGGCGTGAAAAGACAGAGTTACATTCGCATTAATAATATTAGTAAGGATGACAATCGACATTTAAGTGCGCTTTCATGTCGAATAAAAAAAAATTACATAAAGGTAGCAAATGGGGTAAACTATTTGATCACAAACCTCCATATAATGTAGAATGGGTAGATAACGACCCGAGTTCCGATCCACACGACTATCAGACCTAGGAACAGAGTGTCGCAGAGTTTCTGATAGTTCGCGTACTTAGATGCCTTTACCGCCTGAAAATAATACACCCATTTACCTATTAAATCGGTGCTAGTAAAAAACTGCGTGGAAGAATGTTTATATATTCACACTTCACAACACATTAACATATTCCCACACTAAGATCCCCAAGTCTCGTGTCGTGTGTACTAAACTAAGCAACGGTATACAGGGTGTAACAAAAGGGGTATGTTAAGCGAAAAGCTATGTAAATAGATAGCCCACTAAAAGGAACTTACCCATAATTTCAGACTCGAAATCACATGTTTATTTTTCCAAATAGTATGGAGAATTCCTAAACACCTCAGGAATGTTCATAAAATCTTGAAAAATAAGCATGTGATTAGGAGTCTCAAATTTTGGAAATAGGTTCTCTATAGTGAGCTATTTACATAGCTTTTCGCTTAACATACCCTTTCTGTTACACCCTGTATAAATACATAGATAAGTATAGAAACATCCATGACTCGGAAACAAACATCGATATTCATCATATCAAATTACACACCCGTTAAACACTATTGTTGTTTGACAGCCAAATTTCTTAAAATCTAGACACAGCATAAATTTTATGCGTTAAGCAGAACTATCTAGACACAAGGAAAAAATCTGCCCAAAGTCGCATTTAGACATATAAACATATATAAACACCGCTGTGTTCCCGAAACGGGGAAGCCAGAACCGCAGGATCGTAAGGGAGATCCCACAGCCACGTTCAGCATAGCGGGGGACAGATGTTAATGATCAGTGACACGTTGCTAGCTTGTCGCCTGAGAGAATACCCGAGTTGCTTACTTGACTCTTACGACATGCACGGAAGGAGATGCAGCTGATGTATTCTAGTGAAGCCCCGCATCAGCACGGGAAATCACATTTAGGGTCAAGACACACTGTTAACACCCGACGCGATAACACGCCGAAAATGTATGGAGAGTGGGAATAGCGTGTTTTCGCGTGGGATGTTAACAGTGTGACCATATAAAATGTATGTGATTGATTACTACTATGTTGCGTACTAACACTCGTGTCGGGTGTTAACAGTTGACCTCTTTGAAACGCAGCGTGAGAAGGCCCCCGCGAGATGGACGGACGCCCTAGCCACGGTCGCGGGTTGGATGCAGGGCGCTTCCGACCGGTCAGAGTGGAGGTTGTTGGGGGAGACTCCATGTTCAGCAATGGACTTGTCATGGCTGAGAATGATGATGATGATTGATCTTTAGAGATGTGAATATACACAAAGGCACCTACCTCAATAAATATATCGGCACAGTCATGTAGCAAAAGCACTAGAGTGCCGATCCGATGCAGGTTACACACCCAGCTAAACGACAGCAGCGCTATAGTGGCCAAATGGTGAACGAACATCTGCCAAAAGTCCTTGCGGCGGACGTCGAAAAACTGCGATATGGTCAGCGACCAGTAGAATGCTGACGATATCATGTAGTACCACCACACGTCGTCTGTTAGACCCTGGAATTAAAGTTAAAGTATGTTAGGAAACTTTACATTATACACACGGCTGTTTGTTCAAAATGGAGTAGCTACCCCACCTACGAAAAAACACCCTGTATGCAGAGAAGACTACGTACTCTACACATAAAAAAAAAAGTAAATTTATGCCAAAAAAAAAATGCTGGGAAATGATGTAAAGTTTTTTGAAAAAAATTATTACTTGATCGGGCGAAATTTATAGTGTCCAGTGTTTATGGTAGTTTTTTCATAGACAGATATTAATTACTTCTCGTGAAAAAATCTTGCTACACGCGTCTATGTGCATTTATGCAGAAAAACGCAGTCTATTTACTCAACTTTGGACCCTAATATCTTGGGAACCAGACACTTCCCAGGTATGCTTCCACGGAGTAAATGATCGTGATGATGAGCAGATTCCGTAGTTTTCGGGAACGTTGACGACCAAAAATCACTCTGTATACAAACAGCTCTGTTCCAAAAAAGGGGTAAACAAAACTGAAATCACGGTGTAGATATTTTAGTCACGTTTATCATAACGGGGTTAGATGAATAATATCGGTGACAGGCTGATCTCTTAAGAGAACGCACCCGAGTTGGTCAACTCTTACGACATGTACGGAAGGATCTGCACAGGATAGAGAACTCTATCATCTTATATGTATAGCTGCAAAGTTTCATTAAAATTAGTTCGGTTGTTTTCGCGATGAAGAGTAAAAACATCCAGACATCCATTCGTGCAAACTTTCATAATTCATTCAATGTATTTTACTGCATCAGTAATAAAAAACCACATGTCAATAAAACAAATATGTACCTCAAACATTAACTTTTTCAGCATTTTCTATGCTGCTCTGGAAGTGAAAAAAAAAACGTAAAATACTACAGCTGCTTCTCTTCCCGGGCATACTGTACAAGTCAGTAGAGGGACAAGAGGGTCTTGGTGTTTTGTAGGCGAGTGACCACCTGTCACTACTAACCGAACTTGAACTTGTGCATCTTGACTATACCCTTAAAATTGGTCAGAAGTGGCACCATGTGGTTCTGTCGGTGCTCTGCCTACCCCGTAAGGGATAAAGGCGTGATTATATGTATGTATGTACATTAATTTTTAATGAAAATTGTAATACTTACTTCGTTATTCTTAACATACCTAAATTATTTTTCAATGCTTGAGTCACTTACAACTTGAGTGAGTTGTGTAAGGTTTGAGTGAACAACTAATGATATGGGGTTAATAATGTAATTGTAATAGATTCCAGACTAGTAACGCAATCACATGTTAAAGGGTGGAGGCGCCCTTAGAATTAGAAATAACGCCGTTTACGAAACAAAATCTATATTTCGACACCAACCTTGAGTTTCTACACCTATTACTAGCGCCTCGACATAGTTGACTGATGCTTTTACAATCTAGTGCTATGCAACATTATTGTGGGCTTAATCAATAACCATTTGAACTTGTTGCGAATGACTAACATCGTAATGGTTTTCATGAAAATATGTAGTTGGTCATCGATGTCAGCGTTCTATATCACACCAGCTTATGTGTTACTCTGATGTTTCATTAAAATCCATTCAGTAGTTTTTGCGTGTAAGAGCAATAAGCATCTAACAGACCTACATCCTCACAAACTTTCGCGTTTATAATATTAGTAGGATACTCGTAATGTCTCCGACCGTATTTCGATCAAGGCGGCCAATAAGCCAGGTGCGCAGGAGATATAGTACAACAAGAATGTGTGCAAACACAGATGCACTCTCTATTAAAAAACCTATAGCTAGTTAAAACTTATCATTACCTGATGAGGGTACCCCACATACGCCTGATCGATGTCCCACAGCCAATCCTTGTCCCATAAGATGAGTAGACCGAAGGTGAAGTTGCACATATAGAAGGTGAACTTCCACGAGTTTTCGCAGAACTTGACGAGGGTGGACGGCTTCTCGTGGCTGCGGCGTATCCGCCACCAGCGCTCCACCTGCCTCTCTGTCATGTCCACTTGCTTGGCGAGGGCATTGAACTGGAAATTATCCAATCAATGAAAATATTACATGAGATTGGTCAGAGATAGCTCTGAAATAACATGACGGCCTATTGGTGTAGTACATAAATACATACATAAGTATAGAAACATCGATATTCATTATATTAATGTTTGCACCTACCGGTATTGGAACCCAGGACTTATGGCGTCGCAAGCAAAAAGTTGGCAGTGTTTTGAGCAATAGGTGGTGGCTGCCGGCTACGCCACAGGTCCTGGGTTCGAATCCCGGTAGGTGTAAACATTGATACGATGAATATATGTTTGTTTCCGAGTCATGGATGTTTCTAACGTTATCTATGAATTTATATACCGTTGCTTTGCCCACGACACAAGACCTTAGGGATCGTAGTGCGGGACTAGGTTAATGTGTTATGAATGGAGTGTGTGAATATTATAAAAAAAAAATTGATGGAGGTCTGAGGTTCGAATCTCGGTTGGGGCAATCTTTTTTATTGCATATAAGCGGATAAATTAAGTGTTTACTCTGATGTGGCTTCTTACTTTATTTACGTAAGTACTTATTTATTTGACGTAGTTATTATTAACCATTCAAGACCTTAAGAAATAGGATTAGGTTTAAACGTGTTGTCAAGTACAAGTACCTACCTATTGTTATGTATGTATTTACCTACGTACTAATGTATGTTTAAATGTGTTTACAATACACCTATTTCAGTAAACAAATAACTGTCTCGGGCCACTTAAATTATTACAAGGACATCTTTGCCGGAGATAACACATCAAAGCGGGAAAGTTAGCGAAGAGAGATAAACCTTTTGGACTCTCCAAGTTCATTTACTACCCCTTTTACAAAACTACATTTGTATTTTCAAATACTCAGGGTATGTCCCCTCAGACGTTGAGCTAGCAACTTGTTCATTAACATCCTGACCCCGCTAAACGTGGCTGTAATCTCCTTCGTGATACTACCCAACTGTGTGAATACTTATGTATTACTATTTTCGCGTGTATTTCTCTTATTTTTGCTATCAAATTCAAGCTGCGGTGACACACCAATACAATGTACAATGCATGCTACTTTACATAACCGCTCTCGTAAACGTAGATTAGATAAGATTAGAGAATAGAACCACATTATACAGGGTGTAAAAAGACAACGTTTCTTTTAATACCTCGTATTCTTTGTAACATCACGATATTTTTTTATGGCAGCACTCCTGGGAAACCGCGGGTTTCCAAAATATTGGAGTCCAAGGTTACATAAATTTTAGCATTTTTTACATAAATCCACCTGGAAACATTTCTTTCAAAGATACCATATCAAAATTTAAACATTTTAATTTAGTAGGTACATTTGTACTTTGCATCAAAGAAATAGGCACAATGCTTGCAATAAAATAAGTTTTTTTTTCATTTATATTTATCGTTTTCCAGGGTTGGTTCCACAGAAAAAAAGATCGTAACGTTACAAATAATACGAGGTATTAAAAAACAACGTTGTCTTTTCACACCCTGTATGTAGTCGCATACCTTTAGTGCTTTGTATTATACAATTGGCTATTTACTGACAGGAAACTTTATAATAATAATGGAATAGCAATGAGTTACGATTAGCTCGGCCGTGGACAGACCGGCGTGTTAGATAACTTAAATTTTATTATAAGATATCCGATATACGAAGCTATATCCGCTTGACTAAATTGCCTATGTTCTAAGCTATGATAAACCGCACGTAAAGTTACCTAATTATCTTTATTTTTGATATGAAATATAGCTTATACCTGTATAGTTTAAAGATTTTTATTAGCAAGGCCCACGAGTGTAATAAAAGGGGTACGTTAAGCTTAAAGCTATGAGAACGCCCCCAAAATTTCTTAGTCGACACTTACGACATGCACGGATGGAGATGAAGCTGATGTATTCCAGTGAAAAGCTGGTTAAAGGAATATAATAATGCTAAGATATAAGTTGCTTAGTACCCACGACACAAGACTTTAGGGATCTTAGTGTGGGACAGGTCAGTGTTGTGATATTATAAATTATAAAATTATTAATAAAGAAAATGGAAAAAATTCTTCACCCGAGTGGGAATCGAACCCACGACCGCTGCAAACCGTGCCAGCCGCTATAACCACTAAGCCACAGGGTCAATTACTCGGATGACGAATTTTACCATCTCTTTTCTAAATAACATATTGGCAACGTTATTCTTCATCCCGATAGCTATACACTAGCCAAATCTCGGGAAACAAAGCTGAATCCCTCAGCACAATGTTTAAATATGAAACGATCAACCATATCCTAACGGATTATATTATTATTATAATTCGGGTGAAGAATTTTTTCCATTTTCTTTATTAATAATTTTAGAATTATAATAATGCTAAGCCATCGCGGCATCGGCATATTATATGCACAAGTATTGACCTTAATGCCCTTTTCCGTTACATATCAATTGTTTACGCAAAGCCGGCACTTCGGTAAAGGTAGGCGTAGGACCTTAATGAGACATTTTAATCTTTCCGAGGACGAGCTAAGTAATTTTACAACATTAAAATCTGTACATGAAATAAATTCATTGGTACAGGCCCGTGACTGGGATCGAGCACGTCTTAACCACTGGGCTATCACGGCTATGATATGACCGTTATAATACATTATACATAGAGAAAGTTCTAGCTAATCACCTGAGAGAGATCCCTGATTTTCATAAATTATATAATCCTTATTAAGATTATAAATGTTGACTAACTACAATTGTTTGACTCCGAATTGTCGCCTGATCTCTGTCTGTCCGGCTATCACGCTAAAATTATTTAACCGATTTAAATGAAAGGCACAGCAGAGATAGTTTAGGGCCT
Organism: Carposina sasakii; assembly: GCA_014607495.2. NCBI lineage: Eukaryota > Metazoa > Arthropoda > Insecta > Lepidoptera > Carposinidae > Carposina > Carposina sasakii. The sequence goes on from CP053169.1 coordinate 9,012,510, forward strand.
GAGGACGGACATAGGCCATTTTTTGTCCTGGTAAAATATTTTTATCCCGGACAATAGGGATGTTTACTATGGTGGAATTTTTATGACATTTTATGCTTATCAGAATAAATCATCAAAATTATAGGTACCTATCTGTAAAATTACAATTTCATTAAGTGTCCAAATGAGGTAGTAATAAGCCTTCAAAGTTAAGTGGGCAAGTCCATTTTTCAAATTTGAAATTAATTGAAAATTACTACATCACATGACAACCTGCATCATCAGCAAATTTTGTTTAGTGACCATATAGGTATTTATAAGCGCTACATTAATATAGCTGTAGAACAAAAGTTCTTTTACGCGCGTACAAGTTACTGTTTGTATGGAGCGTTTTTTGGCAAGTCTAAAATTGTGACTTTGAAATCGTTATATCCCGGAAAGTTTTCACGCTAGCTAAGTTTTTCTTTCGCAAATGTTTCTTTTATTTTATAATCTTTCGATACAAAAAAAAGAACAAAAAAAAACCGTAATCATCCCTATTCCGACATTTTGTTTTTATCTGCAGTGTACGCGGACGGAGTCGCGAGACTCGCGGGCGGCCACTAGTATGAAAGATTTATAATTATGTAAGCACTAAGTAAAAGTACTTAATGAAAAATATTGATAACAACCTAATCATTTTAATTGACTTAAGGGTCGGTTCATATCTGACGGAAGATGCGTCGAGCGTATCTCCAGATACAGTCAAACGCACTAACGCATCATCGGTTGAGTGTGAAAGGTTGTATGTTTGTCATATATTTGCCTGTTCTGACGTTACGCGACCGACAAAAACGCGACGGATTTTCCGTCAGATATGAACCGACCCTTAGGGTGAATAGCCTAATTACTTACTTCTCACTTTAACAAGACAATTAATTAAGCAAGAAGTTTTAATAGCCTTTCTAATAATGAAATAAACTGGTAGATATGCTAGATTGCTAGAAACCCATGACTCAATTAAGAATCACTCTCACCAACTACATATTTAAGGCCCACTTGCAGCAAACACTTCATTAAAATATTTGCTAATGCAATCCCACCTCTGCATATAAAAAACAACAAGTAAATAAAAAAACAAACAAGCTTACTTTCATATTTATAAGATTAATTGGGATATATTTTCATGTAACCAAACTTGCACATCTTAACTATACCCTCAAAATTGGTCAGAAGTGGCACTATGTGGTTCTATCGACCCTTGGTGCTCTGGCTACCCCCATAAGGGATAAAGGCGTGATTATATATTATTATTGTATTATATATTATATTTTCATGTAAAGTTTTCTCTGAAATGGATCCAAAGTTTTCATATATTTTTTTATTTAGATTAATCTTTAACATTATAATTGATATAGGAAATTGTATTTACTCATCAAACGAATGCTGTCATCTATCTAGGTACTACATACCTAGGCTCTGTTTCCTAAATGAAGTAACCAAAACTGCAAGATCATAAAAGAGTTGCACAGCCAAGTTAAATATAGCAGAGACCAATGAAAAATTGAAAATTATCAGTGACAAGTTACTAGATTATAGCCTGAGAGAATGTCCGACCAAGTACCTTAGTAAACTCTTATAACATGCACAGAAAGAGATGCAGCTGATGTACTCTATTGAAGCCCTGCATCAGAACAGGATAGAAACTAGGTACTGTAATAATATTAAAAGAATATTACCTGTTTCAACCTTGGATTGGTTTTATATGCCTCTTCTAGTTTTGGCGAACTCCTAGATTTCCTTGGCCTCTTTGATTTGATGCCTAAAGCCTTGCCAAACGGGGCAAATAGGTAACTGCAAACATAACTCATGTATGAATTTGTAATTACTTTGTGATTATTTATCTAAGTACAAGTCATTGGCATGGCATGTATAGGTATAAAATATTATTTACAATAGATATATGTGTAGGTAAGTAAATCTATTGTACATTTTTATGTTTTGTTGTCTGATTGTTGTTTATATACTTTGTGGAAGATGTCATCAAATAAAAAATTGTGGTTAAGCAATATACTAAAATTTAAGTTAGTTATTAGAGAAAAAAACTAGGATTAATTACTAAGTAGGTAATCTACCTAGTCAAGTATGTATTTAAACTTCCACCAACCCAGCCAGTAGGCACAAAAAACAAATTATTCATTCGTATGATTGGTAACACAAAGTTTTCATGCAAATAACTTAAAATTAACATTACATGTAGGTGTGTACTCTAGCATTGTAGTTTACTGTTAACTTGTGTTTGTCCCACTTTAATTTAATTGGCAAAGTTAAGTGATTAGGTTTAGACAATGCTACAGTTTCCTAAATGATAATTAAATATAGTATTTAAATATTATTATCAATTATGCGATAGTGTCGGCAATTTGTCTCCCAAAATCCACCCACATGAAGATTCAGGGCCACAGAAATTGTAAATTACATACCTACCACAGTCATGACTAGTTAGGTTATCTTATCGTAGACTAAGGTCACATTTCACCTGCGCTTTTCAATAATAATATAAATGAGAATTACTTACGTTTCCATCACATAACGTATACATATGAAGATTAAAGCCATGGGAATTGGAATAAAAACGTGACGGTGATCGTTGTAGACCACATCTTTATCAGGTCCTGGGGCGAGGTCTTCCCATGTCGTATTGGGTGGTAGCCATACATCTTCATTCCAAAACGATTTAAACAACGGTTCCAGCATTTTGTATTGTTAATAATTTAATTTTATCACTAAATTATTTTAATTTACAGAAACTCGTCCGCCGCCGCGACCCGAAAATAAAATGACAGTGACAGATAGTTGAACGGATGCGTTCATCTAGCGCAATTTTAAAACATTTCGATGCGTTCGTTTTACCTAATGGCGTTTCTTTTAATCGATTTTAATAAAACTAATAAAACCGTTTTTTTTTAGTTTACAATTTTATTTATTGTTTTGGTAGCATACAAAAGAGAACATTCGCAAAATAACAACCATACAAGTATTTGGTCTCAGTTACATACATTTTAGACAAAAGTAATCTTTTCTTCTTTCATCAAACCTACTAAATAAATGTAATCAGTCGTCATGTACCTACACAATTTGCGCAAGACACAACGTATATTCTAAAAGTACCAACAATAATCTTAATAACAAACCTCGTTAACCCAAATACTCCAGCAAAATATGACTTCATTAGCTAGAGGGATGTTTAAAGACCGTTTCATAAAATAACTCCAGTATGCAGTGATACAGATAATGTATTTATGCGCATAGTTTGTAATTAGCACCATCATCATCCAAATACATATTTTGCTGGATTATTAAGGGCTCATTATGGTCGATTCCAGCAGTCACACTTAAACCTAAATGTAAAATTAGTCCTACCTGTCCTTTTCTCTCTCAGCAATTTATGTTAAGAACGGAGCGAGATAGAACTGACTAAGATCAGGTTTAGGTTTAAGTGTGACCGCCAGAATCGACCTATTATATATGTAACATAGGAAACATATTTTGAATGTACTTATTAGTAATCATTAGTAAATAATTTCTCTTGGGTACATTTAAAAAATCTACAATTGTATTATTAAGTAGGTAGGTGCCTGTGTACAAAATAACATAAGTAAATTATAAATAGAAAAACAAAAATTTTAATATTTTTTTAAAACATCAAATTGTAATATGTAATATTTATGTACTTTCTTAAAGATATAATATTTATGAACTAAGTACTTATTAAATGCTTTTAGCGGAGATCAACTGCTGCAGAATTTAATAAGCCATTGAAAGTTGTATAAGCTATCTGAAAATTAACATTCAATCTAGATATCTACAAAAAAAGTTGTAACATATTAAAATTTCCAGAAGCATTAAATAAAAAAATCCTGAATTCAACTTCAATTTCGAAGTATAAATATAACGAAATACTAAATGCACATTAAGAGTGAAAATATTTTTTTAAATATTATTTCATCCATTAAAATACTAATAAAGGCACAAGAATATCTTATAAAGGTATTAAGTCCCATATTAGCATTGACTTAACATTAATTTTACTCTAAAATTTATAATACTAGGATCGAAAATGGAATAAAAAAAGAGGAATCTGAGGAATATATACTAAGATATAAACTAAATTATATAATTATATCTACCTACTAAGATGGAAAACATAAGCAAAAGTTAATCACTTTTTCACATAAGCTTACCAGTATACCGGTGGGGTATAAAAAGTCAGTAAATAACATTATCTTTATTATCTTACTCTCACTTAAAAGATTTGCATTAATTTGCCATAAAACTTAATAGAAATATCAATTACATGTGCAATTTTGTAAAAAAAATATTTAAAATAAATAAACAGGTTTTGTGTATAACAATTTTAACAGCCAATTAACGGGTTATAACTTGTAATAATAAAAGAGATCAATCTATGTACAAAGAGAGTACTTTTCACAGTCCTCCGGTGATTAATATTGCTTTGCTTTAGTTTTATCTTTAAAATCACAAATAATTTTAAGAAATGTTCATAATTATCCAGAGTGTAACAAAAAGGGTATGTTAAGCGAAAGGCTACGTAAATAGCCCACTGTAGAGAACCTATCCACAAAATTTGAGACTCGAAATCACATGTTTATTTTTCAAGATTGTATGAAAATTCCTGAGATATTTAAAAATTCTCCATACTATCGGGAAAAATAAACATGTGATTTCGAGTATCAAATTTTGTGGATAGGTCCTCTACAGTGGGCCATTTGCGTAGCTTTTTGCTTAACATACCCTTTTTGTTACACCCTGTAAATTCTTTTGACGAGTGTGTAACTGAATACATATGTATAAGTATGTATTTATGTATGTTTCAAAGCTTATCTTTTGCGATATGTATGCTATAGAATACTGTTGTCCTGCTCGCACTTATGTGAATTTACAGCACTCTATTCTCATAAATGACAAAATACAACTTAGACGAGAGATTATATTATAACTTCACTTAAATAAGTTGGCCAGGAAAATTGGATAAATAAATTGATATTTCAGTCAGCTATGTAACAACCACAATCTCGTTACTTATTCATTTAATAACATTAATTATTTATTTTTTAACATTTATTCATAAAGTTTGCAATAGCCCTTATATCTATAGATAATTAATATTTGTGATATAATATGTTGCGTATTTTTTGTAGCCACTATTAATTAAATAAATGATGCTAGTATTTTAATAGAATTAGGCGTTCTTTGTGATTGAACGTAAAGATATATACATATATCTTACCTATTATGCAAATTATTTTGTTTTATACTTTAGACCCGGCGATATTAGTTACTTATATTATAATTATTGGACAAAGAAATCTTAATTATAAAATATAAAAAAACTTAACTACAAGTTGTCGGACTATATTTGTCTTTGGAATAGAAATTAAAAGAAAATAGGAATATAATTTTGAAAACACAACATAATTATTATTATTAAACAAGGTACATTTATAAAATATCGAATTTAATTAACAATGAATGTATGTCATTTAGGACCTAAGTATCGTTGCAATGCTGATTTAAAATCAAACATTTTAAAAACATTAAAAAATATACTTTTACAAAATTAAGTTATACTTAAAACATGTTTTTATGACATTTCCTTACTATTTTCCACTTTACACGAAATAGTTTGCATTTAAATAACTTTTTAGACAATACTAGGCAAATTATAATTATTTTTATTTTATTTTTTCTTCCAGGAAATGTGTGTGAAAATACACAACAATTTCAGCATGCAAAGGGTATTTATTAATCCTATGTTGTTAAAAAATGGTGTCAAGCAAGTCAGTTAAATCGAGGCACTTTAAAAACGTAACAGTTATCTATACGTCAAAAGGCGTCTTATCAAAACGATATGACATAAAAATTACAATCAACTACGCCACTAAACTTACGTTACCGTTTGCAAAAACTGCTAAATATAATAACTCTCTGAATATAGAATAAAAACGAAGTTTCTATCACAAATAATGATATAGTTTTTAATACCGTAACCAGTTAAATAACAACCACGATGTCCCGAAAACGGGCCGGCCCACAGTTGGGCATGTGCAAAACTGGGTACAGCCCGGAGCAAGCATAAAAAGGAGGCGTCATGTGAACTTTGACGGCCACTACTACTAATTGCTATAACTGTTTCGTTGTGCCTACTGCGTCTTTACTTTGGATGCAAAAATGAGCTACTTAAGCAGTAGGTAGTTCTATAAGTAAAAAAGGTGGTTAGTGTAGATCTACAGAAACCTAAAATTTCAGTAAGAAAATATGCAGTAATGTCAAGAAAGTCCGTCTAATCTATGGTTTATTGCTATTTACTCATAGCCGCGTTTTTACGACTGCTGTACCTACTCTTCTTTACACAACGCCAATATTCTAGAAAGCTCACTATATAACACCTCTTTTTTATAATTGCTCCATAGCATTTCTTACAGCGTCTAATAAGCACTAACGATTCATCAATATAATACCGTAAGGTTCATAAGCTTTAGGATAAAATGCATTGTGCACAAGTCTTACAACTATGAATTTCATATTAAATAATGTATGTACTTTTAAATGCAAAAGTTGTGTGTATATAAGTTTGTGTGTTTGAACCATTCACTATGGGTGCGCCCATCACCGGGCCCTACACCCTCCACTGACCCTCTGATCTGATAACTCATAACTGCGAAAACAAGCATTTGCACTAACTACAATCGCCACGAGAAACCAGACCCGAGCACCTAGCATGCAAGATAATACATCGCACTATTCCGAAATCAAAAACTAGATTAATAATCTACATTATGTTTTGCCAACAACCGTGGCATCCTCAGGATTATAGAAATGAACCATGTAAACCACAGGCCTTACTTATAAAAAAACTTTAAGCACTGATTAGGCTAATCAACGCTTAATTTGACGGATATTCGATACATATTTGATGACAAATCTCGTGCCATTCATATTTTTAAATGCACGTTACAAATATTTTCTGCCTGCTGACCCATAACATTTTTTATTTTATTTTAGAAAACGGACAATAATCATCAAGCAATAGCTTTGATAAAACTTTTTGCTTGACAGGTTTTTCTAAACTTAGACCTTACATAGAGTCACTTAATAAACGCGCAATCTCTGTATCTGAATAAATAAACATTTGCATAGAGTGTCATGGGTTATATTTATGGCTTTTCGCTTAACTTACCCCTTCTGTTACACCCTATATTAGGTATAGTGTGACGGGTTTGTATGTGATCCAGTGTACAAATAACTACTTATTATGTTCTTTCGTTACACTGCGTTTCTGATTTTATGTTTTAAGTACTGTTTGTTTCCTTACGTTCTGGCGATTGTTACGTGCAAGCAAATATTACATTGATAAGTGCTTCTTCTTTATAGATAAGGCTGATCGCTTTAAGTACTATTTGGTTACGATTGGGTAATTAATATTGATACGTGCAAAAACACAGATTAATAATGGTTCTGGTGACATAGGTGGGTATAATTCGCGCGGCGTAAGCTCAGCTTTGCTTACTTTCACTTGCGAGTGTACAAGGAACGCTCTAGGGCTTACACTATCTATGTACACTCACACAAGTGCTACTCTGAGCTTAGGTCTCGCGTATCTATGTACAATCACAGAAATACCAAGCTGAGCTTACGCAGCATGTCACGTGATATCCGCCGTGAAGTTATTGCTCTGATATAGTAGAATGGCTGGTCCCTATGTGGTCCTGAAAAGTGGATGAAAATTTTTATGGTTTTAGGTTTTTGTCCGGGAGTTCTTGAACATTCTGGTTTATAATAAATATAGGTAGGACTAAGGGTTAATTCTAATCCAATAAAAAACGTACAAAAAACCGCATTTTGTTCTACCTAGAAAAACGAATAGATCAAAAGGTAAATGAAAGTATATGTTTAATTTTAGTTTACCTAAGTTATTTAAGCAAGCATCGCTTTAAGTCATAATTTATACATATTAAATTATAATTTTAATTTTATTCTGTCTAAAATGAAACAGCGACAAAAATATTAAACAACATTTATAAATAATTCGGAAAATAATGTTACAAGTCCTATTTACTAGAAAGAAATAAATATATTATTACTACGCCCTCATTGGCTAGAAATGTTAGAATAAAAAACACTCACTTTTTATTGGCCACTCGATTCGGCGTGCCGTTGTTTGATTGGTGCGAACTATCGCTGACGTCACTACTCGAGCTACGGATGTCGCCTTCCATCTGGGGGCAAATAGATACAGTGTTATAGTATATTTTAAATCAAGCTGGATGAAAGGCTACGAATATTGGGTGTATACTTTCCACGTTTCTTCTTCTTAGGACCGATTTTATGTTTGTCTCTGTCTAAAACTTAATCAAGATAGAGACAGCATCAACTTTATTATACAGATAGGCTATCTGACTATTGGAAAAATTGGTCCTTAGTCTTTAGTTCTCTAGGGTAGCGGTGACGTCACATAGCGGTCCTTTCTTTATTTCATGTACGGATTTTAATATTGTGAAACTGATATAAAAATATTCCCTATCCCTCGTAAAGCAAGCAGACATTAGACATTAACGGGGATAAAAATATTTTGTACTTGTACATCTCAACTATAACCTCAAAATTGGTCAGAAGTGGCACCATGTGGTTCTATCGGCCCTTAGTGCTCTGCCTACCCCGTAAGGGATAAAGGCGTGATTATATGTATGTATGTAAAATTATTTTCCCGAGATAAAAAGTAGCCGAATGTCCTTTCTCGGGCTCTAGACTACCTGTATACCAAATTTCATGCAAATCGAGTCAGTAGTTTCGGCGTGAAAGCGAGGCAGACAGACAGACAGGGTTACTTTCGCATTTATAATATTAGTTAGGATTTAACTCACCTTGCCAGCGACTAATGACTTGTAAACCAGTTGCAGGATCAGCCACGTCCACAACAAGTGAAGGGCCAGCAGCAGACAAAGCAGCGCGTTGAAGAAATAGTATGCCGCGAACATTGGCAGCAACATGGGGGCACGAATTACAGTACTGAAATAAACATTAGAATTAATAACCAATGCAAAAAATGTATAGAAGTTATGTATGTGAACAGAATCAAAGTAATGTATACCGTCACAAAAGTTACGTAGACATTCACAAAAGATTAACAGGAATAAAAGTTACGCCAACAAATCTCACGAGAGATATGTAAACAAATACAATAGATATGCAAAGTCACAAAAGAGACTTTAACAGTCACAAAAGTTAAATTAACAGGTACGAAAGTGTTGAAAGGGCCAAACTTACCTCCAAATAATATAGAAGGGGTAAATCCCGATCCTAGTAACTATCCACAGGACGGTGAATAAGGCAAAGATGGCGTCGCATACGCGCTGGTAGTTAGCGTACTTTGCCGCTTTGGCAGCCTGTAAAAATACCACGTAAATATCTATTAAATTTAATAAAACTGAAGTTTGTTTATACTCTTTAATCTCTACATCGAACCAGTTGTATTTATACATTTCTGATGCGTTCTAATTAATCGAATAAATAAATTTAGTTAATTTATATAAATAAAATTAGTTAGTCATATGTTGGCAGCTAATATGAAGGGACGTAATACAAACACGACTGTGTTCTCGAAATGATGTAGCCAAAACTGCAGAATCACGAAGGAGATTCCGTCACTTTTAGCATAGTAGGACCAGAAGTAAAAGATCTCTATTATCCGTCATTTCGTTGCTTCCTAGTACACGCATATCCCCTCTCATAGTCCATCCAACACGTCTTAGGCATATCTTCTTATTCCTCTACCTCTATTCTTTAACACGATCATGGCCAATGCACTCACGAAAATATACCTCTCATCCCTTCACTTAACATGTCCCGAAAAATGAAATAATTTTTTTATTCATTTGCTCAAAACATGGTACAATAAAGTTAAATTAGATCAGAGACATGTTTCTCGAAAAACTGTGGCATGCAAATATTTTAATTTATTCAATAATATTACCGAAATAATTATTTTATGTAAAAGTAATAATAGAGCCAAAAAATAATCCGCCAGTTCTGTTACTCCTGCACAAAAAGAACGGCAAAAAACTTGACAGGGTTTTTATGTTTACCTTGCATTACAGTGTCCTTGTGTCTTTATTATTTATGTAATAGAAGATAACAGAATTACAATACTAAAGGTTATCTCATAATCAGCGCAACCCACCTCCAAAAATATATCAGCACAGTCATGTAGCAGCAGTATAACGGTGCCAATTCGATGCAGGTTGCACACCCAGCTAAACGACAGTAGCGCTATAGTAGCTATGTGGTGCACGAACATCTGCCAAAAGTCCTTGCGGCGGACGTCCCAGAACTGAGACATGGTCAGCGACCAGTAGAACGCGGCCGATACCATGTAGTACCACCAGATGTCGTTTGTCAGGCCCTGGAGTAAGGAATACGCATGAACGCTGCATCAAAATCTATATCTAGTTTGGTCCGGAATAGGGAATACGCGTTTTGAACATCCATGCACGCACATGGCTGCGTTCTTGAAATGGGGTACGAGTAGTAAGAAATGCAAGATCATAAGCAACCCCACGGCCACGTTTAGTAGTTTAGCTAGCGGGGACAAATGATCAGTCACAAGTTGCTTACTACGGTAACCCCATCTGTGTGCCTTCAGCAACGGCAAAGGCCTCCTCTCCCATCGTCTCTATTGTACACCATTCGAAAAATGTGTTGGTCTTGCCAGCCATATCATATCCGATATGACACGGCAGGAAACAAACTTATATACATGCACCCGAAAAACATAACCCTCCTAGCGTAGAGAGAACACAATCGTCAATCCTAGGGTAAAAATACGAGCGATAAAAGCTGACAACTGGAAACCTTCAGTCTTCAGCGTCACCATCATCGGTGCAATAACACAACAGCATCACCTCTCCTCTTCTTCCAACAGCAGCAGCAGCACGCCAGTAGCCAGCAGATTTAGTGTCGCGTATCAGTCGTAGAAAACATAATCCCAGTCGACTCACTGACCAGAACGCATCTCGCCTGCACGTGAAGTCGTGATACAAAATGCAGGTCAAGTCACAAAACAACTCAATAGTACATGCGCACAGGCCTACTACGTAAAATAGAATTAGTTGAATCGTTAGAAGTAGAGCAAAAACCAGTCGAATGCGAGTTGGACTCGTGCACGAAGGGTTCCTTTTAACATCCATAAAATCTAGTTTGTTGTACGAGAGCCCCACTTTCTCATTTATTTTGTTCTGTTTTACGTGATATTCAGACCGTGGCGTGGTTTCCTTTTATGGCATATAGGTCCACTAAGGATTTCCCGAGATTTCCACGGGAACGGCAAATAAAGGAAATTCCAAACTTTACGCAAACGATGTCGAATAGCGGCCGCTAGAAGTTGTATATAAGCTAAGCTATAACGTTCTTACCTGATGAGGATACCCAATATAACACTGGTCGATGTCCCAAAGCCAGGGTTTGTCCCATAGCACGAGGCAGCCATAGCTAAAGCTGTAGGTGTAGAAGGCACATCTCCACAGGTTCTCGCAGAACTTCACGAGGGTGGACGGCTTGTCCTGGCAGCGGCGGAGTCTCCACCAGCGTTCCACCTGCCTCTCCGTCAGGTCTAACTGTTTGGCTAGGCTGACTATCTGGTGGAGAAGAGACATGTGAAGATTAATCCTGGCCATAACCCATCTGACCGTACGTGGGTGTGGTTTGGTGACCGTAAGATCTGACATAACATGCCAATTCATAACCACACACGTTTAGTATAGTGGGAACAGATGTAAATAATTCGTAACAAGTCGCAACCTCATCGCCTGGAGAGAACGCCCCTGACCTCTTCAGTCGACTTTTACGACATGCACGGAAGACGCGAGTTCATTAAATGATGATGCGGGGACCAGAATACATTAGTTGCATCTCCTGACGTAATGAAGTCTACCACATTGGTGGAAATGTTGCGTTACCGCCGATAACTTTGCGAACTTTGCTGTCGCTCGTAAAGTTGTTACATTATGTCTAAGCCTTAAGATCAGAAAGAGCAACTGCGTAAAGACATAGAGCTCTATGGTAAAGAGGAAAACTAATGCGTCCCGCGAAGCATCCTCCCGCGCCTCACACTCTCCCAATTTTCGCGATCGCTTTGCTTTAGCTTTGCAAGTTACGTAATAGCCCTGCCGTGCTGTTATAATTACAGCACAGCTATCGCATTGACTGCACAAAGGGAAAATATTACCAGGAATGACGTCAGTTAAAAGTTTCCTTAATCCACGTATGCCATCACTAGTCTTAAGTACAAACTGTTAGAAGTTGCATTATATACGATGTTATGCTGCATCTCCTTCCGTGCATGTCGTAAGAGTCGACTAAGAAAATCAGGCAATAAACTTTACCTAGCCTCTCTATGCTAACCCTGACTGTAGGAACTCTTTCGTCATCTTACAGTGCCTGCATACACGACTATTAATCTATATCTATCTATTCTATACATATAATACAATTTTAACGGATCGATGTTTGTGCACGCTAATCTCAGAAACGGCTGCACCGATTTCGATGCCGTTTTCAGAAATATATTGTGTTTTTTTTTATATATATATTAAATAGGCTTACGCTTGACCACAACGCGCCTGATGGTAAGCACCGTTGCAGTCTAAGATGGAGCGCGCTTGCCTAAAAGAAACCGGTTCACTCTCGACTTGAAGACCGCAAGATTATAGTTCATGGGGAACATGGATTCAGGCAGGGAGTTCTACAGCTTGGACGTTCGCACTATGAATGTAGAAGCAAAACGCTTAGTACGAGTTTTCGGCACTTCAACTGTGAACCGGCGTCGCCTTGACGTTTCCCTGGTCGTCCGTTGGTAGAAGGGTGCTGGGGGAATTAGGTCGTGAAATCCCAACACACACTCCCCGAAATGTAACCTGTAGACTACCGAGAGACTTGCAACTTTACGTCGATACTCAAGGCTTTGCAATCTAACTTTGCACAGTGAGTCATTGCCGATCAGCCTTTTGGCTCGGTCCTCGATAGCTTCCAATGCCTCAAGCTGGTATTTGGCCGATTCATCCCAAAGGTGCGAACAATACTCCATACACGACCGCTTTATATAAGGCTAGTAGCTGTTCCGGTGTGAAGTACCTTCGCACCTTCGAGAGAATACCCAGCTTTTTGGCAGCTAGTTGGGCCTTTGACGCAATGTAGAAGCCAAAGTTGAGTGTTGGAGACAAGCTCACTCAGGAGATTTCTATGGTTACATCCCGGAAAGTCAGGTCCCACTTAACATACATATGCTACTTTTTATCCCGGGAAAATGTTTTTATCCCGGATAATTTCGACATTTTGTTTTTCTACAGTCCACGCGGATGGAGTCGCGGGCGTCCACTAGTTGGAAATAAAATTTGTGCCTTCGAAAATACCGCTTGAATAAACTACTCAGAAAAGCGATATGCAATCCGCACCTCTAATAAACAAATACACAGATACGAGTAGTGCCAAAAATAGCATGTTACGGTGAAATTATATCTGATTATCGATAATTAGGCAATCGGTTGAGCAAGCACAGGTGTACGCGTATCTGGGGCAAGAAGCAAAGTTTTTTAGGCTACCACTGCCTAAGGAGACCTTGAGTCTTGCCCCAGATACGAGAGATGCCAGACTGACATTGGTTTCCAGGTCTGTGGGTGATCAGTGGCCGATATTTGAGGGCATTGCTTCCGCTTGAAACTGTTGCTCTGTTTTATAGAATAGTTTTTCTTTCTGATATTTGTGTGGAACTCGGTCTCACTACGCCGCTGACAATATCATGGGATTAACCTTACGTTACGAATTGATTTGATGAGTCACTAAAGTACTTTCAGTACCATTGCCACTTGGCCGCCAGTACAATTTGATTCTATCAATCAATTGCGCATCAGAAAGCTGACCTCGTGAAGAAATAGCTGAGTCTCCACTGATCAGTGAAGCTGTCTGCACGATACCCTTGATGATGAAGCGTAATCAGTTCAGTATGAATCAACTCTGGATGTGGTTTATTATAAATTGATTGCAATATTATTATTAACCGTGTCGATTCATAGGCAAAATTAACCTATTCTCTAGCTCCGTGGGATAAAACAATTGCATAAACGGCCTCGAGACACCCTCTATCGACTTATTCTCACTTTCATCGAGAACCTGTACCGCCATTCTATCAATCGGCGCAGTCAGTAAGCCGAATCAATTTGTGTGCTCGAAAGCGTCTGTAAGCTAACCCGCTAAGATCAGTTCACATTCCATTTTCATGTGGATTTTGTCCTTTATTACAATTGATTGCAGTATTAAAAACGTCATCGTCAAACGCCCATAGCAAAATTATCAATAAATCGTAAAACAATTATAGGCAGACGTACCTCTATCTATACAATCTGATAAAATATTAGGGTACACTACACAGTTACACACCTACGTATATTTAATCGTTATTCTCATGAAGAAAGCACAAAAAGGATGCGACCTAACAAGTTAATCGATATTTTAGCTCTAGTAAATGAAGGTTCTAAGCGACAGAAAATGATAGGGCGACAAAAAAGGGGAAAACAAATCTGAAAACGTGGTGATAGATGCAAAATGACAGACGAAAACCTATTGGTACTCTGCCAGTGCTTCATAGAATAACTTCTATGTCTGCGATTTAGGAACTAACATTTTTTGTATGCGGCAACAAAGATTATGTAGTCATACACATAGTAACTAGTGCCATCATCCAAAGAAACTATTTGGTAACTAGTTCTCTAAAATGCCAGCACCCTGCCGGATAAGTGAAAAGAGAATTCCAAGTCCTAACATTATTTACGGAGGGGGGGGGCATCTGATGAATTATCCACGGGCCTCAAACAGTATGCTACACTATTGGGTGGAGAATGAATGAATGTTTCATTGGTTCATACTGCGCTAATACAGTTGTGTCGCGACTCCTTTTTATTCTTCCTCTGTAGTTTCCGTCTCATGCGAGTTGTTTACACGGGGCGGGAAATAAACGCGCCATTCGCAATTACCGGACAAGAAAATTGTACGTTGAAATTGGGCGATTTCTTGATACATAAACAAACGCCTGCGAATCCATCTGCTTTCTAATGGGAATAAATTTATTTAAATGAAAGGATATTTTCCAGGCTAGAACGTCCACTTTTCGGAACAATTAAATAACAAAAAATCTAAAAATTCAATTATTAATTGTGGATGCAGCATTGCGAAAAAAGTCGCACTTGTAGAAAGCGATGTACGCTATGCTATAGTCGTTGCTGCTTATTCTGCCTAAAGTACTAGCTTTAGTTTCACAAAGTAAACGAGCAATGGATTGTGATTTAATGTCAAAGAAAGGTCATTGATTTGTAGATAAGCTGATAAAATGATAAGTGCATGCTCTACACTGACGCGCCGCCGACAAATGCATGGTGTATTTCAATTATTTAACTTCTACACAGGCTTGTGTTAAAAGAACATAAATAGAATAGAATAATAATTTATTAAAAGGAAATTAAATTAATTACAAGCACCAAACAGTGCGAATGTTAATATAGCATTATCACTAAAATGTACATTGTTGTAGTACATACTGAACTTTTACATACTTAGTAATTTTACTTACTTTAGTACTATATATTCATTATTCTATTTTTATTTAAATACTATCGCATTTCCTTTCCGACTATTTGCGCATAACAGTGAGTCTATTCTGTACACGAGAATCATGCGCACTTTGACCGCAGCGCGTCAAGTCAATGTCAAAAATACGAAGAAAAGTAGGTAAGCAAGATAACTAGTAAATAACTGCATAGTAAAGCAAAACAGTCACTGAATGTTAATGAAGAGAAAGAATCCTAGACTAGAAAGTAGACATATTTCTTTAGAATTCCTATACTTTCAGCACACAAAACACGTGAAGGACGTAAAACGGCGAGCGATCCAACAGAGATTTCTTCCAGCAAATATGGTGAAATTTGGCATTTATTTAGATTATGTTCGTCGAAAAGTCGTATGGTCATTTGGAAATGATGGATGAAAACGATTAACGAGTATTATACAGGGTGTAACAGAAAGGGTATGTTAAGCGAAAAGCTATGTAAATAGACCATTATAGAGAACCTATTTCCAAAATTTGGAGATCGAAATCACATGTTTATTTATCAAAATTGTATGAACATTCTTAAGTTGTTTAGGAATTCTCCAAACTACCTGGAAAATTAAACATATGATTTTGAGTCTGAAATTTTGTATATAGGTTCCTTTTAATGGACTATTTACATAGCTTCTTGCTTAACATACCCCTTTTGTTACATCCTGTATAGTATATACAATATGGCACAAGTGAATGGCAGGTCGCCCTAGCTAGACGAACCAACACAGACCAAATTGGGGATGTGCTGCGAAAATGGCTAGTCAACAGCACCCGAAACCGGCGAGCATGTATGAAGAACTTAATGGATGTGGAAGAGGCGAAAGAGGTATGCTTGGAACGTACTAAATGGAGATCAGTGGGGTAAGCACGAACCTTTTTACGCGGCGTAACGCTAGCAAAATCTATGGGAATTGACAGTTTGACGCTAGCGTTACGGACTATCGAGAGGTTCGTGCTTACCCCTCTCTGCCTACCCATATGGGACTGAGGGGTGAGATTATGTATGTTCCCAAAAGTAAACACGAAATATCTGTCTGTTTTAACAAACACACACTTGTATTCTTATAAGTATTTTGCCCTCAAGGCCCTCAACTCCACTCGAGATGTTAGTACTTTGTGTCCTTGACATGAGGGTGATTTGTCAATTTGTAAACGTTTAATGGATACGGGTTGTGTGTTCAAGTCTGATACACGCTGTATAAACCGTTATTTTACTATTAACGGAGCCACCCTTCCATCCAATCTATAAAAGTGTGTATCTACTCGTACAAAGGGGTCGCAGGTGTAGGTCATTAACACTCTTTTTATTGATCACTTACTAGATTGTGTGATACCGGAACTGATTTGTAACGTTTTTGGAATAGAACAGAACAGACGTCATTATTAAAGGGTAGTAACTAATAGCACTTCCTATATTTCCACTACACTGTTTCACGGATCTTACAAGTATGAGCCCACTGCCCATGTAATGGATGGATGGAAGGATGACCATGGGCTACTTCTTACATACGTACACGCAACATTGTTCCCAAAATGGGAAAACCAGATGACCGCAGGATTGTAAAGGAAATCCTGCAGCCACGTTTAGCATAGCGGGGCCAGATGTTAAAGATCAGTGAAGTTGCTAGCTTATCGCCTGAGGGAATGGGTTCTTATTCTCATGTTTTATTGTAGGTACTCGTACCTACACAGTAAAGTATTCACAAAATATAAAGTTGCCAACAAAGGAAATGTACAAAGACGTGCTTATCTCTTAAAGAGATTTCATCCAGCAAACCACTCGTGAAAGAGAAACATAAATATTTGAGTTCTTTAAGCGTAAGAGTTGTGAACAGCTAGAAGGCTTAAAAACCCACTAAATTCGGGTTCATAGCAAGAGCGTTAACAGCCACTAGTTTACAAAACACAAATGCGCTATTTTTCATTCATGGCCACCTTGCCCACTTAAGATAAGTCGTTATCAATTGACACAATTATTTTCAATCTCTGTTCATAACAAGATGTGGCGTCATGTAAATATTTACAGCTATTTACCTAATATCTAACTAGTATCCGGCCACGGCGTCGTCCGCTTAAACTTTAGACTTCGCATTTCCTAGTAAACGCAAATTTTCTCTCACACAGTCCATCCAACACATCTTAGGATTACTTCTTTCTGTATAACCAGGGTATTTCCATAATTCTCGTCACATCCAAATCCTAATCTAGGAAAGCCCGCCGTTACAACCTCAATGAACTGGTTCAAATGAATTGGAAAAACAAACAAATTATGATAAAGACGCGTGAGGTGAGATTATCTACACATAGCAATTACTCGACAGTTAACGAATTAGGGAGATTAACCAATTACGGTTATTGTACTTACAGAAACGTTTGATAAATCTTCACCGAGTAGGTACCCGGCAAAGAGATGGGTGGCAGTTTTCATTGACAATATTATTCAGTGGTTGAGTGTCATTCATTGAAGATTGATATTATATAAGTAAGTACACAAACTTTGAATTTCAATTACCGAGAGGCGAAAACAAGCCATCTTCATATACATATACCAGAAAAGGTTCTTTGCGTATTTATTGATGATAACAAAATGCCGAGATTTTAGAAAAAATGGTACAAATGGAGCTAAGTAACCCGATTTTTGTTGTCTTCCACAAGCTAATTGTAGGATCACCGATTGAAAATACAAAATTCCACACGAGCTACGAGTATAAACACTTCACTCTACTCCACTAATTAACAGTTTTGTTTCCTGCCAGCTCTTTTTGTACTACCATACTTTTGTCTATGGATTTTTGGGGAAATTTAAACCTTTGTTTGGAGATCTTTATGCGGAGTTTATTTAATCTTTTATCTGGTTTATTATGATGATATTAATTCATGTATCTGATTGCTCATCCGTTCTCAAAACCTTCTTAGTTAAATTGTAGATATAGGTGTTATGGGTAACACTAGCAGAAAACCCATAATGGGTTATTATTACCCAACAATATTAGACTGGGTAAGGTAGAATCCCTTACTCCAAAAAATCTTCTAGTATGTATTATGGTTATAACTTATTTCAACCTAAGTCCACATTTAATGGAGAAGATAGATCGTATCGGCCACTGATGGGGGGTAGAACGCGATTTTGCCTATTGAACATAGTCACCACGCTGCAGGCGGGTTGGTGACCGCAGTTTGCAGTATAAGAGATTTGGACTATGTTGTCAATACGGGAGGCGCTGCTGCTCACCTCCCGGAGACCCTTAATCGCCTTGTAAGATACCCACGGGCAGGGGATACCTCCACTTGTCAGAATTTCATTTGCCATACTGGTCAACAGACATAATATTGTTTCTCATAATTTCATATGCCATGCTCACTTGTTTGCCATAATAGTCATATGCCAGAAACTTTGTTTTCCATATCATCATTTGTCATAATCATTATAATCCATAATTATCATATGCCATATAATAATTTACCATAGAAATTGATTCTAGAAGTTCAAGCATAAAAAGGACGGTTTAAAATAATCGATGAATAGGTTTAGCTTCGGAGATGAACCTGGACAAGTTTGACCGGTAATGTTCAATCGACACCATCTTCATATACCGAGGGTGTTAGAAGTTGTTCAGAAGTATGTATACCTTGGGCAAATATTGCAGTTGGGTATTGAGGTCGATCAGACCTGCCATGACTTATGGAGCTAGACGTGGAACCGACGGTGACCGACATGTCTTGACTCAAAGAGCTTGGAAAGGTCAATGCTCGGAATCTCGCGAATGGACATTGCTGTATAGTCACCTAATATCATATGATTATCCGGCAGAAGACTGCCTAGTCTCGAAATGGCCTTCTTTGGCAGTGCCGACCACATCTGTTGTTTCGGTGGAGAAAAGGGGTTCTCGAATCCTCGTGCAAGCATACGTTGGGCGCCCTCAACTTGTACCGATGCTTGGAGCACCTTCACTCGGCGGTAGTGACTATTATGAAAAATCGGGAGTATCGACTTCCATGTGGCGACACTGGGGGAGGCCTACGTCCAGAGTGGATTATACCAATATGCTTACGATACTTTAGCTTTTTTTGGGAGACCACGTCAGGCGGGGCACCGTTGGGTGATACCAATGTGGCGCGTCCCCAGGTGGCGGATACCACCGGCTTGGTTTTTTTGTATAGTTTCACCAGAGGAGGGGGCTCAAACAGTCCCTCTTCGTATTTATTGGATAACAAAATGGAGATTTTAGTACAAATGGAGCCTAATGCATTTTGGTCTTCAGCTAATTGTAGCTTGAAAATACAAAATTCCACACGAGGGGAGTCGTTCACTCTACTCCACTACAGAGCTCTTTTTGTACTACCGTCTATGGATTTTTGGGGAAATTTAACCTTTGTTTGGAGATCTTTATGCGGAGTTTATTTAATCTTTTATCTGGTTTAATGATGATATTAATTCATGATCTGATTGCTCATCCGTTCTCAAAACCTTCTTAGTTAAATTGTAGATATAGGTGTTATGGGTAACTCTAGCAGAAAACCCATAATGGGTTATTATTACCCAACAATATTAGACTGTTTACCCGGGTTCATCTTCTAACCTGTATGGCATCACCATCAGCCTGTTGCAGTCCACTGCTGGGTATGCCACGATGGGACACAAGACTGCCATGTATTTGCCCATAGTCAAGCGGACCTGGGCAGGGTGGGTGGGAGGTTTGTATTTTGGAATGTTGTCAATACGGGAGGCGCTGCTGCTCACCTCCCGACCCTTAATACGCCTTCCCACGGGCAGGGGGATACCTCCACTTGCCAGAATTTCATTTGCCATACTGGTCAACAGACATAGCTCATAATTTCATATGCGGTTTGCCATAATAGTCATATGGAAACTTTGTTTTCCATATATCATGCTTGTGTGTCATAATCATTGTAATCCATAATTATCATATGCCATATAATAATTTACCATAGAAATTGATTCTAGAAGTAGCATAAAATCGGTTTAAAATAATCGATGAATAGGTTTAGCTTCGGGATGAACCTGGACAAGACCGTCGAGTGGTGTAGCTAGAAGTTGTTCAGAAGTATGTATACCTTGGGAAATATTGCAGTGGGTAGACAACTTCGAGGGAGAAATCGCACCAGAAGAGTGCAGCTTGGGTGGGCAGCGTTTGGGAAGTTGCGTCATATCTTTGAGTCATCCTTGCCACAACGCCTCAAGTCGACCAAGGCGATCAGTGCTTGTTCTACCAGTGCCATGACTTACGGGTGCCGAGACGTGGAACCTGACGGTGGGGCTGGCTCACCGATTGCATGTCACTCAGAGAGCTATGGAAAGGTCAATGCTCGGAATCTCGCGAATGGACAAAGTCCGAAATGAGATTATCCGGCAGACCAAAGTGACAGACATAGTCGGCGAAATGTAGCAGACTGACCGTGGCAGTGGGCCGGCCACATCTGTCGTAGAACCGATGGACGGTGGAGTGAATGGAGCTCGGCAAGCGTTGGGCGCCCTCCGCCAGATGGACCGATCCGACTTAAAGATGGTAGTGACTGGATGGCAAAAACCGAGCGTGGCGTACAAGGCCTACGTCCAGCAGTACTGCAATATGCTGACGATGAGGTTTAGCTTTGGTTTGGGTAGGTTAGGTTAGAGTATGACAAACAACGCTAATGCTAATGGCTTTTTAGGATAAAGGCTCGATTATAGTGATAAGTAGGTAAGTATTAGAAATAAAAACAATTTTAAGTAAGCCATAATTATCATATGCTATCGAAATTTTAGAAAAAAGCATAAAATCGGTTTAAACTAATCGATGAATAGGCTTTGGTTTGGGTAGGTTAGCTTAGAGTATGATGACAAACAACGCACAAGCCAAGCGAGCGAAGCGAGCGTGCCGCGGGGACGGCCGACGAAGTGCCAGAATGCTAATGGCTTTTTAGTGTTTATAGTGATAAGTAGGAAGTATTAGAAATAAATATGGAAAACAATGCGTATAGCATTCGTATTATTATGGAATCTAATTTTCGGGCAAACAAAGAGTATGACACATAAATATAATGGCAAATAAATTCGGACAAGTAAAATTCTGGCACATAAATATAATGGCAAATAACAAATTCGGGCAAATGAAATTCGGGCAAGTAAAATTCTGGCATATGAGTATTCGTGCATATAATTTTCGGGCAAACATGAAACACCCCACGGGCAGACATGGGGTGGTAGATTCTACTCTGCCGGCACCATACCAATTAGGTACTTAAAGAAAAGACCCAGTGTAATTCAGACGAATGTAATACCTCTCACGCTCAGATGCGACAAGCCGTTTAGGCTCTAGAGCAGGCTCAGTCTGTCCGAGTTCTGGCGCAGTCGGGTAAAAAGACAATTAATATTCTCATACTTTTTTATACTATATTCTATATGTTTGTAAAGCAAGTCAGGATTCTGCTTTTACAAATGTGAGGAGAAATACAATTTGTCAGTCAATATATTATTACAAAACAAATAACATCTGATATCGGCCGGCAGCATATTTATAGACGTCGATAACAAGAAATTATTTATGGAGCCCTACTATATTTTTCTCAATAAATCGGTTGACGATCTTATTTTTAAGTAAACAATTTATTTTATTCAGTGGCTTAGGTGTTTGACCTAATTCTGTTAAATTAGGTATACCTACAGAGCATTTCAAAAGCGTTCCATTAAGAGATCTCATGATATTCCAGGCTGGCTGATATGAGCATATTCAAGAAAATGAGATAGCCAGAAGTGCAGGATCACGAACGAGATCTCACGAGGCCACTTTTAGCACAGCCGGGCCAGATCAAGATCAGTACCAGTTGTTAGCTCATGTCCTGATAGATCCTGACTTTCACTCGACTCTTACTTTATAAAAATACAGTTCCCTTCCCATCACAGTTACCTTAGTTATTTAAGCAACTTTATTACATATCTTGCATAGCAAAGGAGATAGCGTTCCCGAAATTCACAGAGCTATTAATAACAGATAAACTAAGATGTACTGAAAAAAATAGGAATTAGGGCCAGGACTGAAGGAATAGGGCTGAAGTGGTTTGCAATCCCTTTTTACACACCAAGTAGAAACACTAGCCTTGTCTAGTTATTACTTAGTTCTGTGGGTTTGACGTTTAAAAGTGAGACATCTCGCTCTCACCAAATTCATCATACCGGTGCTGAATGTATGGAGATACCAGTATACAGACTAACGTAGAATAATACTGTTATGTTATAGTCACATGAATGAAATGCTCCGTAAGTAGGTAGGCAATCAGCTGATTTAATAAGTGTGAAGGTTGACGCTACTCAAGCGAATCGGTTCACGATTTCCATTTCGTGTGACAAATGGTCTTGACCGGCAAGGTAAACAAATAAATAGGTGAGTATCACTTATTTACCAAGTAAATAAGTAAATAATTTACTTAAGTGTCAGTCACGAGATCTATCTACCTATACGCATGTATTTATTCGTTTTCATCACTCTCGCCCCATAGATACAATACTGATTGAACAGGCGAAAGGTTAATTAGTCTACACAAGATTCTAATCAAACCAATTTTTATCCCGCATAGCCTGTTATAGTTGTAAACTCAATAAAACCAAATAAAACTAAATCAAAAGCGTGTGTGTATGCACGATATTTTCAAGAAACATGCTCAACATGCTCGACAGCAAGAAGTTTTCGTCTTGCTGCTGTCTAAAAACTTATATGTGAGAATGGTTGTTAGTACGCAACTTTCAATCGATATAGATCCTAAACGGTTAGTCGAATCGAAAAATGTTGAGAGAAACCTAAAAAATTATTTTTAAATACCTATTCAACGATACCCCACTCGATATAGTTTGTCGACTTTAATTTTTTTCATTTTGGAAGGGGAAAGTTCGCGCATGTGTACTTAGGAGCATAGATCTTATCAATTCTTAATAGGTTTTCAATAACTTATTTTTATGTAAATAGATATCTTTATAATTTCCATGTTTCACGTTAATTAATAATAAAAAAATGTGTTGTGTTTTACAAACACTAAAGGTAGGTATAATAACCTTATAAAACAATATTAAGTAGATACAATATTACTTCTATGGATTCTGGATTAATAGCAGAGCTAGCTTGGATTTTTTAACAAAAAGTCAACATTTTTTTTTAACAAAACAACCAAAATAATAAACATTTTTTACTGCTCGCGAGTGTATTCAGGAGTAAGCGGGGACGTAAGCGCTGTGCGCGGGGAAGAGGTGCCTGATCAACCAATCATACGCTTCCCCGCCTCCGCGCCCGCACCTTACCACCAAATAGACCTTATATTTTGTTTCTGTGTAGTCAAGGTCAATGTTCATAAAGTTTGCCCCGATCTGTACGTACTCTATACATCAAATAAAGTAAGTTTATGCCAAAAAAAATGCTGGGAACTTAAATTAAAAAAAAATCTTTACAGCTTGATCGGGCGAAATTTATAGTATCCAGTGTTGATGCTAGTTTTTTCATAGACAGATATTAACCCAGATAAGCCTACTGTCCTATATTTAGGACAGTAGAAATAAAAAAATATCAGAATACCTCTCTTTATCTAAGATTATTTAGTCTTATGATTTGCATAAGAAACTTCAGCTTTATTAGAAATTTATTTATTTATATTATTCTAGCAAAATAATATAAATAAATTACGTATAACTTGTTACAAATACTAGCGTACTATATATAGGACAGTAGGATAATAGTTAGTTTCAGGCTTATCTGGGTTAATTATTTCTCGTGAAAAAATCTTGCTAAGCGCGTCTATGTGGATTTATACAGAAAAACGCAGTCTATTTACTCAATTTTGGACCCTAATATCTTGGGAACCAGACACTTCCCAGGTATGCTTCCATGGAGAAAAATGATCGTGATGATGAGGAGATTCCGTAGTTTTCGGGAACGTTGACGACCAAAAAACACCCATGTGCCAGCAGCACTGCATCCGTGCGAAGCCGGGGCGGGTCGCTAGTGTATGTATATTTCTTTGGCACGCTCAAGAGCCTAAGCGGCTTATTGCATGTGAGCTTGAAAGGTATCGTTAGATTTTTCTGTTAAAATTGAAATTTGTCTGTCGTGCGTGAGTGACACTGGGTCACAATTTTTACGCAGTCGGGATTTTTCCATGTAAAAAGATTTAATATTCGTTTATTACTTTCCTGGAAGAAATCCGACAAGGAGACCGATAAGATCTCAAAGGCGGATCCAGGGGGAGTAATGACCACCCGCTGGGGCCTTAGACCAGCTTAGGCAATGTTACAATTTTACGAGAGAGCGAAGTTCGCAAAGTTACCTAATTATGACAATCCCCTGACTCCCTGAAGTCTGGATCCGCACTTGCAAGGTCTTCTCCTTCCAACTACATCTAATCTTTTTCGTCAGTCTCATCCTTTCATTCATCCTCTCCACATGCCCAAACCACCTTAACATAGATAACAGGAATCTTCTTGATTTCAATTTTAACATGATAATAAATGATAAACTTACCTGCTTATATCTAATCTTTGGTGACGCTTGGTAAGCGGCCTCCAACTTTGGATTGTGCTGAGGTTTCTTTGGTTTCGTGCTCCTAATGCCGAGGGATCTCCCGAACGGTGCAAATATGTACCTGGGAAGATAGACGCGATATTACATATCATGGATATGAACCTGATATTAAACTGTATCAGGAGTTTGGCTATCACTGGGCCCTATAACAAACCCTCTGCTGACCCTCGGACGTGACAAACTAATGTACCTATACCTACGCAACATTATTTACACGGGCATCCAATGAATTTGCCACGGGCTTCGAACACTGTTACGCCCCTGCTAGTGCTCAGTAGGATAAGCACGAACCTTTTTACGCGCCATAACGCTATCGATTTGCCAGCAAAATGTCAGTTTGACCATATCGTTACGGACTATCAAGAGGTTCGTGCTTGCCCCACAGAACTGACCCCATATTACCTTACTAGCCAAACAAACAAGCTACAACGACAAATTGTTCTTTATCGATTTCCTCCATTTTCACAGAGTCCACAGTGCTCATTACGAAAATCCGAATGAACAGGCATCGTCAATCAGTATAGAGGAATAAGATTGTGATCTTATAAGATGGATGCAGTATGAAAAATTTATATGTTTGATGTGATCGGTCTGCAGTGTCCGATGCCGACTTGTGGACACTTACCTTAAACCTTCTATTGATAAATAAAAACATAATTTAGAATATTTGATTCCAAATTATGTTTTTATTTATCCTGCGAAATGATTGGCCATAAGTGCCACTGTATGACACATGCAGAAATGTAAATGTTTTCAAACTTTATCTCTATTAAATTGAAGATTAATTTAATACATAAATGACTCACAGGTGTAAATGAAAAACATCTTTTGTTTTTTTTAGTAGCCGAGTAAAGGCCTCCCCGATTTGATTCAATCAAATTGATATAACTTTGCGATGAGGCATAGATTAATCGCATTCCTCAATCAACTTCCTGTCCGCAATCTACAAACTACTACTACTACTACATTAGTTAGTTATCTAATCTCAAAGCATAAAAATAAATATAAATTTATTTAGCATATCTATAACCAATTATCGGATTAAATAATTAGGCTAAATTAAAACCGATAAGATAGATAGGTATGTGATTGGTATAAAACATAAATTCTGGATGGGACATTAACAAATCAAATTAAGTAATGTATCAGCACCAATACGCACAGGGCCAGCCCACCCATACGGCAAACGGAGCAGTCGCTGCAGGCACCAAATCCTAGAGGGTGCCTAAATGGTAAAGATATAACTATATTAAACTTCCGAAACGGCTACCGATTTTCGTAGCATGCAATCAGGGTGGAGAATCAGGTTAAGGGTGGTCCACCCCTAAATTGGATACAGTATACAAAAATACATACAATCATGAATTTTCACACCTCTAGGATCAACCCCTTTTACATGGCAAAACAACGTTTGCCGGGTCAGCTACTACTCGTATATATTACTAGCAGCAAACAGGACAGGTGCCATGATTGAATCTCACTCTATTCTAAAATTTACTTCGGGCCAGTGCTGAATATGCACCCTAAATTTTTTATGAATGGATAAGAGTACTTACCTAATTCTTATTTTTAGAGTAGGTATAAATATTTTGATCATACTTCACTGCAGATAAAAAGGACAAACTTTTATAGAAAGCTACAATAACTAGTGATGAATATTATTAACAGACTACTTTTAAAGGAATAAAATAGAGTATTCGTTGATCATGGTGTATACGCAACTTATTCCTGGATTAAACTAGTGTTCTCCCAGTAAAAGGAAAAGCAATACCTATTTTTAAATAAAAGCCTACCCCTTCAATACCTAATTCTAGTAACAAGGTATTTGGAGTAACAGTTGTGTACTACAAATAACAGTTTCTTGATTAACTATATAACGGTTCCATTGATAACACATGTGAGTAGCCAGCCAGGTGAATCACTGTGCGTGTTTACCATTGGGAATATTGGCACAGTTTCATAAAAAAACTGTATCAAGTTCAAGAGTACTGGTTATAACAATATACTCACTTTTCAAGCGTATGCCGGATAAGTATAACAACTAACGCCATCGGGATAGGATAGAATAGATGCCTGTGATCATTGTATATCACAGGTTTATCAGGTCCAGGCGCTAATTGCTTCCAAGTTGTATTCGGAGGCAACCAAACGTGCTCATTCCAAAACGTATCCAGTACATATCTTAGCATGATTGACACTGGAAAATTCTAACAAGTCACTATATGTAAAAGCACCGTGCTTAATTTAGTACGAACAAGTCTATTACACTACATTAATAAACGCCCAAAACAAAATTCAAAGTCTCCACCATCCATCACGCAACTTGACAAGCGGCGGCAGACTGAAAATTTTACTGAAGCGAAGTTGAGGAGCTGTCTGATTGACTTTGACAGACTGAAAGAAGGCAACTTTCTTCCGGTTTTTCCTCAAGTTGGAGTTGCCAGACAGAATAATAAATATGTTAAGCCGCGATTACACTCTCTGAGCCTATGAAATATGCGGTTTGAAAATGTAATAGATCATTAGGAAACAGCTTTCTAGCAGATATCTCTGAGTATTAGTAGGTAGTACTTTGAATGTCACCTATAGAAAGAAAGAAAACGTTTATTTTTCGCCACACACAGCAATGTCTTCTACGTTAGTTGGTTTTATACGCTATTATGCTACGTATTATCTATTCTAATAAAAATGACGAATTTTATACGCTATTTGAATGTCCAACTTTAGTTGGGAAGAGAGAGAGAGAGAGAGAGAGAGACCAACTAAGAAAGAGAGAGATAAATATCTCTACAGTCTGTGATTCTCTCGTTATTCTTTGCTGTGATTATAACCGAATATATCACCCAAGAAATATCATATTTCAGCACAGTTATCAAATTTTAAAGAAAATACACACATAAATTTTAAGCTTTTAAAAAAAAACATTGCATATACATTTTTACTATCTGCTTCACAGTCAAATTTACGTTTTCAGTTACATGCTTTCATTCAATATCTGCGGTGAAATGACAATTTATTTATTGGATCAGATTTTCTTTCTAAAAGTGGTTGGTCCAAATACTGCTTTATTGGGGACACAGCTACTGCTTGGAACCTCTGACGAAACTATGCTCAGATTTAATAATTTCTCATGTCTGGACCAGATGGCTAGCTTGTTCTGAATATAGACAAGCAAGTGAGAATGTTTTGCTAAACCCATACAGCCTACTGCATATTTTCTAATTATAATCGGATTGGTCAAAAACATCGCATATTTAAAAATATATCTATACTGAAAATAAATATCATTGATATATCGCGGATATCGTAATGATATTGTCGATATTTTGATATATCTACCAACCTACACAGTGTTTTTTGCGAATATGTTGTTATTTTATTCTAAATGATATTGTTTAGTGCGCCTTAAGAAGGTAAATAAATAGAATCTCCTGAATCAGGCTTAAGATACGGCTGTAATACATGCCCATACATATACAATGTTCACAAAAAAGTATCAAAACGCACATTCCCTAAATTAAAGGTTAGTAAAAGTTGCATCATATTATTACAGTAACGTTACGATGTGATGGTTATGATAATTATTTCCTAAAATTGACTAAACTTTTCTTTACAGGAACTTGATTATATTATGGGCGGAGCTGCCGCATGGGAAAACGTGGATTCTACTGATGCCGTTTGCCCAAAATGTGGTAACGGGCGAGCATACTTCATGCAGTTACAGACTCGCTCAGCAGATGAACCTATGACTACATTTTACAGATGCTGTGATCACACATGTGCACACAACTGGCGTGACTAAGTGACCAATAAATTATCAAATAAATATGCATTTATTTACGAGATTAAGCTCACACACTAACTGTTTAATAAGAAACAAGTATAGTGCAACAAAAATGAAAGTTGACAAAATGACACCAGTAATATCTTGTTTCAACAATTCTGCCTTTGCTAAGGCAGCAGACATTTTAAGAAGTGGGCAAGTAATTGCAGTGCCTACTGACACTATATACGGATTGGCTTGCAGCGCCAACTGTCCAGATGCTATTAAAAAACTTTATAGCATAAAAGGTCGAGACTCCAGCAAACCAGTAGCAATATGTGTGACCCAGATTACTGATCTTAGGAAATGGGGACATGCAGAGCATTTAAGTGATGAACTTCTGCACAGTTTACTTCCAGGACCTGTCACAATAGTTCTAGAGAAAACAGAACTGTTGAATAACCCATACCTGAATCCCACAACCACAAAGATTGGTATACGAATTCCAAGGCATGGATTTATGAATCAAGTGACTAGGTTATTTGATATGCCAGTGGCATTGACTAGTGCAAATTTCAGCAATGAGCCTTCAACATTATCGGTGAAGGAGTTTGAACATTTATATAGACATCTTGGAGCAGTTTTTCGATGGTGGCATCCTAAGTGAGGGTTTGGACAAGAACAGGGCTGGTTCCACTGTAATAGACCTATCAAATATTGGTACTTATAAAATTATAAGACAAGGTATATCATATGAAAAAATGGTGAAATTGCTTGAAAGTCATAGACTTTTAAATGCAGCTTGAGTTAAGATGTGTTAATCTTAATTATACATGTCTTACAAGTATTTTGTTAAACTCTGTGATAGGTTAAGTTCCAGATTTGTTATCAGTATAGGTTTTCAAAGTATGGCTTGTAAGCTTTTATGTAAGATGTTTAGGTTTATTCTACCTTTACTGATTTTTTATTATAGTTCATGAAAATAATTTAAACGTCTACATACTTTATTTGTATAATTGTCACTGGTAATTTAATTAAAAATGATCTATGTAGTGTAAGTAAAACTTATTAATGAAAACACATTATGGGACTCCAGCTATGAAAAATAACTTGGCACACTCACATAGAAATGAAGTATTAAGTTAGTGAAAGCTTCCAACCTATGTGCTTGTGCATCTATTTATAATTTAAGGCCACCAGAACCAGAGTGGCCCAAATACAAAATATGAATATGTGGATATATGCCAAAATACTATGCTCTATTAATATTTTAATAAGAATCAAGATGCCACAACATATTTTTTTTATGTCATCTATGATTGTTTACTGAAATTACCTTTGAGCCACTCTGGCTTTGAGCTTGGGGGTTTGAAAGGGGGCATTGTCGTGCTTAACTAATATTTTCACAAATTGTGGTTTGGGCCACTCTGGTTCTGGTGGCCTCATTTGTAATCACAAAACTATTTTATTTCTGCAATAAATTATATTTCATTTAAATAAAGTAACTTATTAATGGACTAAGTACACAACATATTTTAGTATGTTTCTATTGCCATAAAAACTGAATATAACACTTTAGATTCCTAAAATTATTTATAACTCAGGCTTAGAGGTTTTCTACTTGAAGGCAGCTTTGTTTCCAGGCCTTGCCACCGTTCAGGTGGCCACACAATGCATACTGCTTTGGCTGTTATAAGCCCTAGAGAAATAGGTCCAAATGTATTACTGTCGAGGGTGTGACCTGTATGATCACCTTCCACCCAGCAGTGCCCTTCTGGAATCTTCACATACTGGTTCTTATAGCCTAATGTGCTCACAACATCGCCCTCTAAAGCGACTACACGTTTTATGATTTTTTGTTTAGGGTCCTTAGGAGATACCAACGATATGATGTCTCCTCTTTCAATGTTGTAATCCCTAACTGACCATTTTGATAGGAATACATAATCGGTGCTCTTTGATTCGGGATTCAGCGCTGGTTGCATAGATATTCCTTCCACTCTTGCTACATAACCTACGGTATCTAGAAAGGTTATGCCGACAGGTACACCCACAAGGACTGACCTGAAGAAGTTTTGGACCCACATCAGTAAGTCGCTTAGGATTCTGGTAGGTAAAATTGACCGGCATAGTCGGTATTTTATTTATTATTTTTATGTAATGAATTTTGATAACATTTTGCAAAATTTTTGTTTTTCTTTGAATGACAGGATCACATAGTTGACAGGACAGAACTAGACGGATGCACAGACTACTTAGCTCTACTTAGTGTTGGACGGATGTAACCAAGGCTATGCAACTCCTATACAGACCAAAGCATATATTTTTTTCTTCACGTGTGCTGTAAACTAGTGATCAGCTCCCTAAAACTTTATACAAACTACGTAATCTCTATCGCTAGATGGAGCTAATATATTAAATATGAATACGTAAAATATTAATATTTGTTAAATTAATACTATCTCATTAAATAACACACAATTAGAGACATTAAGAACTTATTTAATTTTACAAAAACCTGATATTTTATATTTAAGAAGAAATTATTATTGTCCTTCATTTCCGGTAAGTATAGACTCTGTATATTTACCATTAATTTATTTAAGTTTCTACCATAAAGTTAAATAACGTCCATTATTTTTTTATAGGTTTCAATATTCCATATCCAAAATAATATACTATGTAGGTAATATTGTCAACATAACGTAAATATAAGTAATAACAATTATAATTTTGCATAACATTAATAAAATTTTCTACCAAAGTAAGAATATAAAAAACATAGGTCATCCCTCAGTCACTATCGTTTTTTTGCAGAGTTGACAGTATAAGATTATATTCTCTAGATTAGGGGAGTTTTTAAATACTATTATGTAACCGCGTCATACATATGTCAGCAAAATGTATGCAATATCTGTCAAGGTTCAATTAGCGTAAATTAATATCTTAATATTTTTGTCATTATACCTATATTATATTTCACCTATAAGCTATATACTGATGATAGCTATATACTGATGATAGTATATACTGATACTCTATTTCGGAACTTACATTTTTTTATTTAGTAAAAGAGATAATGATTTCATAAATACATATACCTACGGGTGTGGGTGACAGCCAGGAAAATACTGAAATGCAGAACAAGTACCATGGTCTCAAGTTATACGACAATGTTATCACTCGCAGGAAATGTATTTCTAATTTGATTATCATCAATGTTTGTTTTCCGCGCCAATTGAATCGTGCGATCCTGTGACTAATTAAATTGGCTTATTTGTTATTGTGTGATACATAACTCTCCATTTTGACTCTAAATTTATATTACCTGCCTACTTAGTAGGTACTTAACTACTTTTTTTATCGAATTTCTAAAAATACTTCTTAAAGCATTAAGATATAATGGCATAGACTTATTATTTTATGTTCATGAGGATGAAATTGTTATTAAATTTATAAAAACTGATCTCAATCAACGGAGACACCAGGGTAAAAATTTAATTTAAATTGGCAACACTGTTTTTTTGTTACTCATTTCCGTTTCCTTCCTGAACTTGCTGTCAAACAAACCACAAACAAACAATACTTTTTCAAACTTTCCTTGCTTCGTTTCATTTTCGTTACCTACACATTTCTCTGATTAAATATTTACGACGACTTTGCTTGCACCTGGACTCTGATTTGTTTATGCTCTTGTGACCTGACCCGGCTAGAAATTGGAAATCGACATTTGGATATCAAAAACGATTGACCTGTGCGCTCTTAACGGACTCTGATACAATGCCTTATAAATCAAGATCGGTTTGTTATTTTGGATGTACGTCCATCGGTAAGTCTTATTAATTAGACACAGTATTATCATACATTATTATACACAGCTAAATTTATTATATCGACGTCGAACTGTGTAGATACTTCTCTTTGCTCAATTGTCCGATACATTGGCGGCCAATAAATAAAATTGAATTGAATTCTTCTTTCAGATATCTACTGTCTAATAAATTTTATTAGGTACGGAAAACTTAGACGCTCTTAAAAAATTGCTTCCAGGTCCATTGCATCGTTTTCCAAAGCCGGAACATCTTGAAAGGTTTAATGCCTGGAAAATGGTACTTCGTCATGATGATAAGGAAAAAGACGATTACAGTATATTCAACCAGTTCCGTCTTTGTGATTTACACTTTGAACCATACTATCGTTCAACCACAAGTGGGCGCCTTACTGGAAACGCAGTTCCCACACTTAATATCCGTAAGTATTTTATTAATTTAGTTGTCTTACTTTACCTTAAACTCGTGAACTAACACTTTTGTGTTAAAAATATCCACCCACGATGAAGAAGGCACAGCTACAATCAATCTTCACAAATAAATCATTATAGAAGTGTATGTTTGTAAATTAGGAATCCCTGAATTCATACATATCAAGTTGCAGGCGGCTGCTACAATGGTATAAGTCTTAATTTGTATTGAATAGGGTATTTACACCATGCGAGAAACAATACAAAATGCATGTATAGGAGAGATTTTGTGAAACATCAGTGTCACTATCACTACTTATTACATAAAATAAAGTGGGTTATCACTGTCTGTCCATATGTAAGCTTAGATCTTTAAAACTATGCAACAGATTTAGATGCTGTTTTTTTAAAATAGATATAGTTATATTAACATAGGCCGGCAACAGACCAGATGGAAAGATGATCTGAAGCTCACTGTGGGACATCACTGGAGAAGGGTGGCCCATGACAGAAGTCAATGGAAGGAGTTGGAGGAGGCCTATGCCAAAAGGCATACTGAATTACGGGATATATTGTAATTATATTAGTTAAAAACTCATGTAACCTCTTAAATCAGGATAAAGGGCTTTATTATTATTATTATATTATAGTTATTAAAGAGGAAGGTTTATATTTATAGTATCAGCATTGTTCCTATGCGAAGCTGGGGCAGGTCGCTAGTCTATTTTGTTCACTTTGACCCCAAGATTAATTACCTTTAATTCTAAAATTATTTCAGACACAACATCACACCAAAGTGTAGTGCCTGTGGATGAGCAAGTGGCCTCGTCATCTCGCGATCAAGTTGCTCCATTTTCACCATTACATCCAGGTAGTGTATGCATTTATATAATATTGTACATTAAGTAGGTACATACATCATTTATTTAATTTGCATTTTTATATATGTACATAATTTTTTTTTATTTTTTATTTTATACATTACTAGCAACCCGCCCCAGCTTTGTATGTGTGCAATATTTCTCGTAATTGGTAATTGGCATAAAACGGTAATTGAGAGTTATTCCTAAGAGGTAGACATACATTATTACTTTTTTGTACATTTTTTTTAGGGTGTACAATATTGTAGTACATGTAGTATTTTGATCTATCTTGTCAGGTTCAGCCAACGTTATTAAGTGCAAAAAAAAACTTTAAAATTATTGGTGTTACTTTACTATATTATGCATGTATTATGTATATAAATCTTCCTCTTAAATCCCACTCTATTAAAAAAACCATATCAAAATCAGTTTCATAGTTTTAGAGATCTATGCATAAGTAGGAACAGACAGACAGTGGGAAGCGAAGTGGGAAGCGACTTTCTTTTGTAATGTGTAGTGACAACTTTAAGAGGCATGCCATGCTATTCCTTATTAGTTATCATAACCATGATTTTATCTATGTGACTCATCTACTATGACATATACTGAGGTGAAAGTTATTTCAAATTGTATTTAATTCAATTCAATTCACAAATATATTACAGAATCAATATCACAGCAAAATGTGGTGCCTGAGAGTGAGCAAGTGGCCTCAACATCCCACTATCAGGTTACTCCATTGTCAACATTACATACAGGTAACTATAAATATGTAGGTACATTGTTTTTGCTTTTAAAGTACATTATTTATTGTAAGGAATTGGCTCAAAATGGTTTTGCTTTAAAACAATACCATATTTTGTATGACATGTGTGCTTGTAACAAACCAGCTCAAAAACAATTGGACCTATGTATTTGATTTAAATGTTTGAAGCAGCCTGTTATATTACTAAAATTATAATAATTCTTATTGTTTCAGCAACAACATCTCAAAATGCAATGCTGATGTATAATAGAATTTCAAATTCTGCTGTCCACAGTGTTGAATGTCACAAACGTGGACATCTTGTAAAAAGTGAGTATTTAATGAGCTTTATACAAACTCTAGCTATCAGAAAGGAGGATGGGCAAAAATGTGAGATGGGACCCCACCAACCAATAACGAAGACGTATATAGTTGGAAAGCTCCTTTTGTGACTGGCAATTGTTACTATGGGGGGATTCTCAAATCGTTGTATGAAAAAAGTTATAGCTAAAAAAAAATTCCTACTAATATAAACGCGATGTTTGTTACTCTTTGGCGTTAAAAACGGCTTGAGTGATTTTAATAAAATTTGGTATGGAGTTAGCTGACACCCTGGATTAACACATAGGCTACTTTTTATCCCGGGAAAATATTTTTTCATTTTCTCGGATATTTCGACATTTTGTTTTTTCTGCAGTCACCGCGGACGAAGTTGCGGGCGTCCTCTAGTATACAACACATTATATATTATACAACACTACTATATATTTATACTAATATTATAAAGAGGTAAATATACAGGGTTTTTATGAAAATTAAGACGATTTCGTACTCCCTACATCAAATAAAGTACCTAACCTAAGTTTATGCCAAAAAAATTACTGGAAAACGATTTAAATTTTTTATACAGGGTGTAACAAAAAGGGTATGTTAAGCGAAAAGCTATGTAAATAGCCCACTATAGAAAACCTATTTCCAAAATTTGAGACTAAATCACATTTTTATTTTTCAAGATTGTATGAAAATTCCTGAGATATTTAAAAATTCTCCATACTATCGGGAAAAATAAACATGTGATTTCGGATCTCAAATTTTGGAAATAGGTTCTCTATAGTGGGCTATTTATACAGTTTTTCGCTTAACATACCCTTTCTGTTACACCCTGTATATTATTTTAATTTATGTGCTCGCGCGTTATGTATGGCCCCTAGGTTGTTGCGTTGGTTTTTAATAGGTTTTTTTTTAAATAAATATGTTTGTTGCACACGTCTCAACTTTGGCTCTTAATACCTCACCTTACCAGACACTTCCCAGTTACGCTGTCATGGCGAAAATTTTTCATAATGACGAAGAAAATTCGTAGTGTTCGCAAATGTCGACGACAAAAAATCATTCTGTATATTCCTATGTATGTAATAGGGGATACCTCCACTTGCCAGAATTTCATTTGCCATAATGGTCAACAGACATAATATTGTTTCTCATAATTTCATATGTCATACTCACTTGTTTGCCATATTAGTCATATGCCAGAAACTTTGTTTTCCACAAAGTCAATTTCCATAACATCATTTGTCATAAATGTCATAATCATTAAGCCATAATTATTATATGCCATAAAATCATTTGCTATAGAAAAAAGCATGAAATCGGTTTAAACTAATCGATGAATAGGTTTAGCTTTGGTTTGGGTAGGTTAGGTTAGGTTAGAGTATGACAAACAACGCACAAGCCCAGCGAGCGAAGCGAGCGTGCCGCGGCAGCGGCCGGCGAAGTGCCAGAATACTTATGATTTTATTCATAATTCTTTATTGTACACAGGAAAAAATACACACAAAGAGTAAATATTAATTACACATAAATATTATGGCAAAGTAAAATTCTGGCATATGAGTATTCGTGCATATAATTTTCGGGCAAACATTAGACACCCATGTAATAGACTATGTTTATCAATATTTTATCGTTTTATTTTAATAATATCTTTTTAAGATCACTTAATACTTTAAAAAGTACTTGCCTTTTAAGTAAAAAAAGGGAAACATTTTGTACTTTTTCTCTAGTTTTTGAAAAATTTTCTTAGCTATAACTTTTTTCACATAACGATTTGAGAATTGCCCCTTTAGTAACAATTGATAGTCACAAAAAGAGCTTTTCAATGATATACGTTATTGGTCGGTGGGGACATTTTGCCCATCCTCCTTTGCCCCTACAAAAATTTTGTGAAGCTTCTAGCATTTATAAATAACTTAAATTTCATAAAGACTCGTAAGCGAAGAATAAAAAAATCATAACAGATTTTATACTTTTTTCGTTATTTCGTCCAATATTATTTTTATATTTTTTTTTCAGAGACATCCATGACTGATAGTCTCCTTATGCGTCAAAATAAACAACTAAATGAAAGGTTAAAGAAACTCAGTGCCATGTGTAAATCACAAAAACACAAGATATTAATGGCCAAAAAATTATCAAAGTCTTCACGTTTCTTAAAAGTTATTGAGAAAATGCCAGAGGCTATGAAATTATTAACAAAAATGCAGCTGAAATGGAAAAAGAAAGCAAGGGGTAGGCGATATACAATTGATGAAAAAATAATGGCAATGACCATATATAAGCAAAGCCCAAAAGCTTACAAATATTTAAGAAAAAATTATGTACTGCCTTCGAAAAGGGCTATTCAAAAATTATTGGAAAACATAATAGTAAAACCGGGTATAAACCGAAATATAATGTCAAATTTAAAAGAAACAGTAAAGAAACTGCCATTAGAGAAAAGGCTCATGACTCTTCTTTTCGACGAGATTTCACTATCGCCAGGAGTACATTTTAACGCAACTCTTAACGAAATAATAGGTTTTGAGGATTTCGGAGATTCAAAAACTAAGAAACTGGCTGATCACGCCCTTGTATTTATGATTAAGGGAATAAAAACTAAAATTAAACAACCCATTGCATTCATGTTTTGTCAAAGTACAACAAATAAAATTATTTTTAGCAAGACTGATTAAAACTATTGTTCGGGAGTTAACAGAGGCTGGGCTTATTATAGTCGCCACTATTTGTGACCAGGCCTCCACAAATGTTGGAGCCATAAAAAACCTTCAGGAGGAAACAAGGGAAAAATATTTAAAAAATGGCATGGACTTCCACGGCTTATATTTTGAAATTGACAATAGAAAAATATTCCCATTATTTGATACTCCACACCTGTTAAAAGGGGTCCGCAACAATTTTATAACTAAAAATATCACCTTCACGCAGAACGGAAGGCAAAAAAGGGCAAAATGGGATTATCTAATAAAACTATTTGAAATTGA
Organism: Carposina sasakii; assembly: GCA_014607495.2. Lineage (NCBI taxonomy): Eukaryota > Metazoa > Arthropoda > Insecta > Lepidoptera > Carposinidae > Carposina > Carposina sasakii. The sequence goes on from CP053169.1 coordinate 9,050,689, forward strand.
TACTGGGGCTGAAGAGCTAAGATTAATAAATAAACTAACAGCCCATCATGTTTACATTGACAAACTTCCGAAAATGAAGGTAAAACATGCCGCGCAAGTTTTCAGCCAACGAGTGTCAGCAGCTTTGAGATTCCTTTCAAGTGAGTGTCCATTACAATTATTTCATAAATGATTCCCAATCTCCAATTGACTTCTTAAGTAAATGATATATCATAAAAACGTGCTTTCATATTAAAACAACATCCCTTGATTTGATGGAGCCAAATTAAATCATGCTCAAGTGCACAAAAGGAAGTTCTGTCTTAAGTCCATTTCTCAGGCTCCAGCCGACCTGTGTTCTTAATTTCATTTAAATCGGTTCAGTAGTGTGAAAGTCAGACAAACTGACAGTTATTGTGCATTTTATTAGTAAGGAATACTTATTTAAATCATATTTTATTTTATTACAGGGCATAAAATTCTACCAGAAGAAGCTGAAGACACATCTGATTTTTTGTTGATTATGGATAAATTATTTGATTCATTCAATGGCCATAGCTATCGTGATTCTACAAAATTATATAAAGGTTGCCTTAAGAATAACTCCCCACATTTCCAATTATGGAATGAGATTTTACCAATTTTGGAAACAGTATCATTTGAAAAAATAATTAATAATCCTAATGGTACCAAAACAATAAAGTTGGAAAAATACCATCTATTAAAAATTTTATCCATAATATTAAAACCTTTATGGAAATGTGGGGATATCTCCGAAATGATTATAAAATTACAAATATATTAACAAGAAATTTTAATCAAGATCCATTAGAGAATTTTTTTTCAAAAATTAGAAGCAATGGAATCAGAAATATAAATCCCACATGCAATCAATTTATCAGTGCATATAAAACCTTGATTATTAATAATTTTGATTCACCTCATTCTCCTGGGGCCAATTGTGAAGATGATTGTAACACCGCTATGCAATCATTAAGATCATTACTGATTCCAAATTTACATGATTCAGTACAGCTTGATTTTTCTTGTAACATTGATTCTTTATTACAAATTATTGTTGATATCAGAGAGAATGATTCGATTTTGCATGCTGAATCAAAAAAATATGTCACCGGTTTTATATTAAAAAAATGTCGATCAAAAATAATTAAACAATGTAATATTTGCATGGCTGATTTATGTCGATCTGAAGTAGATATGGATTCTTTTACATACGAAATTGATTATACAAAAAGATCATTAAATTATGCAAGTGATGATTTTTTTAGATTTAATGAAGAATATGTATTTTACAATAGTTGCCTGCTTACGTGATTGTCCCCAATCAACATATCTGAAAGATAAAATAACATTTTTTGTAAATTGTAATTGTGATTTCAATTGTATAACTTGCATAAATCATAAATCTAATCTGATTGAATTTATAGTTGAATACACAATTGTTTTCATAATTAATAGCTGGTGTACTGGAGTAAATAGATTATTAAATGGCAGAATAATTAAATTTGATCAAAATGATTCAATTAAAATCCAAGCATTTAATTACTCGATTAAGTACAAGAAAAATAAATAAATAAAATCCCTGAATTTATACGCTAGTTAACGAAAAATTGGATTTTGTGTATTTTATTGTTAATTTCATTAAGTGCCGATTTTTCCAAACGTCAGATAGCCTATCAGAGGAACAAGTTGATGCTGTCTTTCTTCAAAACTTGATCACAATAGAGAAAGCATCAACTTTATTCCTCTGATAGGCTATCTGACATTTTGAAAAATCGGCCCTAAATATAATAGCTGTTTAGAGATTAATTTTTATATAAGTATATACTTTGGTACAAATTCCAAGTATATTTTTTTTGTATAAGCTTATTATATATTAAACTTTTAACTAAACAATGTTAATAGGCTCCCTTATTACCTAACTAGCAAAGTATTAGCAAAAATTTTACAAAAAGCGCTGAGTGCTTGTCAAATACATTTTACCTGCGTAAAATGAATTTTAAAAGAACTTTAATTTAATAGTACGATTTATCGCATTGCTTAGGCTTTGCTATTGCAAATTAGGTAATTAGGGGGAGGATATGTACTATAAATACTACAAAATGTTCATATCACAAGTCAATTAATCGTTCACAATAAAATATTACATCACTAATTGCACTATGCTTGCAAGAATTTAAAAAATAAGGTGGTTTGTAGCTGTCATTTTAGTCTACATAATTAAAAATCAGAGTATTGCAGAAATATTGTTTAATGTAATTGAAGATTGTCTTGACCACAAATTATAACTTACTTTGCTAGCAGCGATCATGCAAGATATTATGTTTTGCGCTTTTTGTTCTTTATTTTATCAAAGCTACTGTAAAATAGAAATTGTGCTAACATTTTATATCTCTATATGTTTTTGTTTTATCACTACTTTAATTAGATTTTTGTAACCACTTGCATGTCTAGTTAATCGGACGATACATGTAAAATAATTTAATTTAAAACTCCTATTTTGTACGACATTTCTGGCACTTAAATACATTTCAACTTGCACATTATTTATTATACTTTTTTCATTTTTTACAAGTTCGGAGAAACCACCAAAATTCCATTAGAAGAAGAATATACAATTAACATAAATCTTTTGTTTATTAATTAAGATGTGGTTTCTCCGAATATGTGGTCCTTTAATTTTTTATAAATACAGTAATATAAAATGAAAATGTTACTGCCATCTAGCGGAACTTATTTGAAGCATTTAACGCCATCTGTGGATGTACTCCCGTAATGTTTTAATACAAAACTACAGAGTTGCTTATCTATAACTAGTGTATAGTCTATGGATGTAACTCTCCTGAGAAAATCTCTGCTGTCATTGTCAAATAAACCGTTTCGTTTCACGCAATTTTAAACCCGATATATAATAGCGATAATAATAAATTATTCTAAATAATTAAATATTAAAACTACTGATGATAAAGGAATGTAAATGTCTTAAATAAAAATACTTCTTTATTTACGAGAAATCAGTAGAAAACGTTACCTATGACTATGGTCCTTCTGTCAGTATGAATGTAACTTTCTCTTCGTTTAATGCTTTTTTTTTTGGATTTTCGTTATACGCAACTTCAGTTTTGCAAATAAAATTGTAATCTTCATTTGATTGCTGTTCTATGTTTTCTGCAAATTTATTGTAAAATGAACGTAAACATTTTATGTTACTTAATGATACAGATCAAATAAATTAATTATTTAAGTAGTTAATTTAAGAATTTGCGATTTTTATTACCCTCTACATGGTAACCATAAACTAGAGTAACTTTACTCGAATAGTCAAAAGAAGTGTTGACTGATGCTTTCTGTAGTAAATTACAACCAAACAGATATTTTGGACATTTTATTTGTGTATAGCGAGTTTAATATCACATACATGAAGCTCAAAAAGTAAATGTTTTTAATAATTATGACCAGAAGTGTGTTTTGAAAACATTTGTCGACAGATGGAATTGCTTCGTGACCAAGAAAAACTTGCAATCTGCATAATCAGCTGTCACTGAGATAGATCATCTGTCCCTGTAAATATAAAGAGTAAAACAATCTGAACACGTTTCAATTTTACAAGTGTAAATAATGAAGTAACAATCATTATTACGATGTGACCCCGACGCCACGTTTGTTTGACAATGATCTCAATATAGTTATGGGATAATAACCTAACTGCGGTGGCAGGCGACAATGGCTGGAGCACCGTGAAGTCCTGAGATTTTCCTGGTGGTAATCGCTGCAGCCTAAAATATGTCAGGTGACTTTCCGTTCACTTCGAAACTAGTGAGTCCTTTGAAGTGCATTGAGAAACCTTGGGATTTATGGATCAGTGAAATAGGGCACGTATCGCCGCGACCTGATGAGGAATTTGCGCAGCCGGCGAGTGTGGACGCTAAGGGCGGCGCGTCCGCCCGACGCGTGCACGATGCGCACCCGTACAAGGGCGCGGAGCGAGCGGCGGGCAGCGCGCGGCGGCCCGGCCTCAACCGCCTCAAGCACGGCAGCATGAGTCTGCATGGCCTGCTGCCGCAAATGGACAATCTTAACGCGGCCGTGTGTCACATGTGCGGTGAGGTAGTGAAATGCAGTGCGGCTTACAGACATTTGCTCGAATACCATACCAGTACAGAACCCTTACTTCCACCGCCCCCAGCGCCCACCGTTAAAGTGAAATATAGGAAAAAGGAAACTCCGCCAATCCCAATAGATATACTCCCAGTGAAAATAGAGTCATCACCAGTGCATACGGCCACAGCTCCTCTTTCTCGAATAGCTCATACGCAGCCGGAACTGCAGTATTTAGATGAGGCGAGCACATCTAGTGCAGGTGCAGGGAGGTGCAGGTATGTATGCAGAGTGGAGAGTTACCAGTAGTCAGTATACAGGACACAGAGGACTTGCCCCTCGGTGAAAACATTACAGATGATATTTTTGCAATAATGAATTCGGAGGGCATTCAGTCCGCAGATGACATCACAAACTCAGCAGACTGGAAAAACATAATTAGAGATATAGGCAATATGCAGGATATAAATTTCTCACAACCTTCGGATTCTGTGCAGTCTCAGGATCTGTATTCTCAGGTAGACACTTCGTCGCTGTCGGCATACTCAATATCAGACCCCAGTTTATCAAGTTTGCAGTATGCTGCACCCACCGCATCACCGCTAGTCTCTCCAGCGTTAGACACGGTGGTTACCGTTCCAACCCTACCTTCGACCACGCCGTTGACGAAACACTCGCGATCCAAAACTAGCAAATCGAAATTCAACACGAGAGAATACGATCCGAACAAACATTGCGGCGTGGTCACTTTAGACAACGCCAAGCCTTGTACAAGGTCGCTCACGTGCAAGGCTCATGCTTTATCGCTGCGGAGGGCGGTGGAAGGCAGGATAAAGCCGTTCGATACATTGCTAGCGGAACACCGAGCGGCGCGGGACCCGGCCAACGCCGCCGCGGTTGTCGCCGCCGCCGTCCCCGCGCCCTCGCTCCCCCCTCTCCTAGTCAACACAACCCTCGACCTCGGCTTCAACGGGCTGACAGCTGATCAGCAGGTCAACGATATCTACGCCAGCTTAATGGGCGGCGACGAAGGTGCCGGCGTATTACCGGAACTGCCTCCCGATTTGCTACTGCCCGATGATGCGGAGTTACAGCTACCAGAGCCATTGCCTTGTCAGGAGGAGAAACCTGACGAAGGCCCCCCTCCGTTAGTGCCGACAGACGTGTGTTGGTACGCCTCGTGTCCCCGGCCGCTCGCTCTCTGTACCTTCAACGCGTCCCACGCGGGAGGCGCCATCACCTTAGGAAAGAAATTCGCCACTGTGCGGAGTAACATCAAATCATCTTTAACGCGGTCGAGTAAGTCCACCGGCGCCGCGAATAGCTACTATTACAATCAGAACTCCTTGTCGCTGTCTAAAAGTGTGCATATGAACAGTGGTAACAAAACGAACAAGCCGGAAGTGCGGAAACTTATAGTGACGTGTAGTGCGACGGGCGGAGGCTCTAAGGACTCGATAGGAGACTTGTTTGAGGTGAGCCACACGGTGAATGGCCACACGCTGGGCCACAAGCCTCGGCCAGCGCGGCACAAGCGGCCTTCGCCCACACTCCTCTCGGACCTCGGGTTCTCACTCCTAGCCGACGAGAAGTGCTGAGGGTCCCCAAAGACACTAAGCAATCACCGGTTGTGTAGGCACTTTGTATTTATTTTTTCCGTAAAGAATCTGACTCAAATGTAAAATATAATCACGAATCCCGAACGGAATTTAATAATAATGTTAAATCTCAATTATTTTGTCGAGGTGCGAACTAAAGTTTGTATTATTTTGTATATTATTTGTAAGACTTTTTTTTTAATTTCCACCCCTGATACGACTATGGGTGAGTGTCAATGAAGAAATTAAAATAATTAAAAATAAACAGAAATGGTTGTATTTTTATGACATATTACTCATTGTTACTGAATTGAATACTGATAAATGGCCTAGGATTAATAATGGTTTAATGTGATGAATTTCCATGTAAAAATACTATAAATATTATTAAAATAAGTCTATCCGTAATAGTAAATCGCCTCCTTTCGAAAATAAAGGGAAATACCTCAATAACGAACATTTTGTTTTAATTACTGCATGACCTTATGCACGGTACCGGGTACGTAATATTTAGGGTTATGAATGACAAGAAAATATTGACTAACCCAATAAAATTTTTGTTAAAGTTCTATAGACATAGACATCCGCAAAAGTTGAGGAGATTAAGCTTTGGTGGACAAGACTAAAAGTAATAGAGAAAAACTGGGGTATCAATATTATGTATATGTTTGTTGTAGGTGAGGCTGGTTATGATTATAACTGGTTTATGAAGTAGCCTATATCTTTCGACGTTTCCCAAATTTCATCCGAATACATTCAGTCGTTTTACATAAGACGAAGTATGTAGGTACGTACCATATCTATTTTACGTAACTACATACCTAATATTCTTTTTTAAATATCAAACAAATCTATGCGGAACCTTCACCTCACAACGTTATTTTTTATTTCGCGCTTGTTTCTATTGTAGAGCGCGGGAACGACTATATTTTCTCATGCGTAAACTATGTTTCATTGTATTTCATTTAACTAGTAGTTGTACACTATTTCGTCAGCGCATAATATATGTATTCGTTAGGATTTTGTTCACTGTCCTTCATTTTTAAACAAAACAAAAGAGATAGCACATAAAGCCATCTCCCTCATTTTAGACACCTTGCTAACTAACAAACAATACAATCAGCCAGAATCACAGGCCAGAATTTCGTAAAAGAGATGGCAATACAATAATGTTTTTTTTTTATTTCGGTAAAGATGGCAAGTCTTATTGGCCTTTTTTATACAACTTGGTGGTTTAGTAATTGACCCGGTGGCTCAGTGGTAAAAGCGCTGGCACGGAATGCAGAGGTCGTGGGTTCGATTCCCACCCGGGTGAGGAATTTTTTCCATTTCTTTATTAATAAGTTTAGTAATAAGTTAACTTTGTTTGCTATCTCCCTCATTTTTGTGTAAAATGAGCTAGATAGTAGAGTTGGTTCCATGTTGGGTTCCATCATGAAGAAGGTATAAAAGAGGAGGTGGGACTATGAACTGAGTCGTGTGGCAATCGTGAGGCCATGACGTCATGATAGGGGCGGAGCTTCAGCGCCAGTATAACGCAGTAGCTGTAACCACACGCTTGTGCTTCGAAATGTAACCGTATTAAAATTACAAAGACACTAGCGCTTTTATCAGGGTAATTTTTTACTAAAACGTAGTGTAAGACTGCCATCCAGTGATGAGAGTAATCGCACTAGTAAAACAATCTTGAACCATATTGATAATGAGCAAGTAGTTTGACTACATAACTTGCTACTGCAAGTTACATAATCAGGGGACCGTGCACTAACTTTTTTGCATGCAGTAATACAAATAAATGTAGTCATGCACATATCAATCAACTAGCGCCATGGTTCAAAAGAACTAGGATATTTAAAGGTCTATCAACGTTTATTCAGTTCAGTTATGTCGGCCGGTGATTGGTTCATACCGCGCATGATGTAAAAGATCAGCTTTATGTGTCGTGTTCGATGTGATCTGTCGACTCTTACGACATCTACGGAAGGAGATACAGTTGATGTGTTCTAGTGAAGCCCCGCATCAGTACCTACATAACGTTACGATAAAAAAGCCCATTAATTTTGAAAATATATTTCTAAACAAGTTCCTTTACACAACGTAAATTCCGTAACTCATTACATAAATTACATTTGAATAAAACTAAAACTAATATTCGTCAGTAATTCATTTCCTCTTAGACTTCATCTTCATCCCTTGTCCTTTTGTCTTAGATTTTACGACTCCCTTGAACTGCTTTGAGTTTATCACCTTTTTCCTGTAAAAAAAAATATATTTAGGTCCTGAATCCTATATGACGTAGCGTATATATCATAAAAGCACAATATCGCGGGCGGCCGCTAGTCTATCTCGTATACTCTCATACAGAAAATTTCATTAACATCTTGCGGAACCAACAGCATATTTTTTGTACCCGTATATTTATGTATATATTGACACACAGATTCATAAAAGAGATCCCACATCATGTTTAAGATAGTGGGGTCCGTGGAGAATGTATAAAAGAGGAGGTGGGACTATGAACTGAGTCGTGTGGCAATCGTGAGGGCATGACGTCATGATAGGGGCGGATCTTAAGCGCCAGTGTGTGTAACGCAGTAGCTGTAACCACACGCTTATGCAAGTAGTTTGGCTAGTTACTACAAGGTGGTGTCTATGTAAATGGGCAGGGCTACAGTGTTAGGATGCTCCCCTCGTCCGATACTTCACCCCCGCTCAGCGGCACACTATTTTTGTATGAAAACATACTTAGCCGCTGCTCCTCTTTTATTTTTTCTCCATGGTGGGGTCACATGTTAAAGATCAGTAAAAACTTGCTAGTACATCGCCCCTAGAAAATACCTCTGACCTCCTTAGTCGACTCTTACGAAGTGCACGAAAGTAGATGCATGAATGAATGAATGAATAAAATTATTATGCGACATGAACACTGGCGGCTCGTCCTAAGGAGCGCTTGTGCAGTGCACTCCCACCCACGAAGATTACATAGGCAATCTATATTTCTCTATATTTATAACTATCTTTCAATTCTACTATGTTTATACAATAGTGTCTACGCGTTCGTCTCAAGTAAGTTGTAATCTTATGTATCGAGTGGAGCGCTAGCGATCGCGCTCCAATGAAACGAAATTTGGTACGATTCCTAATACTGTATTCAATGAGTGCGAAAGAGACATACCGACATAGGCCGGCGCGTGAAACAGAAGATTTCGTATGAAAAATTAGCCTAATCTGGAGCGCCGCTCACATTAATTCGTAGTGTGCGTATGCGGCCGCTAGATGTCGCTTAGTCCGAGTTAGAACGTAATACGGTTGTCTTTAATGTGTTTCATTAGGTCATCTGAATTTTAATAAGAGTGAGAGTTAGAGCATATAGTGTTCAGTGGTGAGGATAGTTTATATTATATATGTTAAAGGAGTGATCACGCGCGGCGTTTCCAAACTGTAATTTAGTATGCGCTCATTCATATAAAAAAATAAATAAATGTGAACTCCCATCTAAAAATATCAGTAGCCGCCACTGGACATGAATGACACAACTAATTTGTCGATTGTAATTTAATTTATTACTTATTAATATTATACTTTCTATATTTATTAAGGTCTGTCAAGCATAGTTGGCGTTTCGGGTCTTTACGGCCACCAATGTGAATCTAATAATAGTTATGACCAGAGGTCGGAATTAGGTAGAGTCATTTATGTACTTGCACTGATTTCATACAGCGAAAGAATAAAGTGGATATGCCTCAAATTCCGGTATTCATTTTAAAGAGCAGAAATTTTATGTTAATTATCTTTGTTTTATTTGTCTATCTCTGAGGGTTTTATTATTATTTATTTGTAATATTGTTGGCCACACGGGATTGTCCATTAGAAATCCTGGGATAGTCCACATTAATATCAACATTTCGATGCAAGTACTCGTACATAAATGACTCTACCTAATTCCGACCTCTGGTTATGATGCAACCGATGTATTCTAGTGAAGCGCGGCAATATCACAGACTTAGGGTAAAGAGTCAAGACACACTGTTAACACTCGACGTGAAGACGCACGCGTGTCAGTACATATCAATCACATTACATTCTATATGGTCTATGACACATTATTAACACCACACGCGCCATAGATTTTCGACGTGTTATCGCGTCGGGTGTTAACAGTGTGTCTTGACTTTATACTGACCTCTTATTAAGATTGGTCCTTGACAACGGTAGGTAAGCGTACGGGTCGTGTTTTCCTTTCTTCTTGACGTCTCCTTTAGCCTTCTTAGCTTTATACTCTGTACCAACTGTGGAAGCTACCGATGCTGCTGAGCCTAGCGGTCTGCAAAAAACAAAAGAAATATAAATACACACACAAATACACATATATAAACAATATAAAAATGTTATAAAATTATTAATAAAGAAAATGGAAAAAAAACTTCACCCGAGTGGGAATTGAACCCATGACCACCGCTAAAATCCATACATATAATAAAAATGTAACGGATCGCTGTCTGTACATGGAAGATATATGAGAAAAAATATTATAGGAGACCTTTATCAACGCAATAGTATCCAAATAATGATTTTTGGAATTTTTATCGGTTTGTCTGTGCGTTTGTGCACGCTAATCTCAGAAACGGCTGAACCGATTTCGATGCAGTTTTCAGGAATATATTGTGACAGGTCCCACTTAAACAAATAGGCTACTTTATATCCCAGAAAAATGTTTTTATCCCGGATAAATTTGACTTTTGTTTTTTCTACAGTCCACGCGGACGGAGTCGCGGGCGTTCACTAGTATGGGTAATATAAAATTATATCAGATATGTTTCGCCATAAAATGTGGCATGCATACAGGATGATTTTTGGTCGTCAACGTTCCCGAAAACTACGGAATCTCCTCATCATCACGATCATTTTTCTCCATGGAAGCATACCTGGGAAGTGTCTGGTTTCCAAAATATTAGGGTCCAAAGTTGAGTAAATAGACTGCGTTTTTCTGCATAAATGCACATAGACGCGCGTAGCAGGATTTTTTCACGAAAAATAATTAATATGTCTATAAAAAAACTAACATAAACACTAGACACTATAAGTTTCGCACGACCAAGGAATTTAAAAAATTTAAAAAAAAAAAAAATTTTTTTTCCCAGCATTTTTTTTGGCATAAACTTACTTTATTTCATGTATAGAGTATGTACCCTTCGTTAAAGGTGGCCACAAAAAAACACCCTGTATATTTTATTGAAAAATCTGCCCTATTATCTTTAATACATACCTATGAATACCCTTTCCTCCAGCCCTATACTTAGAGTTGAGGGTAGCAGTAGACGCCCTGCTCCTATTGGTCCGTCCGCTCTTTACGCTCAATATATCGTCGTATTTGCGCTTAGCACCCGGCTTCTGCAGTCGAGACGGTTTGGAATTTGCTTCGTTATCTAAAAATGGATAAAACGTTATAATATACTGTTAGCTGGAAAAAAAACAATCGACTGGGAACATCACTGGCCGCTTCCGATTGGCCGTGTCACATCCCTATTGACGCGCGCAACTATTGTTTCGACACAAACATTTTTTATGCAGCGAATCAGAAAACCGAACTTGTACATCTCAATTATACCCTCGGCATTGGTCAGAAGTGGCACCATGTGGTTCTATCGGCCCTTGGTGCTCTGCCTACCCCGTAAGGGACGGAGGCGTGATTGTATGTATTAGATTAAAAAAAAAAACATACCAGTATCATCACTATCACAAGCGATATCCCCGCTAGCTTTCGGCTCGTCATCGCCATCGTCAAACATATCGTCACTGATGATGAGACGTCCATCAGGGGCCGTTCGAAATCCGCCATCTTTATTCTTTTGTGAACTCTCTTCTGATACCTTTTTCTTGGTTGGGTCGGTTGCTGAAAAATATAATTTATGGTTATTCAGACATACAAACATACCCATGTAGGGTAGCCAGTACTGCAGAATCATAAAGGAGATACAACAGCCCCGGGGACAGGTGTAAAGATAGGTTGCCAGTTTATAGTCTGAGAGAATGCTCAAGTTTCTTGCTTGACTCTTACAACATGCAAGAAGGAGATGCTGATGTATTCTAGTAAAACCCCGCATCTGCATAGGACAAAAAAACATATCTGAAATAAGCGTAACAATAGCCTAATCAAGAGCTCCTATTAAATAGTCTTCACCTGTGTTTAGGGATTTAGGTGCTGGGCACCGCGAGGTAAAAATAGGTAGGTCAAGTACCTTTGTAGGCGCGGAATCTCGTAGGGCTCTGGGGTTTTCACTTCAATTCAATTTAGGTATTCTGCATTGGTACTTCACTTTTAAACGTAGGGCACTCCTTTGGGTAGGTCAGTTTGTCACACACGAAAATTCACTTGTCGAGCGAGAGGTCGGGGCCGCGGTGGTTGGGCAACTGGCAGATGCAGGGCGGGGGGAAAAACGTGGCCAGTCTCCGCGGCGAGGAAAAGAGATAGGACGATTAGAAGAGGTAGAAACAAAATTATAGTTTTAACAACCTGTAATTTTCCTTGAAGCAGAAACGTCAGCCAAATCGACAATATTCTCCGGGTCGTCCTGGATCCAGGCTTGATTTTTTCCTTTGGTTTTCTTGGGCTTCGCTTTAGGTCTCTCGTCGTCATCGTCGATGTATTCCATCTCTGAGTCGGAGTCTTTGAGGATGTCTTCGAGGGTCTTTGACGTGCCTTTAATGTGCGACTCGCTTTCTGAATCGGAGTCTTGATCTCTGTAAGAATAAGGCCATATAATCTTCTATCTGAAGTTGTATGGACTGAAGCCCCGCCCTATAAAGATCTTATCTTTTTTATCGTCTCTTTCTCTCATCATCATCATCATCAGCCTATTGCAGTCCACTGCTGGACGTAGGCCTCCCCCAGGGCACGCCACAAGACTGCATAAACATATACAGGGTGTAACAAAAAGGGTATGTTAAGCGAAAAGCTACGTAATTAGCCCACTGTAGAGAACCTATCCAAAAAATTTGAGACTTTTTTACTGCATAGGTAAATGGACATAAATTTGCACCGAACAATGGAAATTGACGTTTCCAACTAGCGTAGCAAGATTTTCTCACGATGAAATAATTAATAATACAAAAGGTATCTAAAGTCTATGAGTTAGTAAAACTAGCATATACCCTGGACAGCCATACACTAAATTTCATATGAGGTTTGTGTGTAAATATATTAATTTTATGCGACTGAACATTTTAGCCGACAGACCACGACGGACAGACGCAACCCAGGACGTTGGCATAAACTTTCCCACTTTATTTGATGTATAGAGTATTTTCTCACTAGTACCCTAGCATATACCCTGTTAAGGGTGGCAACGAAAAAACATCCTGTATGAGCATACATTCGAATAACCCTGGCGCAGTCGGATAAAAACAGAGTCTACACTTTACTAATTCCCCACTTACCTCTGACCATCCTTGGCCCTCTTCTTCCTATTCTCCATCTTTCTCAAATTCCGGATCCTGCGCAGCATGACCTCATCACTTCCTGGCACGAGTTTCTCGACAGTATCTGCTCCGTACTTGCGTATCATTCGAGAGAGGAAGTAGCCGATTTCAACACGAGAGTGACGTTTGCAGTCCTCACTCATTGAGGAGAAGGTTTTGAAGATTAGAGGAAGGCTACCTGCTAGCACGTCTGTTGGGAGCACTTTTGTGTATACCTGGTGGAAAAAATAATTATTCTTTATTGCATACACACAATAAATATAAAATTACAGGTTAAAAGAAGAGATGCACCATGGCAAGCTTATTCCAGCAAGTCAAACAAAGATAGTGAAATTTGAGGCAAATATACAGGGTGTAACAAAAAGGGTATGTTAAGCTAAAGGCTACGTAAATAGTCCACTGTAGAGGACCTATCCACAAAATTTGAGACTCGAAATCACATGTTTATTTTTCAAGATTGTATGAAAATTCCCCAGATATTAAAAAATTCTCCATACTATCGGGAAAAATAAACATGTGATTTCGGGTCTCAAATTTTGTGGATAGGTCCTCTACAGTGGGCTATTTACGTAGCTTTTCGCTTAACATACCCTTTCTGTTACACCCTGTATACATACATACATATTATAAGGTCTTTTAAAAATTAGTGATTATCTTTTGACACGAAACTAGGTAGGTAAAAAGAAACAACTTTTACTTTGGGACCAACTCCGAAATAGTGAAAAAAAATCTGCTGTTCCACACATTTCGGTGCAGTAATTATTCGAGATTGTATGGAAAACCTGTTTTTCCGGCTGTTTTTCCGAAATGTGGGTAGCCAAAACTGCAGTATTATTAATCCCAATGATTAAATAATTAATCCCAATAATTAAATAATTAATCCCATAGTAAAACTAGCATGCAAGCGATCGTTTGGTAAAATTGCTACTGGACTTTTGAACGTTGGTGTTATATTAAGTATAACAATAAAAAAGGTTCAATTCAACTCTAGACAAACCACAAAACCCACCTTCAAAAAGCTCATAGCAGCATTAGCAACCTCCCGATTGTTCTGCAGCATCAGCTCGGCCACCGTTTCCAACAGACCCTGAACCGCCACCAGCCCCATGTCCTCGGAGAAATGGAACAGAGCCGCGGCCACAGCTCGTAATGCTGCGCTGATGAGACGAGGCGTGGGGGCCGATAGACCTGACACTAGCATTGATATGAACGCTTGCATACCTAGAATAATAAAAAACTCTGGGTAACTTTCTTTGACTTTAATTTGTGGATAGTGTTGTGGACTGTTTACAATTATAAAAGCAGCCTATTGCAGTCCACTGCTGGACGTAGGCCTCCCCCAGTGTACACCACATGGCTCGATCTCCCGTTTTTGCCATCCAGTCACTACCAGCCGTCCTCTTTAAGTCATCGGTCCATCTGGCCGGAGGGCGCCCAACGCTACGCTTGCCGAGGCGCGGTCTCCATTCCATAACCCGACATATGTATTTAACGAACATATACTATACTTTATAAATAATACCTTAACTATGTATCTTTGTAAGTAGACAGTTGTTGACTGTCCCAAATAAATGAAAAAAATAAACCCTGTCAAGTTTCTTTGCAGTTTTTCATATGCAGGAGTAATAATGTAGGCGGGTTTTTTTTGCTTTAGTATTACTTACTCACTAAATCTTACTAAAAAAAAAAAATTGTATGCTCATTTTTTCGCGAAATAAATAAATAAATTGAAATTCGCAAACCTCCTTCCTGATTCTTAAGGCCGTCCCCCACACTATTGATAAGGCTGAACGCACACTGTCGGCACTTTGAGTTGATGTCGCGCGTACACACGACTGCTTCGGCGACGGCGGATTTGAGCAGTTTACTCTCTGCGCCCAGGTGTGGGGACAGCTTTACTAGGTGCTCTATACATCTGGAATAATAGCTTATATTGCGTATGGTAAACCAGAAATGGCTATTTTGATTACTTTCACTGTTTTGTTTCATAGGTGTCGGGTAACATTGTAGTTTTCAATAAGAGACAACTATTAAAAGTAAAAAAAATAGTACAAATCACATAGATAGATAGAGTGAGCGAATCTCCATCCCGAAATTTTGTTTCGTCATTTGCCACGTACAGGGGGATGTGAAGGGGGCTAGGAGCTAGGGTAGGACATTCTCTCACGCCATCTATTTTTGACAGTTATTTTAACTTGTCAGAAAATCCCTCACTAATTTAATACTAAAATATATTGACCCGACTGCGCGCAAAGGAGTGGTATTGTGTTTAACAGCCTATGTATGTATGTTCCTTTGCAGCACTACACAGACCAAACGTCTTGCCGATTTTTATGATTCATACGAGTACGTCAATCGATTCCTCTTAGTCCCGCAAGTGTCATATGACGTAATTCCATTTTGTGAATATATCGACAAACTAGAATCGTTGAATAGGTATTTAAAAATTATTTTTAGGTTTCTCTCAACATTTTTCGATTCGACAACATTGTTATGTTACGATCATTAGAAAATATTTCATGTTCTTCAATAATTCCATAATTTAATTTTAATATTCTTCAATAATATTAATTCCATAATAATATTATAGAATTCTAGACCACCGGACATCTAAGTGCTTGTTTTTTTTTCTTTTCAGTTTTTTTATTATGTACATTATTTGGTTCTTTTTAAGCAGTCGGGTTTTTTGGATTTTTAAAATTATTTTATAAATGGACTTGCCTCATACATCTTACCTCATTTTTACAATAATTAAAATTGTAATTTTACAAATAGACATGGTTTTGATAATTAAATATGGCGAGCGTAAAATAACATTTAAAATCAAGCTCATTATCTGAATTATATAGAATTTCAAGAGTTTTAGAACAGATTACATACATATATATTTCACGATTGTCCTATTCCTATTAGACATGAGTAACTCCGGACACAACTATATCCTCGGATATATATCCAGAGGTGGATATGAATCAACTCCTTCACTTTAAAGAAAGTTTACCATATCTATATCCGACCCACTCCGACAACTACCGAATTCACTGAAGATAAGAATAAGTGAGCGAGACGGAATGCGAACGCGCCGGGACGCGCGGTACTATCGCAGTCCGAGACGAATAATGCTGATGATAAGAAGTAACGACATTAACACGCGCGGTAGTATATACGCAATACTCACGAGCGACAGGCATGCCGTTTAGTATAATATTTGTTTTCACGTAATTATAATCACGAGCGACAGGCATTTCAGTTATAATAACAAAATATTTAATCAAATATAATTAAATATTTGTTTTAATGTAAATAAAGCTGTTTTGATTTGGAATATTTTTTAGGACAATAGTTTTAGTGTAGGCTATTAGTGATTTTTAATACGCCTACCAATCTAATATTATTTGGATAGATCATCCCAATCATATCTCGCTTCATTAAATCTCTTCGGACAATTCCCGGATATGCTACGCGGATTGGATATGTTATAAAGGATATATATCCTTAGGCGGAGTGATATACATGTCAATCTCTTTCCTGGATAAATGATTAGCCCATGCCTATATGCACGCGTGCTTATGTAAGCCTTAGGCAGATGATATACCACATGATTTGGTCCCATGTTTTTTAGATATATATATAGTGACAGATAAAATAATTACCCCTCTAAGCAGAGACTACCTCAATCTAGCCGCTTTGCTATTTGGTCTATCGGCGACTTTATTTAATGACGTCAGATAAAATAATTATCTTACCTCAATCTAGCCGCTTTGCTACTATCGGCGACTTTATTTAATGACGTCATCAGCAACTTCTTGATTTTCTTATTATTTGAAGCCAAAAACTCTTTACAGCTCTCGCGATCACTTTTGAAAATCTCCTCCAATATCCTATAAGCTTTCTTATGTTCCATTTCTAACAGCCTTGCCTTTTCCTTATACTTTAATTCTTTCTTTGCATCTTCGGTACCCTCTTCCA
The DNA here is from genome assembly GCA_014607495.2 of Carposina sasakii. NCBI lineage: Eukaryota > Metazoa > Arthropoda > Insecta > Lepidoptera > Carposinidae > Carposina > Carposina sasakii. Next base: position 9,067,833 of record CP053169.1, read on the forward strand.
TGGCTTTTTGGTTTGTTTTCTTGCCTTTTTGAACTTTTTGGGGTCTTCTAACACGGTTTCACATAGCGGGAATACCCAGTTATCAAATAGATTTGCTATTTGCTCGCTAGTTTGATAGAAGACCAGTAGACGGACAATATCTAGAATGGATTCGCGTTGGAAATGGTTGTCTTTCGATGCGTCTAACTGTTGGATTGCGTTCTTGAATAGTTCTTCTCGAAGGGACTGATCGCTGATGGTAAGGTATACCTGGGGATTGAATTTGTGTGTAAGTGTGAAAATGGAGGGTATTTTGATAAAAGTATCTATAATTATTATTTGTTACTCATGATGACAGCTAATTTATGAAGACCCAACTAGCCTTATCATCTGAAAAGATGTTAGGCAAATGTGTGCAATTACATACCCACTGTGGGTACGTGTTTGTTGTACCTATTTATTTTAGAAACTGTGAGCCCCAACACCACGGACTTAATAGGCGCACTGAAGAAAAGTGTGTAATATGCACACTTTTGCTCAATCACAATTAAATAAACTCTCAAATTGAAACATAAAAAAAATATATAAACAAATAATAACGCAACAGACGTCCGTTCACTTCGAGCACACACGAGCAAATGACTGTGCCGCGCGGCCATTTATAATCTGTTTGGAGTAGGGGTAATAGTGGGTAGTAGGAGATAATGATGTGTCTTGTTTAATGTGATGTGAACAATCGAATAGAATGCTGTTTTTACGTTACTTAAATGTAATGGTATTAAGTTAATAGTGTAAATTATAATTTTATTTTAATAGATACTGTACACTAGCACGGTATGCAGAGGTCGTGGGTTCGATTCCCACTCGGGTGAGGATTTTTTCCATTTCTTTATTAATAATTTTATAAGATACTGTACAGTTAGTGTTTCGTGAGACAGAGATAACGCTCTATGGCTGTCTCTTTTCAAAAATGTGTTAATAAAAAAAAAAGTTACATTCTTTCTTTACCGAGTACCGAACATTTCATGGATAAGGAATGAATATTAAAATTTAGTAGAAAAGTACTAATAATTATTACTTTATAGTAATTCAATCATGATTAACTCAGTTTTAGACTTCGTCGAAGAATAAGAACGTACCTGTATAGTTTCCAAAGCGGCTAGTCTCTGCCCTTCAGCAGTGCTCCCTTTAGCCGGCGACATGTAAATATTCAGCAAAATCGGCAGATAATTCTTAGCAAACCTGCTCAATTCTCTCTGGTCCTCTACATTGTCTTCGGAATAAGAGATCAGCTTCCTCAGTGCTTGCATCACAGACAATCTAAACTCAGGGTTGTCCTTCAAAACATTACCTAACACCCTCGCTATAGACTTGAAATTGTCTTTGATATCTCTAGGATTATTGCAAAAACTGGGTAATAATGCCCATAATTGATTACATAATAACTCGTAAGTGTGCGATCCCGGTACATCTTTAGCTTGCGCCATTTCTTTGGATTTTTTCCGGCACAATGTTGCCAGCTCCAAAATTTCGGTCGAAAAATATTTTAGATTAGAGTTAACGATGCGTTCTTTTAACACTGGGAGGAGCCAGCTGCGTTCCAAGTTTATAGTTTCGTTGTCGTCTCTTAGGGGGATTATTTTGAGCACAAATTCGGGTCCTAGAGATTTGATGGCGCATCCCGTGGCGTATTCGACTTCTTTCTCGTTGTGAAAGTTGTGACTTTCGCGTCTCTCGATCAGTTTCTTTAGTAGGGGCCCGAGGATGTTCTCTATTTTGTCGTTGCCGATCTGTGGGATATTACATTATAGACACTTTTATATTACGGCGCTTCATTAGAAAACATCAAAGTTCATAATTAACATTCACAGCAGTATTCAAAGCATTTACAATTTTTAATAAAGATGATATGTGTGGTGTGCTTTTTAAGCCGTTTTTTACCGTTGCTTAGTACCACACACAACCTTAGGGATCTTAGTGTGGGACTGGATCAATGTGATGTGAAGTGTGTGAATATAGAGGGTGTAACAAAAAGGGTATGTTAAGCGAAAAGCTATGTGAACAGCCCACTGTAGAGAACCTATCCACAAAATTTAAGACCCGAAATCACATGTTTATTTTTCCCGATAGTATGGAGAATTTTTAAATATCTCAGGAATTTTCATACAATCTTGAAAAATAAAAATGTGATTTCGAGTCTCAAATTTTGAAGATAGGTTCTCTATAGTGGGCTATTTACATAGCTTTTCGCTTAACATACCCTTTTTGTTACATACTGTATATATTTTTTATCTTGATAAAATTTTAGAGAGACAACATCAATTTTATTCATCATAACTATCTGCCTATTAAAAAATGATGCTGTCTTTATCTAGATCAAGTTATAGAGAGAGACAGCATCAATTCATCATAACTATCTGCCTATTAAAAATTTATACTGTCTCTATTTTGGTAAAGTTTTAGAGAGAGACACCATCAATACATCATTAACTAACTGCCTATTAAAAATGATGCTTTCTCTACTTTGAGCTACGTTTTAGAGAGAGACAACATCAATTCTTCATAACTGTCCACAAATCTAAAAAAACTATGCCGATTCTATGTTCATCAAGTTTTAGAGAGAATGATGTTTCTACTCTGTAGATGAATATCTTTCTAATGCATAGGTAATATAAAATGTATGTAAGTATATAGTTGGCAAATAAATACATATTTCATTTGATTAGATTGAACAGACATCAATTTATTATCTGCCTATTGATAAATCTACCCCAAAATACGTACCTCAAAACAAACAGCGGTTGTCATGACAACGTGCCTGACCGCCTGGTTGAAGGGATTGTCCAGGCCAGTGCCGATGGCCTTCACAATCGCTTCCACATGCGACCTGAACCGAGGGTAGTCGGCTGACTCAATGGCCGGCTTCACACAGTCTAGGAGTATTGCCTGTGAAGGTGTATTAAATAGGTGTAACAATTTAATGTTAATTAATTAATTTATTAGAATAGTAATTTCACAGCATGACAGCATACACTATATTGGCAACGTTAAGTTTAAAGATTTTTTTTTTATAATACTCGCATGGCCTACTGCGTCATATAACTTAAATATACATGTATACGCCACTTTGTTCCCGCCCCTGATTACGTAAAAGCAATAGCAAAGCCGAAGCCGCGCGATCGCGATAATTTGAGTGTGTGTGTGTGCTTGTGCGAGGTGCGGGGCGCGGGAGGACGACGAGCGCTCGTTGCGCGCACGCACACACTCGAGATTATCGCGATCGCGCGGCTTCGGCTTTGCTATTGCTTTTACGTTATCGGGGGGCTGAGATGTGGTAGCCAGAACTGCAGGATCTTAAAGGAGATCCCACAGCCACGTTTAGTAGTGGGGACAGATGTAAATGATCTATGACACAGTAGTAAAACGCCTGAGATAGCCCGAGATCCTAGTCGACTCTTACCACATGCACGGAAGGAGATGCAGCCGATGTATTCTAGTGAAGCCCCGCATCTGTAGGGGTTTAAGTAGGTGAACCTTCCTTTAACGGACGAGGCTTTGACGCTAAAAATCGTTTTGTAATGGATACCGATAGCTAGATAGTCGTATTCGTCCCCACGTGGAACTTAAGAGGCAAACTGGTGAAAAGTGGGTGCGTTAATTGCATACTTCTGACCCAACTCTTCGGGGGATAATGGGCGTGACTATACAGGGTGTAACAGAAAGGGTGTGTTAAGCGAAAAACTATGTTCCCACTATAGAGAACCTATTTCTAAAAGTTGAGACTCAAAATCAAATGTTTATTTTTCAAGATTGTATAAGCATTTCCGAGTTGTTTAGGAATTCTCCATACTATCTGGAAAAATAAACATGTGATTACGAGTCTGAAGTTTTGTGGGAAAGTTCCTTTTAGCGGGCTATTTACATAGATTTTTGCCTAACATACCCCTTTTGTTACACCCTAAACTAGGTAGTTTCGTGTCAAAAGATACCTAATCACTAATTTAAAAAAGACCTTATACAGGGTGTAACAAAAGGGGTATGTTAAGCAAGACGCTATGTAAATAGCTCAATAAAAGGAACCTATATACAAAATTGCAGACTCGAAATCAAATGTTTAATTTTCCAGGTAGTATGGAGAATTCCTAAACAACTTAAGAATGTTTATACAATTTTGAAAAATAAACATGTGATTTCGATTCTCAAATTTTGGAAATAGGTTCTCTATAATGGTCTATTTACATAGCTTTTCGCTTAACATACCCTTTCTGTTACACCCTGTATATGTATGTATGTATATGGTAGTCACCTTCAGTACGTTTGTGGCCGCACTGGTGACATCTGCCACGTCCGACAGCCACAGCTCCGACACACAGATGTTGACAAACGCCGGCAGGTTTGGTATACACAGGTTTAGGTCCAGGCTGGGGAAAACACATTGTCTAACTGTCTGTCTTGTTTAGTGATACTATACCGGATGTTTTTACTCTCACTCGCACTCTATACATCAAATAAAGTAAGTTTATGCCAAAAAAATGCTGGGAAACGATGATATAATTTTTTTTGATTTTTTTTTTTTAAATACTCGATCGGGCGAAATTTATAGTGATATAGTTTCATGTGACAGACGGACAACGAAGTCTTAGCAATAGTGTCCCGATGTTACTCGATCGGTACGAAACCCTAAAAATCCCTCACCTTGCCAAACATCCGAAGCCTTGCTGTAGAACCGCGGCCCACGCTAGCACTTGCCCCGTGTCGTTGGCCGGAGGGCGGGCCGCCATTAGCGCCCTACATAGTTGCACCGATAGGTTGCCTGTTATAGAAGCTTATTTATATTGAATTGTATCAGGCGTCACTATTCGGAAGTTCAAATCTCTATTGAGGGGTCGCCCACCACCGGGCCCTATACCCTCCGCTGACCCTCGGATCTGCCGACTCATGATCACGAACACAAGACACTACAGTCGCAACGAGAAGCCAGATCCAAGCACCTAGCATTTGCCTAACAACTAGTTGTTAGTTAGTTGGTTCGGTAGATAGAACTAACATGGAAAACTAATCCTGATGATGCCACGGGTGTTGGCGAAACATATGTCGATTAAAATTTTAATTGGTTTTCGGATTAGCAGCTATGTATTTATGGTTGCATGCTAGGTGCTTGGATCTGGCTTCTCGTTGCGACTGTAGTGTCTTGTGTTCGTGATCATGAGTCGGCAGATCCGAGGGTCAGCGGAGGGTATAGGGCCCGGTGGTGGGCGACCCCTCAATAGAGCTTATTTATAAACATACATACACAAATCTACTACATTATCTTACGTTGATATCATTATTCTCAGCCATGAGAAGTCCACTACTGAACATAGGCCTCCCCCAACAACCTCCATTCCGCACGGTCGGAAGCGATGCCCGCGACCTTGGCCAGGTCGTCCGTCCATCTCGCCGGTGGCCTTCCCACGCCACATTCATATAAATAAAAATAAAAACCGGCCAAGTGCGAGTTAGACTCACGCACAAAGGATTCCGTAACATTATCGACAAAAAATTATGTCTGTCTGTTGTATGGAACCCCTTACATATTTATTTTATTTTTAGTATTTATTGTTATGGCGGCAACAGAAATACCTACATTGTGTGTGAAAATTTCAACTATATCTATCACGATTCATGCGATATGTAGGTAAAACATTGGGCTTCTGAACCTTTCAATCCTATTCAAGTACAATTTCGCCATCCATATACATAAAAAGAATAGTAAAAGAAGAGAATAGTGACTATAATCATTGCATTAATTCCAAGTATCTACCTATGCAATGTTTGAAATTGACACTTTACTGTTAGTTTAACTATAGCACACAACGATATGACTTACCAGTCAAATTGCAGCTCTCTTTAGGCGCGGAGAAGAGCGCATGAAGCGTGTGCAGACAACACGTCTTAATATATACGTTGTTGTGGGTCATTAGCGAGAGGATCGCCTCACACACCGACTGCAATTGCAATATAATAATTAAGTCAATGCCAACTAATACTGTAAATGCGAATGTAAAGTCAGTAAGTATCGCTTTATTTACTCAACTAATACCCTCGAAATTTTGCATAGTTGGGAGTATAGAGCAGAGGCGGCTCGTCCTAAAGAGCGCTGGTGCAGTATACTCCCACCCCACCCATGAAGATTACATAGGCAGACTTTATTTCTTTATACATATTTCTATTTTTCTACATACTTATTCAAAATTTTCGTCCTGGAATTTCTCTTTCTCAAAAATGTAAGTACATAGTTTGAAAACTAAATCTTAACGATATATAAAAAAAATGTGAACCCCCATCAAAAAATATCACGAGCCGCCTCTGGTATAAAGGACATACATGCCATAAATGAGACTCACAAGTAATGAACAGCCTTAACCGCCCTCTAATTACGTAAAAGCAATAGCAAAGCCGAAGCCACGCGCCGAGTATGTGCGTGGGCGCAATAAGCGCTCTGCGTCCTCCCGCGCCCCGCACCTCGCCCAAACACACACACACTCTCAATTATCGCGATCGCGCGGCTTCGGCTTTGCTATTGCTTTTACGTAATCAGGGGGCCGCTGATCTTAGAGACCTGAAGGTTGGGGGGTGTGTACTTTGTATGTGTGCTAATATGCCTTACAGACATATACACGCGGTAGTGTTCTCAAAATAGGGAAGACAGAACTGTGTAAGATAACGAAAAAACTCCTACAATCACATTTAGTACTAGTGGACGCCCGCGACTCCGTCCGCGTGGACTGCAGAAAAAACAAAATGTCGAAATTATCCCGGATAAAAAGTAGCCTATATGTTAAGTGAGACCTGTCATAATATATTCCTGAAAACTGCATCGAAATCGGTTGAGCCGTTTCTGAGATAAGCGTGCACAAACATCGATCCGTTACATAGATAGATAGAGGGGCCAGATGTATTCTATCAATGATCAATGTTTATCGCGCTGAAATAACGCCCCTGCCCGGCTAGTACGGCCAACGATACACGATATGATAAGCCAAGTTATCGATACTTTGCTGTCAAAATACGATAAATATAGCCGCCATGTTGAATTTTATCGATACAGCGAACATAACCATGCCGGTAACGTTACACGGCACGATACGATACGATAGATAAAATGCGAGCATGTCCATCGGTTACTATCGATAGCGCCGAACATGACCGTATTATGATGTTAAAAATATCGAATTTTGACATCAATTCAAGATATTGTTATCGATGAACATTGTATGCGCGAAAGCGTACATAGGTTAGAGAAATCGAAAATACCTATCATATGCTTTGGTTCGATAGGTTTTCAGTGATATGCTCCAAACTTAATATTTTTAATTTAGTGTTTTAGTTTACTCGTTTTTAGTTTATATAGGTAGGTCAAAGGTAAAATTAAATGATTAGTAATTGGTATCGATAACATTCAACATGGTCGGCTAATATCATCGTATTTTGACAGCTAGTCGATAAAAAGGTTTACGGTCGTATCGTGTTTCGCTCTCATGTTAGAGCAGTTAACATGACATATGTCAAAAAGGAAAAAAAAGAAAAAAAAAGAATGAACGAGTTGAAAAAAAAGAAAAAAATATGTTTTGACTCTAGAAACATTTGTTTAACTTATCTCGCAACTTATCGTATCATAACACGGGATAAATCTTAACGTAACGTATCGTTCCATTGGTCATGTTAATTTAATTACCTTAATATACTCTCTACTGAACACAGGCAATATATCCCTGAGTAGTGTGAGTGTGTGTAACACACTGCGATGCCCGGAGAGTAGTGCCTCTGCTTTCATCTGATCTACACAGAACTCTGCTACGCGGTTACTTGCTGGATGCAGTTTTGGTACCTGGGGAAAGGTAGGCAAAAGGTAAAAGTAGGTAGGTAAAAGGTAGGTAGGATTATACTGTGTTTTATTAGAAACTAGGAATCCGCCCCCGCTTTGCAAGGGTGTAATGCCCTTTCACGCGGGCGGCCGCTATAGAGAAGTGTTCTTTTTAGACTATTTCAGGCAATTTTTTAATTTTTTCTCCCCGTAAGAACCATCCTCGTACTTCCAGGAATATTCTGAAAAAAGAAATAGCGAAATCGGTTCAGCTGTTCTGCGCTTAGCAACAAATTCAGCGATTCATTTTTATATTACAGATAGAAGAAGAATTTAAACATTGTCTAAGCTCAACACTGTCAAAATTTGACATACATATATTCCATACATTTTGCTGTCAAATGTAATTTTTAAATAGTGCCCAACTTTATTAGTTAATAGTGGACGCCCGAGACACCGCCCGCGTGGACTACAGAAAAAACAAAATGTCGAAATTATTCGGGATGAAAACATTTTCCCGGGATAAAAAGTATATGTTAAGTGGCATCTGTCACAATATATTCCTGAAAACTGCATCGAAATCGGTTCAGCCATTTCTGAGATTAGCGTGCACAAACGCACAGACAAACCGACAAACAGACAAAAATTCCAAATATCATTGTTTTGGGTACTATTGCGTTGATAAAGGTCTCCTATAATATTTTTTCTCATATATCTTCCATGTACAGACAGCAATCCGTTACATTTTTATTATATGTATAGATAGATGTCTGTTTCTCTCTATTTTAAATGTAAATGGCTGAGAAAGAAAGTGCCAGGTAGAACACCGAGCTAGACTACGCCACGCCTTTTGTTCGCGTTGAAATATCGAAACTCCTTTGAAATTCATTTTACGTAATACGAATTTGACAAGCAATCAGCGAATTTTGTACAATTTTCTCTATCGCTTTGCTCTTGCTAGTTAGGTAAAAAAGGTTAATGTGTTGTGAGGTGTGTAAAAAATATTTTAAAAAAGGGGCCTGTGACCCCTAGATGGGACAGAGGGACTCCATAGTTGTCCGCCATCCCGTTCGGTCCACTACACTCCAGGTCTTCACTACTTTCTTCGCCATGCCTGGTACACCAAAAACGACCAAAAGAAAATATGATTGCTAAAAGAAACACGTTACCTTAACTGTCTGATCTTCTGAGGGTATCATAAAACAGCTTCCCCGTAATATGGCGGTGATAGCGTGATGTGCCGCCTTACGAACCTGATGAAAAGTAAAAGATTTCAATTAGCTATACCTTCTCCTTTAATTTAAAATACTAATTATACTGGGTGTAAAAAGACAACTTTGGTCTTTTAATACCTCGTATTCTTTGTAACATCCCGATTATTTTTTTCTATGGAAGCACCCCTGGGAAACCACGGGTTTCCAAGATATTGAGGTTCAAAGTTACATTAATATTATCATTTTTTTACATAAATACATCTGAAATCGGTTACCAAACATTTTTTTTTTCAAAGATACCATGTCAACATGTTATAATGTTAGTTTTGTAGGTACATTTGTACTTTGAGAATGAAACTAATACATTGCTTGCAATAAAATGACAGAATTTTTTCATACTTTTTTGTCATTTCCCAGGGTTGGTTCCATAGAAGAAAATGATCGTAACCTTACAAAGGTACAGAGGTATTAAAAAAACATCGTTGTCTTTTTACACCCTGTATAGTTTCAGTACCAAGAGCAATAATAATCGCATGTGTAAATGGGTGTATTTTGTTGTACACACAAAGTATTGTTTGAACTGAAATATTTTATTAATATTCTAGAGAACGCTTACAACTTAATTAAGTCCACACATATTTTAAGATTACCGTTTTTCCCGTTTCTTGGGGAATTTCAAAAAATACTCTTTTATATGTATAGACATAACCAATATGTGATGGTTAAGACACTATCCAAAAAAATGTAGTTACCTTAGGTTTAGAATGCAGTGCAAATGCCAGTACACATTCAAAAACCCTCATAGTAGATGAATCACCCCACAACGCATACTCCTGAGCCCTCAGTAACACAGATATACAGCCAATGGCACTTCGCAGCAAGGTTCCATTCTCAGATGTGGCATTCTTCTCAAGTATATCCGTGAATGTAGTGGCAGAATCTGAGAATTGTTTACGTAGCACTGCCTGTGACACTGCTTTGATGCCCATTGATAGTAAGGAGAGGGTCGGTACGAGGCTCTCTTCGTCTTCTGTGGCTTTTAGTGTCTCCATCTGTAAAGATTTTTCCATAAAAATAAAGCAGAGAGAGGTAGAGATCAGTGGGGTAAGTACGAACCTTTTTACGCGGCGTAACGCTAGCGACTCGCTAGCAAAATCTATGGGAATTGACAGTTTGACGATAGCGTTAAGGACTATCGAGAGGTTCGTGCTTACCCGTCAGAAAGAGGACCAACGGTTTTACGTGCTTTAAAAGGCACAAACCAAGTGACTACATTAAAGTACAGAAATATAAGTATCTTGTTGTGTACTAAAGATATTGTAATAATTAAAACTTTAAGGGCATTGGATGCATTCTGGAATCAGCTCAAAGCAAAAATAAGGGACGGGAAGTGATGACGCGACGCTTGTAATAGGGTATATGCATAATTTATTTTTATTTCATTTTTAGATTGTACGTAGAAAATGAATAACGATTGCCCTTGAAATGGCATATCTAAGTTTAACCATTTTGGATTCACAGGGATTCAAAAATACGAGCCGGCAAAATGTTTTTGAAACGCTCCGTTTGCTCATACTAAAATGGCATAGACTTTGACGTCATAGTGCACAAACGTCTTAAATTAGTATGGGAAAAAATGCAATCTTATTTTATAAACGTAATATAACATTTTTGTGTATAGTTGTCAATAAAAACTGTTTATTAATAGTTACAGATATTAATAAAGTACTTATTTATTAAATCAATGAGATAATTTAAAATATCGGTTAAATTATATGTTTTTACGTCTTTTATGTTGTAAATTTTTTTCTTTAAATTTTTTTATATTTAAATACCTGTGACTTTGGTACTTACTAACCGAATGATGTTATTTTTGCACTATTCGGTTTGTATTTGTTATATCTTTCGAACAAAATATAAAAAATCTATTTTCGTGTCAGACGCATATTCCCTATTACGGCTTTCGGCAGCCACTCAGCGCCGGCGTCGCGTCAACGCTGCGTCAACGTCGCGCGGACGTCCCCCCCCCCGATGTTGATGTTCGAAAGACGCTCATAAGACGCCAGTGTGGGAGATCTCCAAGCCTGCATCCTGTGGTTTTGTTATGAAAAGACTGTAGAAGTAGTTTAAACATGAGCTGATGAGGGAATGTGACACTGTACATTTTAAGAGTGAATAAGCTAATAATACTTGGCTACTCTGCTCCCCGAGAATGCCGAACTATTTATGTAACTGCACATTCAATTATTTTACTGCCCATTCAATCATTTTACTGACCATATATTTATTAGTCTGCTTACATATATTTAGTACTGACATTGTAAGTCGAAATAACCGGCCAATTGTATTTTTATTACTGTCTATATTTTACTGCTGTATTAATTTAATAACCTGCGATAAAATAAATAATTGCCCATATATTTTTACAACTGATCATAATAACTTCTCAAATATTTAAATAACAGCGCAAATTCCAAAACAGTTCCCTTATTTAATTTGTGACACAAGTCAGAATAATAATACTGACCAGTGCAGCAAAGTATTCCGTAGTAGTTTCTTTCCCTCCTTGTTCCTTGATGACCTCAGTGACAGCAGCCAGTACAGCCAGCATCCCTTTGTGCACAGCATTGTTTGAATCAAACCTAGTAAGAAGTCTGCGGAGAGAAACATAAATATTGTTATGTGGTTTAGTTTCTTGTACACAATATAAAGCCTAAATGTTAGTCTTATTTTTTTAAGTATTCTCTCAGTAGACATATTTAAAAAAAATTGATAATACATTACTATGATCTATTATGTTTCTACCTATTATGAGTATACACAGTAAAGGTCTATTCTATATGCAGTTTTGTGTACAATAAATAAATATTTATGCTGTAATAAAAACTTTAATTTTAAATTTGAATGGGAATATTTCTAGCCTAACTTTGTCTTTGTTGACAACAAAATCTCTAATTTACTTGATATCTATTATTTTTTAAATAATAAAAACGAATAACTGATACCTTAAATCAAGATAGATATCCTAATATTTTGTTTAACTGAAACTGTTTAGGTCCTGCTTCACCATTTTAATTTAATAATCAAACTTACTTATTAAAACTCATGTTAGAGCACTGGCTCCAGTCAGAGGCAAATGTTTGGAAGGTTTTGAATGTGCCAGACTTTTGAGATCCAGAATATTCAGTCTCAGATCCATCCTCCCCGGTTTTCACCGACATATTCTCAAATTCCTTAGCTATGGCTAATTCAGTTACTGCTTCAGATTTAGGCTTGTTGGATTTGTGGCCGTACGTCATCATAGCATCGTGTTTAGATACAGCTTGCTGTGTTAAACCTGTACTTCCTGTAAAAATAGTGAAATGTTATTGAAGATACGGCTTGATTATACAGCATTTTCAATAGGGTTGATTAATGACTGAAGCAGAAACGTTATACGAAATTAGCAAATAAGGTTAATTAAGTAGCAATTATATATCCAAAGTGTTACAATAATGTTTTACACTAAAATATCTGGTTGTAACCTTACCTAAATTTTCTTGAAAAAACCGGGACTTTGCCATTTCTCGATACTTCTGTATTTTGGGGTTGGAATTTGAAGATTGGCCTTTTTGCCATCTTTTTCCCTTTGTCTGGCCTTTTATTTTAGATCGAAATTTGCCCATTTTCGCAATTTATTTCTCTATTTTTCTCAATGCAGCATCGCACACGATTGCACGTGGTATTAGTGTTGACAGCAAAATGTCAATGTCAAAATCAGCCCGCTAGCTGTCATTTTTTTTGTTTAGTTTATCCCGAAGGAAAGGCAAGGGGAACTAAGCCCATACAGCCATTGTCTTTAGTAAATGATTTCTGAATTTATGATGATGTATGATAACGAAGGAAAGGCAAGGGGAACTAAGCCCATACAGCCATTGTCTTTAGTAAATGATTTCTGAATTTATGATGATAACGATGAATGGAATCGTTGGGAAAATCCTTAAGAATGGGTGTAAAATTAGTAAAGATTAAAAAGAATTGCAGAAACATGAGTCCATGAAGAGATCGCATTCCGACTAAAGTTTTATTTAGCTTACCTGCATATAAAACCATGCACACGCACTAGATTCACATTACAAGTAAACAAAATATAACTTATCTACCAGAAAACAACATGCAAGCCATTTACAAATCAATTTTGATTTTCACAAGAAAATTACACCCGCTCCTTCCAGATTTTCCCGCCGAATCGCTAGCTGTCACTGTCAAAAATGTTGCCATATAAAATTATACCATAGAGAATTATACGCATTCAAAGGTACCTATTCTGTACGACAATTTGTTTAGTTCTTAATAGTTCCATGTAGAATGTAAAAAAAATAGTGGAATGGGCTTCGTTTACGTTTCTTAACACGCACGCAAATTCACGCAATGTTTATTTTTAAGAAAAGTTGATGTATTACGCAGAACCGCGAAACGGAACGTTTATTTTATTTCTTTCATTCGCCTAATCCTTGTTTCATTGACGTTTTTCTTGTTTGTAAATAATAACCGCTGGAAATAGTACGCAATGCGAAATTTCCCGCATTCGTTAGCCAACAGAACATTACGTAAACGTGAACCTATTGCATATTAATTAATTAATTGCAGCGCAATCTTCCTAACCTAAAGTTCATGTTTTGGTGTAGTTCTTGTGATCATTAGTGAGAAATGCTATGATATAATGTCGCCATTCAGAAGGAAAAAGGCGTCCAAGTCTTTTCCAGTCAAAGTTTGTACTTTAGACGCTGAATTAGAGTTCAACCTTGAGGTAAGATTCCTAGCTATACATAGATTATGTAGTTACTTATAGTAGATACTAATTAGGATAGTTAGGGCGTCTGAACAGTGCCCTCATTATGACTCATAACATGAAAAACAATGGTCAGTCTGTGTAATTTATCAATTAGGCATGTTTGCCCTTTATTAGTCTAATGGCAACTTATTACAATAGATCATACTCTCTTAATGCAACAGGTGTTATAACTAAATGCCTCAGTGTCATATAAGTATTATGAATTTCATATGTGTTGTGATAATTGTGTTAATGAAGTGCTGTGGCTGTTAGACGGACCATAGCTGGATCCTTTTTCAAATAGTCTTGTGTTTTAATTAACCTAAATTATATGTGATGTACCTAGCCGGGAGTGGATAAGTACATAAGAAACTATTTTGCTAAATTAGTAAGTCAAGTCAATATGTAATTGTGTGTTGCGTCTTACGTAATATTTTGTGGCATACTTGCGGAGACCTTAATTTAGCTGTATGTCACTATATTGTTGTTATTACTGCGTTAATATAGCTGTTGGTCTTCCTAATACCAAATAAATAAATAAAATATATTTTATACACATTTGAGAGGAAAAATAGAATCTATTCAATTATTATTTTTGGTCTTTATTATGTTTCACACAATAATTCCACCATGATACATCAAATCATGATACATAGATACATATGCGAACATAATCGCGCTACAAAATTATTTCAAAGTTTTCACGGCTACCTGGTTTCGGGCGCCGCCGAATAGTATTTCATAGAACCTTATTTCAATAAGGCTGCGTGTTAAGGTTTTTACTTTGAAGGATTTTTTAAAGACCTTAATAGTTATATGAACGTAAGGTTAAAAGCAGGTTTTCCAGATACTTCGAAGTATTTTTAAAACTATGTAGGAAATTAATCCTTATTGTGGCTATAATAAGGAACATTATAGCAATTGGTTGGACAGCAAAATACTTTAAATAATAAGTACTTCATTCTTTTGTGTTTTTTATATTTGTTGTTGTTGGAAGTTTTAATAAAAGTATGTACATACCAAAAATGAATTTGTGTAAATTTTATTTTATATCACATCTTGAGTAATCATGACATTCCCGCTCCCGCCCCCTGATTACGTAAAAGCAATAGCAAAGCCGAAGCCGCGCGACGGCGATAATTGAGTTGAGAGCGTGCGCGCAACGTGCGCGAGGCGTCCTCCCGTGCCCCGCACCTCGCCCCGCGCGCACACTCAATAATGGTCCCAGGCTACACTCTTTTTAGGTGCCATATTTATTTATTAAACTATTATCTATATTCACTATAACTATTATATACACACAACACAAAATCCGCAATAAAATATTTACACAAATTCGCACAATGCACAAATAAATATCAAACGCGTCAATCAAATTATAGGATAAACTGTTACCTACTAACAAACAAAACAACTAAACAAAAAAGGATCCATGTGCGTGTGCGTTAACCGAAACAAAAGTTAAATACATACCACACATGCGATAATATTCCTTATTTCTCGGTAATAAATAACCACAAACGAAAAATTATTTTTGTAAAAATACACCTTACGTTTCGAGTTGAGGGGTCAGGTCATTTATATTACCAGTTTAATTTTGTGTCATATAGTAATAAAGATTAGATTTCAAATCGTACATGACGACTCACGTACTATGTATGTATGTTGTGGTTCATATTTCGAGTCCGCTGTACAAAGTTGTACCAAGTTATTAATAAGGTTTTTATAGGAAATATTATCCAAATTTTCTTAGACATAAAGAACATAATCAAAAATTACCTTCAATAAATACCTTTTTTTCATTGCAGGGCGTTTTTTTCCCAGCTATTTTTTGTCGTAAAAACTTGGCATAAACTGGAAAAAAATACTTTATTTCATAGTATACACCTAGAATATGTAATTTTGGATTCAAAAATATCCTACGATCGTTAAAGTCTTCCGTATTTCGGCCACCTGGTTTAAAAAACAACCTGTATACATATACATACCTATTGTGCAACACATCTCGTCATCTTCCTGCCCTTATCCGTGCCACAGATTTGGTGTGCCACACAATGCAATAAAAATAATAATGATCAATTTTGTATACATTTGAGAATGACAACATTTCATTGATTGACAACATATAAATTTTCAGCTGAGAGCAACAGGACGGGACCTATTTGACCTAGTATGTCGGACCATAGGACTGAGAGAGACCTGGTTCTTTGGGTTACAGTTCGAAGACACAAAACACTTCATAAGTTGGCTGAAGTTGGATAAAAGAGGTGAGATATACACAGATATTATTTGTATCATTGAGGCAGGCGTATTTCTTTTTCTTGCTCTTTATTATAGTAAACATCTATGCTGTTCTGGGAGTGAAAAAAAAGGATAATACTACAGCTGCTTCTCTTCCCGAGCATACTGTACAAGTCAGTAGAAGGACAAGAGGGTGTTGGTGTTTTGTAGGCGATGGTCTGACCACTGTCACTACTAACCGAATTTGTACATCTCAACTATACCCCCAAAATTGGTCAGAAGTGACACCATGTGGTTCTATCGGCCCTTGGTGCTCTGCCTACCCCGTAAGGGATAAAGGCGTGACTATATGTATGTATGTATAGTAAACAATACTGTAATTACAGAGCATATAAAAAATACATGCAAAGGTGTGCCTATCTCTGCAAGAGATTTCTTCCAGCATACCAAAAAACAAAATGGTATAAAAGTAAGGGATGAGCCTACTGCCGCTTTACAGGCACTTAAACCATTTCAGTTAAGTTTACAGTATTAAGTAGTACACACACCTTACAATAAACAATATAACATTATAGTGGGAACATATCACATTTTACTATAAGCGATGAAAGATATAAATGATCAATGACAAATTGCTAGCTACCAAAATGTAGATAACTGTTAAGTTATAATTTCCAGTGCAAGACCAATGCGTGTCCCAAATGCCAGGCACACCTTTCATGCTGCTCTGCAAGCTGTATCCAGAGGATGTTGGTGAGGAGCTGATCCAGGAGGTGACACAGCACCTGCTGTTCCTGCAGGTCAAGCAGGCCATCCTCAGCATGGACATCTACTGTCCACCGGAAGCGTCCGTGCTGTTGGCTAGCTATGCTGTGCAGGCTAAGGTAGGTGCCTGTTATTGAGTGCTTTCCACATTTTTAGCAAGCTTACTTTGAATGTCCTGGCGAAATGAAATAAAATTGTTTTTTATTCGATTATTTCAGTAATACGTTCACTAGCAACTAAATTATAATTAATTTTTTGCCTACCCTCAATATAATGTTAAATATAGATACTACGACGAGAGTGCCTGCAGGAGTTTCAATTTATTGTAATTCACGTTGGAATACCGAAAACTCTTTTCAATATATGTCCATGCATGCATTGTTCTTTATATGTTCACGTTGATAGCAAATAAATCATTTTTCAATCAATGTTTTACCCGTCTGCACCAGTAGGAGTGTTATGTTTTTCAAGTATATATAGTATATGATTGTATGTATATTTCGCTTTAGAGTCTAGAGCAGTGGTTCCCAATTAGTGGTACACGTACCCCCAGGGGTACGCAAGGTTGCATCAAGGGGTACGCGGCGCGTACCACAAAAACTAAAATTACCTACCAAGAAATATTTATACAACCAGATTTTTCAGAGTTGTGCAAAGAAAAACGTGCCCATTTGTCACATTAATAAAACTGGTGTTCCCTGTCATCTTGTATTGTATTTTGATAGTAATACATTCTAAATACTTACATCTGATTTCATCTCTTATTTATCGTTCCTGCAATAAGGGGTACGCGAGTTTGAGGTCTTTCATAGAGTGGTACGTAGAAAAAACTAATTGGGAACCACCGGTCTAGAGCTTAAACGGCATGTCGCATTTGAGCCTAAGAGATTTCAATAGACTCGTCTTAGTGAGAGTGACACTGAGTCAAAATTTTTACGCAGTCAGGTTTTTTTTCCTTAAGTAATACATACACGTTGCTAGCAAATAAATCATAATCTTTTCTGTCAAGTACGGAGACTACGACGAGAGTGCCTACAAGCCGGGCATGCTGGCCAGCGAGGACCTCCTCCCACAGAGGGTCATCAAACAGTACCAGATGACGCCTGAGATGTGGGAGGATCGCATTAAGATATGGTAAAATATTACGTCAATATTATTCTAGCTGGTAGCAAGCATGTCGCAGCTTTCATACTATAGGGGCACATCTCGAAAATTTTGTGATTTCGACTTTTTACAATATTTGGATACAAAATCAACACGGCTACAATTTAAACGCATTTTCCCAATACTCAATTTTTTCGAATTGTGCCCTTTTTAGTGTGAGGGCTGCGATGTGTTGATGAACTGACTAGAATACATCAGCGGCGTTTTCCGTGCATATCGTAAGAGTCAGGAATTCAGGGGCACTCTCTCAGGCGTTGAGCTAGCTAGTCACTGATCTATTACATTTGTCTTCGCTGTGCTTAACATCGCTGTGAAATCTTCGTGCTTCTCCAGTTTTGACTAGCCCATTTTAGGTAATTACACACAGAACTGATGGCCGATGGAGTCGGAAAGTTCTAGAGTGGATAGGTACCACGTATCGGCAAAAGCAGCGTGGGAAGGCCACCCGCGAGGTGGACGGACGACCTGGCCAAGGTCGCGGGCGTCGGTTGGATGCAGGCTGCTTCCGACCGGTCGCAGTGGAGGTTGTTGAGGGAGGCCTATGTCCAACAGTGGACTTCTCAGGGCTGTAAATGATGATGATGACATACAGTCGTGTGTTTTACATACAGACTTTATTATTAGTTGTATGTTTTTTTTCTCAAGCTGTTATCTTATGTATGTTTGTATGTTAGTATATTATGTTAGTACTTAAACTTAACACGATAGATAGGCGACTATACTTTGCTTTTTCTAATTATTTGCGAACCTTTAGGTAACCTTTGTATAAAATTCTGTCACCCATCATTGGTCATTGGCCCTCTGAACACAATGTATTCCCTCAACTGAGTGCCTGTAGTAACCTGAGAATACAAGCATTTATTGAACCCCATCATCACTTTTTTATACTTTTAAATCTCTGCTATTTTAATTAACGATTTTCCCAGGTATGCCGATCACAAGGGAATGTCAAGAGACGAAGCCGAGATGGAGTATCTAAAGATAGCACAGGATCTGGATATGTATGGAGTGAATTACTTCTCTATCAATGTTAGTACAACAAATGGAGAATAGAAATATCTCCTATTGAGTCATATCGCTAATGTTAATGTACATGCCGTAAGAGTCGGGTAAGGAACTCATGGGCGTTCTCTTAAGTGATGAGCCAACAACTTGTCTCTGATCATTAACATCTGACCCCGCTATACTAAACGTGGCTGCAGGATTTCCTTCGCGGTCATGCAGTTCTGGCTACCCCCCCCATTTTAAGAAACACATCCATGTATATTATGTACTAGTGGTCGCCCGCGACTTCGCCCGCGTGGACTACAGACAAAACAAAATGTCGAAATTATCCGGGATAAAAAGTAGCCTATATGTTAAGTGGGACCTGTCACAATATATTCCTGAAAACTGCATCGAAATCGTTTCAGCCCTTTCTGAGATTAGCGTGCACAAACGCACAGACAAACAGACAAAAATTTCAAAATTCATCGTTTTGGGTTCTATTGCGTTGATAAAGGTCTCCTATAATATTTTTTCTCATATATCTTCCATGTACAGACAGCGATCTGTTACATTTTTATATATGTATAGATAGATGTAGATTAAATTGTTTTTGCAACAATATTTGATAATCGTTTGATCTGGTAATGAAGTCAGGGGTGAAAAGGGAAGTGCTTCCGGCCCCACCGGGCCACTAGTTACTGTCTGGCCCATGTATTATGTTCCAATACATTTACCTACCAACATTGTTGAATATTATCTAAGTATAAATAGTTTGCATTGGTATAATTAGTTACGATATTGGAAATTGAGCGCTGATTAACAAATTTAACCTACTGTTATTTAATATCTAGAACATCACGAGTCCAGCTGAAAATCAGCGCTGCAGACCATTTGTTTTGGTCTGCAGCTGTATGCTGAGGTGGATTTCGTTTCAGCATATTGTTTTTTTTTTCTATTTGTTTATTTTACATTATAAAAGTATGTAAATGCTGAATAAATAATTTTTCCTTCTTATTCAATAATTGTGAGAAACTTCGATATCTTGTTTTAAGATTTGTATTGGACTGTAGTTCTGTCTTGCATCTAATAGATGGCTCCGCTTCAGTCAGAAATAGGTGAATAATACCGCAATATGAGGTCGGAAGATATTATTATTTGATTCAATTTTCAGAACAAGAAAGACACGGACCTCTATCTCGGTGTAACAGCGTTAGGGCTCAACATATACGAGAAGGACAACAAACTGGCCCCAAAAACTACCTTCCCGTGGTCCGAGATCAAACACATATCGTTTGATGACAAGAAGTTCGTCATCAAGTTCGTCGATAAGACTGTCACTAATTTTATTTTCTTCTCGCCTAAAGGCATGAATAAATTGGTAAGTTTAATATAGTTAATTTCATGCACACAACTTACATTGTAATTAATATATTTGTCAGTAAATTTCATTGCACACTAAAAAACAAATTATCCGTACTATCTGTAAAAATATACATATTATTTTGAGTGTAAATAAATCTACATAAGCTTTATAGTTTACGCGGATAAATCTTCCAGGAAGATAGTTGCGCTAAATAACAACGTTTTACCTTTCAACTAAATGTTTTTGGTTATACATAGTTTACTTTTATTTAGCTTTGATTTGCCAGCGTTTCAGACATTTTCAACGTCTCTCGTTCGGCTTTAAACGTTGTCAAAAAAAATTGTAGCGCGATCCCAAATGTATAACATATGGTTTTTGACTGTGGTTTCGCTTTGGTAGATACATTCAACAATAGCGTAGCCCCTTAGATAAATTATAACTAGATTCTGTGACAGCGCTCAAAAAATGACACGACAAATAGCTGCTCAATTGTATGGCTGGGCGTCTATTGTTATAAATTGATACAAGCAAAGTCGAGTCTTATTGTAACTACATAAGATTCAAGTTTAAAAATCTAATCTAATGCAGTTATTACGTTTACATAGATTTACTGGTGCCACTTTTTATAAAGATTTCATTATGAAACCCCGCGTCTACCTATAAACACGTCACTGCGTAGCCCCCATAATACTGTAGATGTAATGGTAAAAATCCGTTTGCAGATCCTAGATCTTTGCATCGGAAACCATGACCTGTACATGAGACGTCGGAAACCAGATACTATGGAGGTGCAGCAAATGAAGGCTCAGGCCAAGGAAGAGAAGCAGGTATGAGGGAGCTTAGTACTTATTACCCGTCTGCGCCCGGAGGGTTATGTTTTTCGAGTGTATGTATATGTGTATATTTATTTAGCACGCTTTAGAGCCTAAACTACTTTTTCTTTTAAATGATCTTAACACTGAATCTATAGGTTGTCATAGTTTAGTAAAGAAAGTGTGCGAGCGAAGCGAGCGCTTTTTTATGAATAAGTAGGTACTGGTAAGCCATGAACTGTCAGATGCATAATTTATTATTACAAATAGTAACTTATAGATTCTAGATTGCTCTATAAAATGTTTTTTTTTTTCAAATTGAAATATATTTTATACAGAAGCGAACTAAGTGCTTCATAGAATTTTCTATTTCGATAAGTTATAAATGGATGTTTAATTTTCCCTCTTTTGCCAACAATCCTTGGCAGTAATGGTCGTGATTCTATGTAATATTAATTGTCGATGAATATGTTTCTATTATTGTCAATGTATTATATTATAGCTAGCATTGCTTAGTTTTAGTTGGTACCCACAACACACGACCTTATACTTTGGGTGCTTAGTGTGGAACAAATTGATATAGTGAAATATGTGAAGTTTGTGTATATTAATATTAGTTGTTTATCCCAGCGTCGTCAGATAGAGCGTAACAAGTTATCTCGTGAGAAACAACTAAGAGAAGCCGCGGAGAGAGAACGAACTGCGATGGAGCAGAGATTAATGCAGTACCAAGAGGAGATACGACTCGCCAACGAAGCGCTGGTAACATACAGACATGTTACATCGCACGTCCTCTAAAAAACTGTCATAACCGGCAAAACCGATGCAATACAGTCACATTTTGCACAAAAACATTAAAGCTCATTTTCTTAATTCCCGCTTTTTAGTCTTGTGATAGTTTTCTAGCAGATGTGCCACATATACAGGATGTAACAAAAAGGGTATGTTAAGCGAAAAGCTATGTAAATAGCCCACTATATAGAACCTATCCACAAAATTTGTGACTCGAAATCACATGTTTATTTTTCCCGATAGTATGGAGAATTTTTAAATATCTCAGGAATTTTCATACAATCTTGAAAAATAAAAAATGTTATTTCGAGTCCCAAATTTTGGAAATAGGTTCTCTATAGTGGGCTATTTGTGTAGCTTTTCGCTTAACATTCCCTTCTGTTACATTCTGTATAAGGTGTTTTCAAAATTAGTGATTTGCTTTTGACATGAAACTAGGTAGGTTCTATACAATCTTGAATAATGAATTAATGACTGCACTGAAATGTATGAAACAGCTGATTTTTTTTTTCACTATTTCGGAGTTGGTCCCATAGTGAAAGTTGTTTCTTTTTACCTAATATTGAAAACACCTTATATAATACGTTATATATTATATACTAGTGGACGCCCGCGACCTGTCACAATATATTCCTGAAAACTGCATCGAAATCGGTTCAGTCGTTTCTGAGATTAGCGTGCACAAACGTACAGACAAACCGACAAACAGACAAAAATTCCAAAAATCATTATTTTGGGTACTATTGCGTTGATAAAGGTATATAATATTTTTATATATAATATTTTTTCTCATATGTCTTCCATGAACAGACAGCGATCCGTTATATTTTTATTATATGTATAAATAGATAAGGGCCGTGTTCTCTAAATGGCCAGAACTGCAGTATCACGAGGATAACTTATAAAAAATTCAAATCAAATCATTTATTCGACATGAAAGCGTACACAAAGTAATTTGTTGATTGTTATTTTTTTATATGTCACTTTCTATATTTGTTACGGTCTGTCAAGCATAAGTTGGCGTTTTGGGGCTTTATGACCACCAACGTGGAACTAATAACAGTTATGATCGCTTAAAGACGAAATCTAGGAGAACTGCTAAAGTCAGTTCTCCTTTATGTCAAAACCAACTTGACAGATCGCATAGGTGTCAAATATGCATTAACAGTTTTCGCTGCTCCATTTCGTTAACATAGTCGTTTGTATGAGAGACCTATATGTATGTATGAGACAAAACGCAGTAGACAACTACATATGAATTTGCAGCGTCGTTCAGAAGAGACGGCGGAGTTGTTGGCCGAGAAGGGAAGAGTAGCTGAGGAGGAAGCGAGCCTGCTGGCGCAGAAGGCTTCCGACGCAGAGAGGGAGAACGCCAGGCTAAGGCTCTCTGCCATCAAGACTGAGGAGGAAAAGGTCAGTTAATGGTCCGTTTGTCTTTCAAAGACGGTTTTTTAGGACGACGCGATGTCGCTGCGTCATTACAGCGTTCTGTGCGTTCGGCTTCCACGCAGCGCCGACATCGCGTCGACGCTGCGGCGAGACCTTTTCAAATCGTTTTCGGGGAAAATGTTTGTGAATTTAAAAAAATGCTATTTAGTAACTGAACTTTGGACCTTAATATCTTGGAAACCAGACATTGCCCAGTTATGCTTCCGTGAAGAAAATATTCGCGATGATAAGGAGAACGCATAGTATACAGAAACGTTGATGACAAAAAAAAAAACACTCGTATAGTAGATTTTTGTTGCTTATATAGCAACAAAAATCTACTATACGGGTGTTTTTTTGTCATTAAATTTATCAGTAACCCGCTAATGCGCCATTTTGAAAACCAAAATCATCCTACATACAGGTGCACTTAGAGCGTAAGACTCGCGAAGCAGAGTACCTGACGGCGCGGTTAGTAGAGGAGTCAGAGAAGAGAGCGGCCGAGGCTGAGAGACTGAGGGGCGAGTTACTGGCGGCCAGGCAGGCAGAGCGGCAGGCCAGGGGCAAGCTGCTGACCTTCTTACACGCTAATGGTAATCCGCAGGTGAGATAACTGACGTACGAGGCGATTAAGGAGGCGGGCAGCAGCGCCTCCCGTGCTGACAACATAGTCCGCAAATCACACTGCGGTCACCAACCCGCCTGCCCAGCGTGGTGACTATGGGCAAAACCCCGATGTAGCAGTAGCCTTGAGGCGAGGCCTACGTCCTGCAGGCTGAAGACGAAGACTTAGAAGAGTAATTTCACAGCATGAAAGCGTACACCTATGTATGTTTGACTTATTTTCCTGTGCTCCGTTTCACAGATCTCCGCCATATGTACTCTTAGATCTTTTAAACTACGCAACGGATTTTGATGCGGTTTTTTTATGGTTCCGACTTCCGACCCTAACATGGTCGGAAATAGGGTTGGTACGAGCATGTAAAGCGACGGGATGAAAGGCATATTTTACAGAGAGCGTTGTGCATGAGTGTGGATGTATATAAAGGAAGAGGTAGACCAAAGAAGTGTTGGATGGACTGTGTGAGGGAGGATATGCGTGTACTGGGAGTGAGAAATGAGATGACGGATAATAGGGATGAATGGAAGAAAAGAACATATTGCGCCGACCCCAAATGAATGGGAAGAGGGCAGGAAGATGATGATGACTTCCGACCCAAATAGGACCCTATTATTTTGCCTATCCTGTCCATATTTGTATTGGGCTGTGGTTCTGTCTTGCGTCCGATAGGTGGCTCCGCTACAATCTATAAGCTATCACCAGTTATATAGGTATCACATTTTACCTGATACATATACATACATAACCTCCCACAGGGGTGGGCAGATATCACCAGATTTTTAATGAAAGATTTTTTTATTTACAGCCATCGCCGCCGCCGCCAGCCAGTCTATTCCCATCGACGTGTTCCCTCCCCGCGGAGTTACGTGCCGGCGCGGGCGACGCGTGTAGCTACACACTCGTGTCTGACGAGCCCGGCCTCACGGACCTGGCCTCGGAGATCGAGAAGGAGAGGTGAGATATCTCCGTCCTGTTCCCTCCCCGCGGAGTTACGTGCCGGCGCGGGCGACGCGTGTAGCTACACACTCGTGTCTGACGAGCCCGGCCTCACGGACCTGGCCTCGGAGATCGAGAAGGAGAGGTGAGATATCTCCGTCCTGTTCCCTCCCCGCGGATCTCCGGCGCGGGCGACGCGTGTAGCCACACTGTTCCCCCGGCCTCCCCGCGGAGTCGAGAAGGAGAGGTAGATATCGTGCCCTCCCCGGGAGTTACGCGGGCGGGCGACGCGTGTAGCTACACACTCGTGTCTGACGAGCCCGGCCTCACGGACCTGGCCTCGGAGATCGAGAAGGAGAGGTGAGATATGCCCGTTCCGTTTACACTCTTAGAAACGCAACTTTGACATGAGAAATGACGGAGAGAGGAGAAATGGAAAGTTACTGACATTTCGTAAAGGAAAAAATGCTTGATAAGTATTGATTGCGTATATTAATGTCATAATATTTTATTTATTTATTTATGTCTGGGAAACGTCATCTTAAATTATCCTAATAATTTTTAATCGTTAGGATGTTTTCCATTGACAAGCAACCAAAAAATGACAGCTCTTATAATAGACATGACAAAATATAATAAAATTGACAACTTTGACAAAAAACTCTACTACCCTCAAAAAAAATGTTTTATAATAAAATAAATAACCTAAAACTCTTCAATCCTTCCAGAGTGGAATACCTAGCAAAGTCGAAGCATTTACAACAGCAGCTAGACGACCTTCGCTGCGAATTCTCCATTTTGCGCGTCGAGTCCGCGGAATCGGAAGCGGAATCCGCCTCGGCGAATATCGCGGCGGCGGCGTTGGACAGACTGCACGAGGCTCAGGCCAGGGCGGGCGACAACAAGTATTCCACCCTTAGGAAACTCAAACAAGGGTCCACTAAGACAAGGGTGGCTTTCTATGAAGAGCTGTGAGGTGAGAATAATGCTTTTTTTATAATTATTGACATTTGTTGTTGACATATGCTGATGTGGTGTATTTACTAGAATATATCAGGTGAATCTCCTTCCGTGAAGCAACAGGAGAACTGTTAGTCTGTCAATAGTTTTGACAAAGATTTTTTTCTTTGACCAAAACCAAAATATCTACATAACACTTATTGTTTTCAGATTTTGGAGATACCTCATCGTACAATTCCATTATGAAGTGTCATTTTAGTGATAGACAAAGCCGATAGCGCAGACTAGTGGTAAGAAATGTAACCTTACATTACGTAGGTAGATCAATTTAGTCTATGGTCTAGTTTCTGAAATCGACATTTGGAAACTAATGTACTAGTTCCCAAGATCGACATTCTGAAGCTAGTGTACTAGTTCCTGAGATCGATATTCGGAAACGAATGTTTTAATTTCTGAGATCAACATTCGAATACTAATGTTCTAGTTCCTGAGTTAAATCATAAAGGGAAGATTTTTAGATAAGTATTTCTCTAAAAGTTGATCAAGATAGAAAATCAAATAGACCTATCTGACCATTGGAAAAAGTCTTAAAATGTATAGTCAAGGAAACATGGCAGAAAACCCAAGTCGTGAAACCAGAGTGACAGTTAACAACAAGTTCTTGTTGAAAATTGTCATTGTGTTACGTTCGTTTTTTTGAACAAGTTAAAAGTATTGAACTGGCCATTTATTTGGATTTTTCTGAAAGGTTTTTTTTTACTTTATTAGCATAATATTTTTCGATAAACTAAACATAAGTGTGTAACATTTATAAAATATATTTGTTAATACTATCTTGCTCATACATTGCGTATGTATTATTGAAGTAAGTGAGATAACAAGTTGAAGAGACAAATAATATATAATTAATTAAAATATAGTGCCTTAATGGGTTAAATAAAAAATAACAATCTTATTAGTTAATAGCAAGATAGTTATAATATCTGGTTTAATAGCTATTATGACATTCTCAAATATTATTGTTTATATTAAGTATTGTAAAATTTTAAATTATAGACAAATTACCCTAATAGATATAGATTAGAAAAACACATTTTCTTATTTATGTCATTTTTAAAAGGTATTGTGCTGTCACGTAAATGTGCAAGCAAATAGGTACATTTTACATAATTTTATTACATTGGAGCCACGTCTAACTGCCAATTTCTCAAAAGCCAATCATGGCTAATTCACGGTAATATTTTCTTGGCGTTCATGATATTGGTAACAACCAATTATTTCAAAGACTAAATGTTGACAAAGTGACAATTTAATAGGGTCGATTCTGACCGTCACACTTGACTCAATTTACATCGCCGCGGAATGGAACGGAAGCGACTTTTTGCTACGTAATCGTATATAGCATAATGAACTTTATATCAATGTTGTAACACAGAAATTAAATACGAGCAAAAAAATTGGACGCGCGTCTTCCGCGGAATCCTCGCGCATTCTCGAGAATTCTGCGGTGATTTGACGTATCGGAATTTGGAAATTGACGGTGATGATACAAAGTTCATTATGCTATATACGATTTCGTTGCAAAAAGTCGTTTCCGTTCCATTCCGCGGCGGTGTAAATTGAGCCTTAAACGTAAACTTCAAATTAGATGGTCTGTCCCTCTCCATTGTCATAAATGACTGCAACAGAAAGGGACAGGTGTGACTAATCTTAAGTTTAGGTTTAAGTGTGACGGTCAGAATCGACCATAATGTTATTTTTAGTGATTTTGTTACTAGCAAAAGCAAAGCGATAGCGAAAATTTTACAAAAATCGCTGATTGCTTGTCAAATTCGTATATTGTACAATTTTCGCTATCGCTTTGCTTCGGCTTTGCTATTGCAAATTAGGTAATCAAGGGGCGTATTATTTTTTTTACTAAAATAGAGATCTACCTTAAGGTCACAGCACATGTATCTACTCGGAAAGTAATCATCACCGTATCAATCAGTATATAACTAGCCGTTCAGTATTTTTGTATGAAACTCTACTGCAACGAACACTAATCGGAATCGGTTCAAATTAGGTACATATTATTAATCTAAAAAATATACAGGGTGTAACAAAAGGGGTATGTTACGCGAAGTGCTATAGATAAAGCTCCCCGTAAAGAGCCTATCTACATAATTTGAGACTCAACATCAGATGTTTATATTTTAAGACTAGTGGACGCCCGCGTGGACTGCAGAAAAAACAAAATATAGAAATTATCCGGGATAAAAACATTTTCCCGGGATTAAAAGTAGCCTATATGTTAAGTGTGACCTGTCACAATATATTCCTGAAAATTGCATCGAAATCGGTCCAGCCGTTTCTGAGATGCGTGCACAAACATTGATCCGTTACAATTTTATTATAGACTAGCGGTCGCCCACGACTTCGTCCGCGAAAGGGGGCATTGTACCCGTGCGAAGCCGGGGCGGATTGCTATATACCCTATAGACTTCCTCGATAAACGGGCTATCTTACACTGAAAGAATTTTTCAAATTAGACCAGTAGTTCCTGAGATTAGCGCGTTCAAACAAACAAACAAACAAACTCTTCAGCTTTATAATATTAGTATAGATATGTATGATAATAATAATAAATAAATAGATTGTATGAACATTTTTAAGAGTGTTGCTTAGAAATTATCTCTCTATATTATCTGGAAAAATAAACATTTCGAGTCTTTTGACGATAGTTTCTCTACAGTGTACAGTTTTCAAAGAATTTTGTGTAAATGTTTTCAAAGAACGGCGCCGCTATATTAAGAAGCTAAAGCTTTACCGAGTTGATACCTATTAATGCTGTGATGTAGGTAACAGAGGCGGCTCCTGGTATTTTTAGATGGGAGTTCACATTTTTTTCATTATGAGCAAAATCCTCACTGTTATTAAAATTCAGAGGACCAAATGAAACACATTAAAGGCAACCATATTCTAACTCGGACTAAGCGACATCTAGTGGCCGCATACGTACACTACGAATTAAAGTGAGCGGCGCTCCAGATAAGGCTAATTTTTCATACGAAATCTTATGTTTCACGCGCCGGCCTATGTCGGTATGTCTCTTTCGCACCCATTGAATACTGTACTAGGAATGAGCCGCCAGTGGTAGGTAATACCTGTTGACTGAAACTATTGAAACTATTTTGATACGCTTGTTCATTATTTAACAATAACAATTTAATATGCATTGGTGTAACAAGATCTGGATAATTATAATTAAGTAGGTATATAATTTTATATAATAAATATTGTATAATACATTTTATACGGAACGAATTGAAAAAGCAACGTCACAAATAAGTATAGTCCAATTTAATGAGTTTAACATGGTCTTCCTTCTTTTTTATTGAGTATATGGATTGGTTATGCATATTGTAATGTATTGAAGTACAAACCAACTACAGTCTTCCAAACTGTAATGCCCGGTTCACACGAACTTAGCAGCTAAGCGCTTAGTACTTGTCACTAATACTAAGTCCTCATGTGTAAACACGCCGATAAGTGCTTAGTATTAGTGTTTACGAATAGTGCAAGTTAATAGAAAACGATCCTATTTACTAAGCGAGATGTCGATACCCCCACCACGATTTACTAAGCACTTGTAGCTTGCTGACCGTGTGTAAACAGCTCGACAAGTTAGTGACAAGTTGATGTGTGTTTGAATATTGCTTAAATACACTGCGCAAAATCAGGCGGCGTCGTTCCATTTCGAATGTCTGGTCTCTAATAACTTCTACTGTATCCAACGTGTAAACGGTTACTTTTCACTTGTCATATTGAGGCTTAGTATATTGACAAGTACTAAGCACTTAGCTACGAAGCCCGTGTAAACCACGCATAAGTATAGCCCTGTGATTAGTAAACTAATCATGTGGATTCTGTTGACGTCATTTTATTGCAAGTATGCAAGTTACAGGCATGTCATCCAATAACGTGAGTTTTAGATAAAATTATATAGTTTGTTTACGAATGAAAAGATTGGAGACTAGTGAAATACGAGTATCCTTATCAGGTACGGCAATCATGTATGTATGGGCCATTACGCGAATCTTTCATTTGGCTGGTTAGGGCGAGGAAAGTCCCACTACTAGCGCTACCACTTGATGTTTTATACATATACAGGGTGTAACAAAAAGGGTATGTTAAGCAAAAAGATATGTGAATAGCCCACTGTAGAGAACCTAATCACAAAATTTGAGACCCGAAATCACTTGTTTATTTTTTCCGATAGTATGGAGAATTTTTATGTGATTTCGAGTCTCAAATTTTGGAAATAGGTTTTCTATAGTGGGCTATTTACATAGCTTTTTGCTTAACATACCCTTTCTGTTACACCCTGTATAATCATACATATAATCACGCCTTTATCCCTTACGCGGTAGGCAGAGCACCAAGGGCCGATAGAACCACATGGTGCCACTTCTGACCAATTTTGAGGGTATAGTTGGGATGTACAAGTTCGGTTAGTAGTGACAAGTGGTCAGCCCATCGCCTACAAAACATCAAGACCCTCTTGTCCCTCTACTGAATGTTTTATACTATAACTATAAAATGCCATATGGTTTAAAACAAAAAAACTCTGTGAGGAGGTTTTTTACTGGTTGTCTTTTTCCACTGAATGAAAAAAAAAACATTACCTACCCTTAGACTACTCTCAAATGGAGGCGCTAGTATAGGGATATGTCTTCTTCAGCCTATTGCAGTCCACTGCTGGACATGGCCTCCCCCAGAGCACCCCACAAGGCTACTGCCATAGGGGGTGTCGGGCCATAGTCACCACGCAGGGCAGGCGGGTTGGTGGGCAGGGATATTATCTATACAGGGTGTAAAAAGACAACGATGTTTTTTTAATACCTCGTATTCTTTGTAAGGTTACGATCATTTTCTTCTATGGAACCAATCCTGGGAAATTACAAAAATAATTATGAAAAAATACTGTTATTTTATTGCAAGCAATGTATTCGTTTGATGCTCAAAGTACAAATGTACCTACGAAACTAACATTATGACATTTTGACATGATCTTTTGATGAAAAATGTTTGTTAACCGATTTCAGATGGATTTATGTAAAAAAAATGATAATATTAATGTAACTTTGAACCTCAATATCTTGGAAACCCGTGGTTTCCCAGGGGTGCTTCCATAGAAAAAAATGATCGGAATGTTACAAAGAATATGAGGTATTAAAAGACCAAAGCTGTCTTTACACCCAGTATACTGTTTTTATCCGAAAGGAGTAGTTTTCGAGCGTTTAGCTGATAAAAATAATTACTAAAAGGTTTTAATGATATTGTATACAGTGACGAGACATGAAAAAGAAACGTTTGTACTATTCCATTGTTTTAAGGTTCAAAGTCCAACAACAATGTATATTTTATTGCTAACTATACAAGTACACATAATATGGTCGTTTGCTTTTTGATAGCGATGTTTTAAATCAAATTTTAGTCATTTTCTATTTTTAAAGTACCTTTGTATGTTTATAAATAATCGAAATTTTAATTTTTTTAGTATTTTTTTTTTACTACAAATCTCTTATTAAAAAAAAATGTTTTATTACTTATATCAATATGAATAATAATGCTGTGCGTATTATACTTTAGAACTATGTATATTTTATTCGTATATTATACATATGTAAAAAAACATTGTTTGTCAATTTTTGTAGTTACTAGGTACTACAACTTTAGCACATCATAATTTTATTTTGACAACATCAATGTACTTTGGTATTGCCATAAACAAAAAAAAAAAGTAAATATAAGAAATTATGAAGACTCTCTTTTTATGTAAAAATGTTTAGTTTTATATTAAAAATGTTTAGTTCAAGTTATAACTTTATAAACATATATAAAAATATATATTGTGACCGATCATTGATGTATACCGACTAAAAAGTGCCTTGTTAATATTAAGTATGTTCATTTGTAAATATATTTATAATTTTGTACATTTCAACTGCATATTTTAATTTTAACACTAATAACATTAGAGAACATAAAAGCAGTGGCTGTGAAGGATTAGTTTTCCATAAAAAATTGGCTTCATCCACTATTTCAAAACTAAATCACGCATGAGAGTCTACAGCTTTGTCACATGAGGTAGTAAAGAAAAAACGGTAAGTAACATATGACTTAACAGTTTATTTAAAAATATACACCAGAATCTCAAGTTAAGGCACATACTGCTGCTACCCCTATATCAAACATAAATATGCTTGATGTGCCTTAACTTAAATAACAAATTTTATCGTTATAAGCATATAAATACAAACTTACGTATGTAATATTTACAAGAAAATCAGCTAAGTATGGAGGTAAATACTAATGCAAAAATTCTGTACCTGTATTATTATAAGTAATTCTGTGATTGTACGAAATTATATAATAATTTTATATTATAAAATTATTAATAAAATAAATGGAAAAAATTCTTCACCCGAGTGGGAAAAATGTACAGTTCTATATCTGAAAAACAGCTTTCAAATTTCCTTCATTTCATTAACTTAATAAATAAATAGTTTAAATTGTTACAACAACGAGAGAGAGAAAGCTAGACGCTGCAGGTAAAAGCGAGATGTTTATATCTCCAACTCATACAGTCATCTCTTTTACACCCATTAAAATAGAGGCAAAGGTGGAGATAACACTGGTTTACAATCTGTTGATATCTCGTTCTGTTTGACCTAAATGGTTAAATGCAAGAAAGAGACAGCCGTATTCTGCTCAGACTAGGTACTTGAGGGTAGGCAGGTATTGAGCGTTTTCTCCCCTTCATTTAAAATTTCTGCTTAGTTATGTCTAAAAATATACAATAAGCCACTGACGCCTCTAGTTAGTCTTGCCAAATGAAAATAATGCTTGAAAAATATAAACGTATACTTCATTGCATTCTTTATTTTTTTTAAGAAATGTTGAATTAAACTAGATATTTAAAAAAAAATTGTCATACAACTATGAATTCAATTGATAAGGCAATCGTGAAACTTGACACCATTGTTTTATGGGATAGCTAGACACCTACAGATAATGACTATTGCAATAATACTTTCCACTCTAATCTTATCACTTTATTACCTTTAATCAATCCTTTTATCATACCATCCCACCTCTTTTTGTAGATTAATTAAAATAGGTAAAAAAATAAGTTTACATTTATACAACAATAGGATAGTAAGAATTTTGATTAATCAGAGATCTAATATTTAGTTTAGATCATGGGTAAAAGCTAAACATGACCTAAGGTTTGCGATATAAGTTATCACAATCTATGTAATTAATAATGTCTCAACCATGGAGAAGGTATAAAAGAGGAGGTGGGACTATGTGTGGCAATCGTGAGGCCATTACGTCATGATAGGGGCGGAGCTTCAGGGCCAATGTGTGTAACGCAGTAGCTGTAACCACACGCTTGTGCAAATAGTTTGGCTAGTCACTACAAGGCGGTGGTTTCTATGTAAATGGGCAGGGCTACAGTGTCCAATGCTCCCCTCGTTCCATACTTCACCCCCGCTCCGCGGCACACTATTTTTGTATGAAAATATACTTGGCCGCCGCTCCTCTTATTTCTTCTCCATGGGCTCAACTGATAAAGCTACAATGTTAACATTACCTATTCATGTGGTAGCCTAAAAGCTATTAATTACATACATACAGACAGATTTCACACATACTGCTCTATTTTTATTGTCAAAGCTTGTCCTGACAGTCAGAACTTCGATGAGAGAAAATTTGAAAAACCTTGTTATATTAACTTTCACTGTCAGGAATCATGTGAACCATTATTTTTAGTACTATTTTTACTACTTTACAATGATCGACCATAAAATTGAAGAATATTTTGTATAAAATCTTTTTATATCTACAAAAAAAAAGGCTGCTAGCTCATTCACAATGATGACTAGACTATTATCTTTTTGAATCAATTGAAATAAGCATAAATTATAAATACTGCTGTGCTACATAAAATAATGTGACCTTTTTCTCATAATTCAGACACTATCATGTAGACAATACTTTGTTTCGATAGTGACACAAAACCAAATGTGTCGAAATTGAGTTAGTATCACCATTTAACGCAAAATAACCTGTTCTAAATGGTGAGTAAGACACATACATATTTCTATTCCCAAAATTGACGACGTGGCGACACCTGTGACACTGACTGGTTGAATTTTCCTTGCCTCCTAAATCTTTATCCTTTAAATCGCTCTCCTGAAAACAGTGTGTTTTCGATTATGTCACTATCGAAACAAAGCAGCGATATGTTACCTCATACTCTCTCACACACACCTAAGTAAATCAGTCAACTGGACGTAACAATGCAAATCACTTCAAAGCAATATAAGGCATTCAATACATCTCAAGGTTTATTATAAAGCCTCCTATAGCTCACACCACTGTCACAGAACTCATTCATGATGATCCTGCAGAGGAACATGTGGAAGACTACAATTAAAACTATGATAGAAATCCAGAAGAGAGGATTTAAGCCACCCAAACTGTGCCCATGTTTATGCAATGCTATTACATGATGCTCATGGGCTGGTGCTTCCACCACCTCCTTAACATGGATAGCGTGCCTTAAATCTTCCATGTGCTGTTTATCGGATGTTAAGTACAATATAGCTGTCAAAGGTTCAGTCAATTTTACTGGAAAGTATTTCCTATATGGCCCTAACTGTACAGGAGAGTCCAAACAGCCTGCGTCACAGGCATAGTAATTACGGTCTGATCTGTCTAGGGCTACAAATAAGGCTGCCTTATTATCCTCCTGCACCACAACACTGATATTCACATGAGTCATGTTACCATAGTTTATGCGCCTAAACAAAAAGTCTCTATGCAACTTTGACGGATGGATGTTGTATTCTAAATGCTGGCTACTGAACCGTAAGCTGCCAAAACTTAGTATCATAGCCTGGCTCACTCCACTAGCACCTGCTTTTATCAGGTTATGGCAGCCTTGTTTCTCCAATGTAAGTAGCCACACACTGGCAACTGCATTAAGGTTACCTAGATTATTTAAAGGTTTCCACAGATTGAAAGCATCTAATGTTGAATGTCCTTCGTAACAACCCTCAGAATATGTAAGGGTGCGGAGTATGTCTGCTTTAGTAGCTGCTTTGACATGCTCTTCATGTTCATAGCTTCGGACCTGGGATAATATGGAGTAGATTGTAGCATTTATTCTGTCACCATTAATGACTCCCTGAGCTTTGGAGTCTGAGATGTAGAATCCAGTTAACCATAAGTTTTGCCATACTCTAGTATGGCTATCTCTTATTGCTCTGAGAGCAGGCCGGTCTGTTGTCAAGCCAATAACTTTTTCCATCTCCTCAATAGCTCTTCTCTCTACTATATCCTTCTGTTTAGCATACTGTGAGAGTTTGATAGGCTTGCTATACTGTACTGTAGATAGAATTAAGAGTTCTACTCCATCTTTGGCCTGAACTTCTAGTGTGTTGGTAATCTTTCTACAGACTATAGACACAGCAATAACACTATCACTGTCAGGTAAACTAATCATACCTGTGACCACTTCATAAGGTTTGGCATCAACACCTTGCTGCAGCTTCACAGTCTGTTTAACCGCTGTGGACCAATCAGATACTCTGGGGATAGCTACTTGTAGACTCCTCGCCTTATCTGTTGGATTATTTACCCAGATTTCTTGAACAAACAATGATGGAATGGTTCTGTGAGCATAATACTGGTATGATATTTGTAAACCAGTGTTGCTACATTGATACCTGTGTACAATGCCTTTTTTATAGTCTGCTACAGTGAATTCCTTCATTTCAAAGTCATCAATAATGTACAGAGGGTGATAGTTCACTGGCAGAGACAGGGTTCTGCCATGTTTGATGTTTATATGGGCATTATGCTCTAAAGATAGCCCGAGAAAACCATTACCCACATAAGGCACATAGTTATGACTAGGTGGTAGACTTGCTGATGATTCCACTCGCATGTAAGCATCGTAGTTGTGCAGACTATCAAGAAAAGGCTTTAAATAATTGTTTTGACAAACACTTTGACGACCTGAAGAT
The DNA here is from genome assembly GCA_014607495.2 of Carposina sasakii. Taxonomy (NCBI): domain Eukaryota; kingdom Metazoa; phylum Arthropoda; class Insecta; order Lepidoptera; family Carposinidae; genus Carposina; species Carposina sasakii. The sequence continues at coordinate 9,103,837 of CP053169.1, forward strand.
GAGCCATCTGTATTAAAGAGCCAGCTCATTAAATTCGGTCCGAGGTAAAGGAATAAAAACACTGTGAACAAAAGTATAATCACCAGCCTTTTTCTGGCTGTTGGGCTGTCGGTGAATCTTTGTAGGCGCCGCAAAATATCGCCGGCTCTCCGGTTCACATCGCCAAAATTGTTTCTGACTCCGTCCATTTCAACAACTGGGTAGACACTTTAAAACGTATTTTACCACGATCTATTGGATCCAGTATTTTTCATTTAATGTCATTATTAAACTCCAAACTCCTAGATACAGTAATTTGACGAAATTATTCACAAAACAATAGAAAAATCTGCTTGCAACATTCGCGTATCTTTTTTTTTTGTTTAGTTTATCCCTAAGGAAAGGCAAGGGGAACTAAGCCCATACAGCCATTGTCGTTAGGAAATGATTTCTGAATTTATGATGGATGATGATAACGATGATGATGAATGGAAACGTCGGGAAAATCCTCAAGAACAAGTGTAAAGTTAGTCAAAATAAATACAGCGACATCTACTTATCGAGTAAATTTTTTTTTATTGATTTCGTCTGCATTTAAAAAGAAAATGCATTTAGGTGTTATGAATTGTCACGCTAAGGCGTTGGATTCCAGAATAGTTAAAGATTTGGGTTGTTTGAATGTTTACTATTATATGGCAGTCTTCTAATTAATCATAAATAAATAACATGAGAAACGAAACTGCTGTCATCAAGTTTACCCATAGAATTGTGAGTTTACCCAACGATCCATTTCCGTATAGATCATTCTTCCATCTTTCAAATTACTAGAGTAGTCCATTCATGCACGTTCCATTTGTGAATTTACGAGCTAATTTAAAGTTTAAAGGTCCTCGGTTCAATCCAGGGATTTGGTATCTCTCTACGGTATCTCTATACTTCGATTTTTAATTATGTAGACTAAAATGACATTTGGAGTGTTGCCACTTTATCGTAATAAAAAAATAGTGTTGGTCATAATTAATCGAATTGTTCAACTGAATATTTCGATCAATTTCATGTATATTTATGTTACGGCGAATGTCTGAATTCCGAATGGTTAAAAATGTATTCGATAAGTTTAAAATCTGTATTAAGCTTTTTCACTCAATCTAACCTAACTCATAAAACTTTTAAAAAATAAAAGCTACTTTGTGGGTTTGAAAAAAAAACTAGCTATTTTATTAGATTTATAAAAATCTATATTGGAAAAAATGAAACACATTAAAATTTTCTTAATCACTGAAAAATCAATTAAAATTTTCTGAATAAGTACTATTAGAGTCAGAGTCCGTAACATTTATAATTAATGTATCTAATTTCGTTGCCTCTTCGTTAAACACATATTTAAATACGTTTTGCACCATTACTTTCTCTGTGACAGTCAGAGAAGCTTGGCGTCTCCTTTTCCTAGGAGACATAACTGCACCCGAGGTACTCGGTTGAGCGTCCATGGTGTTTTAAGAAAAACAACAAACAGGAACAACAAGACAAACAAAAAACGTAACACAAACTTAACAGCAAATAACAACAAAAACGTAACAGCAAATAACAAAGGAACTGGCGTTAAGAGCGCAAGGGATATTCGTACAACCAATCGTGAGCGAAGATGGGAAACGAATGCCTGAAAATCCTGGCGTCGTCGCCAGGCTGGCGATGCAAAAAATGTCAGATGCCAAAAGGTTACCATAATTTCAATATTTTTTTTTTACTCAGGCAATGTTACTTTTACACGATACTTATAAATTTCATTATTATTTCTAATAAATATTTATTTGTAAAGAAACAGAGCTCATTTATTTCAAACTACATTTTATCGATTTTATGTATTTTATTGTCAATTTCATTAAATAATAAATAGCTGTTTTATAGATTGAGTTTATTTATATACATATATATATTCATATAGATTAGTCTATTGAGTAAAATCACGTTGTCGAAAGTTCATATCACCAATTCAATTAATCGCTCACAATAAAATATTACAACACTAATTGCATTATGCTGGCAACATTAAAAAAAAAAAGCTCGATTGTAGCTGTCATTTTTGTCTACATAATAAAAAATCAAAGTATATACATTTCTATGGTTCAATCGGCCGACATGACCGAAGTTGCCGTGAATTGGCTGTTGTCATCATCCAACAGACAGCTGTCAATGTCTGTCAACAGTTTATTTCAGTCAAGTAAAACAAAAAAAAAAACAAGTAGTTGTCATTGACAGTATTTGACAGTGTCATTTCGGTCGCGCGTGCGTCAGCTGTGCAGCGTTGTAGTCGTAATTAATTTTTAGTTTTTATTATTATTGTACTTGATATTAACGTAAAATAGACATTGGTATTATAAAATGCATATTTACTGTTATTACTCATCGAGTCAGTAACCAAATTATATGGTGTTTATATTATTAAAATCTTAATAGAAAGTGCCGCAGTTATGGGTCTTCGAAACCTTTTGTGTATTGCACTGTTTTCTTACCTCACTACTGAATGTATGCCACGTTCGGTTGTCGAAGATGATGAATCGTTCCTGAATACTGTAAAGTACACGCACTATGATGATTTGCTCAAGTTATTTGATAAATTAGAACAATCATATCCGGAGCTAGCCAAGGTGCATTCGATTGGAAAGTCCGTGGAGAATCGCGAACTGTTGGTGATAGAAATCACGCAAGATGTGAATTCGAAGCATCCCGGCCGGCCAGCGTTCAAGTATGTCGCCAATATGCATGGAGATGAAACGGTGGGACGGCAACTGGTCGTTTACCTGGCGCAGTATCTATTGTTGAACTATGGGAAAAACGAGAGAGTCACTCAGCTGGTCAATAATACAGATATCTTTCTGATGCCTTCTCTTAATCCCGATGGCTTTGAGATTAGTAAGGTAAGAGTGTCTACTTTCTGTTCCAAAAAATAATCATATATCCATAATTTCAACCATCTTCCATATTAAGATATTGTTTTCCATATCTCCCAAGCCAAGCTAGCATTTTCTGGAGATAGCCAATGTTACATTGTAACTGCTATCCATTCTTATGTAGAACCTGCCTGCTCCAAAGTGGTCTAAGGGTTATGGAAACCCAAAGTTAGGAATGTGTTTTTTTGTCTTTAGTTTACAAAATGCTTGGTAGACCCAAGAAAGTCCTTAAATTATTATTTCTCTGCTAAGTTCTCTTTACCTGGGATATTAAGAGCTGCATAAATATAATAGGTATTATAAGCTGGTGGCACCAAAGTCACATCTGTTATATATCTTGCAAGTTGCACAATAGTCAAATAAACTTTATTTTATTTTATTCTATTCTAATGGGTAGATGAGGTTGACTTTAGGTCCTTAATTAAATTAAACCATCCAACACCCCAATTAGTATAATCATCAAATTGGTCAATACAGGATGATTTTTGGTCGTCAACGTTCCCGAAAACTACGGAATCTCCTTATCATCACGATCATTTTTCTCCATGGAAGCATACCTGGGAAGTGTCTGGTTTCCAAAATATTAGGGTCCAAAGTTGAGTAAATAGACTGCGTTTTTCTGCATAAATGCACGAAAAATAATTAATATCTGTCTATAAAAAAACTAACATAAACACTAGACACTATAAATTTCGCATGATAAAGGAATTTAAAAAAAATTTTCAAAAAAAATTTTTTTTTTCCCAGCATTTTTTTTGGCATAAACTTACTTTATTTCATGTATAGAATATGTACCCTTCGTTAAAGGTGGCCACAAAAAAACATCCTGTATATTCAAAAAAGAACTAAGAAATAAACAAACTGTAATAATTATAACAGCCAGGGAATCCTGGAAGATATAATTGAAAAGGAACCTATTATGTGCTATCACTAGGTCAAGATGGGGCATCATTATCATTGGTTTTGTTATTAATAAGTTGTTATTTTCTTGCACACTGCATTTTTCACATCATGTTATTGCACTTAGTGATAACTTTAATATGTTAAAATAATAAATAAAATATACTATAAAATAAATGTTATGAAACATATATCTAAAATAAATAATACTCTTACCATATCAATGTACCTTTGTAGTTGAATATGTTGAGGTTTTCTTAATAATTTAGGTTATTTTGTAATTCTATACCTATATAGGTACAGTCAGAGATAAAAATAACTGTCTATCGGGGTGGAGAACTAAACATTTATTTTAAAATTTAAAAGTAATAGTCAGAAGTCTACACCTATTTTGACTTTTAGAGGGATTTCACTAATCCAATTACATACATACATATAATCACCTTTATCCCTTACGGTGTAGGCAGAGCACCAAGGGCCGATAGAACCACATGGTGCCACTTCTGAACAATTTTGAGGGTATAATTAGTGGTACACGTACACTCAGGGGTACGCAAGGTTCCATCAAGGGGTACGCGGCGCATACCAAAAAAAAAAAAATTACTAAAATTACCAAAAGAAAAAAATACAACCAGAATTTTTCTGAGTGGTGCAAAGAAAAACATGCTCATTTGTCACATTAATAAAACTGGTGTTCTCTGTCATCTTGTATTGTATTTTGATATTAATACATTCTAAATACATGTGATTTCGTCTATTATTTACCTATTTATCATTCCTGCATACGGGGTAGGCGAGTTTGAGGCCTTTCTTAGAGTGGTACGTAGAAAAAACTAATTGGGAACCATGAACTAGTTGATAAGTTTTAACTTATCTTGCTTAAAAGCTTATTGTTGATTACATATACATTATCTAATTTTATACACTCGGTTGTGTTCATGAAATGGTGTATCCAGAACTGAATTGTAAAGGATATCCCACAGCCACAGTTAGCATATCTGAGACAGATGTAATGTTTTATTATTTTACTAGTGGATGCTCGCGACTCCGTCTGCGTGGACTACAGAAAAAACAAAATGTCGCAATTATCCGGGATAAAAACATTTTCCCGGGATAATAAGTAGCCTATATGTTAAGTGGGACCTGTCACAATATATTCGTGAAAACTGCATCGAAATCGGTTCAGCCGTTTCTGAGGTTAGCGTGCACAAACGCACAGACAAACCGACAAACAGACAAAAATGTCAAAAATCATTGTTTTGGGTACTATTGCGTTGATAAAGGTCTCCTATAATATTTTTTCTCATATATCTTCGATGTACAGACAGCGATCCGTTACATTTTTAACCGATTTCAAAAAAAGGAGGAGGTTCTCAGTTCGTCTGTATGTATATTATATATTTTTTTTAGGTATGTTCACCGATATTTCCGTCAATTATAGACGGATTTCAATTTTTTTTTTATTATATGTATAGATATTATTAAGACAATGAACAGTGAGATTTGAACTCACGCCCTCTTCGCAAACCGTGTTTTATTTATTTATTTCTTTATTATATTCCTTACTTCTATACCACAAAGTATTCTATGCTTTGTTACTTTAATGTTAGCTGGGTTAATTTTCGGAACACCCTAGTTTATAAAGTACACATGTCATAAAAGCATAATGCAGATAAAATTAGATGATTCACAGAAATGGGGAATAACATGTTGCCATTTCTTATAGTAGATAATGAATTATAAATATTTGAACATTTATTTTGTAGTGTGTCCTATCGGCCCTTGGTGCTCTGCTTACCCCGTAAGGGATAAAGGAGTGATTACTGATTATATATGTATGTATTTTGTTTTTAAGTCAAATCATCTTCCTGCCCTTATCCGGCGCAATATGGTTTCCTTAGAAACTCACATCAAACTCTGACTTTGGTTCACACAGAACTACCTTGTAGACTGCCCAATGGAATTTCCAGGAAGGCGTCTGCGATCCGGAGCCCAGAGGCCGCAGCAATACCAAAGGCGTCGACCTCAACCGGGACTTCCCTGACCAGTTTGACCGGGACAGATCTGAAGATAAAGACTACCTGTACGGAGGTCGACAGCCCGAGACCGTGGCACTGATGAAGTGGGTGCTCGGGAAGCAGTTTGTGCTGTCAGGCAACTTGCATGGCGGCGCATTGGTTGCCAGCTATCCATTTGATGATTCTAAGTAAGTACTCAAATTGTCTTAGGCCGTTTTACCACTTGACGACACGAAAACGACACGACCACGACATTTCGTCATCTAGTTAAAAAACGAGCCATACTGTTGGATTTCGTTCTACGCGTAATTTACCATTTTATATTTCGGGTAGTTCTACCGCTTGCAATACCTTTTACCCAACCAATCTCCCTTCCTTTTTCCGCATGTGCACTGCACCCTACAGCCTCTTCACTCGCTGACCGTTGATGAGAGTAGATGTGCAGAGATATTCTGCACTCGCCGCTAAGATCCGCAATCGAATCGCGCGACGTTGATACATTCTCTGTGCAATTGAACTTATAGATACTATTTTGGTATATTACGAGTATGTATTTACTGCCTACTGAGTGAGACGAGTGATCCTGGTAGAACCCTGCAGGGAAGGAGACTGGACTCGGGAGAGAATCAGGTCAGTGCACGTGCTTTTCCTTCTAAGTCCTCTTTCTTCGTCCTCTATTGCTGTAGGGAATTGCAAGTGTGTGGTACGTTTTTGTTCGGTAGTAACAATAGTAGCAACTCGCATAATACAGTCCACTAATATCACCAGCGCACTCTGGCCTAACAGAACCCGTTTCCCGCCAGTCTATGGGGGTTTCGGATCCTCCACATACTATTTAAGACATTTATGCATCTAAAAAAGCCATGGTCGTGTCGTCTAGTGGGAAAACGCCTACTCGTAATACTTCCTATTGGATTCGTTACCGGTCGCTAGATTGTTATATTTGTGCACGAAAAGCCGCGGTAGGCTCACCCCGTGCCACGTGGGACTTAATAGGCTAACTGGTGTAATGTGGGTGTGAAATTTGCACACTTCTGCCCAACTTCTTTGGGGGATAATGGGCGTGACTATATGTATGTGTGTGTGTGTGTGTTGTGTATACCTTCCGACCGATCGAAGTGGATGTTTTTGGGGGAGGCCTAGGTCCAGCAGTAGATTTCTCATGGCAAAAAATGATGATGATGATGATAGGTAATTAAGATTCCTAGTCTTGTGGCGTGGGTACTTAGCAACATATCTTATTAGATAATTATAAAAATATCCATATCATGCCAATCTTTGCACCTAACGACTGCCGGGAGTCGAGCCCAGGATCGACTGAGGCATCGCAGGCAGGAACAGAGTACCAACTGCGCTAATCGGTCATTTTACATTAAGTTAATCATTTAATTAGTCCGTTATTAAGCAATTACCTATGAAGTTATGTACGTAATAATTCTTATGTATTTCTGGTTACTTTTTCAGCATGTTTCACGTTTGTTACCACGTATGCAATACTGTGTTGTTATTTATAGTTTCCCGTATAAGTATTTCCCGGGGTGTTTGTTATTTGGATTTCCCTATTTTATTGTATGGTTGATTACGCACATAATGTTTGACTGTTTTACCATAGTTAAATGTGGTTGACATATATCACATTTCACGTAAATAATCATCATCATCAGCCTATTGCAGTCCACTGTTGGGCGTAGGCCCCCCCCAGGGCACGCCACAAGACTGCCATGGGGGGTATTTGCCCAATTTTAGGACTGTTAGTTTCAATATGCAAATGCATTTGTTATGCGTTAGTTCGTGATTTAGTTTATTGCGTTTAGTTTATATTATAACGAAGGAGTCTGACAAAACAAAATATTAAAACAACAACGTAAGTGCATAGTTTATATATGTATGTTTGCTGAGCACATAAATATCCGTTTCAACACATTGCAAATAAGGATAAGAAGTTATCTATCTATGTTTATAGTAAGTTACAGTTTGTTATTTCTAACCTTAAGTGCAAACAGATAAACAAACAAACGTTTGCACTTAAGTTCATGGTAGGTTGGACTTAGCCTTGAAGGTTGGCCAAGGCAACCTGACTTCCTTTATCTGACTAGAACAATCGCCTCTTTTCATATAGGCGTGGCCAAAAACATATCGATACTTTTATGTTTTCGGATGTAATTAAGGGTGTTACCAGGCCAATCGATAGCATAGTCGATCGATGGTGGAATCGATTAGTCGACGGCGTTCGATAGTTTCTTCGATCAATTAAAGTTACCAGACCAGTAGATCAACTTCGATCAACGTCGACCGATGCCATCGACCGGCAATCTTCATTACCTACTAGTATTTACTATACCAATCGAGAAACTTTGACCGATGCTGTCGATCAATGATCGATAATGGATCGTCTGGCCTAGCACTCTTTCTTTACGTGCCCGAAAGCCGATAAGTGGTTGAATAAGTAGAGGGAATGTTACATTAGATATAACTTTTACGTTCTGCAGGCCAGGTGAGGTTGACTTTGGGTCCCAAGGTATTTAGTCGAACGCACCGGCTTATACTTAATATTTTTCCTATCAATAATACTTTATTTTTCAGTTCAACAGCAGAAAGCGGTGAAGAAAGCCCCTCCCCCGATGACCGTCTATTCAGACAGCTAGCAAGCGTGTACGCATCGACACACAAAGACATGCGGCGTGGCGACGCGTGCCCCGGGGAACTCTTCCTTGAGGGCGTCACCAACGGCGCCTATTGGTATAATGTGAAAGGTAGGTCATGCAAACTGTGGCTTTCGTTCTCATTAACATACTAATTTTTTTTTAACTATCGTAACTTATAGCGCGGTTTATTAATTTCTAAAACTTGTTCGAAATAGAGACAGCTGTAGGCTCGTCGGTAATAAACTATTTGGCCATCGTTACATTATTATAAAACAAAGTCGCTTCTAGCTGTCTGTCGGTCCTTAGTATGCTTAGATCTTTCAAACTACGCAACGGATTTAGATGCGGTTTTAAGTAGATAGGGCGAGTATAACTAGGGACCCGCTCCGGTTTTGCACGGGTGTAATGCCCGTTCACGCGGACGAAGTCGTGGGCGGTCGCTAGTTGTACAAAGTACATATTCATTTAGAACCCAATTTTGTTTTTCGGTGCCGTGCCTACTGAATGTTTACGTGTAAAACATCACGTATAGCTATAAAATGTTTTTTTTTTCTGAAATGCGACAAAATTTAAATAATGGCAAGATAAGCAGCCATGAAGCGTAAAAACGCGTGTCCGGGTAATGTGCCTTTTTCGGCAAGACAAATCACGAATGAATGGTAGATTGTTAAACGTAAGACTTGTTATGTTAAGTTTTAATACAAAAACATTGGAGAAACGTGTTCAGAATTTCCCTATAAACGCTTGAACACACTTTATTTATGGGTTAAAAAGTAGACCATTTACAAATATAATGATCCGTTAAGCCCTTTTGTCGCTTAAATACCTAAGATTTTACTAAAGATTTTCTATAAAGTCAATAATATCACTCTTTTATCCCTAACGGGGTAGGTACAGAGCACCAAGGGCCGATAGAACCACATGGTGCCACTTCTGACCAATTTTGAGGGTATAGTTGAGATGTACAAGTTCGGTTAGTAGTGACAGGTGGTCAGCCCATCGCCTACAAAACACCAAGACCCTCTTGTCCCTCTACTGACTTGTACAGTATGCCCGGGAAGAGAAGCAGCTGTAGTATACGTTTTTACGCTTTTTTTTCACTCCCAGAGCAGCATAGAAGATTTATAGTTTATATTATTATTTATTTATATCTACACATAAGCTATATTCCTAAAATGGGGTACCCAGAAATGCTGTATCACGAAAAAGATCCTCGTTTAAAATAGTAGATTATGTTATGTGTAGCTTCGAACATCGCAATAATATTTATAATATATTATACAGCTAATAAAACAAAATAGCTTAATATAATCAGAGTTCCTGTGCGAAACCGCAGACACTGGTATTTGTTATTAATTAGTCCCTTCGCGGAAAACAATGGTGTTTATGTAAGTAGGTAGATGTAAGTACTTAGGACGTAAGAATATTAATCCTTTAGTTCAAAACGAGCTATTATAGTATGTTTAGATAGATAGTTTATTTAGCTTTTGGCATGTACACATACACAGAAAACACAAATGTTTGTATGTAACTAGCGGCTGCCCGAGACATCGTCCGCGTAAATTTTTGAATTCTCGTTTTTTATGTAGGTAGGCAGAATCGCAATATCACAAATGATATCCTAGAGCGAGCGCCGGCCCGAAGTAAATTTTAGAATGGGGCGAGATATATTTATGGCGCCTCTCCTGTTTGCTCCTAATAATATATACCTATATCTTTACCATTTAGGCGCCCTCTAGGATTTGGCGCCTGGAGCGACTGCTCCGTTTGCCGCATGGGCGGGCCGGCCCTGCCTACAACCACGTTTAGTGTTAGAAATTACATGTAAAAGATCACTGGCCCCTAAATTCCTTACTCGACTTACGAAATGAACAGCTGATGTATTCTAGTGAAACCCACCAGGAACTCGTTCTGGCTTCGCATGGCTTTCTCTTCCACCGATATACTCGTATTTAATAGAAAAAATCGCATATAAATCCGTTGCGTCGTAAAAGATCTAAGCATACACAAGGACAGATAGGCAGCCGGGACGACTTTGTTTTATAATATGTCATCATCATCATCAGCCTATTGCAGTCCACTGCTGGACGTAGGGCACGCCACAAGACTGCCATGGGGGGTATTTGCTCATAGTCACCACGCTGGGCTGGCGGGTTGGTGACCGCAGTTTGTATTTTGGACTATGTTGTCAACACGGGAGGTGCTGCTGCCCACCTCCCGGTAACCCTTAATCGCCTCGTACGATACCCACGGGCAGACATGGGGTGGTACGAATTCTACTCTGCCGGTACCACGCGGTCAAATATATAATATGTAGTGATGATGATTATGTGTCCTTGCAGGAGGCATGCAGGACTTCAACTACCTCCACTCGAACTGCTTCGAGGTAACGTTCGAGTTGTCCTGCTGCAAGTATCCACCGGCCAGCGAGATGGCCAAACAATGGGCCATCAACAAGGAGGCGATGCTGGCGTATATAGAACAGACTCATATCGGCGTGAAGGGATTCGTGTTGGATAGCGAAGGGAAGCCGGTTGAGGTTGGTTCTTTATGTATTTAACATAAACTTATTTATATTGAAAATCCCGACTGCATAAAAGTTTTGATGTAGGTACTTATTTACCTACCTACCCTCACTCTCACGAGTAAGACGAATCTGATATCTCTTAAGGTGAAATGCAACAAGCCCAAGGGTAAAAATATTCTGGCATAAAAAGTTGCCTATGTCCTTACACGAGTTCTAGACTACCTGTGTAGTTTTGGCATAAAATAGTTGCGATATTGGGTTAATGTGTTGTGAAGTGTGTGAATGTTTATTATTACCCGGGATTTATTATTTTATGCATTCGGGCTATTTTATTTGAATAAATGAGGTTATTAATTAATTATTTATTTTATTAACGTTTCAGAACGCGCTAATAAAAGTGTCTGGTATAAAACACTCGGTCCGTTCGGCTGAGTTTGGTGACTATTGGCGATTACTCCAGCCGGGGACTTACAGCGTCAGTGCTGAAGCGCCCGGGTAAGTGATGTTACTAGCTAACTTCAGGTGCAAAATTAATCAATACATACATTTATTTAGAACTAGCTGTGACCGAACTTGTACATCTCAACTATACCCTCAAAATTGGTCAGTATCTTGGTGCTCTGTCTACCTCGTAAGAGATAAAGGCGTGATTATATGTATGTATGTATGTAGCTGTGCCCGCGACTTCGTCCGCGTGAAACAGTGACTTTCGGCAGCATTTTTAATTTCTAAGGCAAATGATTTTGCAAGTAAAATACATGTACATTAAAATAAGCTGTAATTACTTAATTCTCTGTATTTTTCTGTTCTATATTTTTATTTTCTGGGCCCTAAGCTTTTTTTGCTGACGTCATCACACAAAGTCTTTCACCCCCTATTTTTATCCCCTTTAGGGTATTTTTTACAAACTTTGAATGTCGTGCTTATTTATCAAATCAAAAGCCTAAAAAATAAGTTTTAAGCTTCTAGCTTAAAAAATTACGTAATTTCCATACAAACTTTCATCCCCTATTTCAACCCCTTACATCCCTTTTTTGCATTAAAAAGTAGCCAATGTCCTTTCTCGGGCTCTAGACTATCTCTGTACCAAATTTCATTTAAATCGGTTCAGTGGTTTAGGCGTGATTGCGTAACACACAGAGTTACTTTCGCATTTATAATATTAGTAAGGTGCAGTGCTGATACTATACTTATAATCCTACCTCTTGAATCATTTTATCTATTAAAAAAGCCGTATAATAATCCGTTGCGTAGTTTTAAAGATCTAAGTATACATAGGGACAGACAGCGAGAAGCGACTCTGTTTTATAATATGTAGTGATTTTACAGCGTAACAAAATACAACAATGTACCATTAATTACAATACAAGCAGCTAACTACTAACATACATCTAATCACGCCTTTATCCCTTACGGGGTAGGCAGAGCACTAAGGGCCGATAGAACCACATGGCGTCACTTCTGACCAATTTTTCAATTTTTAGGGTATAGTTGAGATGTACAAGTTCGGTTAATAGTGACAGGTGGTCAGCCCATCGCCTACAAAACACCAAGACCCTCTTGTCCCTCTACTGACTTGTACAGTATGCCCGGGAAGAGAAGCAGCTGTAGTATTACACGTTATTTTTTTTCTCCCAGAGCAGCATAGAAGAACTATTAATAATAATAATAAACAAAAACAACAATACACAGTGCAGATAGACGTAAATGATGTGAATTTGCTAGATTGCCGCCTAAAGGAATGCCCGAATTCTTTAGTCATTCATTATCATCAACATGTATACCTAAAACTGAGCTGAAACTGAAAATCGCCTCTTACGTTACTTACGGGCAGACATGGGCTAGTTCTATTCTACTTTATCGACAATACACGGCACTAACGGCACGAAAATCAGCCTACTGTATGTATGATTATTTTAATTATTTGTTCCAGCTATACTTCGGAAGCGTATTCCATCTCTGTACCGGCGAACCAAACGCACCCGGTGTCTCTAAACCTGACGCTGCATCACCGGCCTGCCATACTAACTGACGGTAAGTCACCGGCGCTGCTGCGTTTGCACGATAACGCGGGCGTTAACGTTCTCACTCACGCATGGGTGATAGCGGTTAATGTTCTACTTGTCATGGTTTCGGATGGTTAAAGGAATGACATAGATTGTGGCGTAAACTTATCTGTTAATAGAGAACACGCGTGTTTCCAAAGATTTAATTACGTTAAAAAAAACCAGACCGCATCTAGCTTTTGATGTGGGTACTTACATCAAAAGCTAGACCCAGTGTCAGTCTCATGACTAAGACTTGATGTACGAATCTAATGATACTTCTCAATCTCAAATGCGCAAAGCGATTGCGAAAATTGTACAATTATCGCGTTGCAATTTGTCCTTCCTTAATACTACTAACATTTTCTGAAGGTGTGGTCATATTATTATACTCCTTTTAGTAATGAAAGTCCCGTAGCATAGTTATGTAAATTCTAATACTGTATTTTATCACGTTGTAGAAATATCTGTTGGATTTTACAATTTAAACTATAATTACATGCATACATACATATAATCACGCCTTTATCCCTTACGGGGTAGGTACCAAGGGCCGATAGAACCACTTCTGACCAATTTTGAGGGTATAGTTGAGATGTACAAGTTCGGTTAGCACTTACAGGTGGTCAGCCCATCGCCTACAAAAATTATTATAGTTTATTTCTTTAGTAAATTTTGACAAAACATTGAAGTAAAGCCTTTCTATTACGAATTAATTTATCATTTTAAATATTGTAAGGCAACTGGGTTTGCGTTTATTTTTACATTTAAAAAAGTAAGAAAGGACCTATTTTGCCCATTTTATCCTGGCAATGAAAATAAAATGATGCTCCTGTAATCATCAAAAATTTTAAGTACATATTTGAAAATTACCTAACAGCTACAGCTCTTTTCTTTCATTTTTTCCTATTCTAAAAATACCACATTTGGAGGTCAACCACATTGGAAAAGTGAACGCAACCCATGGAGAAGAAATAAAAGAGGAGCAGCGGCTAAGTGTATTTTAATACAAAAATAGTGTGCCGCTGAGCGGGGGTTAAGTATGGGACGAGGGGAGCATCCTAACACTAGCCCTGCCCATTTACATAGAACCACCTTGTAGTAACTAGACAAACTACTTGCATAAGCGTGTGGTTATAGCTACTGCGTTACACACACTGGCGCTGAAGCTCCGCCCCTATCATGACGTCATGACCTCACGATTGCAACACGACTCAGTTCATAGTCCCACCTCATCTTTTATACCTTCTCCATGATGCAACCTGAAGATTTATTTAAGTACTGGCTATGCTTTTCTTTCATGACATGACATGATACACAAGTTACAGGAATTCATACTTTAAATTATACATCTTTATTGGGCTTAAGTCACTTACGACAGAGTACAAACAAATTATGTTGTTTAATAAGACAAGATCTCTCCGACCGTATTTCGGCCAAGGCGGCCAATCTCTATGGAGAACATGAGTGTACATATTAAACATAGTAAACCTGTATTAAACCATTGTGTATTAAATGTAGTTTATGTGAAAATAAAGTAGAATGATCTACTATTAATTATTGTAAAATATTATTAAATATTCACCAACCCGCCTGCCCGGCGTGGTGACTATGGGCAAAACCCCCCTGTGGCAGTAGCCTTGTAGCGTGCCCTGGGGGAGGTCTACGTCCAGCAGTGGACTGCAATAGGCTGAAGATAGGATTATTAAATATTAAGTAAAACATTATTCTGATATGATTAGAGGTTGTGATTTCGCTGCATTTAATTTAATAAGTAAGCGCTGCTCAAATAGTTTGTATAGATAGAATTAATGCTCTGAGGCTCCTGATTATTTCAATTTTTTTTTGTCATATTACCTGTTATGTGCTTTTAGATTGTATTAAATATTGTTCCTAATCTTATTGTAAATTATAATAATATGTAAAGGTCATCACTGTTCCCAAATGAGGTTGGGGTCAGGCAGGCAGCCATAAAACAAATGCCTAATTATGAGGAATATAACTTTCGAAAAATATCTGACTTTGATGTATTTTGTCTAGTAACTATTGAAATCTCTGTGTTGTGAAAAACATCTATACCTACATATAATAAAATTAGAAATATAGTTCTAATAGTAATATTTGAGATATTGAAGATTTAAATGTCCAGTGATGTAAGTACTATATACTAAGTTAAGTAAAACGTTATTTCGTGTACCTTTTTGACGTGAAACGTCTTTAAAATCGCGCCGAAACATACGGGTACCAGGTTTAAAAACTGGACCGTAACGAAAAGGTCTATATCATCGTACCTTAATAATTAAAAAACTATTAGTCTTAGAAACAAAAATGTGGTGTAAATATTTCACTTATATAGTCAGCTCGCTGTTATGACATTGAGTTCGTGTCGGGGTCAAGCGGGGCGGCGGGGGAGGGATACTGCGATAACTGTGCGAAACCGGCGCTCACGCTTGTTTCTATTCAGTGTAACTCGTGACTCCGACTTTATAGCGTGGTGATTCTTTCGTGTGTTTGTCAAGTTTATTTGAACCGATTGATTTATACAAAAATAAGTGTAATTTGGACAGTATTTATATCTATACTAATATTATAAAGCCGAAAAGTTTGTTTGTTTGTTTGTTTGAACGCGCTAATCTCAGGAACTACTGGTCTGATTTGAAAAATTCTTTCAGTGTTAGATAGCCCATTTACCAAGGAAGGCTACAGTCTATATAACAACCTGCCCGGCTTCGCACGGGTACAACGCCCCCTCACGCGGACGAAGTCGTGGGCGGCTGCTATTTAAAATAACCAGAAAGTGACAATAAATATATAAACATTTGCTATGTATTTTATGTTTCTATTACGTACCTGTTCTTTTTTTATTAAAATACTTAAAACAGCGTCCATCTTGTTTTCATTTCAATCTTTTACTTTAAAAGCGATTCGCTAACATAGACGTTTCACGTTAAAACCAACGGCCGTGTGCCCCGACACAGCCCCACCCGCTTTTAATGCTAATGGAGAATCAAATATGTTTGAAATAGTCCTCTAAAGTAATTGCGTTATGTAGGTATATTTATTATTTTAGGGCCAATTTTCCCAAACGTCAGATCGCCTATCAGAGGAATGAAGTTGATGTTGTCTCTTGTTATGATCAAGTTTTAGAGAGAGACAGTATCAAGTTTATTCCTCTGATAGGCTCAGATTAATGAATTATACAGAACTGAAACAAAGTAAAAAATGGGACCATCCGCCATTGAACTTACTACAATGCAACCTTAATATATCGTGCTTCAATATAACGATTTCCTCGATTTAACAAATTCTGCGGTTATCCCCTTGAATTGTCCATAAGAGTTAAATATACCTTTACATTGCGAACATTTGTTGTGAACCACCTCTTTATAACGAATAGTTAGTGCAGGTGCCTGTTTTCGCAGTTATGAGTTATCAGATCCGAGGGTCAGTGGAGGGTGTAGGGCCCGGTGGTGGGCGCACCCACAGTGAGCGAATTTTCGACTATCAAGAAAAAGTATTAAACCTCTAATTAACGAATTTTGTCAACCCAAAACCTTTATATAAAGTTCCCATCAATGTACGACTCTCATAGTATCTGATTTAAGTCGCGACAGGTTTGGCACGATTTTACCTCTTTATAACGAATTTTAGCCCACCTAACCTCAACATAACAAACCTCAGTTCGACGATTTTTTTTTATTTTTTTATTTTTTTTTTTCTCTCACTCACTTTACAACACATTGACCTAGTCCCACACTAAGATCCCTATGTGTCGTGGGTACTAAGCAACGGTATATACATAGATAAGTATATAAACATCAATGACTCGGAAACAAACATCGATATTCATCACATCAATGTTTGCACCTACCGGGATTCGAACCCAGGACCTATGGCGTCGCAGGCAGGGCCACTACCAACTACACCAATCGGCCGTCTACGTTTACTTGATATAACGAATATTTACTTGCTCCCTTCAGATTTGTTAAATCGAGGTTGCACTGTATTAGTGTTTTTTAACAATTGGCGTGGTTTTGACACTCGAAATACTTCTTGTTGTAAGCGACAGTAATGGCCGTCTGTACCGTTTTTATAAACGTCAAAAACAAGGAAAATGTCAAATACCTGTACTCTATGTATACACTCTTTTCTCTATGATTTTAACTAAAACTTTAATATAGTTGAATAAATTTACACATACATACAGGGTGTTTTTTGTGGCCACCTTTAACGAAGGGTACGTATTCTATACATGAAATAAAGTAAGTTTATGCCAAAAAAAATGCTGGGAAAAAAAAAATTTTTTTTGAAAAAAATAAATAAATTCCTTGATCGTGCGAAATTTATAGTGTCTAGTGTTTATGTTAGTTTTTTTATAGACAGATATTAATTATTTTTCGTGAAAAAATCCTGCTACGCGCGTCTATGTGCATTTATGCAGAAAAACGCAGTCTATTTACTCAACTTTGGACCCTAATATTTTGGAAACCAGACACTTCCCAGGTATGCTTCCATGGAGAAAAATGATCGTGATGATGAGGAGATTCCGTAGTTTTCGGGAACGTTGACGACCAAAAATCATCCTGTATAGTGACGCCCATTATCCCCTAAAGAGGTTGGGTAGAAGTGTGCAAATTAAACACCCACTTTTCACCAAATAAATTTAAGTCCAGCTTAAATTGGATGGGATCGCGTATTCTTAAGTTGTTATGACTTGTGCTGTATAAATTTATTCTTTGTTTATTTACAATACGCCCAGACAGAATTAACATACATTGTCGGCGACGAAGACATGAAACCTACCCAAATTGAATGATTCGATATTATGTACATATAGATAAGGTTGATATTTGAATAAAGAGTTTGCAATATATGTTAGGTATAGCGCTAACATTAAGTTTGTACTAGGTAGGGTTGTTTTGTGTCTGACTTATTTCTTATCCCTTTGAGTTTTATTAGGTATAGGTAGCTATTCTGAGCACATTAAGAGTATTTTCAAGTAAATTGAATAATTACTTTAGTAGATATTTGACATTTCATAGTTTATTAAGATTTTGAACTTGTGCTCACAGTAGCTTCGAGAATATTCCAATTAGAATGAATCTGATTATTTCTTATTAGAGTTCAGTTTATGCCCTTTCTAGTGATATATAACTCATGTATATAGATTGTGTAAATTAGATTTTATTAAGGGCTAAACTTAGCAAGTCGGTAAAATTTGTAAGATTTTTGACTTTTCTCCTTTGACAACTTTTTATTGTTTAAACTTAGAAATAAGATTCTTATATGATTAGATAGATCTAATTAAGACCTTTTTAACAATGTATAACACATGTATGTAATATTTATTTTGAAATAAATATAGGGCGCAAAAGAGGTCAGTCAAGGGACAAACTAGATAAAATGTTAGAAGAAATCGTAGAGAATTTCTACCGCGTTCCAGACGGTAAGGGTGCACCGTCGACATATTTGTAAGTCGCACGGATTTTGTGTGTTCAATCCGAGGCGAGTTCCTAAGAAGAAATATAAGAAGAAAAGTGAAAAGGAAGCAAAATAGGAACAAGAGAAGCCACTGAAGACTGCCTGAAGACTGACCTCTTGCCCGCAGTTTGGAAGAAAAGTGTGTTTTGTCTCTCTCACTCCCGCGTACGACAACAACATACAGGGGTTTGACAACAACATACAATAGGGTGACCGGCGCGTATTTAGTACGCGACGACGACGCGGCTGTTATCGGAGCTGCGCACACGGGTGAAGGGTGCGCGAGGCGGACGCGACCAGCGCGGGTTTGGGAGTTACGCCCCGGGCCCACCGCGTTCGTCACCCCGGGGATCCTTTCCCCGGCCGGACCCGCTGAAACGGGAGCTGGCCGCAACAGATGGTCCTTCGAGCCGGATCCTTCGGACAAGAGAAGATATCAGCGCAGAAGATGCCGGTCACCAGATCGCAACACGGAAGGTCTTCGGCACAAGAAAAGGATAGAACATCATCAGAGATGACTTCGGGAACGACTTCTTCTGAAGCGACTTCGGGCACCACAGGAACGTCGACTATGGATTCCGCCGGGACGAAGACGACAGGCTCTGGCACGATGGCCAGTGCCGCTGGTACAGAAGAACACCCGAAGAAGAAGAGCTCTTCAGCACTCACCTTGGTTCCAGTGAAGGCACCCTCGCTCGCCAAGTCGAAACGCTCCCGGAAGAGGGAGCTTGAGGCGCGTGAGGAACTGGCACGTCTAAGATTAAAGAAGATAGAGGCTGAAGCAGAATTGGCAGAAGCAAGACTGGCTCGTATCCAATATGAAGATGAAGAGGACGAGTCCAGATCAGAAGACGAGGAGCCTGAAGACAGAACGGCGCACGTGCAAGAATGGGTCCGAGCGACGATGGACGTAGAAGAAAAGGAGGGGGAGCCAATGAAGGAAGCTCTTCCAGCCATCGACGCGAGGCCGCACGAGTCTTCAGGGTACCGAGTCAGCGAGTTGGCTGGAGCTATCAAGATGGCGATGGAGTCCAGTCCAGTGAGAAGTCCAGCACCGCCACCCAGTTATATGCACGAGTTACCTGCCTTCGAGGGGAACAGCGCGGAATGGCTGGCCTTCAAGAGAGTATATGAAGATACTGCACCACTCTTCTCAAGCACTCAGAATATGGCGCGGCTGAGAAGAGCGCTGAAGGGGGCAGCAAGAGAGGCGATCAAGAATATTTTGTATTCTGATTCTGCACCTGAAGAAATCATCGATGCGTTGCGTAGAAGATTTGGAAGACCAGATGCTTTGGTGATGCACGAACTGGAAAGAATGAAGGCATTACCGAAGATCATGGATACTGCGAGGGATGTATGCTTATTCGCCAGTATCGTCAGTAATGGGGTTGCGACGATCAAGAATCTGAAGAAGATACATTTCCTGTATTCGCCAGAGATGAAGAAGGCCATCGAAGAGAAGATGGGTCCTATCATGAAGTTTAGATGGTACGACTTCGCCGCTGAACATGAAGACAGTGAAGAGCCGGACCTGGTGTTGATGTCCAGGTTCCTAGACCGAGAAGCTGATAGATGTGGAGCATATGCAGCACCTGAAACGCCGAGAAGATTTGGCCTGAAGCAACACTTCACGCATCAGACTACGGAGAAGCCAAGGCCGCCGGAGCAACGAGTAGAACCAACGCGGGCTGAGAAGATGGAGTGTCCAGCTTGCCGAGGGGAGCACCGGCTGTATGAATGTCGACGCTTCAAGGAGTCTTCGGTGCAAGAGAGATGGGATATTGTGAAGAAGTCCAGGCTATGCTTCAAGTGTCTGCATAGTCCTCATCGGAAGGAAACCTGCAAGAGACCTCCATGCAAGATCTGCAAGCGTCTTCATCATCAACTGCTGCACAATACAGAGAAGAGACAGCAGCAGCCGGAGAAAGAAGAAGAAGAAGACGTCCAAGAGGTCTCCAATCACGTCATGCTGCCGGTCAACGCTGCGAGTACAGCAAGAGCCTTTCTGAAGATCATCCCTGTGGAGTTGTATGGTCCCAGGGGTTCGGAGAAGGTCCTGGCGCTACTGGATGAAGGGTCTACCGTATCACTGTTAGACTCAGCAGTGGCAGAGAAGATTGGAGCGTCAGGACCGGAAGAGACTTTGGCGATATCTACTGTCGGCGGGAAGACTATTATGAAGAAGAACTCTCAAAGGCTGTCTATGGAGATACGAGGAGTTCATCAAGAGGGCAAGAAGAGATTGAACGAGGTTCGAACAATTGACAAGATGGACCTCGCGCCTCAATACGTCAAGAAGTCTAGGATAGAAGAATGCTCACATCTGAAGAAGATGGCAGACCAGCTGCACTACAATGAAGATCCACCACAGTTGTTGATTGGGCAAGACAACTGGCACCTCATCGTGTCAAGAGCCATCAAGAAGGGAAAGAAGAACCAACCCATCGCCTCCCTCACTGAGTTAGGTTGGGTACTGCATGGCACCGATGGAGGAGGGTCGAAGCCAGTGCACTTCATCAACTGTGCGCAGCTGGCTGGAGAAGAAGATGACCACATGGAGAAGATCATCAAGGAGCATTTCAGTATTGAGTCGCTGGGGATACAGCCTCGTCGCCCGAGTATGGATATTGAAGCCAAGGCCCTGCAGACACTGGAGAAGACAAGTCGTCGCATTGAAGGAGGTCGCTTCGAAACAGGACTTCTATGGAAGACAGAAGATGAAAGGATGCCTGCTAGCTACAAATCTGCTGAGAACAGATTGAAGAATATTGAGAAGAAGCTAGACAAGGACATCGAAATGAAGAAAGAATATGAGCGGCAAATCAATCATCTTCTCGAGAATGACTACGCGGAAGAAGCACCAGAAGAATGTACATCGGATAGAGAATGGTATCTCCCGCACTTCGCCGTAACGCATCCGACGAAGAAAAAGATGAGGATTGTCTTCGATGCTGCCGCCAAGGTCCAAGGAAAGAGTCTCAACGATGCACTGCTGCCGGGACCAGACTTGTTGCAGTCACTGTTTGGAGTTCTTTTGAGGTTTCGGCAGAGTCACATCGCAGTAGTAGCAGACATCAAGGAAATGTTCCTGCAAATAAGAATACGAGATGAAGATCGAGATAGCTTGAGATTCCTGTGGAGGGGCCAAGGACAAGAGGGATCTCCGAAGAAATACAGAATGAAGTCAGTCATCTTCGGTGCGGCATCCTCTCCCAGTACGGCTATCTATATTAAGAATCGGAATGCAGCAGAACATAAAGAAGAGTATCCTGAGGCAGCAAGAGCGATCGTGCGAAATCATTATATGGATGACTACTTGCAGAGTTTCGCCACGATTGAAGCAGCAAAGAAGATTGCCAAAGAAGTGGATACCGTTCATCTGAAGGCTGGGTTTGAACTGCGCGGTTGGGCTTCAAACCATCCAGAAGTTCTTGCTGACATGAAGACCGAAGAAATGAAGACTGAAATCACGCTGGGTCATGAAGAGAAGACTCTGGGACTTCGTTGGTTCATCAAAGAAGATGCATTGGGGTTTAGAACGAGTCTGCGGAACACTCCAGAAGATGTTATTAACGAGGCCAGAACTCCGACGAAGAGAGAAATCACCAGCGCGATCATGTCAACATTCGACCCCATGGGATTAGTCTCTCCAGTACTGATACAAGGGAAGAAACTGATGCAAGATGTCTGGAGAAGCGGGGTTGGATGGGATGAAGAGATAACTGAAGAAGCCTGTGAAACCTGGAAGAAGTATATGAAGAACCTACAGCTGCTGCGAGATCTGCATATTCCAAGATGCATATCTCCGACCAACACTGAGGGGGAGCTGCACGTCTTCACAGATGCCAGCGAGACAGCATACGCCGCCGCCGTGTATTGGCGTACGAAGAATGAAGATGGCAAGATACTGGTGTCTCTGTTGGCTGGAAAGGCGAGGGTGACGCCGCTGAAGCCGATATCGATTCCTCGGCTGGAGCTGCAGGCGGCGTTACTGGGAAGCAGATTGGCTCACTCAGTCGAGAAGGAGTTGGACCTGAAGACGAAGAGGAAGATCTTATGGACCGACTCCAGCACTGTACTGTCCTGGATTAAGTCGGACCCCAGGACATTTAAGCCTTACGTCGCACATCGCCTGGCGGAATAGAAGAGACAACGAAGCCTCAAGAGTGGCGTTGGATTCCCACGGCACAAAATCCGGCAGATGATGCGACGCGAGAGATTCCTGAGAACTTCAACCAGGCGCACAGATGGTTCACAGGCCCCGAGTTTCTTCAGAGAAAAGAAGAAGAATGGCCAGCTCCCAGATCCTTCAAGACGAAGCCTACTGGGGAAGAAAAGAATGCAGTAGTTGCTGCAATCGCTGGCCCGAAGATGATGACTCCTGATCCACTGAGGTTCTCCAGCTGGACAAGATTATGGAGAGCAACTGCCAGAGTTTTGCAGTTCATTGACATGTGCAGAAAGAAGAATCGAGTCCACGCTGCGAGGAAGAGAGAAAAAGACGACACCTCGTGGAAAGTCAACAGGAAGAAGAAGAATGTCCCTGCAAGACCAGTTACCGTGAAGAAGAGCAAAGAAGTACGTCGCTTCATACCTCTAGAAGCCACGTACTTAGAGCAAGCAGAAAAGCTTCTACTACAAAGAAGCCAGAGAGATTGTTTTGAAGAGGAGATGACCTGCCTGCGAAGATCGAAACCTCTAGACAGAAGTAGCAAATTGAAGAAGTTGGATGTCATAGAAGAGAATGGTCTACTACATCTACGAGGAAGAATCGACGCGGCACAGAACATAGATCGCAACTTCAAACGACCAATTATATTGGATGGGAAGAATTACGTCACGAAGTTGCTGATCCAGCACTACCACGAGAGGTTCAACCATGGGAACCACGCGACGGTCATCAACGAGTTAAGACAGCGGTACTGGATTCTGGGACTACGATCTGCGGTTAAATGGACTATGCATCACTGTCAATGGTGCAGGGTCAAGAAGACGATACCACAACCGGTGCCGACGGGAGATCTGCCAGAAGAACGACTGCGACATGGAGCACACCCCTTTACGTGTGCTGCGGTGGACTACTTCGGCCCAATGATTGTGACGATCGGAAGAAGACATGAGAAGAGGTGGGGGGCTCTATTCACATGCCTCACCACAAGAGCAGTACACATTGAATTGGCTACCTCTCTATCAACCGACTCAATGATACTGGCTCTCCGACGAATGGCTGCACGAAGAGGAATGCCCAGCGTGTTGTTCAGCGACAACGGGACCAACTTCGTCGGGGCGAAGAGAGAACTGCAAGAGGCCATAGAAGAATTGAAGAAAGAAGACACTCTAGCGACCGAAGCAGAGAAGATTGGCGTCCGGTGGAAATTCATACCACCTGGCGCACCGAACATGGGCGGAGTCTGGGAAAGAATGGTCCGTTCCGTGAAAACAGCCCTTGCAGCGACCCTGAACGAGAAGACCCCAAGAGAAGAAGTACTGCACACGCTGCTGGTAGAAGCAGAACATATCGTCAACTCAAGACCCTTGACAGACTTGGACGAGAACGCCAGTGAAGAAGCTCTCACTCCCAATCATTTCCTGATTGGGAGATCCTGCGGAGCGCCTAGGGTGGGCGCCTTCACCGATCAAGACATGGCAGGACGGAGCACATGGAAGAGCACACAACGCATGGTCGACCACTTCTGGAGCAGGTGGATCAAGGAGTACCTGCCGACGTTGCTGCCCAGGAAGATTGATGGACGAGCAGCAACAAGGGACCTGCGCTGTGGAGACATCGTGCTGGTGGTGGATCACACACTACCACGCTGCACCTGGCCGAGAGGAAGAATCACCCAAGTCTACCCTGGACCTGATGGGAGAACGAGAGTCGTCGATGTCGCGACGCCCGGAGGAGTACTGCGTCGCCCGCATTCGAAAATCATCCTGGTGGTGCCGGTGGAGTCGTCGCCGGAGCCGGGAGTTGGTGCTCTGCACGAGGGGGAGAATGTCGGCGACGAAGACATGAAACCTACCCAAATTGAATGATTCGATATTATGTACATATAGATAAGGTTGATATTTGAATAAAGAGTTTGCAATATATGTTAGGTATAGCGCTAACATTAAGTTTGTACTAGGTAGGGTTGTTTTGTGTCTGACTTATTTCTTATCCCTTTGAGTTTTATTAGGTATAGGTAGCTATTCTGAGCACATTAAGAGTATTTTCAAGTAAATTGAATAATTACTTTAGTAGATATTTGACATTTCATAGTTTATTAAGATTTTGAACTTGTGCTCACAGTAGCTTCGAGAATATTCCAATTAGAATGAATCTGATTATTTCTTATTAGAGTTCAGTTTATGCCCTTTCTAGTGATATATAACTCATGTATATAGATTGTGTAAATTAGATTTTATTAAGGGCTAAACTTAGCAAGTCGGTAAAATTTGTAAGATTTTTGACTTTTCTCCTTTGACAACTTTTTATTGTTTAAACTTAGAAATAAGATTCTTATATGATTAGATAGATCTAATTAAGACCTTTTTAACAATGTATAACACATGTATGTAATATTTATTTTGAAATAAATATAGGGCGCAAAAGAGGTCAGTCAAGGGACAAACTAGATAAAATGTTAGAAGAAATCGTAGAGAATTTCTACCGCGTTCCAGACGGTAAGGGTGCACCGTCGACATATTTGTAAGTCGCACGGATTTTGTGTGTTCAATCCGAGGCGAGTTCCTAAGAAGAAATATAAGAAGAAAAGTGAAAAGGAAGCAAAATAGGAACAAGAGAAGCCACTGAAGACTGCCTGAAGACTGACCTCTTGCCCGCAGTTTGGAAGAAAAGTGTGTTTTGTCTCTCTCACTCCCGCGTACGACAACAACATACAGGGGTTTGACAACAACATACAATAGGGTGACCGGCGCGTATTTAGTACGCGACGACGACGCGGCTGTTATCGGAGCTGCGCACACGGGTGAAGGGTGCGCGAGGCGGACGCGACCAGCGCGGGTTTGGGAGTTACGCCCCGGGCCCACCGCGTTCGTCACCCCGGGGATCCTTTCCCCGGCCGGACCCGCTGAAACGGGAGCTGGCCGCAACATACATACATATAATCACGCCTTTATCCCTTACGGGGTAGGCAGAGCACTAAGGGCCGATAGAACCACATGGTGTCACTTCTGACCAATTTTTAGGATATAGTTGAGATGTACAAGTTCGGTTAGTTAGTAGTGACAGGTGGTCAGCCCATCGCCTACAAAACACCAAGACCCTCTTGTCCCTCTACTGACTTGTACAGTATGAGAAGAGAAGCAGCTGTGGTATTAACAATTAACAAGAATATGATTTTTTTTATCATGTAACTATAGAAATTATTTATTAGAAATAAAATTACTTCCTGTGGCTACATTACGATTTTTATATATCATTGTTATGTTGTAAAATAAATAAAGATGGTTTAATTGTAAAATATCATATGGAATTATTTCAAGTTATATTTTTGTTAACATTGTTATATTTTGTTTATACTTGTTGTGTTAAGTTGTTTATTTCTCTTTTCCTCTGGTGTTGGTTAATATTTTGTTTCTTTTTCACGCTCTGTTGATTTGCTCCATTTTTCCTATCCTATTTCGTATTCTTTATACACAACGTTGTATACTTTAACGCACCTAATCTACTGACAGACAAGTTCTACAATACAGGGTGTAACAGAAGGGGTATGTTAACACGTTCGCTTACGGCAGATTTTCTTTGCATGCCGATATCAGCTAAACGCCTAGTGGCCTAGTAAATGAGTCGGTGCCACCTCTAGAAAATCCACTATAGTAAAACTATCTACATAGACCCAAACTCACATGTTTATGTTTCAAGAGTATATGAACATTCCTGAATTATTTAGCAATATCTGCATAAACATGCTATTTCGAATCTCAAATTTTGTGAATAGGTTCCCTGTTGATGAATGAAGAGTTACAAGTGATCCAAAAAGCAGCAACGTGTCACACAATAACCAATATTAGCCCATTTAATTAGTCACAGGATCGCCATTACATTTGGCGCGGAGAGCAAAGATAACCAAATCAAAAATACATTTCCTGCGAGTAATAACACTGTCGTATAGCTCAACACAATGGTACTTGTTCAGCATTTCAGTATTTGCCTGGCTGTCACCCACACCCTGTATACGTTGTTTCACAAGGGGTATGTGAGGCGAAAAACTACAATAAACCTAATTCTAATAATAAAAAACCACACAGCCCACTATAAAACAACCTATCGCGCCTATCCACAAAATTGTGAGGCTTGAAATCGCATGTTTATCTATTTATTAGGTACACCTTGTACACCAAAACATCATGTTGGAATTCCAAAAGCATATAGCTATCCTAATTCCAACCAACGGGCAAATCCCCAGAGCATGCGCGGGACACGCGTGAACAGACCCCAATTCTCTCTGCAGCGGATTTCGTCCACCACAACTATGTGGCCATGGAGGCCTACCTGCAACACGTCCACGAAGCCTGCCCCAATATAACCAGGCTGTACAGTATCGGCAAGTCGGTGGAGGAACGGGAGCTCTACGTCTTGGAGATGACTGAGAACCCTGGCAAGCATTTGGCTGGTATGTATTTTGATATTGCCATAGATAAGTATTGAGTGATCACCATTAATAACCTACTGCAGTCCATTGCTGGACGTAGGCCTCTCAGAGGACGCCACAAGGCTCTCGTTTCGATATCCAGTCAATATTATTGATTGATAGCTAAACAAAAATAGACGACTGCTTGGTGTAGTAGGTAGTGGCCCTGCTCGCACCGTATGTCCTGGGTTCGAATCCCGGTAAGTGCAAACGTTGATATGATGAAAATTACCACAACATATTATTTTACTTATACTTTTGTGCTGATGCGGGGCTTCACTAGAATACATCAGCTGCATCTCCTTCAGTGCATGTCGTAAGAGTCGACTAAGGAACTCTGGCATTCTCTCATACAATAAGCTAGCAACTTGACACTGACAATTTACATCTGTCCCCGCTATGCTGAACGTGGCAGTGAGATCTCCCATGTATGTGTAGGTATTATTTATTTATTTATTTGTAACGTAACGATCAGTTTTTTCTATCGAACCAAACCTGGGAAACGAAAAAAAAAAAGTATTTAGTTTTTTATTGCAAGCAATGTAGTCGATTGACAAATGTACCTACAAAACTAACATTTTTAAATATTAATTTAGTTAATTTAAATGTTTGTTAACTGTTTCCAGATGGATTTATTTTTAAAAAATGCTGATATTCATGTAACTTTGGACCTCAATATCTTGAAAACCCGTGGTTTCCCAAGGGTGCTTCCATAGAAAAAAATGATCGTGATGTTACAAAGAATACGAGGTATTAAAGGAACAAAGTTGTCTTATTACACCCAGTATAATAAAAATGTAACGGATCGCTGTCTGTACATGGAAGATATATAAGAATAAATATTATAGAATACCTTTATCAACGCAATAGTACCCAAAACAATGATTTTTGCAATTTTGTCTGTTTGTCGGTTTGTCTGTGCGTTTGTGCACGCAAATTTTATCCCACTACGTCCACTAGTAACATAATATGTTTACAGGCAAACCCGAGTTCAAGTACGTAGCAAACATGCACGGAAACGAGGTTCTGGGAAGAGAACTTCTACTTCTCTTATCGAAATACCTCTGCGAGGAGTATAAGAGAGGAGATGAGAGAGTGAGAACACTGCTACACACTACCAGAGTCCATCTATTACCGAGTATGAATCCCGATGGATATGAGAAGGCTATTCTTAGTAAGTAGCAATTTTTATGGGTGATTCTGGTTATCTAACTTGGGGTTCTTATTTGATCAGATAAGACCAAAGTGACAGTTTCGAAGTGTCCGAAATTGAAGTGGCAGTGGGCTGGTCACATCTGTCGTAGATGGACAGTGGAGTAAGCAGGTTTTCAAATGTAGACTGCGCCACGGCAAACGTAGCCCTGGGCGCCCTCTGGTCAGATGGTTTGAAGAGGGCGACTGATTAGTGAAAACGGGAGATTGAGTCCTGGGGGAGGCCTACGTCCATCAGTGGACTGCAATTGGCTGATATGTAATATGATCCGATAAAATAAATAAATACACAATTCCATCAATTTAGAAGTAAGTCTACGAAATCACCACATTTTATTTACCTACACATGACTACTGAATGAATCTGTCGCCTCAAATGGCCCTGCCTGCTGAGCTAAAGGTTCTGGGTTCGAATCCCAGACGTGCATATATTGCGATTACCTTTGATATTTATCAATTTGAGTTTGTTTCTGAGTCATATGATTTTATATTTCTACCTACCTATGCCTAAACCTTTGTATGTTTGTATACATATACGATGCTTAGTACCTACGACCCAAGACCTTTGGGGTTCTTTCTGGGGCTAGATGTGTAATAAATATTTTTCATCTATGTTTCATGACCTCTTGTTGTTATTTACATGCATTCTTAAAGGTATCGTGCGAGCACAGGTAAAATATCTATAATATTGTTGTGTAAAATCTTTTTTTATTAAATTTATTTTTCATTTTTTTAAGTTGTATACAAGTAGTTAGTTTGTAAATCATTCTGAACTTTATGTTTCATTTTGTTAAGTTATGCCATATTGAATAAACTATTGATCAAATATTAATAAAACTTTATGGGAAGAATTTTTTTTTCTCTGCATATAATTTAAGGACCTTTATATTTGCGAATGTTTATAATGAAGTAACTAATGTTATTTAATTGTTTATAACAGTCAAGTCACATCATAAAAAGAGGCACCGGAAAAAGAATCTGCTGGGTATTCCATTTTTTGTTGTAACTATTTCTCTTCTAATTTTCTCAGTGTATATTCTAATATAACGAAATTAAGTTAAGCCTTCTCCGATATAATTTTGAATAACACAATCCAGGTCAATTATATTCTTGTGCTGATACGGGGCTTCACTAGAATACATCGGCTGCATCTCTCTTTTTTTTACAATTAGCTAGGCAAACATGTTGTACTGCTCGGGAAATACATCGGTAGGAAGTGCATTCCACTCCTTAGCCCTTCGCATTACAAACGAGTTAGCATAACGTTTGGTGCGGATGGGTGGGATATCAACAACATAAGGGTGATACGCTAGTCTGCGTCTAGTATCCCGATGGTGAAAAGGGGCTGGTGGAACTGTATTGTGAAGTTCCCACGCAGTAAGATGTCGTAAGAGTCGGCTAAGAAAGTCATGGGCGTTCCCTCAGTGATGATGAGATCTTAACATCTGTCCCTCCCTCTGTGCTAAACATTGCTGTGGGACCTCTTTTATAATTCTGCAGTTCTGGCTACATCTTTACTATGGTTCAATGTGATAAAATTAACTAAACAATAAAATAAAAAATAATTAATTTTCAGACGATTACAGTAGCTCCATCGGTCGAGCCAACGCACACAACGTGGATCTGAACAGAAACTTCCCGGATCAATTCGGCTCTAATGGCGTAAGTATAACATAAGAAAATATAATCATGAAATAATATAAAACAAAAGTAGCTTCAGGCTGTCTATTCCTATGTATGCTTATATCTTTAAAACTACGTAACGGATTTTGATGCGGGTTTTTTAAATAAATAGATGTGACAAAAGAGGAAGGTTTATCTGTATAACTGGAGTCCCCGTACGTACTTGTATGAAATATATTCAGTGGTACAGGCCCGTGACAGGGTTTGAACCATGGGGAAGAAATAAAAGAGGAGTAGTGACTAAGTATATTTTCACACAAAAATAGTGTGCCGCGGAGCGGGGGTGAAGTATGGGACGAGGGGAGCATTGAACACTGTAGCCCTGCCCATTTACATAGAAACCACCTTGTAGTGACTAGTCAAACTACTTGCTCATTATCAATATGGTTTAAGATTGTTTTACTAGTGCAATTTTTCATTGCTAGATGGCAATATTATACTACGTTTTAGTAAAAAAAAGTAGCCTGATAAAAGCGCTAGTGTCTTTGTAATTTTAATACGGTTACATCTCGGAGCACAAGCATGTGGTTACAGCTACTGCGTTACACTGGCGCTGAAGCTCCGCCCCTATCATGACGTCATGGCCTCACGATTGCAACACGACTCAGTTCATAGTCCCACCGCCTCTTTTATACCTTCTTCATGGTTTGAACCTACGCTTTCTGACTAAAAGGCGCACGTCTTAACTGCTATCACCGCAAGACCGGCCCCCTGATTACGTAACTTGCAATAGCAGATTCGATATCAATCAATAGCAATGCGATAGCGAAAATTGAGAATGTGTGTGTGCCTGGGCGAGGTGCGGGACGCAGGAGGACGCCGAACGGTCGTTGCGCGCACGCACACACACACGGGATTATCGCCATCGCGCTGCTTCAGCTTTGCTATTGCAAATTAGGTAATCAGGGGGCGGATCTCCACTTGCTACGGTCGTCCCTGACACACCTCTTTCGCTACATCTACGTTCATGATAATCTTATTTTTTATTGTACACATAATATTTAGTTATTATTCTTCGTCGACCGCGTGGTACCGGCAGAGTAGAATTCCTACCACCCCATGTCTGCCCGTGGGTATCGTACGAGGTGATTAAGGGTTCCCGGGAGGTGGGCAGCAGCGCCTTCCGTGTTGACAACATAGTCCAAAATACAAACTGCGGTCACCAACCCGTCTACCCAGCGTGGTGACTATGGGCATATACCCCTCATGGCAGTCTTGGGGCGTGCCCTGGGGGAGGCCTACGTCCAGCAGTGGACTGCAATAGGCTGATGATGATGATGATTCTTCGTCGGTTTAGAGTACTCTTAACCTTTCTAGAATTTCACCAATTTGATCGGTGAAAATCCGGCGAGGTCTTCCCCTTCCAACTCATCCATCCACTCTTATGTTACACTTTGTATTTTATAAAATTATTAATAAAGAAAATGGAAAAAATTCTTCACCCGAGTGGGAATCGAACCCACGACCACTGCAAACCGTGCCAGCCGCTATAACCACTAAGCCACCGGGTCAATTACTCGGATGACGAACTTTACTTTGTATTTTTGTAATATTGAATTGACAGGAAAACGACACTCCCGAGCCAGAAACCCGCGCAGTAATGGAGTGGTCTCAATCGATCCCGTTCGTGTTATCTGCCAACTTGCACGGCGGCGCGCTGGTAGCTAACTACCCGTACGACGGCACACCGGACCGGCAGACGGCGACGTATACCGCGCCGGATAACGACATGTTTGTGCATCTGGCGCATGTCTACTCTGACGTAAGTGTTTCGTGTTACAACTAAGTAAGTGATATTAAAATCACTTACTTTTCACTGTCTTCGTTTCTACCTAACGTTTCTGACAACGGACCGGCCGTGTTTTTTTACGGATTCACGGTGGTGTATGTACCTGTGGTAAGGTAGTCTTCAAAGTTGGGTGCGCAGGTTCATTTTTTATGTAAAATTATTTTAAAACTATGGGCATCACCCCACCACCTGCATAATTTGCAACTTTTGTTTTGTGACCTTTCTGTATAGAGCGTTTATGGGCAAGTCTAAAATTGTGATTTTGAAATTGTTATATCTCAAGAAGTTTTCAAGCTAGCGAAGCGAATGTGTTTACTTATTGTGTGATCTTTCGATATAAATACAAATAAAAATACAGTCATCCCTTTTCGCCGTCGTCGCATTGCTATCGCTCTGCTTATGCAAGTTGCGTAATTAGTCTACATGTCTATTATGTTTCAGGCTCACCTAAAAATGCACTTGGGCCGTCCTTGTAAGAACGCATTAAAAGAACGCTTCCCGGAAGGTATCACTAATGGAGCTCATTGGTAAGCTGCTTTATATTCGTCTTTAGGCGACCATAACTGTGGGGTAAGCACGAACCTTTTTACGTGGCGTAACGCTAGCGACTCGCTAACAAAATCTATGTGATTTGACAGTTGGACGTTAGCGTTACGGACTATCGAGAGGTTTGTGCTTACCCCTCTGTTTATTAGTTTCACGTGGTGGCCGTAATGCCTCGAAACGCTTAATACACAAAAAAATATATTTCTTTGGCATTTGAGCTTGAGAATTTTAAAAAGTAAATACATACACACATATGTACAAGTTCGGTTAGTAGTGTCTGTGGTCAGCCCATCGCCTACAAAACACCAAGACCCTCTTGTCCCTCTACTGACTTGTACAGTATGCCCGGGAAGAGAAGCAGCTGTAGTATTATACGTTTTTTTTAACTCCCAGAGCAACATAGAAGAAGGAGTAAATGATTTTAATAATCACCTGTGCAGATGCGGGGCGTCACTAGAATACATCAGCTGCATCTCCTTCCGTGCATGTCGTTAGTGTCGACTAAGGTATAGGCATTCTCTCAGGCGACAAGCTAGCAACTAGTCACTGATCATTAACATCTGTCCGCGATATGCTAAACGTGTCTGTGGGATCTGACTTGTGATCCTGCGGTATTGGCTGCACCATTTCGGTAACACAGCCGTGTTTATATATGTTTATAACATAGTATAAAATAGAGTCGCTTCTCGCTGTCTGTCTGTCCTTAACATAGTATAAAATAGAGTCGCTTCTCGCTGTCTGTCTGTCCTTATACAGGGTGATTTTTGGTCGTCAACGTTCCCGAAAATTCCGGAATCTCCTCATCATCACGATCATTTTTCTCCATGGAAGCATACCTGGGAAGTGTCTGGTTCCCAAGATATTAGGGTCCAAAGTTGAGTAAATAGACTGCGTTTTTCTGCATAAATGCACATAGACGCGCGTGGCAAGATATTTTCAAGATAAATAATTAATATCTGTCTATGAAAAAACTAGCATAAACACTAGACACTATAAATTTTACCCGATCAAGAAATTTTAAAAAAATCCAAAAAATTTACATCTTTTCCCAACATTTTTTTTTGGCGTAAACTTACTTAATTTGATGTATAGAGTACGTACCCTTCGTTAAGGGTGGCAACGAAAAAACATCCTGTATATGCTTAGATATTTTAAACTACGCAGCGGATTTCTATGCGGTTTATCGAAATAGATAGTGATTCAAGAGGAAGGTTTATATGTATATAGCTAGGGACCCGCCCCGGCTTTGCACGGGTGCAATGACCCCTCACGCACACGAAGTCGTGGGCGGTCGCTGGTTGTAACATAACATAGAATCCCTTTCATTCCCTTTGATTATGATCAAGGATTATGAGGATATGTCCTGATACCTATAGAAGGGTAGGATGGGGAAGCCCTTTTCGGACTTTCACCGATCATATTGGTGAAATTCTAATGAAAGGTCAGGTCAAGAGTACCCTAAACCAACGAGCGTGCATGAAGAATATCATTTTATTTTAATTTTAAATATTCACACACTACACAACACATTAACCTAGTCCCACATTAAGATCCTTAAGGTCTTGTGTCGTGGGTACTAAGCAACGGTATATAAATACATAGATAAGTATAGAAACATCCATGACTCGGAAACAAACATCGATATTCATCATATCAATGTTTGCACCTACCGGGATTCGAACCCAGGACCTATGGCGTCGCAGGCAGGGTCACTACCTACTAGACCAATCGGCTATCATGAAAGTAGATGAAGCGAAAGAGGTGTGTCAGGATCGTAGCAAATGGAGATCCGTGATCTCTGCCTACCCCTCGGGGAAAGAGGCGTGATTTCTTATGTGTGTATATGATTCAGGTACGTACTAACAGGCGGTATGCAGGATTGGAACTACCTTCATACAAACGATATGGAACTAACTTTGGAGCTTGGTTGTCACAAGTTCCCGCCGGCGTCTGACCTGCCTCAATACTGGGAGGATAATAGGGAGGCGCTCATCAAGTATATTGAACAGGTAGGTGGATAACAGGTTAGTGATTAACAGGTAGATGAGTAATAAGTAGGTGAATAACAGGTAGGTAAATAACAGGTAGGTAACCAAACTGCCACAATACTGGGGGTTTCCCTATCTCATCAAGTATATTGAACAGATAGGTGAATAACAGGTTAGTGATTAACAGGTAGACGAGTAACAGGTAGGTGAATAACAGGAAGGTAAGCAACCTGCCACAATACTGGGGGTCTCCCTATCTCATCAAGTATATTGAAAAGGTAGGTGCATAAGTATCCAATGTTTAGACGAGGCTCTGACGCTAAATAGCTAATAAAACTTATTTAGAATGGCACGGTAACATTTCCTATTAGAGTGAAAACTGGGTGTGCAATTTGCACACTTCTGCCCAACCTCTTTAGGGGATAATGGGCGTGACTATAATATGTTTGTTAAGACGCAAATTGATAAAACTATTTTATAAAATACACTAAAAATAACGGGAGATCAAGCCTAGTGGCGTACTCTAGGGGAGGCCTATGTTCAGCAGTGGAGTGCAACAGGCTGATGATATGGAATCATATAAATCATCATAAAAATACCCTAATATAGATATGTAGCTGAATTTCATCCACGTTGCGACATATATTTATAGCCTTGCCCTTAACTCTTTTGTTATTTTCTATATATGTTTTTACTCGTATATACAAAGAATTATCTAACCACCCCCCATTTACCAGGTCCACATGGGCGTCCACGGCTTCGTGCACAGCACAATCGGGCACGCGCTGGCCGA
Source organism: Carposina sasakii (assembly GCA_014607495.2). Taxonomy (NCBI): domain Eukaryota; kingdom Metazoa; phylum Arthropoda; class Insecta; order Lepidoptera; family Carposinidae; genus Carposina; species Carposina sasakii. The sequence goes on from CP053169.1 coordinate 9,139,033, forward strand.
CGCCACGCTGTCCGTGTCGGGACTGCGGCATCCGGCCCGCACGGGACCAACCGGGGACTACTGGCGCCCGCTGCTGCCCGGGCAGTACCAGATCACTGCGGGCAAAGACGGGTGAGTAGGGTCTCTGAGACCCGATGTGATCCTGTTAGGTTTCTTTCACCGCACCGGAAAACTAGGCCGCTACTGCATGGTCGGTACCAAATCAGCTGTGGTGAGGACGGTAGAATGTATTTTCGGGCCTCTCAGACCGGTGGCCACTGTCATGGGCCTAAGAATCACAGAGTTCAGTAAGTCAATTATTATAAACAGTGCCTTGTATGTTGATGGCTACTCTTTATAATAGTAACTCATAGATTGTTTAAAATGTTTTTTTTTTCCAGTTACGAGAGTATAACCGAGAACGTAACAGTTCCGGAGTCAGGTTCGATCAGCCTCAACTTTACGCTGATGGCTGCCGATCCTCAACACTGGTCCTCGGCATATGACTTCCGGTAAGTTTGGTAGATGCTATGAGTACAACTGTACATGTTTCTTTATACTTCGCACAACTAACAATTTTATTATTAATATAATCATAATTACGAGTAACTAGCGCGTAACTATCGAGTAACTAATCATAACCTTTATAAATAACAATATTTACAATAAACTCGTGTTACTTAACGTCTCTGCTGTTAATACGCATTGTGTAAGGGCGAACTGGCCTCTTTACTATGATATATAGTTTTTGGAATCTTTTTTTTTTTTTAAACTCGATTAGGATTCATTTTAATTTAAGTTTAAGCCCAGTGTATCCATTTTTGGCATATTATTATGATCTCATTATTATTCTGAACAAATATGTTATGCTATGTTTCTCTATCTCCCCCTATATGATTTTAAAGCATATTTACGGATTATTTAATGTATTTGTGTTTGAAAATTCAAAATCCGTCCATTTACGAGTATGTCAAACTTTATAATGATTGTGCTATTTTAACATTAGGCTGAAAGTCATAATCGAATCTCAATTTATACAATTGAGTGTTATTAAGTTTGTCAGAAAAAAGGCATTGTTTCAAATATCCGTCCTTTTATGATCTTCTTACTTATTGTACTATACTCTGATTTTTAATTCCGTAAAATTCTGACAGCTGTCACTTTTTGACATATCAGAGATTACAAACCTTTTTGGCCGGGTGCATCTTTTTTACAATACGCATCGAAAAAAAGTACTTTTTAGGTTAAGTATGGGCGGTTTGTTTACAGAAATTGTCTTGTTTCATTTGCCATGCTGTAAACAACTCAGTCTGCACATTTTAAATGTGCATGTGAATAAAAAATCAGAGTATAATAACATTAGAAGGAAGTTCCTTAAAAACTAGAGAGCTCTCTTTCTTACGTGTCTTTATATTTTTATACTTTTATTTTTAATTTACTAGTATACGCTTTATGTACAATCGCGTCGGATCTTTGTGTCTTTATAGATATGTGTAACAAAAAGGTATTTATTATGAATTATACTCGTGCTTCGTCCTCGTAGATTTAGTAAGGAAGTTTTATATTGATCACAATGTAGTAACGCATATGTGTTACAACTTCAGCATTAGTTGAGAATAATTGCCACTTTTAGTGTAGGCAATATTGTTTTTTTTTTTTTTTTTTTTTTTTTTTTTTTTTTTTTTTTTTTTTTTTTCCCCGCCTTTTTTACTCCTACCTGCTATGGGAACCTATCGCTTGGTCCTCATTCGCAGTTTAGTGCTCAACCACTTCACACCTCGCGTAGTTCTGTAATTTCACACTAAATAATCATGCCGAAACGCGGCAGTGATTGTAACCTAGAATTCATAGCGAGTAAACTACGCAAACTTGAGAAACAAGTAAAACGTTCACGTCGTGAAAAACGTAACTGCTTCCAATTAAGTTCTTCATCGTCTTCATCAAGCAAATCAGGATCAAATTCGTCGAGGGAATCCTCCCCTAATCTACCGGAAAACCAAAATTGTAAGTACCCACATAAATACAATGTTACAAATTAAATGCTACGTTAGCGTTGATTTGCACCAGGGCTGTCTGAGGGACTGACCCGCCGCAACCAACCTACGACTAATAATGTATTATGCATCAGAGTAACCTGTGGGGTTATTTCGCCGCATATAAAACATTACAGTCAAGCACTATAATGCATCAGAATAGTCTGTGGGACTAATTCGCCGCATTGAAATTGCAACTACGAAATGCTATAAATACATCAGACTAGTTTTTGGGATTAGATCGCCGTATATAATAGCTGTTGTAGTACTTATATAATTTAAATGCACGAGGGTAGTCCGAGTGACTACCTGCCGCATTTAAATATTAATGTAATACAATGTGTATTACACATACCTCATTGTAAATCGTTCGGAGATAATCCAAGCGATCTACTACCGCATAAAAATACTGGCACTTATTTACTTAAAAGTTAAACGCATTGGTATAACCTGAGTGACTACCTACCGCGTACTACAGTAATTAACTTATGTACAATATTAATTGTACACGGTTATCTAGTCTGTTCGAAAATTGCGACTAGTATTCATTTTGTATTTGGCACACGTATGAATGAAACATAATGGTCATTTTTATTCCAGGCCAGGAACAGACCAGTATTCCCAGTCCACATGTTGACGAAATTTTGTCAGACCCTCAAGCGGAGACAAATCCCGTACCGATAGTTGTGGCGCCTAATGGTGAACCTACAGATCGGTCCGAAGATCACATTGACCCAGCAGGAGACAAAAAATTGCAAGACATTGATATCCTAGAGGTACTAGGAGTTGACCCATCAGTGACCATAGAATATGGACCTGATATTCATAAAGATGTAGCAACTAGACTATCCCATATCGCCATCTCTGGCTTAAGTAAAGAGTCTCACAAAGAATTAATCAAGAAGCTACTAATACCAGGCAACTGCACAAATATAGCAGCGCCACAACTAAATCCAGAAATCAAGGCGGCCTTAACAGAGCAAGTACTTAAACGTGATAAAGCTATTGAAAGTCGACAAAAGATGATTGCAGCTGGCATCTCATTATTGGGAAAAATAATATCAGATCTTCTCACATCTAAAGAGAAGAATAACGACCTGATAAAAGATCTCATGGAAGTAAGTCGCATTTTCTGTGACGTTCAGCATTCAGAGTCTGATGCTAGGCGTAACTTCGCCCTTTATTCGGTTAAAAAGGAGTTAAAAGATCAGTTGTCGACGACAAAGATCGACAAGTTCCTGTTTGGAAATAATCTGACAGATACACTTAAGGCCGCAAAAGCAGTATCTAAATCAAGTTCTGATCTAAAAGTTGACCCACCGAAAAATCCCAAAACACCTATGAGTGTGCCATCTACATCTAACAGCAAAAATTTAAACTGGAAGGCGCGGACCCCGGCTCGCAGGCAGCCGCCGGGCCCGCCGCAGCGCCCCCAGCCGCCTGCTACGCAGAGCGTGCCGCCGCGCGGCAACTCATCGAGGACCTACGCGCAGCCGACGAAGCAAACCCGCCGCCGTTAGACCAGGTTCGCTATGCTGGCAGACTTGCTCATTTTTATGATAAATGGTTGTCTATAACGCGTGATCGTAACATACTTTCATGGGTAAAAGGCTACCAGATTAAATTTGACCGTCCAGTTCAACAAACTACTCCACCATCAGTTAATTTTACAGATTCTGAAATCTATCATCTATCTATTGCTATTAATAACTTATTATCCATTGGGGCTATTTCTGAATGTGAACCTTGCCTCGATCAATATATTTCACGGGCATTTTTAGCGTCCAAACCTAATGGCAAGATGAGACTTATTTTAAACTTAAAAGGCCTCAATAAATTCATAAATACCCAACATTTCAAGCTAGAGGACATTCGTACTGTCATTAAACTTATCTCTAATGAAGATTATATTGCAACGTTAGATTTAAAAGACGCGTATTTCCTAATTAATGTCCATCCTAATTCACGGAAATACCTTAGATTTAGTGTAAATGAAAAGATGTACGAATTTAACGTACTTCCTTTTGGAATTTGCACTGCACCTCTCATCTTCACTAAAATACTGAAGCCCGTTATGAGTCTGTTACGGTCATGTGGATTCATATCGTCAATATATTTGGACGACCTATTCCTAAGTGGAAGTACCTATAAAGACTGTCTAGATAATGTAAAAACAACAAAACATTTGTTGAAGGCCTTAGGTTTTGTAATTAATGAAGAAAAATGTACGAAAATTCCTTCAAAGACTTGTAAATATTTAGGATATATAGTAGATACACATAAATGGCAAATTAGTTTACCTCCTGAAAAAAGACGTCGAATTCAATTAGAACTTGAAACTCTGAAGTCGTCAAAACGCTTCACAGTTCGTAAATTCGCACAGGTCATAGGTCTGCTAACCTCAGCTTGTCCTGCTATTGAGTATGGATGGCTTTACACTAAACAGTTAGAACGCTGTAAGTTCCTACAATTACAAGGAAATAACAATTTCGACAAATATATGAGTCTACCAAGTGTCCTATTACCTGACATAAACTGGTGGTTAAAGGTCATTCAATATTCAGTTCACAGAATAAAGAATGACAATTTTGCAGTAGAGATTTATTCTGACGCCTCAACAACGGGGTGGGGCGCGGCCTGTAATAACCAAACGGCCAGCGGCCAGTGGTCTGATAATGAAACTCTAATGCATATTAACCAATTAGAGCTTTTGGCATGCTTTTATGCTCTTAAAATATTTGCTAAGCAATACTTTGACTGCCAGGTTTTGCTCAGGACCGATAATACTACTGCCGCATGTTACATTAATCGGATGGGTGGTATTCAATACCCTCACCTGGACAAAGTAACTAGAGATATATGGCAGTGGTGCGAAGACCGAAAGATAATTGTTGTTGCTTCTTACATACGGTCTAGCGAAAACGTTGTCGCCGATAGAGAATCTAGAAAAAACCATTCAGATACCGAATGGGAAATGTCCACTTCTGGTTACCAATTAATTTTAGATAATTTTCACCTAGCCACTCAAATAGATTTATTTGCCACGCGAATTAATAAGAAATGTGACATCTTCGCTTCTTGGCACAGAGACCCAGAAGCATTAGTAGTCGACGCATTCACGTTGGACTGGTCCAAATGGACATTTTACGCTTTTCCTCCAGTAGCCATGGTACTAAAAACGTTAAGAAAAATCATATTCGACCAAGCCGAAGGTATCGTGGTCGTACCTAACTGGCCCACTCAGCCATGGTACCCATTGTTCCTGTAGTTACTTCGCTCGAAAACGCTCACATTAGACTCTAATTACGTGCTTATATCTTCTTCCAGCAACCGGAACATTCAAGCACACACTACCCTGGTTGCCGGAATATTGTCAGGACGGCGTTACTCCAGCGATGTGTCCCGCCTTCTGCCTTAGATATTCTTCTAGCATCGTTATCAAACAATACTATAAAGCAGTACGATGTATGCTTAAAGCGTTGGTTCCTTTTTTGCCTTGATAAAGGTTTAGATATATACAAGGCATCTATTCCAATTATCATAGAATTTTTAACAAAAATATTTTACGTTGGTGGTCAGTACAATACCATCAATAGCTATAGATCGGCATTATCGCTAGTAATAGGTGATATATCCGATGATGATCGTATAAAAAGGTTTTGTAAAGGAGTATACAAATTAAGACCACCCTTGCCACGATACAACGTAACATGGGATGCAGGTATTGTTCTCAATAACCTGGCATCCTTATTTCCCAATGAAAGTCTTAACCTAGAAAATTTATCTAAAAAATGTGTCACTTTATTGGCCCTAGTAACAGCACACCGCGTGCAAACACTAGCACATATTAATATTAATAATATAATAAGTCAAAATAATCAGATTATAATTAAAATACCCGATCTAATCAAAACATCTAAACCTGGTACAAAACAACCGGTTTTATACTTACCTTTTTTCGAAAATAGACCCGAAATATGTCCTGCAAAAACCCTTATTGCCTATATGGAAAAAACTGTAGATTTGCGTAAATCAGAACAACTCTTCATAAGTGTTCGCAAACCATACAACTCTATAGGGGCCCAGACAATCAATCGATGAATTAAATGCATTCTGAAAGATAGTGGAATTGACGTGTCCATATTCTCCACGCATAGTACACGCCATGCCTCAACATCAATGGCACATAAGCTAGGAGTTAACCTAGATGTCATAAGACAAACAGCTGGATGGAGCGGAAATTCCACTACTTTCGCAAAATTTTATAATTGGCCTATCATTAATAACGACTGTACAGTATTAGCAGAAACACTATGTACACTTTGATTGAACATTGATTTATTAACCATTTATACAGTGATTATTGTGTTACAATATTAATATACGAGTAGTTCATTGCTAACAATATTTTTCATTGAAGATCTTTCCTACGCTCTAAACATCTACATTGTGATCAATATAAAACTTCCTTACTAATCTTGAGGACGAAGCACGAGTATAATTAATGATTAAACGAACTTACCTGTACGTGAAGTTCTATCATAATTATACGAAGTGCTTCGTCCGAAGAGATTAGTAACACCCACCCACCCTAAATACCCATAAGGCTACGGAAACATCTAAAATATCTAAACTAAATGAGGACCAAGCGATAGGTTCCCATAGCAGGTAGGAGTAAAAAAGGCGGGAAAAAGAAAAAAAAAAAAAACAATATTGCCTACACTAAAAGTGGCAATTATTCTCAACTAATGCTGAAGTGGTAACACATATGCGTTACTACATTGTGATCAATATAAAACTTCCTTACTAATCTCTTCGGACGAAGCACTTCGTATAATTATGATAGAACTTCACGTACAGGTAAGTTCGTTTAATCATTAAATATGCTATGAAAATAGCCAACTGTAGAGCCTATCCACAAAATGTGAGACTGGAAAACACGTTTTTTTTAAATACTGTATATGAACGAACATTCCTCAGTTGTTTAGGAATTTGCCACACTCTGCCATAAACACAGTGACGTGATTGCAACGTGGGGGTATTTGGGAAAAATATAGAAAGTATTATTCTATTCAAATCCATAATGTTAAATTTTTCACAAGTACCCTCATCGCGGGTATGTATGGTACGTCTCGCTCGGTGGATAGTAGGTATATTAAATTGTAATGTTAGATTCAGGATAAGTAGGTGTGTTGTAGCTTTTTATTTATAGTTTTGGGTTTATTTGTGCTTGAAGAGGGATGACGGCAGTGTTCAGAAAAACCAGTAATGGTTTATGTAAACACTGTTGGCACGAACTATTGTGAGTTATGTAGAAATAAAAAAAAATAAAGGTAGACGCGGGGTCTCATAATGAAATCTTTATAAAAAGTGGCACGAGTGAATCTACATGAACGTAATAACTGCATTAGACCAGATTTTTAAACTTGAATCTTATGTAGTCACCATAAGATTCGACTTTGCTTGTATCAATTTATGACAATAGACGCTCAGGCATACATTTGAGCAGCTATTTGTCGTCCCATTTTTTGAGCGCTGTCACTGAATCTAGTTATAATGAGGGATTTTCTGACAACTATTAGAAGTAAAAAAATTTAGTACAAATCACCTGGATAGATGGCGTGAGCGCATCACCTTCCCTAATCCCCCCCCCACCTCATCCCTCAACCAAAGACATCAATAGTTCCTAAGCACTATAGATAGACGAAGTAGACTATAGTGTGCTGTACACGTCCGACTAAAAATCGGTCCGCTAGGAAAAACAAAGATAAGCAGATATCTACCTAAGCATTGCTTGCGTCTCTGTTAAATTAAAGGTATCTATACTCTACTACACGAGGCTTAATAGTTATAAGTATCTGTAGCATTTAATAATATGGGATGGGATGAAAGGCATATCAGGAGTACGGAGAAGGACATAGACTACATTCTGTAGTTCACGCATATGAAGTCACGGGCAATAGTAGTCATTCATAAATTTAAGTTTGTTAAAAAAAATTAAGTAGTTACCTATCATCTCGTATTAAGATTATAATCTGATATTATTAACCCCATGGAGCAAAATCCAACTTGCTACCTGCTATGTCTCCTACTCGTATGCTACACCGTCTTTAGAAAACCGACCGGATGATTTATTGTCGGCTGTACACAGTCTGGGTGTGTAGCCAGCCTTAGTCATCAGTGCACAGTCTATTCACGGAACTATTACTATCCTTCAAGCTGGTAGAGGTGAGGTGGGGGGGATTTGGGTAGGTGATGCACTGACGCCATCTATTTTAACTTGTCAGAAAATCCGTCATTCATCTGTCTCAAATTTTGTGTATTAGGTTCTCTATTAGTGATTTTTATAGGATTTTGCTTAATATTTCCCTTTTCTTACACCCTTGCACATAACGACGTGTGGAACGAACCAACTAACAGCCACAAAGATCTTAGACTACTATAATCTTTTATATACTTGTAACTAATGTGTAATCAATAAATAATAAGCATGCATTCCGTGTTGTTGTCATTGCACTAACTGTCCGTTTGCACTAACATAGTTTTTATTAACCACTTCTTCTAAATTTCTTCTTGGATTCTTGGCTAACTTTGCATGTTTTTTTTTTTCGTGAGTCACGCTAAGTACATACAACAACGATAAAACTGAGTGATAGATATACGAATCCAATCCCATTTAGATATTTGTTTTCAAGTCGATATGTTGTGTTTCTATAGTGCCCGACAGTTGCACAGTTTATACATATGTAATGATATACATATAAGATTGGTGTTTGGGAAGTAATTTTCTCCGTATTTATGTGTCTTGTGTACAATAAAGACTGAGAATAAATTTTATCGTTGTTGCATATAGCGGGCATTATACGGGGTGTAACAGAAAGGACTTGTTAAGCAAAATGCTATAATAAAGTAAAATAGCCCTAACCTAACCCGTCCAAGATACTAGAAATCACTTTTTTTTCGATAAAATAAAAAATAAACTGAAGGGTAAGCACGAACCTTTTTACGCGGCGTAACGCTAGCAAAATCTAATATGTGATTTGACAGCGTTAGCGTTACGGACTATCGAGAGATTCATGCTTACCCCTCTGCTTATTTTATGTCGCAAATTTTGGGAACAGGTTCTTATTTAATATTTTCATAGTATTTTGCGAAATATACCCCTTTTGTTACACTCTCGATTCTAGCGACCAATTTCAATACTAAGGAACCACAGCTTAAGAAATAGTTGGACGTTTGGTAACAAGTCTCTTGCAGTACTTGTACTACTTTGTACCTTGTATGTGACTTACAACTTGTGTTCTGTGATAACGATATAAAAAAGCGCAGTGTCGCCATAGTAAGGTCTACAGCTTAGTAGATGGTCTGTAAGGAGTAAACACTGACAGGTAATTGCGAAGATTGTCTTCTTTTGAACGCGAAATGTTTGTGGTATTACGGCACTCATATTTCTGTCATGTAATTTTATAGTATGATTCATATTTACATTATTTAAAAATTTCATAGGTGTGTCATGTGTCAGAATTTACTTCCTTACAGGCCTACCACCTCCAAGGTTGCCTGTCCGAGCGAATAAACGAATAAATATTAACAATAGGATTGCAGGACTGCAGCTGAGTCGATATTTTACACAATTCAATTGGTTAAAGTTTCTCTATTTCTCCGCTCCGGTAGAGGAGCCTAATTCTCTGCACTTAAAAAAGCTATGATACTTGCAGTACTTTTATGTGTTCCACACTTAGATCGTACCCAAAATTTTACTAGTTGTGCGACCAGTGGGGTAAACACGAACCTTTTTACGCGGCGTAACGCTAGCGACTCGCTAGCAAAATCTATGTGATTTGACAGTTTGACGATAGAGTTACGGACTATCGAGAGGTTCGTGCTTACCCCTCTGGTAAGTTCGAATTAGTCACACTGTGACACAATAGTGCTCATCATATTGTTTGTTATAGTTGTATTACTTGTTCTATAACAAAATTATAACATTATCTGTTAACTATTGTGTTCTGTAAGTGTGTCTAAATAATAAAAAATATAACACTGCCAGCTTGACATTAGATTGTAATCCATTGCTTATTTACAATGAAAAATGCAACTCAATAATGAACAAACAAGAAATGGAATACTTATCTTTTTGATCTACTACAAACATTACCTCGTCTCTCAGCATTCTAGACAACGTGATAAATCGTCACTACACGCCATCTAGTGAGATTTACGCGCAACTTTCCGCGCTAGAAAACAAGTACCCCGCCATTGCTGAGTTCAAATCTGGAGACAGCCTTACTACTACCATCTTCCATGAACTACGGATGACAGACCAGGTATGGAAGGGTAATGACACAGTCTGAGTAGATAGAATATCATAGAATAGGTTTCTATTTGAAGATTAAACATACACAGATAATATGGTCGATTTTGATCGTTACACTTAAACCTAAACGTAAAACTAGTCCTATCTGTCCCTTTCTTTCTCAGCCATTTATGTTAAGAATGAAGAAAGACAGACCTGACTAAGGTTATGTTTACGTTTAAGTGTAAAATCGACCGTATTAGCAAGGGTATAAACTAGAAACTATAGAATGTTTGTTTTTATGTGTGTTTCAATGCACCGGGTAAACTACTGATCTAATTTGTCAGTCGATTAAGTTCACTGTTAACATAGGCCTCCCTGCATTTTTATTTATTCATTCCCTTGCGAGACATGGTATTTTCGCTCAGGGGTATGAATTTCAAACTTTATGTAAGCTAAAAAAAATATATAAATTTTCCCGAAGTTTTGTTTTGAACCCAGACTACTCGTGTTTTTTTCAAATTATCGAAAAAAATATTCACTTATTTATAGACTTCTTTGTGTAAAAAATAAGTTAAACAATTCAAAAACACTATTTATAAAATTTTTCTAGATGGGTTCACCAGAAGAGAACAAACTGCACATAGCACTGATAAGCAGTTTCTACGGATCCCAACCGTTAGGACAGGAGATGCTGCTAAACTTCGCGAGACACATAGCAACAGCTTACACCATCGGCGAGCCCGTACATAAAAGACTGCTCAAAAACACCGTCCTACATTTCATACCGAACATAGACAGTTTAGCCGAAAAAATACTCACGCACTTCGACGGCAAAGACAAGTGTAACGTGCAAGCGCTAGAAGAGGAATTTGGCAACAGTTTATACAATTACATTGCGAATAAAAACTTGAACCCACTCTCAAACTATACTCGCGAGAAGTCGTTCGTTAACTTGTTGAACTCAGAGAAATTCGATTTGGTGTTAGAGTTGTCGTCGGGCACGGAAGATGTCGCTTATCCGGAGAATTTGAGGAATATCTTCGAGGGTTTCGCTCAGAAATACCAGGATAGCAGGAAGCCGAGTAGCAGATACTACGATTGCTTGCCGTCGAACAATAATGTGGTACACGGTGACTTGATAGATATATTGCTGGATAGGTATAACGTACCGGTCGTGTCTGTGGGTCTGAGCTGCTGTAAAATGCCCGTGGAGGAGGAAATCGCGTGGGTCTGGAGGAATAACTTGCGCGGGATCATGGATTTCGTCGAAATGGCGAACACTGGTAAGGTTATTATTGGTAATATAACTCTAAGGGGTTAAACAAAAGCGAGCAATATAAACAGACATATTGCTAAACTTAGTTTTATATATCTCGAAATAGACAGGTTTTCCGTAATCTTGCAAGTAAAATCTTTCTATGCTGATGCGGGGCTTCACTAGAATACATCAGCTGCATGTCCTTCCGTGTATGCCGAAAGAGTCGACTAAGGGACTGGGGAGTTCTCTCTGACAATGAACAGTTAGTGAACATTTCCATAAATATTAATAAGAAAATGATTTTTTTTCACCCGAGTGAGATTTGAACTCACGACCACTCGCATTCCGTGCATCGTTCTAACCAACTGAGCTATCGGGTCACTTAACTCGGATGACAAATTTTACCATCTCTTTTATTTTTAACGTTATTTTTTTCATCCCAATAGCTATACACTAGCCAAATCTCGGCAAACATAGCTACATATTTTTTACATTGCTATCTGGCTCCGCTTTGCTAAACGTGGCTTTAGTATCTTCTTTATGATCAAGCAGTTTTTGGAACATATACAGAGTATATAATATGTATATAAAAATAGCTTTACTTCTCTACTCAGGTGTAACAGGCTACATAAAGAACGAGTCCGGACAGCCGATGCGCGACGCCACACTTATAGTGCTAGGTGTGGAGAGACAGTATCGCGTCAGCAGGAACCTGGCGCACTTCTCACTGATGTTGCCGCCAGGGGACTACCAGGTCATCGTGCGCTGCCATAACTATCTGGATCTGGTAAGATGGACTAACCGTTGACTGTGTTTTATAATAGGTATAAACCTATAAGTACCTCATTTTATTTAGAAGTAGAAAGAATCCGAAAGAACGAAATTAGGTTTTTTGTTAGGCACATTTTTGTGTTTTACTATCATCTATAGTTTCTAAAGAGTTTGATACTCAATTTAATAACTTCTACTCATAAAAAGTTTGCACGATAAGAAACCTAAAGAAGCAGATTTCGCAATCACTAAACCGAAGTTTTCGGTAGATATGTCAATATGAAAAAAGTCAACCGTCGCTCATATCTTACAGTACACTATGTGTGTGTTAATGTTTCTTAGATATTTAAATTCCTATTTTTTTTTAAAAAAAGTATAGTCTATGGTATTGTCAATACTCAAAAGAGGAAAAAAAATCACAACAATTTTTGAACGCAAATAAGGGGCGCTAGCGGTAAGCGGTTAACACCTTCGCTGCCGGCAGATTTTCTTAGCATGCATATGTGTATAAATCACACTAGGGACTATATTCCGCCTGCCCAGCGTGGTAACTATGGGCAAATACCCCCCATGGCAGTCTTGTGGCGTGCCCTGGGGGAGGCCTACGTCCAGCAGTGGACTGCAATAGGCTGATGATGATGATGATATGTGTATAACTCTATGGCTGACGTCATTAACGGTTATCTTACTCTTGTCCGCAGAAGTTCAACTGGCACATAGTAGAGGGCGTGCTAAAAGTGAAGGACATAGTCTTGCCCCGCGCGCGCACTGAGAAACTTCCCGGCGGCAAGTTCGTGCCGCAGCCGGGAGACAATCCGGACGCCGTTTACGTTACAGGTACGGTTTTAGTTATTTTTTCAGAGAATACCACCTTGTAGCGGAGCCACCTATCGGATCCAAGAGGGAACCACAATCCAATGAAAATCCTAGAACGGGATACGGAAGTTTCTCACAACAAAGATTGGAGTATATACATGGGCCAAAAGAACAACTAGTGGCCCGCCTCCTGGTTACGTAACTTGCAGTAGCAGAGCAGGCGAGGTGCGGGGCGTGGCCGGATGCCGAGCGCTCGTTGCGCGCACGCACACACGCTCTCAATTATCGCGATTTGCTATTGCAAGTTACGTAATCAAGGGGCCACAATATTAAATGTATATAGATAGGTCAGTGTAACGGTAATTACTTTATTTTTGTTCTCTTATATTATACTATATATATATATATATATATATATATATAGGTATACTAGTATATTTAGTACTAGTGGACGCCCGCGACTCCGTCCGCGTGGACTGCAGAATAAATAAAATGTCGATATTTATCGGGATAAAAACATTTTCCCGGAATAAAAATATATGCTAAGCGGGACCTGTCACAACATATTCCTAAAAACTGCATCGAAATCGGTTCAGCCGTTTCTGAGATTAGCGTGCACAAACATCGATCCGTTACAATTTTATTATATGTAAGATAAGAAGGCCAAGGTCGTGGGCGTCGGTTGGATGCAGGCTGCTTCCGACCGGTCGGAGTGGAGGTTGTTGGGGGAGGCCTATGTCCAACAGTGGACTTCTCAGGGCTGTAAATGATGATGGTGATGATGAAGATAAGAAGATACGAGTATATCATCATCACTGACAACTCCACTGCTGAACATAGGCCTCCCCCTACAATACAAAACAATATTTAGCAATACAATCAATATACCGACACAAAACGTTAATAACTGATTCTTATTACCCAGGCCTGGTATACGACCACAACGGTAACCCCCTAGACAAGTCCACCGTCACCATCCACACGCCTGACGGTAAAACCGCGGCGTCTAACGTCAGTGACGTTGACGGAGCGTTTATTATGACGTTACCGGTGACGTACATGGGCCGGGAGGTGACGGTCACCGCCGAGATGGACGGATATGTTGTTAGAGAGAGACACGTTACGGTGAGTTGGCTTTTAACGTAATTCATCATCATCATCATCAGCCTATTTCAGTCCACTGCTGGACGTAGGCCTCCCCCAGGGCACGCCACAAGACTGCCATGGGGGGTATTTGCCCATAGTCACCACGCTGGGCAGGCGGGTTGGTGACCGCAGTTTGTATTTTGGACTATGTTGTCAACACGGGAAGCGCTGCTGCCCACCTCCCGGGAACCCTTAATCGCCTCGTACGATACCCACGGGCAGACATGGGGTGGTACGAATTCTACTCTGCCGGCACCACGCGGCCAACTTGAATCTATTACTTATTACCAGAGGTCGGAATTAGGTAGAGTCATTTATGTACTTGCATCGAAATGTTGATATTAATGTGGACCTTCCCAGGATTTCTAATGGACAATCCCGTGTGGCCAACAATATTACAAATAAATAACAATAAAACCCTCAGAGATAGACAAATAAAACAAAGATAATTAACATAAAATGTTTATTAGTATTTAGGTACATTAGTTCACAATACAAATTATTAATAGTTTTAAGGAAATTCTCATACGCATACTTCAACTTTTTTATAAATACGAGCAAATACTTTTGCTTCTAGCCTAGACTCGTGAGGTTTTGCTTATTCAAACGGCCCATTAGAATCATTTGAGCCATATCCACTTTATTCTTTCGCTGTATGAAATCAGTGCAAGTACATAAATGACTACCTAATTCCGACCTCTGATTATTACTTGAATTTAACGTAATTATGTTGAACGATACTTAGCCCCGCCCCCAATGCATACGCGGCTGTGTTTCCGAAATGGCGTAGCCGGTTATTCAGGATTATAAAGGAGACGTTTAGCATATAAGATGGAAATGATCAGTGACAAGTTGCTAGCTCATCGTCTGAGAGAATGCCCGAGTTCCTTTGTCGACTCTTACGACATGCACGGAAGGAGATGCAGCTGATGCATTCTAGTGAAGCCCCGCATCAGCAGAGGAATGCGCCTTCTGTGTCTGTACTTGTACATAATACACACCCAGCCGTTTTCCCAAAAAGAGGTTACCAGAACTGCAGGATCATTAAAGAGATCTTATAGCCACGTCGAGCATAGCATTTCTACTTTTTAGTATCTTTTTATCATTCTACACTAACCAAGGACTTTATAACAGTGGATTGAAATAATTTGGTTCGATACCAGATATTTCATTTGTTTTTCTTACATGTGTTTTTGATTTGCAGGTGAGCAGTACTGACAACATAACAAAGGAGGTTATATTCAAGTTGGACAGCGATGATAAGGTGTTAGGCTTGCCGAGGCTGATCTTCGTCATGCTAGCAGGTATAATATAACCCACCGTTTTTAAATAGACTAGGCATTTAAATATTTTGAAAGATGATGTACAGGGTGTAACAGAAGGGGTATGTTAAGCGAAATGCTAAGAAAATAGCCCACTATAGAGAACCTGTTCACAAAATTTGAGACTCGAAATCACATGTCTATTTATCAAAATGTATTTATTTATATAAAGAACATACAGCATAGCATATTGTATGAACATTTCTAAGTTGTTTAGGAACTCCCCATACTATCTGGTACAATAAAAGCGCGCCCACGGTTTGTAATTCCCGCGTCGCCGCATCGTGCTAACGCTCAGACGTCTTCGGTAACGTTAAGAAGCTTACACATGATTTCGAGTCTTACATTTTGTGGATAGGTTCTCTATAGATAGTGGGTAATTTCCATATCACTTCGCTTAACATAATTATCAATTTTGTTACACCCAGTATTATCACAAAAACAAACTTTTTGAAAATAAATTTAATAATAAATCCAAACGTAAAGTTAGTCCTGTCTGTCCCTTTCTCTCTCAGCCGTTTATGTTAAAAATGGGGAGGTACAGACCCGACCTGACTTAGTTTAAGTGTGACGGTCAGAGTCGACCATAACATTGATGTTTATCTACAGGTGTATTCGGTGTTTGTGTGGTGACGTTAGGCGCGTGGTGTCTCAGTTGTCGCTCGAGACGCGACGCCCGACATGAGTACCTGTTCACGCAGATACCACATACCGACAAACTTGCCAACGACGGATACGGTCAGTATTCATCATTCTCAGCCATTAATGAACATAGGCCTCCCCCAACAACCTCCATTCCGACCGGTCGGAAGCGGCCTGCATCCAACCGACGCCCGTGACCTTGGCTAGGTCGTCCGTCCATCTCGCCGGTTGCCTTCCCATGCTGCGTTTGGCTAGTATCCACTCTAGATCCTTTCGGCTCCATCGGTTCTATGTGCCCTGCCCATTACCACTTTAGCTTGCTGGATCTATGGTTTGGGTTATGTAGGTGATCTTTTTACGTCTACGGATCTGATTCGATTTTTTTGTTATCCAAAGAGGCAAATTTTCCTCTATTTTCCTGCCAAAAAACTCAGTCGTTACAAAAACACGGTGCGTTGCAATATCTACTTACCGCTTGAGTAAGTCCCAACAAATATTATAAACATAAAAGTTTGTTTGTTTGTTACCTCTTCACGATTTATTTACCCGGCCAATCTTCTTTAGTTCACACATATTAATTGGCAGCACGGTGGACATACTCGTAGGCTACATGCTGCAGTGTCGAAGAAGTCCATACAAATAAAGTTGTATGTTACAGAATACCGCAAACCGTACTACGATGACGAAGAAATAGCTCCCTCGGAAACGGATTCTGAAGATGAAGTCCTATACAATGGCACGGAGCGATTGGTTCACTGATACTTGCTTGAATTTCACACATAATATAGCAAGTACTATATTTGTTTAAGGGTCAGTGAGGCAAGCACGAACCTCTCGATAGTTCACACTGTCAGATCTCATATATTTTGCTTGCGAGTCGCTAGCATTACGGCGTGTAAAAAGGTTATTCTTATTACTCTTTATTGCACACAAAATAAAAAATATTACATAATAATCAGTATATGCAGGAGAAATGTACAATGGCTTGCTTAAGGTTCATGCTTACCCTACTGTTGTTTGATCAGTGGTTAAGCTTACACTTACTATTTTTCCTGCTGTTCCCAATTTTACTTGGGCCTTAATTTGGTTTTTTTCTTTCATTCATATCTGATATCCGTCATCTCATTACTCACTCCCAGTACACGCATAAGTAATTATACTTATAATAGATAGCTAAGCTAAAATCAAACAACTGACCCTTAATTACAAAGCTTAAGGTAAAGAGATCAGGAGGACTTGTGAAAGGAAGTATACTAAAGTATGGATGTGGATGACGGTGAATTGCGTTCAATGACCCCTCACTCTTCATCTCTGTCATTGACGTACAGATGTATTGCCTTCTCTGTGAGCGTGATGGCAAT
This sequence comes from Carposina sasakii, assembly GCA_014607495.2. Lineage (NCBI taxonomy): Eukaryota > Metazoa > Arthropoda > Insecta > Lepidoptera > Carposinidae > Carposina > Carposina sasakii. Next base: position 9,156,660 of record CP053169.1, read on the forward strand.
ACCTATATTTATGTACGAGTGACAGAGAAATAGTCAGGGGCCATTGAACGAAATTCGTCGTAATCCGAGTCCGTGCTTAAGAAACAATTTATTCGGTGAATATATAATTATTAGTAGGTAAACAGCCTAAATAAAAACGTTTAAATGCTGTGTATAACAAATTTAACGCTGGAAAATATACCTATATTTTTGTGTGACGAATATTCTATTTAGTTAATTGAAGTCCAAAATGGAATCAATAATTTATTACTATTGTAATAAACAATAATAATATGGTGCTTAAAACATTGATATTACGATTTCTATAAGTACATAAGATGTATTTATTTTACAAATAATATAATTAAGTAGTAGGTATTTCCATTTGAGCTTCATTTAAAAATAATACATTTATACATACTTATAGATGATAAAAAAATGAAATCATAATTAAGTGGGTATATTTTGAAAATAATTAATCGATAATCTATGTTTTTTAATCATATTTTTGTGTATTATAGATTAATTAACGTGAAATAGAGCTTGTTCGTGGAGTAAATGATAATAAATACATTATAATTAACTCAAGGCCATGTGATACCAACAATTTATTCCTACAATCTCTTAGTATAAGATATTTTCGTGCGACAAAAGATAATTTTAATCATCAGGCCATATTTGCGTAAAAGTATTGTAAATGTGAGTCTTATTATTTTTTCATTCCATTTTCATAACATTCAAGATTTTGATTAAAAACAGTATTATATTAGTTAATATAAATTGAGGGTAGATTTACATAAGTATCGCACATTTTTTTGCTATATCAAGCTGCGTCTACTGCTTTTGTTTGTACATGAACGCACAACTTATTTAAAGCCGTGATTCTAGCAATTTTTTTCCTTAAAAAATTAACTTCATTCTCGACATTAATTGGTTAGCTGCCGAAACCATAGACAAGCCAACCAACAATTGTAGAGGCTTTTGTAAATGACGGGGAAAACATTCCATGGAGTCGCGTTTTCATAGACAAGCTACCTTTTAAATTGGGAAATGTCCGAATCAGACACAAATGTTTCGAAGATTATGTTTGATGGGTTAAAAAAAGGAGCTAGAGACTGGGAGTTTTTCTCGTGATTTTGCAGAATTTAGGCAAGTTTTTTAATAAAAGCAATAAACTGTTTTCCAGTGAATAAATATCATTTTGCCAATTAGATATTAATGTTCTGATTAGTATGATCAAAATATATTAAAGTTATTTCCTGTTTTTTGAAGGTTTGCAGGTGGGTGGATAAATATGTACATTGAATATCAATTTGATTAAAATAATAACTAAATAAATTCAGTTTTGGTTTAACGAATCTACCCACAGTATATTTGGTCGTTCCTCGAACTAGCGTTATAAGTATAAATGGTTTTTACATATGTATTGAATTCTGTCCCATGTGATAGTAGTGTCACATGTTTTCTATAACATCTTTTGTTGAAGATTCACTCGCATGAACTGCCTCAATTTTATACCCGTTATGGACACATGTCGTCTCTTTCGTTTTATGTCAATCAGAATAAGACGGAATGTGGTTAACAAATCGAAGTAAGTCTTAAGTCAGTTTATGTAATTGGGATCATGTATTTTAATATAACTATTTTCTTTAATTTAAATCTACTCTTAATCTTCGGTATTGACTTTTAAAGTAACTTATGTGTTATTTTATTTATTACATTAACACTTGTGAATGAAAATGTTCTAGATATAATTTGTAATGAATCTCCGTTAGTATTGAGTACATTATTTATGTAGGTAGATATTAATAAGTATGTACTGTCTATTTATAATATTATTTTAATTTTAACTTTACAATGTTGTACCTAATATTTTAATATGGATATTCGGGGCATCACAGAATAACAACCTGTCAGTCGATAACTCTTCACCCATAGACAAGAGAGTCGCCCTGGGGGGGGGGGGGGGGGCAGGAAACGGCAACGGTCACTTTAGGAATTCTAAAAGGGTTTGTCATAAGTTTTTGACTTGCTTGACGTTGATTCTCGTACGTTGAAACTCGAATTAATTCACCTATTCCGTATGCTTTTTTTTCATTCTGTAAATCAACTAGCCCCCTTCCCCGACCGAAAGACGACGTACTTGCCCATGGACTATAAACAAGACACACAGTTTTATTTTGTGATGTAATATTAGAAAACTAAATAATCTCAGCCCCATTTGTACTAACTCTGTAGTCTTCGAAGTGACGGATGGATTGGGGAGGATGTCTCTTTCTGTTTATGTCGAAAAAGGAAGATAGCGTATATCGCATAAATATGCGATAGTTAAAAATAGATGATATAAATTTAATCTAGGATTACACATTTAGTGCAAATGGCGCCTGGTTTTCTAAATGCAATATTCCAAACTATTGCTTTCCCGTGTTTATTTTGAACTGGAAAACAACATTTTTAAAATGATATTTTTAATTTTAGCATTGTGATAACTTTTAAAATAAATTACTTTACAGTGGAATTTGGGAACTTATTTACTTGATTAACTCACTTTTTTTTTAATAGGATTAATTTTCAATAGTTTAAGATATGGGGATTTCTTCCCAATATAAATCAAACATTAAAAAGAAATGGCATTTATTTTTTTTAATAATCACATTAACGATAAAATTATGCATCTCAAAATTACATAATATAGGTACACATATAATGGTCGGTTTGTAACAAGTAAATCCTGTGGCCTCCTGTCTCGAATTTGGCAGGCAGCGGGGCGGGCGCGGCGGCGTGTATATGATATGCATGTTATCAATTAGGGATTTTCTGATGACTATTAAAAGTAAATAAAAATTCGTACAAATCGCCTGGATAGATGTCCTGAGCGAATCTCCTATCCGAAATTCTGTATGAAGAGTTGAGGGGGCGATCTAGGTAGGAGATGTAGGTAACGCCATCTATTTTTGACAGTTATTTTAATGTGTCAGAAAATCCCTCATTGCATAGTGTTGTGCAATTTATTTTTGTTTAAAAAATATGTGGTATACAGTTATTCAAATATTTTGTTCGCGAACAAACACAAATATCTCCGACACCAGCCCGAAATACCCGCTGTTTTCGCAAACGGGTCAACGCTACGCCCGCCCCGCTACCCGCCAAATTCGAGGCAGAGGCCTTATAGGCTGACCACAGTTTAGGTAACTTAAAAAGTATTAAAGGCAACATGCTGACCATAAGCTCTTTTAACTATTTATATGCTAATTATTCAGGTACTAATATAGTTTTAAGGCTAATATTTCCAATAAACAGAAAGAAAAATAGGTCAGCTGTCTCTATCTTTACCAAGTTTTAGAAACACAATATCAAATTTATCCTTCAAATAGGCTATCTAACCGTAGAAAAACTGGCCGTTAGATAAATCTGACTGCCCGCCAAAGTGATAGAGAAAATTGTACAAAATTCGCCGAGCTTGTCAAATTCGTAACCGGTAAAATGAATTTCAAAGAAATTTTGACATTTCAACGCGAATATAGTACAATTTTCGCTATCGCATTGCTTCTGCTGTGCTCTTGCATGATAGTAATTAATCAGCCTGCGGCTCGGTACGGATTTCATACACCTTCCGTTTTAGTTACAGCTTTATAAATACATGTTATATTTTTATGCATGTTGTGTAGATAAGTTACATACGAGCTATTGAGATCTCGTTACAGCTAATAGGGTCGATTCTGACAGTCATACTTAAACCTAAACCTAGTCAGGTCTATCTCCATCCTTAACATAAATGGCTGAGAGAAAAGGACGGCCCCCTGATTACGTAAAAGCAACAGCAAAGCCGAAGCCGCGCGATCGCGATAATCGAGACTGTGTGATTGGGCGAGGTGCGGGGCGCGGGAGGACGCCGAGCGCTCGTTGCGCGCACGCACACACTCTAAATTATCGCGATCGCGTGGTTTCGGCTTTGCTATTGCTTTTACGTAATCAGGGGGCGGGTAGGACTAATTTTACGTTTAGGTAAGTGTGACTGCCGGAATCGACCATAATGTAGTTGTCAAGTGGCCAATGGGCGAAACTACTAGATAATGTCACAAACTTTTTTGACTCCGACACTACAGATTGACATCAACAAGGCGTCAAGAGTTTTAATTCCATTTTAATATGCTTCAAACTTAGCACCAATGTTTTATTAATTATATACTATAGTAACAACTTGTAATTGATCGAAAATTTATTTTCCTTTGACTTATTTCATTACATAAGTATTATATTTACATAGAAGAGCTTATAAAAAGAGAGGACAATTTTTTTACATAGCACTTACCCTGCTCTCACACTATATTTCAAGAGCACGAATAGACACATTATTGATAATGTCAGAATTTTACATTTTTCTCATGCAATACTTAAACTTTAGTGCGGACGCGGGTTAAGAATGATTTCGTACAAGAACCCCTCACTATAATTGTTATTACAGTTTTTTGCTGACCCTGCCGAGGTGATGACAATATGTTTATATAATGTACGAGCGACAGATAAATAATTTGAGGTCATTGCACGAAATCTTTGTAATTTGCGTCCGTACTTTATTTTCATAAGAGTCGTCTTTTACATCTATTATAATATGTTAATTCTATCACAGAATTATAGTAGAACTTAAATATAGCGTTGTGCAAAGTGGTTTTGATATGTCGGCTCTTTAATTTGCCTTTTCGGCAAATCTGTTTCTCTGGTGAATAACAATTTTACACAATGTCGTGTAAAAATGTTATTTTACTAGCAAACCTAATACATTTAGTAAATACTTTGAGTTTGAGCTGCGCTTGCGCAATAATCACTTTCAAGCTTCCTTAATCTTAAACATATTATGTTAGTTAATGTAAATGCATCAAAAAGGACACTGTAGATAAAAGGCACGTTTCTACCATAAAACCGGTATTTTGCAGTTATACCAAAACTTTCATTTCATTATTTAAATCAAATTAAAATTTTACCAATATGCTTGTCAGAATTTTTTTTTTTCTACACTTTATGAACTTGTACATCTCAACTATACCCTCAAAATTGGTCAGAAGTGGCACCATGTGGTTCTGTCGGACCTTGGTGCTCTGCCTACCGCGTAAGGGATAAAGGTGTCATTATATGTATGTAGTAGTATGAAGGGGACGGTAGGATCATCCATTACCACGTCGGATTTGATATACTGACAGATGAAAAGTGGGCGTGCAATTATCCCATTTTTTTTTGTTCACACAAAATTTTCTGTAATTAGGGGTTGCTTAACTAAGAAACAGGTTTTACTACATTGCCTGTCGTATATAGGAACACATGAAAATACAGAAAGCTATTTAAATAGACAACTGGGCCTTAATTACACAATACAGCGGGGCAAGTACGAACCTTTCGACAATCCGTAACGCTATCGTTACATTGTCAAATCTCAAAGATTTGGCTTTTTAGTACATCCCATAGGAAAAGCAAGGGAAACTCAATTCACGGATACATGCAACCGCGATTGGCCCATCACTTATTCCCACCTCTGCAACTCCTGTGAGCCAGAATCAACAGAGGCGACCAGAAAAATGCAAAACAAAGCATAGAAAGTCCCCGGGGGACTTAACTAGCGGCTATAAAGCATTAAAACTAATAGAAAAACAGAATGTGTCTTCTATGCTGCTCTGGGAGTGAAAAAATAACGTGTAATACTACAGCTGCTTCTCTTCCCGGGCATACTATACAAGCCAGTAGGGACAAGAGGGTCTTGGTGTTTTGTAAGCGATGGGCTGACCACCTGTCACTACTAACCGAACTTGTACATCTCAACTATACCCTAAAAATTGGTCAGAAGTGGCACCATGTGGTTCTATCGGCCCTTAGTGCTCTGCCTACCCCGTAAGGGATAAAGGCGTGATTATATGTATATATGTGAAGTATGAAGATAGGTACGCTTAATATTAAATACAATTAAAACATATAGCTACCTACAAGTTATTATGACAATAATAAGTGTGACAAAATTTTTTGAAGGCACGAAAATTATGCTTAGATGAGATAAAGTCACACGGATACATGCAAGCCATATACAAAATAATTTTGAATTGAACAAAAAACAAACCATTCTGGTTTTTCCGCCGATTCTCATAGATTTTGCTTACGATAGCGTTACGAAGCGTAAATACTTCGTGCCTCACACCTAGATTATACCTAAATGTAATTCTTCCTAAATTTATAAGGCCACGTAACTGTCGCAATAGACTAAGGACGGCACGAGTAAATAAATAATACCTAGGCGCTAAGGTACTTAAATAACCAACATTTTGCTAGTAAACTTCTCTAAATACAAAATGTTTTGTGCGTACATTTCAAATCATTGTAATTAATACTCCTGAACATTTCACTTAAAATGAGTTTAAAAAATACTATATAATAAAAATATTAATACAAAGTTATTAACCGTTGAAATGGAAAACATGTCATAGATGCATTATAAAAATATACAAAAATGGCATTCACATAAGCAATTCAAACATTTGTACAAAAATACACAAGCTCCACTTAAAACTAGACAAAAATCCACTCCCTTTTACATACATACATAAATACAGAATAGGTTTATGATAAGTTTAATTTTAAACCATACACACGATAAACATGTTATGAAGTTAGGGGCCGTCCATTAATCACGTGATCTTTTTTAAGCATTTTTAACCCTACCTCCCCCTTGGTGATACACGGTGAGGTTTAAGACTACCCTAGACTATTTGTATTCGCAGATATAGCATCATCATCAACAGCCTATTGCAGTCCACTGCTGGACGTAGGTCTCCTCCAGGGCACGCCATAAGACTGCCATGATACCATATTTGCCCATAGTCACCACGCTGGGCAGGCGGGTTGGTGACCGCAGTTTGTATTTTGGACTATGTTGTCAACACGGGAGGCGCTGCTGCCCACCTCCCGGAAACCCTTAATCGCCTCGTACGATACCCACGGGCAGACATGGGGTGGTACGAATTCTACTCTGCCGGCACCACGCGGCCAAAAGGCTATTCGAATTCGTAAAAGTGATATTCGTATGGTCAAAATTAAAACCCACCACAACCCATCCTATGGACGTTTTTCCACTAGACACGACCACAACTCGGGGGCCTATCCAATACATTTTTGCTTCCAAAAAGCCGTGGTCTTGTCCGTGTCGTCTAGTAGAAAAACGCCCATTATTATATTATTATACATGCCAAACTATATGCAATCCAATCTCAAAAAAAAAAAACATTAAAAAAGTTCATATTGTTTCACAATAATTTGGTCCTTCGAACCGGATACGTTATTTCACAAAATACCGATATTTCGAGCCGTATACGTTATTTCACGAAATAGCAGTCCTTCAAACCGGATGCGTTATTTCACGAAATGTCGGGCCATCAAGCGGTTTATTTGACGAAATGTTCCGTCCAGAAGATATTGGCCAAGATACCGGCGGCCATAAGACTGAAGTAGAGCAACACCGCCGCCCACCACAACCGCTTCTCCCATTTGCGTTTCTCCAGGTTTCTGAGTACGCCAATGCCGACTAGGAGACCTGGAATTGGGCAATGAAGCATTCAAATGCTTGTTAATCAGGCTTATCAGACTAAAAAGATAGCAGTTAACTCGATTCGCTAATAGCATCTTTACCTTTTTAGATTCTTTTAAATCTACATAAGGTATAATAATCTATTTCATTAGTTTTATTCACAAAGTTCGATGACAGTCATTTTGAAGGCGCTTAATCCTTATTTTTACACTTATTTACTTATTCAACATTTTCTCTGTTTTGTTCTCTTTATTGTCAACTATTTTTTCATAGTTTAGGTTAGAGTGATTAAAGTTTGAGTCAACTATTTAAATCCCTCAAGATGTCTCAAATGAATCAGACTATACTGTACAGTCACGAGCAAAAAAATGTATACACAAATGTAGGTACCTATACCCTTGCATTAAGTCTCAAAGACCAACAACAATGTTCACAACTCATGACTACGTACATGCATTGCATTTGCAAGCTAACGTGGCGCTAATCTACCGACTTACCGGCCACAGCACCAGCTAAATGCGCCACATATCCGATGTTCTGCTCGACGTGCCGCCAGTATCGCTCGTACACCGCGGTACCGACGTCCACCGCAGCTAGTAACACGAATACTAGCAGCTGGATTATCGCGAACTCCATCTCGGCCCAGTTCTGGAAGATTTAGAGGAAATTCCCATGTGATTTTGTAACATAATACATTATGAGCCGTGTGATGTCGGCCGAAAGGTTATAGAGTGGGTACCATCTATAGGCAAACGTGGCGTAGGAAGGCACCCCCGAAGGATGGACGGACGACCTTGCCAAGGTCGCGGGCGTCGGTTTGATGCCGCGACAGACCGCGAGGAATGGAGGTTGTTAAAGGAGGCCTATATTCAGCAGGCTTTCTCAAGGCTGGAATGATGTCAGAATAGCTAACATAATCCAAAAATCACACTGCATCCACCAACCCGCCTGTCCAGTAAGGACAAAATGGCGTGTGCTGGGGGAGGCCTACGTCCAAAAGTGGACCCAGGACACGCCACAAGGCCCATTCTTCAAATCATAAATATACACATACACACTATAGGTAAAACGAAATAGAACAAATCCAGGTACGAAGCAGTAGGTACGCTAAAAAAACTTCATTTTAACTTACCATAATTATCGTAGCAATATGCGCAGTGATCAACGCATAAACGCCTCCCGAAGCACCAGCCAAATAGACCTTAGGGTCAGTGAGACTGGTCGCGAGGGATCCAGCGGCCACTCCGGCAAGATAGACCAGGCTGACCCTCCACCAACGATGCACCATTTCTAGTGGCACTCCCAGGAATAGCTGGACAAGTAGGTTTACTAGCAGATGTACCACGCTGGAAGGTGGAAATGGTCATTTACAATAAGTCTCCAAGGCCTTACGTGGTTGTGTGTAAGCGTAACAGATGGAGTCGTCGTCAGCCTACTGCAGTCCACTGCTGGACGTAGGCTCACAAGGCTAGATACTATCATGGGCGGGGTTTTGCCCATAGGCACCAAGCTGGGCAGTCGGGTCGGTGACTTAACGGATGGAGTATGTTAAGCTAAAAGCTAATGAAACCAGCCCAGCATAGAAAAACTCCACCCCCAAATACACTGAGCATCGTTTGCTTAAGAAAGTCTTACGTACATATATAGATACGGTTGTGTTCTCTAAATGGGGTAGCCAAAACTAGACTAAACAGATAATCAGTGAAAAATTTGCTAGCTCATCGCGAGTCGCCTTAGTAGGAGCACAGAAGGAGATGCAGCCGATGTATTCTAGCAAAGCCCCGCATCAGCACAAGTCAGAAATATCATAATCTATAGGTACTAAAACATCAAGCCGGACGCTTGAGACGTGTACCTAACCTGGTTTTTTCCTCTATGGCCCTTGTATAGATTTAATAAAGAATCTATTGATACAATGTACACGTTAGTAGATCACTAAACCTGTCCCTTCCACTTGGGTTGGTAAAGGGCGTATGTCCGACCTTGCCCTAACAAAATAGAAAGTTTTAGGTACCTAGTAGTTTAATACTTATAAATCTCATATAAGGCAGATACTTCGCTTATGGTTTAGGTTATTGTAAACTATATTTTTTTGTTGTTTTATGCGGTTGTCAGAGGAATCCCACTCTCCTGTGCCTAATAAGTACATTCTATCGCTGAGCCCTTAGTACCTCAACGTGCTTGTGAATAAAGATGCCCGTCACAACGGCTTGTTCGGCGACTGAAGGTTTAGGCAGAATATCTAAACAGTTGAAATTAGTTAAGACAGCGAAACTTCATATACGTATTATTTTCGTGGCCGATAAGCTACCAACTTATCGATGGGGATCTCCTATATGACCCTGCAGTTTTGGCTACCCCATTACCCTAACTATGTACTTGTGTATTTTTCCATTTTGGGTTCAATTAATTTTATTATTCTTGCGTCCGACTGTCAAAAAATTCTCAATAGGCTCTCAGTAGATACACAAAAATATCCAGTAGTAATTTTATTCGGTTCTTGACCGGATTTGAACCAACGACCTCTGGATTGTACGGTGGTCTCAGAGAATTGGCTAATGCGACAAAAATAGATTGATCTAATCATCTTAATGATTACGACGATTGACAAATTAATTACGGGAGGTACAAGACAAAAAGCCGAAAATTCTATCAGCTTTTAATATAGCAAAAAAAAATATGTTGTCTATCAGCTGCCAAAATTAGTTTTATACACTTCTTATTTAGGAGTATTCTACGACCTTACTTAATTAATTCCAAATAAGATAAAAAAGGGATTGCGCTATGTAAGCTAAGCAGCAAAAATGCGAGACGCATTAATTATTTTAGTTATTACGCAGCTCTGACACCTTAGACACACAGAAAACATAAATCATAATAATATTAAAAAGATAATGTACAAAGTCGAGCTTATCTCTGACAAAGATTTCTTCCAGCTAACCTATTTACAAAACTTGAAGAAATTTCACACATGGGATACGAGTAGCATATAAAAACAAGTTGGATACTCACCCTACATGCACCAGCATGTACGTCAAAAACCGCCACGCCTCATCCCGCTTGTGAGGATCATAGATGAACACCTTCGCAATGGGGCCGTTCGCGCTCATCTTTCCGTGAGCAGCGTCGTAGCAGAAGAAGATGATCTCCAACAAAGAGATGAGGATCATGCAGATCGCTGGCGGCCAGCAGGTGTACTCCTCTTCGTAGGTGCCGTCTGTGTAGGTGAAGATGCTATGGTCTTGGGCTGAACGTATACACAAGTTCGGATGGAGCGGAATAAGGAGGCAGGTAAAAAAATCGGGAGTTTTTTATGTGAAAGGATGTCGGGGATATTTTTTTACATTATTTTTTTATATTTTAAATGTATTTTTCAATATAAAAGTATATAAAGATCACGCGTTGTATGTTTGTTAAGCGTTTCGCAGGACGTATTAGATTGATTAACGTCGTGCAGAGTTGAAAAGGACCAATTATAGTTAACAGGATAAACGTGGTTTACGAGTAATTTAGAGGTGAAATTACAGCGTAAATGATTGTAAATGGCCAATCGTTTGGGATCAGGTTTAAGGGATCACATATATGAACAAACAAATAACAGGGGAGAGAAAAGAAAAAAAAATATCGTTAGTATTTTCATGCTTTTAAAATTATATTAGTCACAGTAATAGCGTAATAAAAATGTAGATAGATATTAGTGATTTCTGTTTGGTTTTCGCAGATAATATTCTATTGTATTGATATTGATAATATTCGTATAACTAGCCACTCAACAGACTAGACATAGAAAAAACTAAATTTTGAAAGAGCCTTTTTATTTCGATGGCCATAACGAAAGAAATATCACTAATATCTAAATTTCCATGATTATGTAAGCTATGGTCTGTTTCAATAATGGAGTCCCGCGGATTTTTACGAAACCACTTATAAATGTATGAATTCTTGATACTGTTCCATACACACTAGCGTTTGTCAGGGGACTCCATTACTGAAACTACATATAATGACCTAATCCAATCAACCATACTCGCGGAACTTTAAAAGCAATGAACGAGCGGATTTAGCTGAATTATCAGCACATATGACAAAAAAAAACAACAGAACTGTCAGCAGATGATAATTCCAGCACAAAAACCAAACCGGACAACTGAAAATAAACCTTGCGTCAATCACTCGACGGCCGTTAATCACGGAATGGAATGGACACAATGGAGCAACCTTCACCCGCGATGGATGTAATGCTGTGATTATTACATTATCCAACACTGACCAGCCTGAGATCTATGAGGCAAGGCCACGCGGATGTAAGTAAATAAATATTAGAATGCATAATGTTTACTAAATGCAGTTTTGCATCGTGACTGACCAAAAAAATATGAATAAAAAGATTCCTGATTAAATTATAAGACGTACGTAACTAAATCTCGAAAGACTACGTAACTATGAAGAACCTAGCTGATCAACCTAGCAGATTTGTTTTGGTTTTGGTGATGTTTGGCTTTGGTTTCCACCAAAGATGGTGGAAAATGTTTGTTTTATATTGATTATACATATACAAGCTATAATTAATAATATATTTGGGAAGTATTTATAGCACATAAGAGCTAAAATCTGATTACAACTATGAAACTTTACCTAAATCCATTTATAAGTACTATTTTAGTACAAGTTAATTAGTGATTAACCTTATTATAAATTATAATTCAACGTACCGAAAAACTCGACGATCTTTTTTATGTAGCCTTTGCATTTCCTCGTAGCCCATGTCCAGATAATTTGATGTTGTTTAAATACATTCGTCTTGGCTATCTTTTTACATGTTTTTACATCTTTGACCTGCATTAGTACACGGTTGGACGGTATTGTTTATTTATTTATACCATTTATATACGGGTAGCTAGGTTTTTTCCTGTACAATTAGATTAAATGTAATGAACTTTAGTTATGGAAAAAGTTTAGATTTTTCTATTTAACATGGTTTGTTCACGATTGTCACTATTGCTTGATTAAATCTATAGATAATTACAATTTAATTGTCTAGCAAGCAATTGGAGGCACTATTAAACATTTTTACACTAACGATCATGTTTTCATTCTAAACGACACACATCAGTGATCTCGATTTTAAATTCAAGTTATTAACATCAAAATAGGTTTTAATTCCCCCGGTATACTCTTCCAAATTTTAAATGTTTATATTATTATTTATTAGGTTGCCTAGCAACGCGGCGCCTTCGACTCCTGCGCACGTATAGTCCGCTGTAAGGAGGTTTTAGCACTGAGAGGAAAAGCCGCACAAAGAACCTTAATCATTCGTTCATTGTAACCTTAGCTTAATATATTGGTGCCAACGAGTGTGCCCTTTGGTTTGTACACGTCCAACTATGTTGTGTTGTCGTTAGCACATTGGACGGCGTTGGCCAGTTGGTGACAATTGGCCAATCGCACGTGGGCGGGATTTGGACTGCATTGCATCGTTTATATTTGGAGACGTAACAGTACATTAACACTACAGTATTCTTTTTGTAAAGGACAGTAAAAATGCTATAAATACTGCATGAGATGGGGCCTCAGGTACCTAGCTAACTATAAAGTACTAGGTTAAGAACCTATGAGACCTACCTATATAAAATAGAGACCTATATTTGGGCATGAATATATTCAGTCTATAAAATGACTACGAAAAAAAAATTTTTTTTTTACTTAATACATAGTTTAAATCAGTTTTTTAAATAAACCATTGTTCGTAAAATAAATAGTCTTACCTTGGAAACTAGTCTATTAATAACATAATTTCCCAAGTTTTCCTTATTATACTGTGTGAGTGGAATCACAAAATAAGTACTTGTGTGGTGCGTTATATCCTACTATACTGTCATGTAGGTACTTTTATTTTTGTAAGTATCTGATAATAGGGTATAGGCATGATTTTTTTATTTCATTTTTATATTTTACGTAAAAAATTAATGAAGTTTGCCCTTGGAATGGCATATCTAACTTTAACCGTTTTGGATTTACAGCAATTCAAAAATACGAGCCGGCAAAATGTTTTTGAAACGCTCCGTTTGCTCCATACTAAAATGGCAAAGACTTTGACGTCATAGTAGACAACTGTAGACAACCGTCTCAAATTAGTATGGGGAAAAATGCAATCTTATTTTATAAACGTAATATTTTATATTTTGTTGTCAATAAAAATCGTTTAATAGGTGCAGATATTAATAGGGTATTTATTAAATCAATGAGATAATTCAAAATATGGGTAAAATTGTATGTTTTTACTCCTTTTATGTTGTAAATTTTTTTCGTTAAATTTTTCAAACTTCTAAACTCCTGTAACTTTGGTATTTACTAAACGATTGATGTTATTTTTGCACTATTCGGTTTGTATTTGTAATATCTTTCAAATAAAATATCTGTTTTCTGTGTCAGACGCATATTCCCTATTACATTTTTTTTATAACTAAGGTAAATCTACACAAATACTGATCATTAAAATCTGTCCCCACTATACAAAACGTGGTTCTGGGACCTCTCTCATGATCCTGCAGTTCTAGCTACCCCCATTCCGGGAAGACAGCAGTGTCTATATGTATGTATATAAGTAAATATACGTAAAGCTAAGCTTATTACGTTCAAGCGTTAACAATAGCTCATTTGCCTACCAGTTACCGCGCGACTCTATCCTAACGAACAAGTATTCTACAGTAATTCTGAGCGTGTAAAGATTTGCTATTATAAAATGTTAGGCGCTAACATAGGGCGAAACTATAGTAATAATTCGCAGGATAAGAAGTAGCTTATATCCGTCCCCGGATATACCTTAATCTTGTACCTTAACTGGTTGTAATGCCTCGCTTGTCTACGCATTGGCGGTTACATCTGAATGTACGGATTCTTTTATATCATGAGGACTACATTTCACGGGGAGACCGTAGCTGCGTCGCGCGACCGTGTCACAGACGACCTAGTTACCTTACTAGGTACTTACATCTACAAAACAGTTTGCAGATACATCTTCTGCCTACAGGTCGGGAGGCGAGGGCACCCTTTCTAGTACCGGCGTACTATGTCGAAAAACTCAATGTTTTATGAAAGTTATTATTCCGCGACAAAATCTTAAGACTGTTCTCTCGTGTATATTATTCTTGTGTGCCTGCCAGATCTGGCCGTTTTGTCTTAGAAAGGTTGTACCTACTCCTTACATAGGTACCTCAAATACCTTCCACAGGCCGTTCGTAATAAGAACATTAGTTATTTACAGTGACTTGTCACATTATTATTTATTTAAATCTGACCTCGCTACACTAAGCAGCAATCTTCTTCGTAACCTCTTCTTCGTGAGTTCTAACTACCCCATTTTGGGAAGACAACCATGTGAATATATATGTATGTAATAATTAATGAGACGAAACCGGCTAAAATCGTTAGGTGTATATGTGACGCATACTTCACCGTAAGCAGGCATATTATTACGGTGACTCATAGGTTTTCCGATATAACAGTCGTTTGGAGGCTTACCTTAGTTTCCCTACACGCTTGCATTTCCAACTGCATCTAATTTTATACTGTCTATCATTAACTGGACCTCGCCTGTCGTTTAATTTTACGAACACGAGACGTTAATTACTCGACGCCCCTTTTTTCCCCCCTCCCGTGGTAACTTTAGTAAATGCCTTGTTTCATTACTGTTAACTACATATATGTATGCCGTGTCTATATGTAGATTTTTGCGCGTGTGGGGCAACCCTGGCCGCACCTTACCCTGACATAGTCAAAGATAAGCAGTTACATGGTTAATCTCCGATTAGATATGAATATATTGATTCCCCGAATTTCTGCGATATCCGCCGAAAGGCAGGGCACACTCTGTCATTCAGTTACCGACATTATAATATGTTTGTTTAGCTTGTTGCCGATATACATACATACATACATTGAAGCGGTGATAGCCAGTGGTTAAAACGTGCACCTTCCAAGCAGGAGGCGTAAGTCCGATCCCAGTCACGGGTCTGAACCAATGAATTTATTTAATGTACAGATTTTAATGTTGTAAAATTGACACTTAGCTCGTGCCTCGGAAAGCATGTAAAACTGTTGGTCCTGCGCCTGATCTCTCTCCGGTCGTGTCGGCTTTCCGTCCCATCGGACTATGAGAGAGTGCGTCTGTGTTTGCGCACACACTTGTGCACTATAATATCTCCTGCGTACCTGGCTAATCTCCGTAGATAAGTCGCTTTGGCCGAAATACGGTCTGAGAGATCTTACATACAACAAACCATAGAGGAATAACATGTCATAGAGTGCTAATGTCATAGTAACTGCCTCGATGCACCATGAGACTTTTCGGTGCCTTTCAATTCCAGTCCTTGACAATTAGATTGTATTACTGTACGTAATGTTTAGTCCTACCTGTCCTTTTCTCTCTGTGGCTATGTTAAGAACGGAGAGAGATAGACCCGACTAAGATTAGGTTTAAGTGTGACTGCCGGAATCGACCCTATTAGTACTCTTCTTCTTCTTCTACAGCCTATTGCAGTCCACTGTAGGCCTCCCACAGGGCACGCCACAAGGCTACTGCCACAGGGGGTTTTGCCCATAGTCACCACGCTGGGCAGGCGGGTTGGTGACCGCAGTGTGATTTTCGGACTATGTTGTCAGTGCGGGAGGCGCTGCTGCCCACCTCCCGGAAACCCTTAATCGCCTCGTACGATACCCACGGGCAGGCAGGGGTGGTACAAACTCTACTCTGCCGGCACCACGCGGCTACTATTAGCACTCTATAACATCTTATTTCTCTTATGTGCATACACACCGCTGTGTTCCCAAGATGGGGTAGCCAGAACTGCTGAATCATGAAGGAGACGCTACAGGCACGTTTAGCATAGCGGGGCCTGATGTAAATGATTCTGCTAGCTCAACGCAATAGAGAACGGCCCGAATTCCTTGATCGACTCTTACGACATGCACGGAAGAGGATGTACGAGTAGCTGATACATTGCGAAGCCCTGCATCAGCACAGGAATATTCTATCTTTAAGTATCAACTTATATGCTGCTCTGGGAGTGAAAAAAAAAACGTTTAATACTACAGCTGCTTCTCTTCCCGGGCATACTGTACAAGTCAGTAGAGGGAGAAGAAGGAGTTTTGGTGTTTTGTAGGCGATGGGCTGACCACCTGTCACTACTAACCGAACTTGTACATCTCAACTATACCCTCAAAATTGGTCAGAAGTAGCACCATGTGGTTCTATCGGTCCTTGGTGATCTGCCTACCCCGTAAGGGATAAAGGCGTGATTATATTCATATATGTATCAAATAACGTTTTACAGTCAATGTATCTCGGTCCTCCAGTAATGTGTAGATCAAGGGTTTCCAAAACTAACAAATAATTCGTTCCCATAGGCATTTCCTTATTAGCTAAGTCACATACACGTACATGTATGGTCATTATATTTCGGAAAGCATCCACCCAAGGCCGCAGCTAACTATAAAACCGTTGATTGTACGTCTAGTCCATATGTCACGTATTTCTAGATAAAACAAAATCTGTTGAAATTCCTCGTGTCGACATTCAGCCGAATAATAATGCTAACGAACAAAAAGGGGACAATAAAAATAAATTAGACAATGTCAAATCCATGTAAATGCTGAAATTATATGCATTTTTTTAAACGTACGAGTAATAACGCATGCCTTTAAAATCTTGTAGTTATACAGCTTTTTTCGGGGAATCTACCTAACCAATTAACTAGTCATTACTTTCAAGCTAGGTTTTCCTTTTTATGTTTTACTAGAGACTAGAGTTTTCTATCTTTTTTTGCTAGAGCTTCAAATAGCGCTACCTACAGAGTCCAATAAACGTCTAAATCTTCCAAGTAAGGGAAATAGAAAAATTTCTTTAATTATTATTTTGGGGTGAAACCTTAGAGGAAACGCAATGTAATCCATTTTAAGGTAATATAAGCGACTTTAGAAACATGGTATAAAACGTGAATGATGATGGAAGAAGCAACAGTAATTTAACGCAACCAATGACCTGAACTAGGATTTTCGAAGTTCGTCATCGTACTATTTCATCATATAGCAAGCTTTTATTTTGCACGTTCATTGGATGACGTGATCAAGTCCATTCGCTATTGGTGGAAATGTCAAGATAACGAACATCAATGCAAAACAATGTTACATTGTGTAAGCACCCTCATAATCAATAAAAGATCGAAAACGAACGACTGATGATACAAAAAATCATAATGAACACCAATATGAAGAAGCGACACATTTAGCTGAATTAAAAACACTCAATAAAAAAATTTAAAGTACCACTACTGGTCGCCACGGCTCGAAACCCGGTCCACGTTCCTAGTAAACAAAATTAGTATTTACACACTGTAAAAAAGGCTGTTATATCACAAGAAAGGAAAAGCGAATTATATACACGCGAAGATAATTAGTGTACATTATATACAAAGTGCTATACACAAATTGCACAATTGTAACTGATAAAAAACCTGCATCACTTCTTGCTTCTTGCTCTTTAGAAGATCAGCTGTGGTGCTGATTGCTCTTCAGAAGCAGCTTAAGGTTCGGCACAAGGGCCACAAGCTATGCCATGCGTAAAACGCCATTTGGCCGAACGGGAATGAAAGGAGGCCTTTATTTCATATCGGAAGCGGAGTCTTCGCATACTATTATAGGCTGAAACTTGCGTATAGCACATACAAACACGGAATTACGCAAATAGGGGTATAGGTAACCTAATTAGCAGTAGCAAAGCCGACGCAACGCGACAGCAATGAAAGTGTGTGATAGCGCCGGGACGAACGTGAAGGCGTCTCATACTCAATTTTCGCTGTCGCATTGCTTGGGCTTTGCTACTGCAAGTTACGTTATAGCCTAGCTGTTTTCAGTTCCTAATATAACGGTGGTCATCATCATCATCTTCCTGTCTTTTCCCATTCAATCAGCACAATATGTCTTCTTCTTCCATTCAGTGTCTACAACTTACCGGTGGTATCAACAGGATCCCTATGCGGTATGATGCTATGGACGTATCTGGCCACAAAATGGCCGAAGACAGCCTTCAGGTCCGGATTGTGCATCATCTCGACAAACTCGGCGAAGTCGAGGTAGCCCGAGTTGTCCCTGTCGGCTAGACCCATGATCTTGTCGACAACATTGTCGGGCAGATCGTGCTCGTATTCCCGCGATTCGATTATGCCTTTCAGTTCCACGTACGATATTTTGCCGTCGTTGTCTTTGTCATACTGGAAATAAGAAAGTTTATTGTGAGAACATCACAGTTCAAAAAATCTATCCTACTAGAATATATCAGCTGCATATCCTTCCGTGCATGTCGTAAAAGTCGACAATCAACTAAGAGAGGAGCTACTCGTAGAACCCTATCACTGATCTATAACATCTTGTCCTGTTATGCTAAACGTGACTATAGGGTCTGCTTTGTGATTTTGCAGTTCTGGCTACCCCATTTTGGGAACATAGCCGTGTATATGTATAGGTATAATACATGAGAAACGAGGAACGATTAATTACAAGCACGACAGGAAATTGGAAATTCCGGCTTTTCTTGTCTTTGACTGAATGAAAGAAAATCCCATATAGAGACACATACAACGGTTTGCAATTAGTACGTTGCTTTTGTATAACAGCTCTGCGTTTCCGTGGTGGGGCGCTATCTGCTATCTTATCATCTTTGGTGCATAAGTTGCTGTCCAAAAGTCGCGATCGATCGTACATACATAAATAAATAATGATAATTAAAATAAATAATTTCTCAGCGCAGCAAAACAATTAACTACTTATAATAAGTAGGGGACTGAAATTTTTTAAACGATGCTGGGAAATAAGATATTCAGGATTTTTACACACACACGCACATTAAGACGATAATGCATGAGTTGCGAGCAAAAATATTTATGATCCAAAAAATAAACACTGATCAATAAATCAGCATCTATATTCAGTAACAGTTTATAATACTCGTAATCTCAAACATAACCAATTTCTATCTAACTAACGCAGTGCTTTCATCAAGTTGTCGAAATCGTAGGTACCTAACATTAAATAAGGGTCAAGCAAGACAGTTAATAACACCCACGCCACGCGTGTCAGTACAATCAATCCCATACATTTTATATGGCCAACCCATGCGACCCCACACGCCAATATATTTCCTACGTTTCAACAAGTCGGATGTTGATAGTCTGTTTTGACCATAACGCTCTCAGACCAGCGAAAATAAATATCCCGATGAAATCTCAAAAAGAAAACAGTGTAACCTCATAGCAATTTCGCTTATGCAGATTCTGAGGTTTGAATGAGCTCAAAGTCAAACACTAGCACCTGATACTGATCGAGTAACACGATTAGGTAATTGTTATCAAATATTAGCTAATACTATTGTATGTATATAAGGGCGTTATTGCATACTACTCATCTTTATTTGATCAGCGATACGAAACAAACTACTCATGTATTGTAAAGTTACCAACACACTAGCGATTGTGTAAAACGGATTAGAGGGTACCTAGTACAAATCTGTGCCGTGTGGTGTCGGCAAATTAGAATAGCACCACCACTACCCCATGTCAACCCGTGGGTATCGAAAGAGACTATTAAAGGTTTCCGGGAGGTGGGCAGCAGCGCCTCCCGTGTTGACATCATAGTCCGAAAATCACACTGCAGTCACAAATCTGCCTGCCCAGCGTGGTGATTGTTGACGGAAACCTCCCTATGGCAGTAGCTTTGTGGCGTGCCCTGGGGGAGGCCTACGTCCAGCAGTCGAATTCAATAGGCTGATGTGCATAAGGTAAATCATTACCAGAGGTATTTGTATGTAAAATCATTTTTAAATATCAAGAGGCTCTCGTCAGCGTACTACTGCTGTGGGAAAGCGCAAAACGATGGCAGATTTTAAAACAGTTGCCGTTGCCGATCATGGATGCTCAAAGTCCCATCATAGAGTATGGCCCGTGGACACTTGGACAACCCTGAATTCGGCTTATAAACGACCGAAGCAAACGATATCAACTGTGAGCTAATAGGTACTTATACAGGCGATAACGTAACTTACAACTATTGTGTTTGTTTTGGTCACAGATAAGTTGTTAACAATAGGATATGAATAGAATGCAACGTTAACACATTTTATGTGCCTATTGGGTGATAAATGTAACAGCTGCATAGATGTACTAGATAGACGCGAGTCAAATACAATATAGAGGTATCCGTAGGTAAGACTATGAACAGGGTGACTACGCATCCGTAGCAAGCAACGTATGTGGCAAGCATATTGAGGGTAGAAAGTAGCCTTAGTGTGAGTTTTCACCTCAAGTAAAACATGGCAGACAAACTCACCTTTGAATTTGGCACATATTAACAAGTTAGAGCCAGGTAGAGAAGTTGGAGGGAGGTCTTTGCCCATCACTGAGACGGCACTAGTTACATAATAATCATGCCTTTTATCAGAGTTGTAGGCTAGATGAGATCACGGATTTCCATTTTCCACGATCCTGAGGAATGAACTATCTAACCTAAGTTGATTCCATTGTGAATCAAATTCAAACGAAATATGTCTAGAATATGACTCATACATAACATATATACACACAGCTGCGTTCCCGAAATGGGATAGCCAGAACTGCAAGATGATAAAGGTCATGAAAGAGTTTGTATGACTCGACAGGAACAATTGGTCTATTTTTACCGAGACAGGAGTGAGTCATATAAAGTCTGACACCAGCCTGTGTAGATCTAGTTAGATATAGGCATGCTGTGCTAATACCTAACTGCCTAAATATAGCGATATAGTTTCGTTTAAAACTAGCGGACACCTATAGCTTCGTTCGCAAAAAGTTTAGATTTTCCGTTCTCATAACTAATCATTTCTTATTGATTGCCTACGTTATACAGATTTATCCTCCAAGTTTCAGGACTATGCGGCTGTACGTAGGTCCGTTAGTCATTCAGAACAAAGCATTTTGTATGTAGACTAACTGTCGTCCGCGCGACTGCGTCCGCTCGGACTACCTACAGAATAATTACTATGTTAACTGGAGAATCCATACTAGTTCATTTCGTATTTCAAATAAATTCGCTTTTTTCTCGAAATACAAGTAGAACAAAACTAAATGACAAGTTGGCAAATGAATATTCGGCGAAATAAAATTCTGTTCGTTAGTTGGCAAATGAAAATCGTCCAAAAAATTTCGACGAAAAGGCAGTGAACCAGATAGGTACTCAAATATTATACGAAAAGCTACATGGTTTACCACGTCCATGTCTTTTGTACCTCCTTATATGGCGTTACAAATTAGAGCTAAGTAATGGTAATATGCTCCAAAACTTATCTGGGCCGAAAAAAATTGCAAAAGATATCGCTCCTGTCTAAGCAGACTAACATTTTCTTGTGCACTTTCACAAGTTTCCACTCATTTCCGCCAGATATAGGTACAATGTTGTGGCACTGCCGTTTATTTTAGCATGTCAATGTGAATTCCATTTACGAATGCCGAGAATTCGGTCAAGTGTGAGTCGATCGTAACGGTATATCTAGTGCAATCATCAATAATGGAATTCTGCCCCATTAAACATTGTCTTTTGCATCTGGCCTCGCTTCGCTAAGCTGTGGCTGTGGGATGTCGTTTTTAATCCTGAAATTCTGGCTTAACACCATCTTGAGAACACAGCTGTGGGTATATTGTAAGTACATATGTATTATTAAGCGTCGTGTTTTCATTATAGTATGCGAGTTTTCAATACGAACTTTATCGCGTTTTCGTTTTTCAATCAACCAATTATGGTGTTGAGATATAGTCTGACACGTCATTTTATCAACAAAATGATACAAGATAAAACTTAAGCTTCCTGCCAAGTTACGCTTGGAAAAGCCCAGCCTTCCTTCTTCCAAGTTGTCCCAGCCACTGCCCTAATTTCATCTTGCCATCTTTTTGTCTGTCTTCCCCTCTTCTATCCCCAATTGATGGAATTCAAGAGAAAATCAGAGCTTGCACAAGATGTACGTAATATATATAAATTGTTGGATTTCTTTAAAGATTTTGAACTAGCAAATTTTAAAATGATTACTTATGTAAAAACAATTATAAATATTTGCTAAAAAGTTTATCGAAATATAATCAGTTCATTCAGTGTCCATAGACAATTTTATTTTTGTTCTTGGACTCAATCATTGTTTAAAATAAAATGTCTTCATTACAAATCTACATAATACTGTTAACATTTGTATTTGGTTTTCTCCAACAACTTTGTCCCATAATCTTTGAACATTTACTTCAATCCCTATAGGTTCGCCTACCACCGGGCCCTACTTACTACTGGTTTACTTCAACTTGAAAATGTAATTTTGGAAAATACTGAGACATCTATCTAATGAATTTTCTTTAAGAGTATTATTAATTCTGAATCTGAAGCAATATAGTTACCTAAAGATTTTTTTCTATGTAAACTTTCAAACCATATTTTAACCCTAACCCATCACAAGAGGAAGCCACTGTCTAAATTTCATTTCTCTACCATTAGAAGTCTGTTATAAGGAAATATTTAAGACAGTAAAAATTATCTGACAGTAATTTCTATTCAAAGTAATTATACACTTACCCAAAATAATGGAATAAAGAAAACTATTTATCAAGAGTGGGAAGGCACCACTTTAGTTGAAAATGACTTATCCATATACATATATCAATTGATCAGTCGGGTAAAAAACATGGATTCATTTCTGATAACTAATGGAGAGTGTGGACTGTATAAATGAATGAAACAATAGAAATATGCAATCGCAAAATGTATTAAGATAATTATAGTCTTACAAAGTATAATATGCACAGACCAGATTAATGAACAAAAGCAACAGACTTGAAGAGTCATTGCCAAAAAGACAGTATAAATAAATATAATAAAATGGTATCAAAAATGTCACACTACCAGCCAATCGCCAACAATTTTCTTTATTGAATATTGTCACAACCATCAGATTTTCTTAGCATGCAGACATCATTAAACACCAATAGTGAATCTATAAACTAATTTTGACTAGTGTAGTGTTTTAGTGTTTTTGCCTTTCCACTGTTTCTGATATAAAAATTATAATAGTAATAAATGTGCCCACAAGTTTTAAGGAAATCAATCGTTTTAAACTATCTATTCTCATTCAAAAATTACATTATAATATTTGTAAGTTACAGAAAATGAACCTAATCATCACCTACCTGCCCTATCACATTATTTATGTGGTCAGCTTAATATAAAGATAAGCAAATATATACCGTTTATTGCATTAACAAATGAATGAAGTTATAGAAAATATGTAGATATGAAGGTTATCAATAACTTTCCTAACAAAAAGCATTTACAACTTCAGAATAACAGTACATCTAGCATCAGTAAAACAAAAAGACTTAATGGTATGTGTAAAGTGTGGCATGGCATTCTAGTTTCGCGTTTATAAGTAGAGATTAAGCTTTAATTACCTTGTTAAATATTCTGCGCCAATATAGATCGGATCTGGTTGGTGTCAACGGCATAGAAACGTTCACCTCACGCTGGGCAGACGGCATTTTCTTTATATTTCACGCGATCTCACGTAATAACAAAACACAAAATAATGTTCGTTTTAGAACATTACAGTGCAGATACTACTTTTGTATAGTCACACAGTAAGGAATATTCATCATCGATTTATCCTTATAGATGTTAAGATAAGATAAAATTGGTAAGTATTAAAATTTTAAAGTTTTTCGAAACTTTATTTATGCAGCGCACCCGACCAGCGTCAGGGAAAAATGACAACTGATTAGATCCACAGACTCACTGACTGATCATGATCAATCACATACAGTATAATAATCACAACTGAACTGCATTAGGTATTAATCTCCGAAATATCGATATTTAAATATCGATAATTGTAACTTTGAAATATCGCCAAATCGATATTTTTAACATGATATCGCGTTATTCTTGAAATATCGAAACTCGATCACATTTTCGATCAGTGCTCTTTTGCTCATGTAAAAAAAATTTTAATGTATTCATCCATAAACATCGATATCGTTTTTTTATGAGCAAACTCGACAGGCAGAGTAGAATCCCTATTTTTCTCAGACTCTGTACCAGCAACGAAACCGGTTGAAAGGAAAATTGCTGTCAATGTTGCTTATATTGCAGAGCATTGACAAAAAATTATGGGAGTTTTAGTTAATAACCTAACCTAACTTTTTTGTAACCCATAATTGTTTCTTGTATTTTTAAATAATACAATTGACCATGGTTTTCGATCGATATTATAACTATCGATAATTAGCTATCGATATCAATACCGATATTTTACTAATATCGCTCATCCCTAACTGAAATGCAACAAGACAGTGAGATAAATCTGTAATTTCTTTACTCTGAGAACAAAAATTACGGAGAAAAACTGTAAACCGTAGAAAGTTGATAATTTTCATGTTATAGATTTTGCAATTAAATTCATAGAAATCTTGCTTAATCATATGGAATCAGAACAAGTAAAGAGCGTCAAATCCTATGGTCAAATCATATAGAATATTATTTTATTAATCCCAAATACAATATTAATTGGCTGTTTATTACATGATTCAATGTTTAGTTTTAGAAAAAGTTATCCATTAAAGATTCGGCGGGAAAAGCTGGAAGGGTGCAGGTGTAATTTTCTTGTGAAAATCAAAAATTATTTGTAAATGGCTTGCATGTGTCCGTAAGGTGATGTTTTCTGGTAGATAAGTTATATTTTGATTACTTGTGGTGTGAATCTAGTGCGTGTGCATGGTTTTATATGCAGGTAAGCCGAGTAAAACTTTAGCCGGATTACGATCTCTTCATGGGCAATGTCTTTGTTGCATGTAAGTTGTTTCTGCAATAATTTTTCATTTTGACTAACTTTACACTTGTTCTTGAGGATTTTCCCGACGTTTCCATTCATCATCATTGTCATTCATCATAAATTCAGAATACATTTTACTAAACAATGATTAGGCTGTATGGGCTTAGTTCCCCTTGCCTTTCCTTCGGGATACTAAAAAAAAAAAAAACAACGTTGCCATAGCAACGCATGGTAACCAGCTTTGACTATGTACCTATACAAACTCTTTCTACGTTAACGGTATTTGGTATCTATCTATGATGATAACAATTAAAGTAGGTAATGTCAAAAAGGATTCATGATCCCTATACGAGAAAAATCTTTATTGGAAAAGTTTTTTAAAATCTGTAATTAATATGATCACTGATCAGACTGTTAATATTAATTTAGAAGAAAATAATTGAAATCGACTAGACTGACTGGATTAAATAAAATTTCTTCCCTCCTGTCCCAGCAATCGTTCCTGCAAATCAACACGATGAATGATTTTCATCTCAACAATAAGTTTTCTGGTGTTTATTGGCTGAAGAAATCTTTAACAGACGTGAAAATTAGGTAATTTAATTTCATAATTTGATTGAAGCTCCTTATCACCGTGTGTATAGGTTTTCAGATACAAATCTAAGAGGTAAGTGATGAGATAAACCTGTTACCTGTGTAAGTTTGTATTTACAGAATAAAACTAAAACCAGAAGATGCACTACTATCTCTACCAAAATTTGAAGAATATGCCAATGAATCCAACAGATCCAGCCTTCAAATAGAAAATAGAATAGAAGAATTTCAATTTACCTGGCAGGAAAAAGTATTTAGTTCATGGGAGCTGCAACGGTATTCTGATGTGCATAACTGTATTTCTGAGACTGAATTGACATACTATGATATGATAAAAAGTAAAGAGTATGAATCAAGTAAAGTTCATACATACATTCACTCAGATTATTACTTGCCATTACCTGAAAATAGGATGGAAGCAAATGATTATAGTTTTCTTGGTAAATGTTTTGAGAAATTGAGTTTGAAAGGTCTTAGGAAAGAAGACACTACTTCAATGGGGCATCTGTTTAGAAGTCAAGAGGATGTTTTTTGTGATACAGAGCAATGGATGGCAATGCATGTTGTTTTTGATAATTCTGAGTATAATGAGTAAGTTTTAACTCCTACCTAAAAAGGTTAATTTCAAATGTCATTCAAAATTTTAAATCACACACACCACAAGGCTATAGGGGTGTTTCTGTCTGTCAGTGTCATAGTCCCCACATTGTGCAGGCGGGTTGGTGACCTCAGAGTGATTTTCATAGTTGCTGCCCTCCTCTCGGAACCCTTAATCACCTCATACTATACCCACAGGTAGAAAATGGGCAGTGCTATTCTACTCTGTTGACACCTTAATAATTTTCTTAATTGTTGCAGAGATTCTCAACTACTGCTAAAGCAGGAGGCAGTTCTTCTTTCTCTCTACCACAATATTAGTCAAGGGTATTTAATTATCTCTCCGAACACCAATGATTTGGAGTTCAAGCCCTACAGAGTGAGCACAGTAGCTGGAGACCAGTGGGCCTTTCAATATGCTGTGGATATTGATTTGACTGGACAAGCGTGTGGCAATGAGCTTATGACTTTGGTAGATACGATTTGCACTTGTAATACTAATGTAATACTAAGTATCCAACCTCTTAAAAAGTTTTTTTAATCAACCTCAAACCCTCGATGGAAATTTCAACTTCCGAATAGTGACGCCTGATATAATTAAATAAATATATATATATTTTCGTCTTCCAGTTGAAGAAGTTGAAAAAGAAAAATGAAACGAAAAAGAAGTCATTACTCAATTTTAAAACCCCGCCTTTAGGAAAGAAGCAGTATTTTATAACGTTTGAAATTTTAACGGCCCACAATTTTGACGAGAATAATTTGTACATAGAATACAATATTAAGGTAAGCAACTAAATAACTATCGCCCCCCTGTATATCATCATCTTCCTACCCATTAGGACCATTAGACGAATTGATATAATATGCGCACTACCTAGTTATTATGATCAGTTGTAAAAATATATGGGTAGTTTTTTTTTTTTTTTTAGAATTAACTACAAACTGTGAAAAGGGGCTGGTGGAACTTCCCACGCACACTCTCCAAAGTGTATCCTGTAAAACACTGACAAGGCAGCAATTTTACGGCGGTGGGTCAGGTCCTGGAGTTTCGAATTTGCTACGGTGTCATCTATCTATACATATATTAAAAATGTAACGGATCGCTGTCTGTACATGGAAGATATATGAGAAAAAATATTATAGGAGTCCTTTATCAACGCAATAGAACCCAAAACTATGATTTTTGGAATTTTTGTCTGTTTGTCGGTTTGTCTGTGCGTTTGTGCACGCTAATCTCGGAAACGGCTGAAACCGATTTCGATGCAGTTTTCAGGAATATATTGTGACAGGTCCCACTTAACATATAGGCTACTTTTTATCCCGGGAAAATGTTTTTATCCCGGATAATTTCGACATTTTGTTTTTTCTGTAGTCCACGCGGACGGAGTCGCAGGCGTCCACTAGTGATGAATATGAGTATCGATGTTTGTTTCTGTTATATAGGTACTAAGGGGCACATAAGAAACGCGGGTTATAGGTACAACGTATATTTCCAACTCACAGTCAGTGTACAGATCTTACCCTCTACTATCAATAGTTATGAATATAAAACTACCTACATACACAGGTACACTACATTCCTCCACTCTTATCTTATACTAGCGGTCGCCCACGACTTCGTCCGCGAAAGGGGGCATTGCACCCGTGCGAAGCCGGGGCGGATTGCTATATACCCTATAGACTTCCTCGATAAACGTGCTATCTTACACTGAAAGAATTTTTCAAATCAGACCAGTAGTTCCTGAGATTAGCGCGTTCAAACAAACAAACTCTTCAGCTTTATAATATTATATAGTATAGATAATCTACAAATTACATAAAAACTACAAATGAAATATTCTTAATAAAAACAACAATTAATTACAGTCAGTGACACTAATAGATACAACTAACACACTATATACCACTAACTTAACCTAACTTATATTCCTACACTTTATAATTAACAAGTTTTCCTAACCTACACTGACAAACGGGTCGGGCATGGGGTGGCATAGGTGCGGTTGGCGGAGTGGTGAATTCTTCACCATCCGTTGTAGGAGAAATGCGCGGGGGCGACGAATCCGAGTCAGACAGAGGCAAGCTAGGGTCAAGCGGTGCCGAACTCGCCGCCTCCGACGGGACCTCTCCGTGACCATATTCGACCTCCGGTTGTCGCGCTGCCGAATCTGTGGGGACCACAAGGGAACTCCTCGACCTCCGCCTTAACTGATCGATATGTTTATGAACACAACCCCCCTTACTATTTGAAACATTGTAATCGTTTCGGCCGGTGGAGTCAACGACTTTACCTGCTGCCCACTTTTCTCCCTTAAGGTATTGTCGATACCAAACCTCATCACCCACATTAAACTGTCTACTAGTGCCACTCACCCCCTCTACTTGCTTTTATTGGGCTTTATTTACTTTGACTTCCCTATCAGGCTTTAGCGCATTAAGCCTTGTACGTAATCGCCTACCCATGAGAATGACTGATGGTGGCTCTCCGGCCGAGGGCAGTTCGATAAATAGTTCGGCAGTTCTCGGGGAGCGGTGATTATGGGTTTCCGGGAGGTGGCCAGCAGCGCCTCCCGTACTGACAACATAGTCCGAAAATCACACTGCGGTCACCAACCCGCCTGCCCAGCGTGGTGATTATGGACAAAACCCCCCCTATGGCAATAGCCTTGTGGCGTGCTCTGGGTGAGGCCTACGTCCAGCAGTGGACTGCAATATGCTGAAGAAGAAGATGTAGATTATGAAGTTTTATGCTCTCTTCTAGATTCCAGACGGCATAGGATGCTCTGACCCAGTTAAAGGCAAGACACACACGAGTCGAGCTATGAGAGTGGATGACGACACTGCAGCGTGTCACTACGGGCATGTCGTGGCACTTGTGATGGATATGCCTGATGATGGATCAGGTAGGTTCAATCTACAGTTCTATAAAGATTTAGAGGTGTAACGTAAGACTCGAAATCACACGTTTCTTTTTGAAGATTGTTTAGCCGCGTGGTGCCGGCAGAGTAGAGTTTGTACCACCCCATGCCTGCCCGTGGGTATCGTACGAGGCGATTAAGGGTTTCCGGGAGGTGGGCAGCAGCGCCTCCCGTGTTGACAACATAGTCCGAAAATCACACTGCGGTCACCAACCCGCCTGCCCAGCGTGGTGCCTATGGGCAAAACCCCCCTGTGGCAGCAGCCTTGTGGCGTGCCCTGGGGGAGGCCTACGTCCAGCAGTGGACTGCGATAGGCTGAAGACGATGGACATTGTTAGGTTGTTTAGGATTTTTAATTTTGTGGATATATTTCCTAATTTGCAATAGCAAAGCCGAAGCCGCAGTGCGATAGCGTAAATCTCGTGTGTGTGCGTGCGCGCAACGAGCGCTCGGCGTCCTCCCGCGCCCCGCACCTCGCCTGCTCCGCTACTGCAAGTTACGTAATCAAGGAACGGTTCTTTATAATGGGCTTTCATATATTTCGCTTAACATACCTCTTATATTCTGGATGTCTTTTACATTAGAATAACACGTAGGCTATAAACCTATAGGTATTTTACGCGTACGAAGTCGCGGGAATCCTCTAGTTTCCTACAGTGCAGAGAAAACAACTTAGGTACTGTTTTCTAGAATTCGTCAAACTTAGATATCACACATTAGCCTGTTGTTAAACGTAGGCCTCCCCCAAGACACACCACAAGGCGACTGCCATAGGAGGGTTTTGTCCATAGTCACCACGCTGGCCAGGCGGGTTGGTGACCGCAGTTTGTATTTTGGACTATGTTGTCAACACGGGAGGCGCTGCTGCCCGCCTCCCGGAAACCCTTGATCGCCTCTTACTTACGGGTAGAGATATTCTTCTCATCATACTTATCTATACATATAATAAAAATGTAACGGATCGCTGTCTGTACATGAAAGATATATGAAAAAAAAATATATCAACGCAATAGTACCCAAAAGAATGATTTTTTAAATTTTTGTCTGTGCGTTTGTGCACGTTAATCTCAGAAACGGCTGAACCGATTTCGATGCAGTTTTCAGTAATATATTGTGACAGGTCCCACTTAACATATTAATATAGGCTACTTTTTACCCCGGATAATTTCGACATTTTGTTTTTTCTGTAGTCCACGCGGACGGAGTCGCGGGCGTCCACTAGTAATATAATAGATATCTTTTATTTCTAGATCCTCCCCCCATAAAGTTCTTCTTCGAAGTAATATCACGCGATTGGTGGGATAGCCACAGGACAGAGGGCTACAGCTATCTCCCTCTAACGTTAGTACCCGGCCATTACTCCAAGCAGCTATCCTGCTCTAGGCCGGAGGAAATGGATGCAGTTCAAGCTGAGAGTAGACGATTTTTTCTGGGCGGATGTAACTTGATCAAGGATTTGGATGTCTTGGCCAACCCTCAGTTGCAGGTCAGTCTATCTACTTAAAGCTGCATGTTCTTGCCTCTTGCAGAAAGTTTTATTGAAGCTCTAATTAAATGCTTATCTCTGGGGAACGCCTATGTCCAGCAGTGGACTGCAATAGGCTGACGACAACGACTAACATTAGTAAGTTTTTACAAAAAAAAAAATAATGGCATGTCAATAATTGCTCTTGAATGTTAAATAAAATGATATCATAAAGTGGAGGGTGTAGGGCCCGGTGGTGGGCGCACCCATAGTGAATAAATGAAATTGTATTAGGCGTTACAATTCGGAAGTTCAAACATCTATATATTTCTATATAATTCGAATTTCTATAATCCTGAGGATGCCACGGTTGTTGGCGAAACATATGTAGATTATTAAAATCTAGTTTTGGATTTCGGAAATAGTGCGATGTATAGGTATTATCTTGCATGCTAGGTGCTCGGGTCTGGTTTCTCGTGGCGATTGTAGGTAGTGCAAGTGCCTGTTTTCGCAGTTATGAGTTATCAGATCCGAGGGTCAGTGGAGGGTGTAGGGCCCCGTTGTGGGCGCACCCATAGTGAAATGGTATCATGTAAATACTATAGCAGAACTAGAGCGTTCAATCTGTTTTTTTTAGGCTGGTTTCAGAGGTCCTATGCTGATGCGGGGCTTCACTAGAATACATGAGCTGCATCTCTTTCCGTGCATGTCATAAGAGACAACTAATGAACTCGGTTTCTCTCAGGCGATAAAGCTAGCAACGTGACACTGATCATTTTATTAACTATCAAATTCACTATGGGTGCGCCCACCACCGGGCCCTACACCCTCCACTGACCCTCGGATCTGATAACTCATAACTGCGAAAACAGGCACTTGCACTAACTACAATCGCCACGAGAAATAGTGAATTTTTTACTTCCGAATTGTAACGCCTAATACAATTTCATTTATTTAACTATCAATTTGTTATTTAATAACAAATATGTACATTTATTTTAATAAATTTTTATTACGAATTTGAGATATTACCTACATATGAAAAATAACGTTGCCAATATGTAATTTAGAAAAGAGATGGTAAAAATTCGTCATCCGAGTAATTGACCCGGTAGCTCAGTGGTTAGAGCTGCTGGCACGGTGTGCAGTGGTAGTGGGTTCGATTCCCACTCGGGTGAAGAATTTTTTCCATTTCTTTATTAATAATTTTGTATTATCTACATGTTTACGTCGAAGAGAAGAAAGATGGCGATGCGCTCGGAAACGGAAATAAATGCTTTTTTACTTTTAATTATATTTTTTATGAACATGTATGTATGTATGTATAAAACGCTATGCTAAACGTGTCTGTGGGATTACCTTTGCTAAGTTATGCATCATTATCTTCCTACCTTTGTCATTATGAATGGGGTCGGCGCAATATGGTTTCTTTCAAAATTCATATTGCCAAAGATTGGCGTTTGTTTTACGGCCAGCTGCCCGCCTGACGCCAGCCCATCTCGGGTTTAGCTAACTTTGTTAAGTTATGCATATCCTTTTGTTTTTTGACTAATCGCGAATTTCTTATTTTTTCACCATTAGACCAATCGCGAATTGGACCAATCTCGCCTAAATCTCCATTTCGGTTACACAACGGCCCACTGATTACGTAAAAGCAATAGCAAAGCCGAATCCGCGCGATCGCGATAATTGAGTGTGTGTGTGTTTGCTTGAGCGAGGTGCGCGCACGTACACACACACTCGCGATTATCGCGATCGCGCGGCTTCGGCTTTGCTATTGCTTTTACGTAATCAGGGGGCCGTGTCTACCTATATATATATATATGTGTTATGTAAGGGAACAAAGATTAAACCTATTATCCTAATATTTCAGGACTCAAACTTCAAACTGAAATCAACAGGCACCATCACGGTGCGTTGGAACACCATCGTCGCTAAATCTCTTTCCACCTCCTACCATCCTCAGCCGGGCACCAGTTCAGCGTCAGCCTTGCTCAGAGCTGCCGAGACTGCTCTACGGAAGTATAGGAACGCTAGAGATAGACTCGCCGATGCGGGGGGAGATGGGTAGAGAAGATAGAATGAGAATGGAAAGACTCCAATAGGGTTCATATTAACCGATAAGAATATGGGAAATCAGCATGGCAAGCTCTGGGATTCGGGACTTCGACACAGGGTCATGTTCCTGTATATGGGAAATCAGCATGGCAAGCTCTGGGATTCGGGACTTGACTTGAACAACAACTGACAATGGTTTTCACTAAGAAGTGAAAGAAGATAATAGGAAAGAGTGTAATATGCACCAAATTGGCAAGCTGTAGAATGATTGACACATGGTGACGTCACGTTCCTTGTACCTTGGCAGTAGCCTTGTGACGTGCCCTGGGGGAGACCTAGAGCCCAGCAGTGGACTGTAAGGCTGATGTGTGTGATAATAAAATACAATCATAGTAAATAGTGGTTTATTTATTTGAGGTAGTTTCCTTTGATCTACTTACTGCATTAGGTTACGAGTACATCGTTAATTTACGTATCTACACACAAGACAATGACTATAAAAGTTACGTTAAAAACGCCTACACCGAAATATACCAATTTTAACCTAATCGCTTTAAGAAACTCGTTTAAAATATCTTTGCATTTCATTTGATATTTTTTTTTAAACACAGCTTGCATAATAAATCTAAAGGTTTGTTAAGTACCTTCTAAAACAATTCAAGACATACACACTCGTTTTACATTACTGAAGACTTAATTATATCGAAGAGCAAAGCTTTTTCCAAAGTTATTCAGTCCAACTTTGTGATATAAAAGACTAAATACCCTCAAAAATGCCTTTAAGTTATCATCCATTGAATTCAACTACTTTGGTGAAAAAATTAGGTACATATCGACTCTACAAAAAAGACACCATAGAATAGATATTTGGAAATAATAATAAGTAACCCACATAGTTGTATAATGGACAAAATTCAAGTTTGGAAACAAAGCTCGACTAACAGCAACAGTTTACCCTAATAAACTTAAATCTATCTTCAAACTTTAATACCACTTATAGCTTAGCTAACTCAATAAAACTTAGCTCTTTCTCCCTCTAACCGCATCCCTGAGTTGAGAAGTGACAACAGCTAGCCGTCTCGCTCTTCTGATCCTCGACTCTCTCGCTTTAGCAAGATGGATGCATCGGGCGTCGGTTAGGGCTGCACGTGCGGCGTGGCTCGCTCGCTTCGCTTCGTCTAAGGCTAAGACTTCTTGTCTGATGAGGCAGGTTTCCCAGGAGTTGAGGGCGTTTATTATTGACGCTCGCTGGGGAAGAAAGATGTTATACATGTTGAGATATAATCTTGTGTATAAAAATTAAGATATAATTAAAAATCTTATATATTAAAATTAAGATATAATAAAAAATCTTGTATATTGAAAATTAAGATATAATCTTGTATCTTTGGCTTTCAAAATCACAACGTAAGTAGCTTGGACGAAAGATTAAAATTAAGATATAATTAAAAATCTTGTATATTAAAATATAATCTTGTATCTTTGGCTTTCAAAATCACAACGTAAGTAGCTTGGACGAAAGATTAAAATTAAGATATAATTAAAAATCTTGTATATTAAAATTAAGATATAATCTTGTATCTTTGGCTTTCAAAATCACAACGTAAGTAGCTTGGACGAAAGACAAAACAGGAGTTGGCCTAGTAACGATTGTTCATAGAGATTGGTGTCACTGCGCAACAGGAACGCGTGGACGGGTTAGTCTATGGTTGGAGGTACCTATACATATTAGTTAGTTTTTGACTGTACTGCTTAGTCTATTATGTATTTGATGCTTTGTTGATATATGCGATACGTGTATAGACTAGTTAAGAATTTTAGGTCACTCTTTTAGACAGGTCTGACTTTTACATACATACGTATAATCACGCCTTTATTCCTTACGGGGTAGGCAGAGCACCAAGGGCCGATAGAACCACATGGTGCCACTTCTGAACAATTTTGAGGGTACCTATAGTTGAGATGTATAAGTTCGGTTAGGTTAGTTCGACTTTTAATTGCAATCAAATTGGCATTTTTTCTGTTTGGATCATTAAGGATAGCAAAGTCAAAAGTCAAAGAACGTATTAAAAATGGTTTGAATACTCCATAGGTACCTGCGAAGCATCTTTTAGCATAGCATTTCGCCGTCGTCTCGCCGCATCAGCTCTCTTCTGTGTGCCCATCAGCTCGAGTTGACGTTTCCACTGCTCGGCTTCTCCCATGCGGTTCCTTTTGTCTGCTGCTAGAAGTGCGCGGCATTCTTCTACTATCGCTCTGTCCATTAACACATTTGTCTGAAACGAAAAGATTGGTGCGGGCCTTCACTAGAACACATCAGCTGCATCTTTTTACGTGCATGTCGTAAGAGTTGACTAAGGAAGAAGGATAACTTGCCTAAGTAGGTACATCGGTTTCCGCTATGCTAAACGTGGCTGTAGGATCTCCTTTACTTCATTTCAGGAACAAAACCGCCTATAGGTATATGTACCTCGTCTTCAGCCTCTTGCAGTCCACTGCTGGACGTAGGCCTCCCCCAGGGCACGTCACAAGGCTACTGCCACAGGGGGGTGGGGTTTGCCCATAGTCACCACGCTGGGCAGGCGGGTTGGTGACCGCAGTGTGATTTTCGAAATATGTTGTCAGCACGGGAGGCGCTGCTGCCCGCCTCTCGGAAACCCTTAATCGCCTCGTACGAGACCCACGGGCAGGCAGGGGTGGTACAAGCTCTACTCTGCCGGCACCACGCGGCTATGTATATGTACCTAGGTATATTATAATTATTCAGTTTACAAAACAATATCATCAAATTATTTGTTATAGCCTTAGTTAGTAAAGTTTTAACTTATTAAAAAAATATATTTATTGTTATTTTAGGAGGACTAACAGCGAAATTTATAGAGCGAATAAAATTAATAATTTTATAATAACTATGACTTAAAACTCTGCTAATAATATGATATACCATACCGTACGTACCTTTAAATCATCTTGACAGGCCAAGGCATCAGCACTGCGCTTCTCCTTATGCTGTATACAAGCCACCAGCCGGCCGGTCCGGCACTGCTGTTCCACCGTGCGCTGCAGCCGTCTGAACTCCTGCCAGACCCGTTCATCTTCCCGACGGCGGCGGAGGAACCGTTGGTATTGCTCCAGGGTCTCTGCTGCTGCCTAAGATAAACTTTGTTACTGACTGACGGGTAGGCAGCAGAAACTACTGGGGTTATGAAGTTGAAATTTGGTATTATGGACATTTATCCTAACCTAACCGACGCCCGATGTATCGATCTTGCCAAAGCTAGAGAGTTCTACTACTAAGATTCCCGAAATTCTCATAGGTAGGTACAGTTTAACTATTTAAGTACCAGCCTACACAATGTTGTTACTGCTAGTGGAATAAAGGAGACTTAGGAAGGGGTAAGCCTCAGCCAGGTAGTGTATGCTATCCTTCATCGACAGACGCATCCCGGTTCAAATCACATTCAACCTATTGCAGTCCACTGCTGGACGTAGGCCTTCCTCAGGGCACGCCACAAGGCTATTGCCATAGGGGGGTTTTGTCCATAGTCACTACGTTAGACAAGCGGGTTGATGACCGCAGTGTGCTTTTCGGACTGTTGTGTGTTATCAACACAGGATGTGCTGCTTCGTATGGTAAAGGATTTCCGTGTGAGTAAGAGGTGGGATATCTCACAATCTCTCTTTCGGTTTTCTCTTTCTGCCACATTCGCCGGAACCTGTCAGCCAAGCGTTCCCTCTCTTCGCTCTCCTCTCTCTTTTTGGCCAGGACTTCAAGGAGACGCCATTCCTTCTCAGGGATGCAGTCCAGGATCTCGTCGGGAGCCTCATAATCCACGGATCCTACTAGCTGGGATATTGAACTGGCCACTGTAATGTTTAAATAGTTTTTGTTAAAATTTTATGAAGAGTTTAGAATATGTTTCCCTGCTGTTATTTATTCTTCATATTCAAGTTATTTAATTTATTTTGAGGGGCTTTAGCTTGTGTAGATGTTTATGAAGGTATCTAACTAATGCAAATCTTACTTCGATTTTGTAGAGTTTCAAATATAAAACAAGTTAATACCTAAGTTCTACTTAAAAATATTTTTGAAAGTAGGTAAATGTAATAGGTTACTTAGTTTAGGTAAGGTCGCATCACCCGTGGGAAAAGCATATAATTATGGGGCTAAAGCGTTTTTTCATTAATTTCTTCATTGGGTATTGATTGGTTTTGTCCCAAGAGGTGAGCTTGGTTTTGTCCCAGGAGGTGAGCTTTATACTCAGTTTACGAAACATCTCCAATCGTCTCTACCTATAATATGTAACCGCAGTAGTTTCTACGCACATAACGCCTACATAAAAGTATTAGTAGTTAAGTATGCTTGAAACATTATTTTAAAGAAATTGACTCACATTTCTGACCTTATAAGTTTCAAGAAAGGACTTGTAGGAAGAAGGCGGGGCCGGCCCGCCCATACGGCGAACGGAGCAGTTGCTCCAGGCGCTAAATACCAGAGGGCGCCTAAATTAGGCGCCTAGGTATAGGTATATATTACTTGTTGGGAGCAAACAGGAGAGGCGCTATAATTGGATCTCGCTCCATTCTAAAATATACTTCGGGCCGGCGCTGGAAGTAGGTACATTTTGATTCTAATCACACGAAAAAACTTACATTGTCTAACAGGAGATCTTCGTTCCGGGGAGTGACAGACAGACCGACGAGGAGACTCTGTTATTATTTTATAACAAAACACCATTATTCTACTTCCGAGTATAAAAACTGAGGAGCGTGAGAAAGAATTTCAATTTATTGCAAATCCATTATGAGACAGCTTTGGATTTTGCAATCACTGGGTAATGAATGGGTATCCTTAAATTGTCTTACTTAGTATATGACAGACATTTAATATCCATCTAAGAGCAGATTTTTCCAATGGTCAGATAGCCTATCTAAAATATAAATTTTGTGCTATCTTTCTCTAAAACTTTATCATGATAGATACAGCATCAACTTATCTTTCAGACTGCCTACTTATAATTGCAAAAATTTCCCCTAAGGGTTATTAAACAGGTTGAAATTAAACTAGCGACTAGCTGAACTTAATAAATACTTAATACCTAATACTAATAATCTTGAAACTCTGAAGGTCCTCATCAACTGAAAACCACACAAATACTTAGCAACTAGAACCTTAGCTTAGTCGTCAGATAATAACAAACTTGTTCAACAAAAATAGTGAGAATACGACACTGACACGAGTCTATATTATAGAAACCAAAGGTCAAAGTAAGTAGGTACCTACAGGTAAATCTAGAAATGTAGAATAAAGATAAAATCTTGATGACATTAGGAGACTATCCCTTTAAAAAACATAACCCTCCTTATGGCGCAGTGGGGTATAATATATTAAAAAGGATCCTTCATGTATGTACTCCATCAAATACTAGATAGACATTTTGGACAAATATCACTCAACGATTTTAGACAAGTATGAAAAATACACGAAATATGAAATAAGTGACGGGAATTTTCTACCACAAACTTAATTTTCTGGACACAGTATCAATATAATCACAAATTACAAATAAACAAACGGCAATTTTCGATAGGATGTTATATACAGTTCACCAAGCACTATTGTTAACTGCGATCCGAGGAGGTTGTGGTCACGTCTCGTTGCCATGTAATATGGATTTAACAGAGGATATAAGTAGTCCAATTTAACAATACCTGCCTGACTTCAAGAATTAATTAAGGATGAATTTACCGGACAATGTCTAGCTGGGTGCTGTAGTTTATTGCGGAATTACTTCACTTATTTCAAATAAATTTATGTGAAAAAAATATTGAAGGGCTCATTTGTACTTATCTATTTTAGATAGACTATCAGCAGACTTCTTGTCTCTTCGTTGGCTCTTACCTTTCGACACATAGGAGATCGGACTTTAGAACTTTCTTCTAAATAATATTAGGTATGTAACTTTCGCTGAAATGTTATAAAATCAAATATAAAATAGATTATTTTAAGTAGGTGGCCTACATTTATCTGCAAATTAAAATTTCAACAGTCTAACATTGACGACTACCTAACCATGTAGATAGGCACTACACCTGCATGCATCATCCTAACAATACGGCAATTAAAATAACTTCCTGTCAATCATAATGTAAACGAACAAAGGAAACAAAATGCATTAGGTACCTAGGTAAGTACTTACAAAACGAATCTACTTGTTACAAGAGAATGTTATCATCGCTTATCAGTTTCAAGATATGGAGCATAGATGATAACGACCAGTTGAAAACACACCGCCGGTCGGTGGTGACGCCATGGAGCGCGAAAAACCGAAGCCCCTTAGGCGTACGCCACACGTCTTGAGCAAAATTAACACGGAAAACCTGCACATGATAGAGAGAGGCTTGCTTGGAGATCTACCAGAGAAATTGAGGCCAAACTACATACCAGTGCCAGTTAGAGGGCGAAGAACTGACGTGGTTGTCGCGAAATCGTCTTCGTTTCTTTCGTCGTGTATACCCGTTGTTCCGGACTCGCCTGGCACACCAACTACGCCATCGGACGATGAGGTCAGTGCATCTCCACTAAAAAAGTCCTTCAGTTTTCGAGATCGATTCTCGCGGATCAGTATATTTGGAAAGGACAAAGAGAAACCGGAAAAGCCCAAGTGGAAACCTATTGTGGAGGATGAAATTAAAGTAGAACCAAAGCTTCCTGAATTCAAGAAAACAACTTCAGCATATAAAAGTGATCATGATTATAAGGTAAATAAACGTTTCTGGTTCTTCCGGAATAAAGAAATGATTGAAACTAGAGGGAGACACACTCCTGTGTACAAAAGAAGTAAGAGCTTTGAGTTTATGCCACGAGCATTGGAAGAAGATGAAGAAGATTTGGAACATCAATATCAGAACATCCACACGCCCGGTAGTTTCGGTAGCAGAGGAACAATGGGCGATGCATGGGCTTCTAATGATAGTCTGGATTATTTGCCTAATAACGACAACGATGATGGAGTATTCATGAAAACTTTTAAAGGAGTAAGCAGTTCAGGATCTTCCAACCCTAATTCAAGTATGTCAACAGTGAATTCAGCATCAAGCGTCACAGTGCCAATAATCATGAAAGGCGATTCAATGCAGAACTTGTTAGAAGAGTTCGACAAGGCTGTGGAAATGTTTAGTGAGAACTACTTGAGTGATAACGAGCCTTACACCAAATCAGACACCAGAGACTTACCGGTGAAGGAGAAGAGAAAAAGTTCTTCGTTTCGTGTTCTGAAATCACCCAAAATAGTGCCAGTTACAAAAGCGGATGAGATAAGTGAGGACTTTAGGAAAGAGTTGTCGAAGGTTTTGAGTGAAAAACGTGCTAGCGTTATGGCTTTACGAAGCCCTAGACGAGGTTCAGTGACCGATTGGTTTGTGCTCGAGGATAAAGCTGCTACGCAGCAGGCTCCACATGAGGCTAAGGCTTCGATCGAAGCCAACAAGTACCGGCGGGCTCAAAAGAAGCCGGTGAATCGAGTTCGACGGATAAGCTCGACAAAATATGTGAGTACAGATTTGGGTTTTGTTATTAAATATTAAGATTAAAGTACCTAGGATGCTATTGGTGCAAAATACACATTGTTATCAGAAGGTATCGCGTGTTAAGCGTTCGACATTGATCGATTGTTTACATATTTCTTGCAAATTCAGCACATGCGAGAACCGGCTGACTGACTTCCTTCGTGGACCAAGCCTTCTATTATTTCGTTTCTTCTATGCCGTACAGGTGCCAATAAAATCGATAATTTCATAGTGTCGATTTTTTATTGGATGTGTTGGGTTTAGGAATGGTTTAAACGTATATATAGCTAGGAACGTGAGGTTGAGATTATTCCATCGAGTGACCTACTCTAGGGCCACAAGCTTGGAATAAATTTTAAAATACTTCATTACGTATCGATCGACAGAACACGACGTGTCTTTCATTGTAAGTTCAAAAACTATTACGTTCTAAGATTTATAAACTGATCGATGTCAATAAATATAACAGCCAATCGAGAATGCCGACAATCCGTCAATTTTACTTTCGTGAGAAGATCCGATTGACTAGTTAACAAAACTAGCGAAAGTCACGACATCTGTTCCAGTTGTCGCAGATTCTTTGAATTGTATTTTTTATAAGAATTTTGGATTAATACCGCTTTTTCCGAAGTGGAATAATCTGTTAATTTTTTTTTTATTAAACATTTCAATGTTAGCTTACAATCAAATACACCTTGAAAGTATTTTTTTACAAGCTTACGCAACTGATTTTGTACGATTTGGTATAATACATTAATGTGGATGGATATAAAGGAAGAGGAAGAAAGACTTAAGAAGTATTGAATGGACTGTGAGAATGGATATGCGACTATGCGTGTACTGGGAGTGAGTAACGAGATGACGGATAATTGGGTCGAATGGAAGAAGAGTAGGTACATATTGCGTCGTCCTCAAATGAATGGAAACAGGGCAGGAAGATGATAAAGTGTATCTATCATAAAGGCTAAGGTAAAACAAACGCCAGATCCTTGGCCAATATAAGTTTCATAAGGAACCTTATTGCGCCTACCCCATAAAGTAAATAATGAGATAAGGGCAGGAAGATGATGGTAGGAACTAAGGTATATCCACTATAATCTTATTTAGAATCTACCAGTATAAATACATGTATTTGTGACGCCTCCATTGTCAAATAATGATGACGTTATCTTTTTTTTTTTTTTTTTTTTAATTTATTAGGGGCATTGGTATTCAATACCATCAGCCCAACCAAATAACTTTACAGAGAACAATAAGGATAATAAATGTAAAACATAACCAAGAACACAAAAACAGACCACTAAAATAATTACAACAGACATAAAAAAAAAATCAAACCTAACATTAACAAAACATCAACAAAAATAATAATAATTTATATAACCAATTAACCATTAGAACAGGTATGACCCAAACATAGCAATAAAAGGAGTAGGTACAATATTTGGTTAAATCTTCCCAAAAGTATTCATAAGAAACTTAAATATACATATATACAAATCTTTACATTGTAATAACTCTTGAACATTCTCAGGGATATCATGTTTTATAATATCCAAACAGGAGCCGATAAAAAGCAAGCGTTCAAGGTTAAAATTAGGACATTCATAAAAAATATGTTGTAAATCACATAAATCATTGTAACAATATTTACAAGAACTACTATCAACCAACTTAAGTCTAAAAAGATGAGAGGGAAAGTGACAATGGCCAATTCTGAGTCTACATAGTGATGTTATAAAATCTCGACCTAAAAATTTGTTATGATTCTCGAACCACGAACGAGTAGATGGTATTGGTTGGATTTTTTCCAGCCATTTCCCTTTAGTTTCTCTTGAAGAATTTAATAGTAATGACCATCTTTTAATCATATTACTCTTTAAAATTGATAGAAGATCGGAATAAGGGACTAAATAATTACATGTTTTGGTATTTACACAGGAACGAGCTAGGGTGTCCACCAACTCATTACCCACAATTCCAGAATGAGCTGGTACCCAACAAAATTCAATAATAGCATTATCATTATTCTTCACAATATTCTGTACAAGGTATCTTAAATTGTATATTAAATAGTTATATGACGCGGATATTTTTTTGTTCAAAAGAGCTAGTAAAGCACTCATAGAGTCGGATAAAATTAAGAACTTTCTGCGATTCATGTTTACTGTACAGTTTATATATTCTACAGCATGTAATATTGCCAAAACTTCAGCAGAAAATATAGAAAATAATGTGTGACATTTGAATACTTGTCCGAAATTTTTATTTGCATCATAAAAGGCAAAGCTAGTTCGATCATGTGTTTTGGATCCATCAGTATAAATTTTTATATAGTCAGGTTTGGTATTTAAAAAATTCACAGAATTCGAATTTATTTTTAAATCTATTAACATAGATAGGCAAATCCATAATAGTACTAAAAAAATCAAAACTGAAGCAAGGCAGTAACCGAGACCAAAAAATTATATCCTGAAATTCAAAATTTAATAAGGAAATTGAATCACTCATAGAAGTAGTAGCACGCAAGGGTTCATTATTATAATTAGGTATATTGAAGAATTCTAAAAATCTAGGTATGACACTATTGTCACGACTGACCAACTTTATACAATATTTATCTGTAATATAACATCTTCGAATTTGCAACAGGACAACACCTGCTTCTACCTCGAGAGAATTTATTGGAGAAGATGTCATTGCCCCAGTTATAATG
The DNA here is from genome assembly GCA_014607495.2 of Carposina sasakii. NCBI lineage: Eukaryota > Metazoa > Arthropoda > Insecta > Lepidoptera > Carposinidae > Carposina > Carposina sasakii. The sequence continues at coordinate 9,200,007 of CP053169.1, forward strand.
CGAAGTGCTCTGTTCTGAATTAGGTCTAATTTTCTTAATAAGGTATATTTTGCATTAATATAAAACATACATCCATAATCAAAATGACTACGAACTATAGCAATATAAAGAGTCTTCAAAATTTTCGGGTCAGATCCCCATCGAAGACCTACTAAAGATTTCATTATATTGATACCTAGCTCAGCCTTTTTCATAATGTGTTCAATATGTGGTCTCCACGATAATTGGCTGTCCAATACAATGCCTAGGTATTTGACAGTATACTGAACCGGTATTAATGTTCTATTGTAGGATATATAAGGACACAATTTACTATTTTTGCAAAAGGGAATAACTACACTTTTTGATGTATTAATTTCTAAATTTAAATATTTTTTTAAATAATTGCAAACCTTATGTAGACACATATTCATAACAGATTCGCCTTCTTTTATATTGTTACAGTGTAGATAAATTACAAGGTCATCAGCAAAAAATTTATACTTAACATTAGATGGTATTTTCTTCATAAAACCGACTAGACTAATTATGAATATAAGAGGAGAAATAACTGAACCTTGAGGTGTTCCTTTATATGTAAATTTAGGGCCAGTTAATTGGTTCCTTACTTTTAACTTAATGGAACGATGGTGTAAGAAGTTATAAATCCATTCTAGGAATGAGCCTGGAATTCCAAGATCAAATAAACTTTTAATAAGACAGTTATGATCAATATTATCGAACGCACCTTTAATATCTAAAAACACAGCTAATGTTGTCTTATTACACTGAAAACCATTAATTATGTCACCAACCAAACACCCAACATTATCTATAACGCTCTTGCCCTTGCGGAAGCCACATTGGTTATCAGGGATCAGTTTATTGCTCTCAATAAAATATTCCAATCTGTTTTTAAGCATAGTCTCAAATACTTTTGATAAACAAGATGTCAACGAAATTGGTCTGAATGAATCAATGCAATTTGGATTCTTATTAGCCTTCAAAATTGGAATGACATGTTGCTCTTTCCAACATAAAGGAATTATCCTATCTGCCCAAAGATTATTGTATATTTGCAGCAATATTATATGACCTTTGGCACTTAGTTTTTTAATCATTTTATACGTAATATAGTCAGGGCCAGGAGAAGTATCCTTTTTGCACTGTAAAGCAGCAGTAAACTCAGCAATAGTGAAGGTTTTAAGAGCCACGAATTTGAGTCAGAAGGTTGAGCAGAGAAAAAAGCTTTGCAAATCAATAATTTTATTATTATCAGCGGGAGGACAGATTTTATTAAAATACTCCAAGGCATTTGATTTGTCTTCAAATAATTGCGATTTCCGTGAAATTTCATTTCTAGAAAATTTAAATTTCCTTATATTATCCCAAATAAATTTAGATGTGGAGGTTTCGGTTAAAACTATTGCATAATGTCATCCAACTTAATCTTTTTTGTTCCAAAATTACAAGTTTTTTATTAGCATCAAATTTTTTATAAATCAAATAGTTTTCTATAGAAGGGACTACTTTATAGAGTTGTAGTGCTAATCGTGACTGCCTTACAGCTAGGTCACAGGCATCATTCCACCAAATGTGAGATCTATTTTTCTTGATTTCTTTATAGGTTTGCAAAGACTTTACTACTGGCAACTTTTTGCGATATGTCATTACTAAAACGTCATAAATATTGTTAACGAAATTATTGTAATTTTGTAACGGATCATGAGATAAATCAAAAGTCTCAAATAAAGGGACACATTTAAGTGTAAATTCACACCAATCAATATATCTGGTATTAATCATTGAAACCTGAGTAGCTGTATCCAAACTCAAACTGTCCACGGGGAAGTGGACAATATTATTCAAACTAACACCAACTACGCAATCCTGCAAGGGATACAACAGACCAACAAGTATTGGAAAGTGATTGCTACTAACCGTATCATCCAACACTGAGAAGTTGCAGCTGGAACTCAATTTTGACGATGCAAGAACCAAATCCAAAACATTACCCTCTTGTCCTGGCCCTGCTAAAGTTGTAAGAGTGTGATCATTTAGGCATACCAAATTGTTATTATCTATAAAAGATAATAGATTATTACCTCGATTATTAGTTGATCTACATCCCCATGAAGTGTTATGAGCATTGAAGTCACCAATAATTAAATGATTCTTAGAAGATATCTTATGAAATGAATCTAATAGGCTACCAATATTAAACTTTCCATTTGGAGGAGGTGGGACAGTAAACACATAGAAGATCAAGATAAAAATACTTCCTAACTTAATTGATACTAATATATTTTGAAAATCATATGAGGAAGATGTATTTATAACATCAAAATTAAACTTAGTAGAAATGGCCATTGCTACACCGCCATGAGGGCGGTCAGAATCCGACCTTATAATCTTATAACCTGGTATCTTTAGTTTTATATTTCCATCCAACCATGTTTCATTAATTAAAATAATATCTATGTTCCTCTGAGAAATAAAGTGTACAAATTGATCTAATTTATTTAAAATACTACGAGAATTCCAATGAATAATATTTAAATTAGCCATTATGAGTAGATAGATTAGTTATAAGACATTCTTTTATTACTTTGGAACAAATGTTTGTACTGTGTGCTTCTTTCTTATATAATAAATCAACAATTGTTTTGCATATGGAATCAATTAATAAAGTAGAGTTCAGAATTTCACTTACAAGAGCTCTCTTGTGAGGTGTCTTCGCAGGAGTAAAGGGATCTACAACTTCACTAGGTGGATTTTTTGGTGGAATTACAATAGGCTTACCAGAGTTCCCACTAACAACTGAAGCAAATGTTTGCTGTTTTCCTTGTATTTTGTTTTTTATTTCAGATATCTTAGACTGCTTCATGGGACACTCATATGAGACAGCTACATGGCTCCCACTGCAATTGGAGCATTTTAGATTATCTTTATTTTGACATAACTTGTAATTATGAGGTCCAGAACAATAGGAACAAACTTGAACGTTTTTACAGGTACGACTTCCATGGTGAAATTTATAACAATTGTAACATTGCAATAAAGGCTTGATGTAAGCCTGCACATCATACCAAATGTATTCATAAGTAACATGGTCTGGTCTGATTGTCGACAAGAATGTCACTAGCACAGTGCGTAATGGAGTATAAGTTTCGTCTGATGTTTTTTTGGAAATCTTTTCACACCAATAATTTCAACAGATGATTTGAGATTGAGCAACAGATCTCTTCTGAGATATCAGTTGGAACTCGGATGATTCCTTGCGATTCAATCTGATCAAATGGTATATGAGCATTCCATTTTTCTTTATCTAGTAACTCTCTGTTAAGGATAAAGTTATTTGCGTGTTTCCTTGTAGAGAAAAATATCTTTATGTAAAAGTTGCCAACGGGCTTGACATATTTTATACCAAGGTCTAGAGTTTTGAATATATTGTTAATCTTTATTAGGTCAAGTTTTTGTGGAGTAGTTGCAGAAATCATTATTGGGTATTCCTTCAGATGAGATTCTGTGTAAATTCGATGGATATCCCTGAATAAACCTCTTTTAGTTGTAATGAATTTAACAGGAACTTTGTTAGAGGGCTGGTCATCCATGGTGGGCGAATTAAATTTTCTTTTTTGAGCACTAGAACCACTGCTGCATTCACTCATTTTAGTTTATTTGTTACTATTTTACAGGGTCAAACAAGAGGAAATTGTAGTTTAAATTATATAGCTAAATAAATTTTAATTTTAAAATTAAATTTTTCCGCCCTTTCAATTCCCGCCTTTTTTTTTTCTTTTTTTCTGACGTTATCTTACTCAGGCCATAAAGAATATGTTGGTCAAGAATTACGGAATATTTTCCCCATCAGCGAAAAGAGTGACTGGCCGCATAAAACCATAGACTATTAACGACCAATTTCAATATGACAGATCAAATAGAATCTCGGAGGATTCGGCGGGAAAAGCTGGAAGGGAGCGGATGTAATTTTCTTGTGAAAATCTAAAATTATTTGTAAATGGCTTGCATGTGTCCGTAAAGTGATGTTTTCTGGTAGATAAGTTATATTTTGATTACTTGTGATGTGAATCTAGTGCGTGTGCATAGTTTTATACGCAGGTAAGCTGAGTAAAACTTTAGCCGGAATACGATCTCATCATGGGCCCATGTAAGTTGTTTCTGCAATTATTTTTCATTTTGACTAACTTTACACCTGTCTTGAGGATTTTCCTGACGTTTCCATTCATCATAATCATTATCATCCATCATATGTTCAGTAATTATTTACTAAAGACAATGGCTGTATGGGCTTAGTTCCCCTTGCCTTTCCTTCGGGATAAACAAAAAAAAAAGAATCTCGGTTTTTATTATTCCTAATTAGAAATTTTATATGAAACAATTGAAGATCTGAGATATGCAAAAAATCTCTAAAGATCAGTTATAGAAATTGGCTGTTAGTTGGTACTAAGCAAAGATTGTCAGGCGAAAAGCTATCTAAAGAGATGACATCAATAGTTGACACAATTATGGCCATTAACAAAAATTGAATTGAATTGACATCAATAGTTATAATCGCGGAAACTCAGAGCTTGAGAAAAACAAACCTCTAAGAACATCACTAATCACTGGATCATTCACTTACACATACACACACAAGATAGCGTGTGGCTTGTGTCCAGATCAATACTGAATTTCGATATATTATTAAACCAGCATTTATATAAAACACGTGTCGGGTGTAAGTCGAACAAATTAATATGGTAAAAATGGTTAAAACACAGGCTGAGATGCACAAGATAATTATATTAGTAAATGGTTAATGGTAACGCGGCACGGTTGGTTGGTAGTTGAGCAAGAACTCTCTACATGCTAACTTATAATAAATTATTACATAATTTGGGTCAATACACAAATGCTGACCGCGCGTGTTGCTACGCTAAGAAAATGTACTTCGTATAATACGAGACCAAAACGTTTCCCAAACAAGTGACCAAAGTTGTTAAGTTAATAGGTAACTGCAAAAGATCAGACTAAAACAACTAAATATAAAACTATAATGCTAAAATTTCCTTTGCAAAGTTAATCAACAATCTTATCACAACCCTGAGAGATATCAAAACACACGCAAACGCATCTGCGGAAACAATTAGAAGATCAATCGAGTAATATACCAAGATAATAAAAAGTTTAAACACGTCCATTCGAGCATATTCAAAGCGATTTTAATCGATTCCTTTCAAGTCCATTTTGCAGTTATGTCACCGTTAGTTGTTTCCGAATGTGGATATAGATAAATGGACTGTGCAGTGTGCATTGTGGTGCATCAATACGGCAGAGCACTTGATAAATTTACAAGTAACTACGCATATTTCAAAAGTTGGTAAAAGTTAAATTCAAATGGAATGAAAGTTTTTTTGGTTTTTTTATATCTACATCCAGTAATATTTTACATACATACATACATACATACATACATAATAATCACGCCTCTTTCCCGGAGGGGTAGGCAGAGATCACGGATCTCCATTTGCTACGATCCTGACACACCTCTTTCGCTTCATCTACTTTCATGATATTTTTCATGCACGCTCGTACTATATGACTGTAATATTTTACATATTATTATATTTAGGTACTTCTAAAATCATGAGATTATAGAGATATAAAGTCTCCATGTCTGTGTCATGAATAGTCATGATCTCTTCCGTTTTGACAATACATATCCAAAAATCACATTGCGGTCCAAAAATCACACCCGCCTGGCCAGGGCGTGGTGACTATGGGAAAAAACCCCTGTGGCAGTAGCCTGGCGGGCCCTAAGGGAGGTCTACGTCCAGCTGTGAATTGTACTGTTACATATCAGCCTATGCTGGCTGATGTGTGTGTGTAAGAATTATTATACGATGCGAATTCCAGACGAGTCAGATTCTCTGTTTCAGACACTGCACTGGTATTGTCAATAGCGGATTTGAGCACGCAACCATCGATTCTCACGATAATTCGATTTCCTATTTCGATTATGTTTCCTGAAATGCCATTGTAATGGGTTAAAAGTGAAGTATCGATGCTATAACATGCCTGTTTGGAAGCTAAAATACCTCTATCCAACCTTTGAATAGATCGAAACTAAGAGCAGATTTTTCCAAAGTGGATGCTGTCACATGGCTGTCATTATCTTGGTCAAGTTTTAGAGAAAGTCAGTTGGAACAATTTGTCCTAAAATTAGGTCCTAATAATACAATTACTAAGCTTATCCATCCAGTCAATTTAAGTTTACCGAATAATACAGTTACTACATACCTACAGCACGAAAGTATTTTGATACATGAAATAATATTAAAAAATTTGGTGCTCGTTCATTTTCATTGATAACACTTTTTCTATCACTGATAGTGCCAGTGATTGTTCACGACTTTTTTGCCAATTTTGTGGGTGTATCAAATTATTGTTATCAGTTTAGAAACATTACCTACGCAGTACGAACTTGATAAGACATTCACAACGAAGTTTTCAGGTGGGTATTTCTTTCATTTGCCCGCCTTTATTTAGTAGCTACGCAATCGACTGGTCATTTAAAGATGACTAATTCTAGAGATAAGAATAGGTAAGGAGATAAAACAAAATAATGATACGCACTAAAGGGGTAAAGTTGTTTGTTAAAATGGCCACATAGTGAAGAAGAAAAATGACATACCTAATTCTCTTCACAAAATCTCAATCTAGCATTACGGTAGACTGATGAAGTGATAATTTTGATCACGAACGAGATCCTAATACCATGTTTAGCGTAGCAGGGCTAGATATTAAACATCAGTGGGGTACGCACGAACCTTTTTACGCGGCGTAACGCTAGCTACTGGCTAGCAAAATCTATGTGATTTGACAGTTTGACGCTAGCGTTACGGACTATCGAGAGGTTCGTGCTTACCCCTCAGTAATTAGTACTTATCGCATCTGAGACAACGCGCCCCTGAGTTCCTTGGTAGACTCTTGCAACTTGCACGGAAGGAGATGCAGTTATTCTAGTGAAAGGTGTCTATTTTAGCATATCTAAAAATAGAGATGAAGTGGAAAAAAGCTTTTGCTCATCAGCGTTATTAATTTATCTATTTAATATTTTATAGGACTAAATAAATCATAAACTAACCTACTTGGCCCCAAACTGTCGCGTATACAACCTCACCCACTTCAGAGATCGAAAGGTCAAATAATTGGCATTTCCACGCCCGTGAGACTACACTGTACCAAGGAGCTGCGCCCTTTCTAAATTGTTCCAAACTTGAGGGATAGTCGAGACTTTGGTCTTTAAAGTTAGACGAGAAGCATCATTTGCCACAACTTTGCTGCTTGGAAGAAAACCACTTTTACTACATATTGTAGTGTCGTCGTCAGCCTATTGCAGTCCACTGCTGGTCGTAGGCTTTCCCCAGAGCACGCCACAAAGCTACTGCCACAGGGAAGTGTGTCTATAGTCACCACGCTGGGCAGGCGGGTTGGTGACTGCAATCTGATTTTTGGACTATATTGCCAGCACGGGAAGCGCTGTTGCCCACCTCCCGGAAATCATTAATCGCCTTGTACGATACTTACGGGCAGACATGGCTTACATATTGTACTGTATTTAGTTTTGAAATATCTTTATAACGGACGAGGCTATCGCGGAAACAACTTGCTAGCTATTTATAATTACAAAATCTAGCAACAACAACATGTCAGTGTTCTATAACATCAGCCCCCCTAGCATGACCACTCTTCGTGGTTATCGTATCGTCTAAATACAAAATTTAACATGGTGGCTATATTTATCGTATTTTGACAGGCTAAACGTCGATAAATCGGTATATCGTATCGTGTTTCGCCGTCATGCTACTGGTGCTGTCCCCGCTATGGTAAACGTGGCTGTGGGATGTTCTTCATAGCTGCGGTTCTGGCTATCCTCTTTAGGAAGCAGACATGTGTATGTAGAGCCGTGTCTGTGTGTATGTAGGCGTGTCGATGTATTCTAAATCGGAGGAGATTTTCTACCCCTTAACTATTTGTACCACGTGGTGCCGGCAGAGTAGAATTCGTACCACCCCATGTCTGCCCGTGGGTATCGTAGGCGATTAAGGGTGGGCAGCAGCTCCTCCCGTGTTAACAACTTTCTCCAAAATACAAACTGCGGTCACCAATCCGCCTGCTCAGCGTGGTGATTATGGGCAAATACCCCCCATGGCAGTCTTGTGGCTTGTCCTGGGGGAGGCCCACGTCCAGCAGTGGACTGCAATAGGCTGATGATGAAGTATTTGGATTGGACTTTTTGTAAATTTATCTGTATTTATTGTAGTGTTTTATGTACAATAAAGAATAATAATTAGAGTTTTTAATGATAAATGTAGATGCTCTCTTTCACGTATTTACTCATAAAATGAATAATTTATGCATATTATAACAAAGTTTATGGTCACAACTACTACTCGTATAGATATAGAAACTAGCTTTCTTCTCCGCGATATCATTTAGTTAGACCCATTGTAAATTAATTATACACAAATGCTAATATATAGCCATAGAAGCCGGTAATTGTCAGTAAGTGCGTATGTGAAAAGACTAGCTGTTTCGCCCGACTTCCCCCGTTTGTTTTTTTTTTTTTTTTTTAGTTTATCCCGAAGGAAAGGCAAGGGGAACTAAGCCATACAGCCTAATCATTGTTTAGTAAATGTATTCTGAATTTATGATGAATGACAATGATGATAGTGGAAACGTCGGAAAAATCCTCAAGAACGAGTTTAAAATTAGTAAAAATCAAAAATAATTGCAGAAACAACTTACATGAGCCCATGAAGAGATCGTATTCCGACTATAGTTTTACTCAGCTTACCTGCATATAAAACCATGCACACGCACTAGATTCACATAACAAGTAAACAAAATATTACTTATCTACCAAAAAACATCACTTTACGGACACATGCAAGCCATTTACAAATAAATTTTGATTTTCACAAGAATATTACACCCGCTCCTTTCCAGCTTTTCCCGCCGAATCCCCGTTTGTATTAAGTCCAAATTTACCATAACCAATTTTAGCTTTTTTTTTTTTTTAAGTTTATCCCGAAGGAAAGGCAAGGGGAACTAAGCCCATACAGCCATTTCTTTAGTAAATGATTCCTGAATTTATGGGATGATAATGATGATGGTGATTGAATGGAAACGTCGGAAATCCTCAAGAACAAGTGTAAAGTTAGTCAAAATAAAAAATTATTGCAGAAACAACTTACATGCGCCCATGAAGAGATCGTAATCCGGCTAAAGTTTTACTCGGCTTACCTGCGTATAAAACCATGCACACGCACTAGATTCACATCACAAGTAATCAAAATATAACTTATCTACCAGAAAACATCACTTTACGGACACATGCAAGCCATTTACAAATAATTTTAGATTTTCACAAGAAAATTACACCCGCTCCCTTCCAGCTTTTCCCGCCCACCAATTTTAGCGGGATAAAATGTTTTTTTTTTTTTTACATTTTTTTTGGTTAGTTTATTCCGAAGGAAAGGCAATGGGATTTAAGCCCATACAACCATTGTCTTTAATAAATGATTTCAGAATTTATGATGGATGATAATGATGATGATGACGGCCGATTGGTGTAGTTGGTAGTGGCCCTGCCTGCGACGCCATAGGTCCTGGGTTCGAATCCCGGTAGGTGCAAACATTGATGTGATGAATATCGATGTTTGTTTCCGAGTCATGGATGTTTATATACTTATCTATGTATTTATATACCGTTGCTTAGTACCCACGACCATAGAGGCCCACGACACAAGACCTTAGGGATCTTAGTGTGGGACTAGGTCAATGTGTTGTGAAGTGTGTGAATATTTATATTTATTTATTTATTTATGATGGATGAAAACGTCGAGAAAATCCTCAAGAATAGATATAAAATTAGTCGAAATCAAAATTAATTGCAGAAACAACCATGAAGAGATCGTATTCCGACTAAAGTTTTACTTAGCTTACCCGCATATGAAACCACGCACACGCACTAAATTCACATCACAAGTAAAAAAAATATAACTTATCTACCAAAAAACATTACTTTACGGATACATGCAGGCCATTTACAAATAAATTTTGCTTTTCACAAGAAAATACACCCACTTCCTTCCAGCTTTTCCCGCCGAATCTTTTTATTTTACGGAAGACCAACAGCAATACAAAAGAGTAAAATACAAGAACTAGAACCAGGCTATGTCCGTATTTGTATATTCCTTTGCCTTTGTTTATATGTTTTATCGAAAAATGCTGTAGAGACACGGGTATTTTTGCATTTATAATGTTAGTATGGAATGTACACTCTGTAACCCAAATTCCTACCTAAACTATACCTTATCTAAAAAATAAACGGTCGAATTGACAAATCTTTTCCTTTTTTCAGTCGGTTAAAAATAGTAATCAACACAAGATTTATGTTTTTTTGGCAGTGCGGTGGACATAGACATCCGTAGGAAGGTATTTTTTTTCACAATTAGCTAGGCAAACATTTGACCGCCATCGTGCCTGATGTTAAGCAACATGCGGCCTAGGGTGGTACATGTTTGCCTAGAATTCATCTCCAATAAGTTTCATTGCCCGTTTTTCTACCGAGTCCAGTGCGGCTAGCTGATATTTAGCTGATCAATCCTAAAGGTGGCAGCAGTACTCCATACAAGGGCGAACTTGCGCTTTATATAGCGCCAATATTATTCGAAATTATTCTGTGCTTACACCTAAATGTACATATAGATGGGGTAAGAATAACTATTGTAGTATAGTTTTGCCTAAATCTCATACCATTGAGCTATTGATTATGTTGGGAGTAGATTACACTTGATGTGTAGACCAATAGGTATATGTACGGCGCCTTAGGTACTGGAGTGTACATCATTAAAAGAGCCCTGCGCACGCGCAAACAATCCGTTATGCCCTGAATGCTACAGTTTTCACTTTTCTCTGTTAAACACAGGGAGATAGCCGTTGTTATGACATAATTGCTATTGTTACATACCTAAGAATATCCTTTTTAACCGACTTCAAAAAGAGAGGTTATCAATTCGTCTGTATGTTTATTTTTTTATTTTTATTTTTATTTTTTATGTGTGTTACCTCAGAACTCCGTCATTTATGAACCGATTTCAATTTTTTTTTTATAGTTGGTCATGGTATACTTCCAGGTTGGTCCCATATTCACCATATCAGGATCTGATGATGGGATCTTGGAGAAATCGAGGGCAATCCTCGAATATTGTAGGCACATGTAGTCTGTTTTTATACTTTTACTGAGCGTTTTGGTCACCTACATATAAAACATAACATCTGATGATGGAATCTCTAAGGAATCTAGGGATATCCTCAAATATAAAAGGCACGAGTAGTCCGTTTTTAGATTTTTATAGAGAATTTTGGTCAGCTACACATAATATAAAGGAAACGAGGGTCTGATGATGGAGCCGCCGAAAAACAGATAGTGGAACATTTTAGTAACAAAATCTCCCTATGGCAGGGGGGCCTACGTCCAGTAATGGACTGCAATAGGCTTATGAAGATGAAGATAATTGTGTTAAGTCATGAAATTATATGTTGCGTTAAGCCGTGTCCGAAGTAAGATGGTTATAGAGAAAGAGGTAGAAATGAGAATAACGAGATGACGGATAATAGGGATGAATGAAAAAAGAGTACCTACATATTGCACCGACCCCAAATGATTGGGAACAGGGCAGGAAGAAGGAGTGTAATTATATGTTGCTCAAATAAGTGTGTACATGGCTGTTGTGCTGCCAAATCTCTTATATTCCTCCGAGGCGTGGTGCATGTACCGTCGCCACATACGCACTCTGGATCGATTCCACCTCAAGTGCCTCCGATCCATCATGAGAATCAGATGGTCCGACCGAGTACGTAATACCGAAGTATTGCGAAGAGCCAATGTAAGTGGCATTGAGGCCTACTTAATGCGTTGGCAGCTTCGGTGGTGCGGTCATGTGTCTCGTATGGCGGAGGAGAGATTGGATAAGCGCATCTTCTTTTCTGAACTGGAGGAGGGCAAGCGGAAACGCGGCGGGCAACTCCTCAGAGACAAAAATGTTCAGAAAAGACATATGAAGAGATGCAATATAGATCCATCTAAATGGGAAGTTTTGTCAGCACAACGACCAGAGTGGCGCAGGACGGTGATAAAGCAAGTACACGAGTTCGAGGAGCAGCTTCAAGCTGACCTTGACGCTAAACGTGATGAACTTAAGACTCGTCCTCCTGCTGCCATTATCTATAATACAATAATGGCGCACTAACCTGTCCTCTGTGTGCGCGGGCGTTCAGGGCGAAGATTGGTTATGTAAATGTAAGCCATCTCCGAGCGCATGAACGCCAACTTAGTAATATCTAGGAGTAGAAGTGGTCGCCATGACCGAAATTGGTCGGAGGTCATCATTATCATCATAATCATCATATTGTCAGACGTAAAGTTTCGAAGCCTAGTCCTTTTTCTCTTTTGTCATGTGGCCTATTTTACATTATATACGATAATATATATAAAAATTTCACTATGGGTGCGCCCACCACCGGGCCCTATACCCTCCACTGACCCTCGGATCTGATAACTCATAATTGCGACAACAGGCACTTGCACTAACTACAATCGCCATGAGAAACCAGACCCGAGCACCTAGCATGCAAGACGATACATTGCACCATTCCGAAATCAAATACTAGATAAATAATCTACATATGTTTCGCCAACAACCGTGGCATCCTCAGGATTATAGAAATTAATAAATTAGTAAACCACTAATTATTATGAACCTCTAAAACCCAACACATTACTTAATTAAATTAATTAGTGTTGGGTTTTAGAGGTTCATAATAATTAGTGGTTTACTAATTTATTAATTTCTATAATCCTGAGGATGCCACGGTTGTTGGCGAAACATATGTAGATTATTTATCTAGTATTTGATTTCGGAATGGTGCAATGTATCGTCTTGCATGCTAGGTGCTCGGGTCTGGTTTCTCATGGCGATTGTAGTTAGTGCAAGTGCCTGTTGTCGCAATTATGAGTTATCAGATCCGAGGGTCAGTGGAGGGTGTAGGGCCCGGTGGTGGGCGCACCCATAGTGAATGTTTGAACTTCCGAATTGTAACGCCTAATACAATTTCATTTATATAAAAATTATATAAATCTGACAATATTATGCCTCTTAAACTTCGTACACGGCTTAACGCAATATATATTTGCCCTTTAGTAAAATTTTACTTTAGTAAGCTCGAGTTTTGGGAGGAAGTCGGTTTTTCGTTTTAAAAAAATTATAATATCTTGTATTTGTTAGGTTTTTACAAGCGGACCTAATTTTTTTGTAGGTAGGTAGGTTCATAGATAGATAGTATTAACAGTTTCATGCCTGGCTTCTTCAGCCCTCTAAGGTATATTTGTTAGAGTCTGACACAGATAAAATAGAATAAGGTAAGTGTTTAATATAGGTGTTAGTAATGGCTTAACGAACGAAATTTTCGAAACTAAGTATGCTAGCTGACCCATCAAGTTACTGTCCAAAGCAAAGGTGGTTTGGCATGTGCAATTGATTGATACTGTATCAATAAGCAACTAGTTAGATACGTAGAGAATAAATATAATTGTTTGTAAATGGAATAGTTTCGATTAATCTTTAAGATCGTTTTAAAACTAACCTACTGAACACTAAATTAGCACAGCCTAGCGACCGTTAGCGCCAATTAGCGCGGGCTACGTGGAAACGCGACAATTAGCGCAGTTTAGCGCACTCGGGCGTAGCGCAGCGATGTCAACTGCAATTAGTGTAGCGGGCGTAGAAAGTGCATTCGGATACCGTTTCGCACAATAAAAAAGTAAATTAGAATAGCACCAATTCATGTCTGCCATTGGGTGTCGTACAAAGCTTTTAAGAATTTGCGGAAGGTGGGCAGCAGAACGGCTCCCGTATTTACAATATGGTCCTAGAATCACACTGCGGTCTCAAATTTAATTATATCAGACGCTACTGCTCGGAGGTCGAATTCCACAACTGGGGCCTTAGACAAAGTAACATTATTTCTCGATTAAATCGATAAAGGTTTATCTCCGACATTTGCTCCAATAAAAAGCTTCCATTTCGCGCGTTCGTCAAGTGACGTGAGGAATTCAAACCAATTATATTAGTGGGTGTTGCGTTATCGAACGTTGATGTTGAACGACGTTACCTTGTCTTTAGCGGGCAATTGCGCTATTGTTGAACGATTTATTTACCAAAACCACAACCATATATATGTACATTTAATAATACTATAGCTACAACCAAAAACGCTATGTTATGCACATTTCGTATCGCGCCAAATTTTAAGAAAGACGTTAAAAACGTCTGAAACGCTATCAAATAGACACAGCTAAACCATAACCAAAAACGTTTCGTGGAAAAGAGTCCGTTCACCGTCGGACCCTACACCCCCCAACCTTCGAATCTGACAAATCAGATTGCAATCCCATCCAACTGCAGTCGCCATGAGAAACTAGATAACGAATAAAACATAACGTGAGACAATCCGCTTTCTTTGATAAGATTGATTTAGTGTCTACAGGTAAAACAAGAGGAAAAATAATATGAATTTTTCAGGCAACTTAAATCTCAATATCCAGTACCTACCTAGATAATAAAAGCTACTACTCATAATAAAATTAATCCAGTAAAAACTTGACGCTATATAGAATGCTAAAATATGTAAAGCTGATATAAATTTATTGCTTGGCAGCTAGGTTTTTATGTAATAAACAGCAATAGAGGTATAAAACGCGTATTTGAACAGTTATTTATAACTCTTGTCAGCTTTTCCGACAGAGATTGGTTATTGCACTGGTTTACAGTCACTGAACATGAGAATAAATCATTTTAGGCAAGTGAGTTATGTACATTTTATTTACAAGTGAAAAAATATATATTTTAATACCAGTGTAGGTACACCCGCGATTCCATCCGCGTGGACTGTACAAAATGAAATTACAGATTACACAAATTATGCAAATTTTCGAATGCACGGAAGGAGTTGTAGTTAATGTATTCTAGTGAAGCGTAATATCAGCATAGGGTTATAAAATAACACAAAATAATATTGGAAGAATAGATTGGAAACTTTGTTCTAACCGTTCACGGATGCACCAGATTATACACGAGACATTCAAAGTAGAAGGGAGCAGTTTCAACATGATCAATCCTTGCTAAAGTGCTATCTGAACAGTGAACACCAACACAGGCGTAACAATAGCACATCATAACTCCGTATGGGTGAAAGTGTGTACATTACAGTATTGTAGACGTTCTTATAATGAAACATGTCATGACTCGGGCAAACAATGGGCGTACGATCCTATTGAGAGGTAAATGAGCTTGACTTGTATTGTGAGATATGGTACAAAGTACACACCTTAATAAGTAGGTAACTTACTAAGCTATTAACAAAAAATACATACATACGTATACACAAGGCTGTGTTCTCCGAAGTGGGGTAGCCAGATCTGCAGGATCAAAGGGAGATCCCCGTGTAAATATCAGTAGCAAGTTGCTAGCTTCTCGCCTGAGAGAAAGCCCCTGAATTCCTTAGTCGATTCTTACGACAAGCCTGGAAGTGTCTGCAGTAAGTGTTTTATTTCTAGTGAAGGCTCTCGAGAAATTTGGAGGATCAGTGACAACTACGATTCACACCTATCCCCGCTATGCTAACGTGGCTGTGGGATATTCCCTATTATCCTGTAGCTCTGGCTACCCCGTTTTAGGAACAGCGGTGTCTATATGTATACAGGGTGTTTTTGACAGCCAGGCAAATATTGATGGTATCTTCAGGTGGACTTCAGACCATGATTCTATGGCGGAAAACACTGAAATTTTTTGCAGGAAAACCCAAAATCCACAATGACCAATAAGCCCATTTAATTAGTCACAAGATCGCCCGATACAATTGGCGCGGAGAGCAAAGATTACTGATAATCATATCAAAAATACATTTCCTGCGAGTAATAACATTGTCGTATTAACTCAACACAATGGTACTTGTTCAGTATTTTAGTATTTGCCTGGCTGTCACCCACACCATGTATAATATAGTCGGTAAATAAAAAAGGATACATACAATAAAACTAGCTAGCACAAAAGTATTAATTTCCATTCTAGCGGGCAAATTCTCGACAAACTATCATCACAGTCTCACTTAATACGACAGCGTGCAGCAATAAAATTGCATAATAGACAATCGATCATTAGTATGCATATTTTGATACGCAACCAGCATAGACAAAGCTCCACAATTAGCATAGACACCGACGATTAGAGGGGGAAAGTGGCCATGGTCGTGACTTCGTGGTCACGTTGACCTATCCTTAGGGGGCGCTCCCACTATGACAATGTTTGACAGAACGTTGGATAACTACCGCCACTAGAGTACGTTTCATCAAATAGTTCTTTTTGATGATGATGCGTGTGTGTGTGTGTGTGTGAGTGAACAAATAATGTTAGTTCCGAAAACATGCATTGCACTTATTCTATGAAACGGACTCTACCTGTTCCATGATTGTTTGTTGGCATTCCTTTTTACAGTACCTCGACTGTGGTGCCAGCCGTTCCCACTGTCAGAACATTCTGTCATCACCGCAAAAGAGTCGCAGATATAAATAAAACTACAGTAATGATCTGCCGTTACGAAATAAAGGGGAATCGTCGTTAAGGACCCAGCTAAATGTGAGGTGGTGATGCCATTCGAGTAACCATGCCATAATATCCTGCTTCTGCTATTAAAAGAAAGATTGAACAATAACAGGGGTTTTATGCAACCCACTAGATGCTAGAAAACACTCACAGGCTACCTTTCCACCAGAGATGTGATTGCTACGTTGACAAGTGATATTTAGGTACCAATCATATTCATTGGTCCGTGAATGGCACGGACGGATAGCACGGACGGATGGCACGGACGTATCTATAGTATCGTAGCATAGTGAAAAGGCAGCCTTATAATAAAATTGTCTTGAGCAATACCGCAAGGGATATATAGTGTAACAATAGATTTCTACTACTCGTATCTGAACCCCTCAGGGCTTGCTAATAGAAATGACACGAAATTGCGAAAACAATTTCACTATGGACCTACAATAGCATTAGTACATAATTTACCTACAGATAGCGTACTGCACCAAAATTTGTAGATTTACCTACAGTTGTTGATTTATAGTGGGAATTGCAAAACATCGAAAACAACCATAGATCACTACCAAATCGATTTTCAAAAAGAAAGTTAGTCTTAAAAACACACCTAAATTTCATCTTTAGGTAGATCTAGGGAAGATCATGTGCATGTGGTCTGATCCGCACATCCCACCCCTTTTCGAAATCCTACTTGCACATCCCAAAACCATATTTACAATCATCCTTAGGTAATGCTAAATTCTTAGTAATAAGAATTTTGAAAGAAACCATATTTTGTCGAGCTCCCTAATACCATAGATAGGGTATATGTTTTACATCCAATTCCTATAACTGATCTTGAGAGATTTTTTGCATATCTCAGGATTTAATCTTCAATTGTTTTCATACAAAATTTGAAATTAGGAGTAGAAAAATCCGAGATTCTCTTCGATCTCTCGTTTTGAATAGTTTTGTTGGACTATAATTTAGAAATAAATTTTGCACTGTATTCACAATAATAACAAATAAATAACATAGGTAGGCTTTATGTTCATTTATTTATAGTTAGTTTGAAAATATACTGCGAAATTAAATTATAAAAGTTGTAGACGCGGAAACCATATAAGTTATATTGAGTCTGATTGAACCACAAGTACTACTCGTGGAAGCCGTGTAAATACGTTTGCTTTTTTTTTAGTTAATATAATGGCCACAACATAGCCTATTATATCGTAATTATGCGGTAAATTCCAGTGCGGGGCCTCACTAGAATACATCAGCTGCATCTCTTTCCGTACATGTCGTAAGAGACGACTATGGAACTCGGGCATTTTATCAGGCGAAAAGCTGGCAACTTACAACTGATCAATTACATCTGTCCCCGCTATGTTAAACGTCACTGTGGGATGTCTTTTATGATCCTGCAGCTCTGGCAACCCGATTTCGGGAATACAGCCGTGTCTACATATTATGTCAGTATATTTGATTAAGGGGAAGCTGATCGAACTGAACTAATTGCTTGCTTTACGTGTTTCTAGCGACTGCCTGCGACTTTGCCTGCCTAAACTATTGAGTCCATATAATATGTTATTCTGATTGATGTATAACCTACACTACTGGCAAGTTTCATCGCGTCCGTTTGGTAGTTTTTCAGTAAAAGACTCACAAACCAAACATCACTATTCACATTTGATATAAACTAGCTGTTGCTCGCGTTTTCATCCGCGTGGGCTACAGAATAAATTTCAGGAACATTAGTTGAGTAAATAAAGCGTGATGTAACAAACAAACTTCCTTTCTCATTTATAGGCATTCTGCGAAAGAGACATTTTGCGAAAGCAACCATTTGCTAAAGCGATATTCTGCGAAAGATACATTTTCTGAAAGAGACATTATGAGAAAGATAAAATTTGCGACTGGTAGACATTTTGCGAAGTAGACGTTCTGCGAAAAAGCCATATTTATTGGATTTGTAATTTCTGCGCCTCACGTACCTACCTACTAAGTTATGCTGTGCTTTAACGAGGAATCGAACCCAGACCTCTTCGCTCCGCTAACCCATAGTAGGTATATATTTCTTTAGACGAAAGAACAGTACTAAAGCCAATCAAGCATGTCGGCGAGGTCATCGCCCCTTCGGACACACTTCTCCACCATACATTATGCAGTTTTTGTCTGTTTGTGCCACGGATGAGAGAATGGTGGCGGAGGTTCTCGTGTCAAGTTTTTTTTTAAGCTATTACTCGGACAATTTAGACCTGAGCCTTGATTATAGCAAACACTGTATTGTTAAGTTTCAAACATTATTGTGGGGCAGTAGCCTATGAGTCTGAGTAGGTTAGCAAAGTTAGTCATAGAATCTCAGTTCGGGCAAACATTGGTATTTTTCACTATTTATATACGAGTCACTGAATGTTTGTAAGGCTCTTTCATAGTGTGTGACTTCAAATATTTAATACGTTTTGCTCAGTTAAATTCATAGATACCGATGGGTGTGGGGTAGTCAGTTAGTGGTTTTGTGACAACTCCTCTCCACATTCCACGTAGCTGGTGCTACTGCAGGCTCCGTACCGTTACAGCGCCTATGTGTCAGTTTGAAGTAGGTTTATTTCTGTCAAGTATTTGCTATGGTAGGAATGTGGGTGTTAAGTAAATAGACATCGGACGGAGTCGCGGGCAAGCAGTACGTTATAAGGCCCATTTTCTTGAATATTCTAAAGCAATTTTTGAAATGCCACTATTGACTAGAGACAGCCTGGAATTGGTATGCTGGACTGTCTCGCCAAGACGTCGATATAGTGGACTGTATTAAATATTGAATAGGGGCACCTGATAATAATAGGTAGGTATTAGAAGTCACGAAAACAATATTTTAAAATTTCACTTAGGTATTATATTGCGCACAACTATCGAAATATAGGAAATTAAAGCCTGTGATGTAATTTTTTTTTTACGATTTTAAAATATAATGTGGATTAACAAAAGATCGGTTCACATACGGGCTATAATTCCAGTTTATTAAGTACCTACATCCGTTTATTGTCGATCTAAAGTAATCGAACTAAATTACAATTTTACTAAACTGTTCGTAATCATAACCATATAATAAATAACTCCTAATAGTAATATTCAAGGTTGAAATTACTGTAAAATCAGTCATGCAAAAAGCATATATAATTTGGTATTTAATAAAGGTAGAGCGGAAGTATAGAATAACTTGTATTGTATGCTCGTATTATATACAGGATGATTTTTGGTCGTCAACGTTCCCGAAAACTACGGAATCTCCTCATCATCACGATCATTTTTCTCCATGGAAGCATACCTGGGAAGTGTCTGGTTTCCAAAATATTAGGGTCCAAAGTTGAGTAAATAGACTGCGTTTTTCTGCATAAATGCACATAGACGCGCGTAGCAGGATTTTTTCACGAAAAATAATTAATAGGGTAAAGATTGGCTTATCGGTGATATATGGTAATATAGTGACAAATTTGGTTTTGACTGCCTCTGTTATGCCCAGCGTGCCGTACGCGCTTTTAAAGTGTAATATGGCATAGCCCCGACCTCACCCCTTAGCTAGCCGCCGGACACGACGTTCAATGTACGTCATAGCCAACTTTGTTATGGAGAATCCGGAGCAAAATAGGTACGTATATATCACTATATTACTGTCGACACTTGTTTGTTGTTTTAAACTGTATTTTCTACACGGTATTCGTGAATTTCGGTTATAATATAGTACTATAGCCGTCGTCAAAGGCCATATAAAAATTATATGCCTATGTCTTACAAGTGTGAATCTAGGAGCTTATGAATTTGATGTTTTTTCTTACAGAAACGCTTCGGCGGGGCGTAAGCCTCGACAAATGAAAGGAAGAAATCGTCGCGATTATGATTTATCTTCACTTAGAGCTGCTGTCAGATAATTGGTCTATTTTCAAAGCATCTAAAGAGTATGGCATACCATGGACCCCTTTAAAAACGCACGTGAGTAATGAAAATGAAGATCCTTCTTCAATTTCTATACCAAAGCTGGGAAAACTATTCACATTCCCTAAGGACATTGAATGTTGATTAGTCTCATACATCATTTCAAGAAATTGGATTTGGGTTAAGTGTGACTGATATTAAGCGTATCGGTTATGCATTAGCTGTCAAAACTGGCCAAGTATATCAGTTCAACGATGCAAAGGGTAAAGCCGGGCCTTATTGATGGTGGTCTTTTAAACAAAGTTATGGCCTTTCGCTGCACACTCCAGAGAAGCTTGCCGCTTGCCTTGCACATAAAACAAAAGAGGATCTGAACGTTCGTCACGCAGACACAAAAGACCTTGCTCACAAAAAAGCGCAAAGTATGCGGAGGCTCTCAAGATGGTAGCCCACAAAAATGGTGCTGTTTGTTTTGAATGTATGGAATGTGCAAAATGGTATCACCAGGAATACTTGAATTGCTATTCACCGCAATTTCTATGTGAAAACTGTGACGTTGGTAATTATTCAGCCGATGATGACGATGAATAGGCCCCAGAATAGATTATCACAACATTGCCAATAAGGTATCACAATATTACCCTATTGTCACCATATTACTACGTATTCAGGAGAGATTTATAATGACTGATTAAGACACAATTAAAGGGACTTATTATAATAACTGTAGCCAAATTACAGGCTTTAAAGGTTTAAATTACTGTTTTTTAAATATCTATTATAATAAAAGTTGATTTGGAATCAAAATTTTCATTTTTATCCTTATTATCGCTATATAGCCAACCTTTACCCTATCTGTCTATAAAAAAACTAACATAAACACTAGACACTATAAATTTCGCACGATCAAGGAATTTTAAATTAAAAAAAAAAAAATTTTTTTTCCCAGCATTTTTTTTTTGGTATAAACTTACTTTATTTCATGTATAGAATACGTACCCTTCGTTAAAGGTGGCCACAAAAAAACACCCTGTATAGGAATTATTATGGTGGCGCTACCTACTATTCTACAACCGAATATTTGTATAACCATTGTCTAGTTCCAGTTTATTGTACATTGTACTGGTGGAGCTAGTTTCCTTGTGGTTAAATAATTTTGTTTAGTGACTTTTGTAGTTCAGATATTAGACACTTTTCTTTTGGTTAAGCCTGCTGGCTTGTTCGGATTATGAATTGTGTTTATTTTTTAGGCATGGACTACTTTTATTTACCACTAGTGGACGCCCGCCACTCCGTCCGCGTGTTCTACAGAAAAAACAAAATGTCGAAATTATCCCGGATAAAAACATTTTCCCGGGATAAAAAGTAGCTTATATGTTAAGTGGGACCTGTCACAATATATTCCTGAAAACTGCATCGAAATCGGTTCAGCCGTTTCTGAGATTAGCGTGCACAAACGCACAGACAAACAGACAAAAATTCCAAAAATCATCGTTTTGGGTTCTATTGCGTTGATAAAGGTCTCCTATAATATTTTTTCTCATATATCTTCCATGTACAGACAGCGATCCGTTACATTTTTATTATATGTATAGATTAACCTTTAATTCTGCCTATTCATGGTAGTCTCTAGACATTCGACTGTGCGGCAATATTTGTTTTATCTACTTTTATCAAAAGCGATGTTTCTACATTTTCATTAAAGCTATATCTTTTATGAATTTCACGTGTTTCACTACCTTCGACCGTGTCATAATCATCTATCAAACGAGAATGATGGTCATATTTGTACCTATACGACTATCATACACAATAAATAACCTCTGTTTTTGGCAGTTGGTTAAAAGGGTAGGTACACATAACATAGTATAAAAAATATAATAAATACAAAACAAAGTCATTTCCCGCTGTCAGTCCATGCTTATGTATGCTGAGATCTTTTAAACTAGGTACGCTACGGATGAAGAGGAAGGTTTATATACTCGTAGCTTGCAGTATCAGCATTGTACCCGTGTGAAGCCGCGGCGGCGGGTCGCTAGTGATAAATAAAGCAAGACGACCTGGGTGCTAATAAAATAAATACTAGGATTAAGTACCTTTTGGTAAAAAAAAAAAACTAAAAATGAACCTTAGTTTGTTTATTTTTAAATAGGACACGACATTGGTGACGATTTGTCCATTACTGAGTAAGATTAGCTTAACAACAGTATTTTAGACTTTGCCTAATGCATCTGTGCAGAAATTTGTTTTTTTTTTTATAAAGTAATTAGTGGAACGTTAACTGTTGTAAATATGTATATATAAACGGCGATCAATGAACTTATGTAAACTATATAATTATAGGAAAACATACATTATATTTATTTAATCGCGACTAAGATGCTCTATTCACTATGGGTGCGCCCACCACCGGGCCCTACACCCTCCACTGACCTTAGCATGGCATAGTGAATGTTTGAACTTCCGAATTGTAACGCCTAATACAATTTCATTTATAAGATGCTCTACTTAGAAAATAAAATAATAAAGCGAATAAACCGTAAATTGAAGATTGATGTTATAAAAATTAATGAACATCACATACAAGGTCTATAAGAGATTAATTAGTACAGTAACGCGACTTGTTTACAGGTACAGATTATTTCATTGTTATATTTTTAATTTTAATTAATCAATTAAATTAAATTAAATTGGTGAAATTCTAGAGAAAAGTCAGGTCAAGAGTACCTACCCTAAACCGACGAACGTGAATGCAGAATATCATGAAAGTAGATGAAGCGAAAGAGGTGTGTTAGGATCGTAGCAAATGGAGATCCGTGATCTCTGTCTACCCCTCTGGGAAAGAGGCGTGATTTTAATTTATGTATGTATGTATATAATTAATCAACTATACGCAGCGAGCTAAGCAAGCGTCTCCCGGGATCGACCGGCGAAATGCTAGAAGGATTTTTTCTTTCATATTACTCTAAAAGCCTAGCCGTTTTGTATACCGCGTGTTATACAACATTTATCAACATATACACCTCTGCCGAGGTATATAAATATTAGTTATGTATGAGGAGCACGTTCGCTTACGGTACATCTCCTCAATATGTATTAGAAACATGTATATTCTCTTGTAATAGTTATTAGGGTATGCTAATAGCGATATTTTATTATCTAAACGTGAAATTCCACAGTGAATGCCTTTTAGTATAATGGTAGAACTAGTATATCGACCTTGCTTCGCCCAGTTTTCACAGTTAACAGTTAGAAAAATACAGATATAGTCATGACTTATGATAGATAACATATGCAATACAATTTTATTTTATTTTATTCAAGAGAAAGTACATGTTAAGCCGGCTTACCATATGGGCCCATACCTAGCACGTACATATACAGAGTGTAACAGAAAGGGTATGTTAAGCGAAAAGCTATGTAAACAGCCCACTATTGAGAACCTATTTCCAAAATTGGACACTCGAAATCACATGTTTATATTTCAAGATTGTATGAAAATTCCTGAGTTGTTTAGGAATTCTCCAAACTATATGGAAAATTAAACATGTGATTACGAGTCTGAAATTTTGTGGATAGGTTCTTTTTGGTGGGCTATTTACATAGCTTTTCGCTTGACATACCCCTTTTGTTACACTCTGTATATATATATATAGATACGGCTGTGTACCCGACATAGGGTAGCCAGAACTGCATGATTATCAATATTATCATAAAGGAGAACCCACATCAGCCACGTCTTGATATGTAAAGTTAATAATACGAACTTTATTGTGAACCACATTTTACAGAATTTTCTGTGACATAAATTTGACATTTAAAACATGTAAGAGGTATATGAGTAAAGAAAATTAATATTTCTTGTGTATGCAAATACGAGTATACAGATTAAATACTCTTAAAATTAAGCTAAAGAGTGTTTTGTCTCGTGACAGACTTAAAATAGTAGCTAATTGTTAATATACAAATTAATCGCTGATTTTGTTGCTAAGCGCAAATCTCGAGAACGGTTGAACCGATTTCGCTAATTCTTTATTTAGAATAATCCTTGAAGTACGAGGATGGTTGTTACGGAGACAAAAATAAAAAAATTGCCTTCTATAGCGGCGGCCCACGACTTTATCCACGTGAAAGGGCATTACATCCGTGCAAAGCCGGGGTGGATCTCTAGAAATATCTCCAGCGATTGTAAGAAAACTCTTTTTTCAATTAAGCTCCGAAAAAAAAAGATCTTAGGTTATGATAGAGTCATTCTATACCCAATGATTTTTTTTTAAACCTAGATACCAGCATTTCTTTAAACCAGATTTCTTCGAAAAGCGGTAACAATCGCATTGCTTCTCAATAAGTTTCAATTTCATGGGTTTTAAACAAAAAACTAGGGTACCAATTCTAGAAACACGTGTAAAACTGAACCAAGTGTGGTTTCTGCTATTGATTGGGGTTCTGTAGCTGATAAAACCATACGAGACCATTGACTGTGTTAATATATTATATTATGTCTCGTACAAAGTGTGCGATAATTTTTTACATCTCAAGATATAATATAATCTATACATCCCATATTAAAGCCTTTACACTATACAGGATATTTTTTCGTTGCCACCCTTAACGAAGGGTACGTACTCTATACATTAAGTAAAGTAAGTTTATGCCAAAAAAATGCTGGGAAACGATGTAATAAAAAAAATAAAAAAATACTTGATCGGGCGAAATTTTTAGTGTCCAATGTTTATGCTAGTTTTTTCATAGACAGATATTAATTATTTCTCGTGAAAAAATCTTGCTACACGCGTCAATGTGCATTTTATATAGAAAAACGCATGGAGAAAAATGATCGTGATGATGAGGAGATTCCGTAGTTTTCGGGAACGTTGACGACCAAATACTCGTACTAGGCCGGTGACTGTCACCTTATCATGGTAAAACACCTAAAGAGGATCTTAATGAAAGATACCTACTTACATGAATTACGTGACTTACACATGGTTAATTTAAAATTAAAAGTTCATTTGGTTAAATGACATACTTGAAAAAGGTTAGGTCTGCAAGATTTTTGTTAGGTTATATGTTTTATATTGCATATTTGTTTAAACTGTAGGACCTGGATAGGTCGGAAGGTGGACAAGACCAAGGAAAGCGAGGTTTGGACTAAAAGTGGGTATACCTTTGCCCAGCAGTGGGAAACGCTATTAAAAATATCTAATGTTTTAACTAGTTGCATCCCTATACGTATAGATATAAGTAAGGGCTTTAAAATCACTTATAGAGCCAGGCTAGTTGGACCATTCGACCTCAAAGAAACGTACCACTGAATAAACCAAAATATAACCACTTTTTATTAAGCAAGCAGAGCAAGAGCGCGTCTATATTATTAAATATAGTTCAGTGATATAACAATGCAACCGGGTAACACGTACGTTTGTCCATGCGCGGGCGCAGTGAAAGTGAACGGGATCCAAAATGGCGGACGTCAGAATTAATCACATTGTGTTAATTACAAACGTCATGACCGAAAGTTTTCTCAAATTGGCTTAATATCGCTGGTTTTTAGTTAATTGTTGTGTATGAATTTAAGTTAATACCAAGCGCGTTCGCGTAAGGCTTTGCTTGTGAACATTCGTTACAAATATCTTTCCTGACTGAAAAGTAATAGTTTGGTCTTTAGACCATGTAATAATTTTACGAGCGACAACGAGACTCGCAAAGTTATACATACTGAATACCAACCTGATTGTTTGCATGTACAGATACGCAATACACAGCTATATGGCCGATTGTCTTTGCTCAATATAAGTCAGTCAATCAAAGCCCTATTTGCTCTAAAACCTCTAATATTGTTTTGCCTTCGTGGCGGAAGGACCCGCTGTTCAATACAAAAATGTATTATCAAAGAATGTTGAAAGGTGTGGTAACAATACTACCAGCACCCGTATGATGAATTTAGTGAGAGCGAGATGTCTCACTTTTAAACGTCAAATCCACAGAGCTAAGTAATAACTAGACAAGGCAAGTGTTTCTGCTTGGTGTGTAAAAAGGGATTGCAAACCACTTCTATCAGCCTAATTCATTCAGTCCTGGCTCGAGAACAAGTGTCTATTCTAATTCTTAAGTCTATTTTTACACTGTGCAGAGGTCGTGTAAAGTACATACACTTAGTTTATCTAGTTATTAATGGCTCTGTGAATCTCGCTCTCGCCAAATTCATCATACGGGTGCAGGATACCTAACCACTACAGCCATCAAAGTAATCCCGCTTGCCTACGACTGAGTATACGAATAGAAATAAGGTACCTACGGTAGATCGGAGGACATTACAAGGGGTCATGATTTTTCATTTCTATTTTTTCATTCTTTTTCATTTGGATGCCCAAGGAAAATACAAAAAAAAACATTGTCCAATTTACAGGTCCCTATAAATTGTCGGACATCTATAAGAAATACATAGGTACACATAAAATACAACTGTGTTCCCGAAATGGGATAGGGAGATCCCACAGTCATGTTTAGCATAGATATAATATGAATAGTGACAAGTTGGTAGTATCGTCCGCAGGATTCGAAGTGATAATTATCTATGATAAATTATCACGATAATTATCTTGATAATTATCTTGATCTTTGATAATTACAAAAATCAAACACTAAAATACTCTAAGTTTATTTACGTATCCAAAGGCGTAAAACATGAAAAAAATGTTTCGACTGACGAGATAAATGCAAATACCTTTTCTTTACATACTTTTTTCCTTATATTTGACGCCATAAAAACAAACTCTGATTTAAATTGTATATTTCTCACATTATTCTTAGCTGTTTTTTTTTTATAACGACGAAAAACTGACACCCTCTTTGGGATAAATATATGTATTATCATTTAAATAAATAAAATTTCAAGAAGTTAAATGGAAAATCAACAAGGATCGGTTTATCAAGATAATTATCGAAAAAAATATTTGTCTTGATAATTAATTTCAAACCATGATCGTCCGATAGAATTTCCGATTTTCTTAGTCGACTCTTACAACATGCATGGAATGAAATGCAACTGATGTATTCTATTGAAACCCCGCATCAGTATATAAGAGATACATACAAGAATAAAGAGAAACGAGGATGGACCTCTAGTATTAAAATAAATCAATAATATAGAGTCAAAGAGTCTATAGAGCTAAAGTAGTATTGTTTACGTAAGCCTGCAAGAGCTAGGAAACGCAAGTCTCAAAGAAATGGATCGAGTTGCAATGTAGAGTCGCCAAAGTCACATACAACTAGCGCTACTGTCGATGTGTTGACCCCGTTATAGTGCGAGATGTCATAAGTTATAGTTTATGTCGCATGACTTGCGCGATCGTGATGACTTTGGTTGCATTACTGCAAAGATTAGATTGACAATAGATGGTAGAGTCGATTGGAATACATAATAATTTGTTGTAAGTTGAGAGCTTAAAGAAAGATCAATTTCGGTAATAGATTCTTTACGTTCTTGTTTATTTATTACTTCTTCTTCTTCAGCCTATTGCAGTCCACTACTGCCACAGGGGATTTTGCCCATAGTCACCAGGCTGGGCAGGCGGGTTGGTGACCGCAATGTTATTTTCGGACTATATTGTCAGTAGGTACGGTAGCTGCTGCCCACCTCCCGGAAACCCTTAATCGCCTTGTACGATACCCACGGGCAGGCATGTGGTGGTACAAACTCTACTCTGCCGGCGGCACCACGCGGCTAAATTATTACTACGTTTGGTTTAATATTTTTGATTTATCTTAATAAAAATATTTAGTTATAGATGAACTTAATTATAACCTACGGTCAACATATCTCTTAAATAATATAGATAGAGTTTAAACGTATCTAAAGCTAGTCTTTGGAAGTACAAATAATTTAACTATTTATTAATTAGGATAAAACAAACTACATACCTATCTAATAATAGAATTTAGGTTGACTTATGTACCTTTTGCACAATCTAATTGCTTATACGTAAATAGTCCTTCACTCGCCTTCACTTCTGTCTTTGGAAAATTAGGTAAAACTCTCAGAAGTAGGTTAGCTACCTATTTAAAATACAGGGAAGCTAAAGAAATGGGTGAGGTAGGTATAGTTAGGCTAGGTATGTAAATCTAGGCACTGTCTAGTCTACACAACCTATTCTTGGGCAATCGGCAAGCCAGTCGCCTGCCAACGATGGAAGTGAGAGTACGCGCCGCCCCTCGCCCGCTCGGATTTACGTGAATGTGCAGTGCTCTGTGTTACCAAAGTGTTGTGTGTTACTAAGTGCGATGGCGAACCTAACATTGCGTTACCTTGACGAGCTGTCGTATGTCTTGAACTCCAGGCGGCACCTGTCGAGCCAGGCGAAGGCATCTTCGGTGGGAGACCTGCTGAACGCCGACGAGGATCGGTACACCTCGGTATGTTGCACTCGGGATTTTCAGTTTTGTAAACACACGGAAAATTTGAAGCGAAACGCGAAACGCTAGGAAGGCGAAATGTCAGTGTGAAAGATGTTTACGTTTGAGGATTTCTTTTTTTTTTTTTGTCCGAGAAGGTTTTGTTTCTTTTGCCTTTTCGTGGGGATTATAAAGTAAAAAGTTGCGAGTCGCGAGTGCTTGATTGGTGCTCACAGGCTTATCGAATTTCAAGGGCATTGTGTACTATAGTCAAGTTTATTGGAAATTGTAATGTAATTTGATAGAGGCTGTAATGCAGACAGGGCCGGTTTCATGTTGTAAAAGTGCAACGTGAAAATAGGTTGTGTATAATAAGTCCTGAAAGAACTATC
The DNA here is from genome assembly GCA_014607495.2 of Carposina sasakii. Taxonomy (NCBI): domain Eukaryota; kingdom Metazoa; phylum Arthropoda; class Insecta; order Lepidoptera; family Carposinidae; genus Carposina; species Carposina sasakii. Next base: position 9,229,411 of record CP053169.1, read on the forward strand.
TCTGTATAATTTAAATAGATGCTTTACAAATGACCTGAAAAAAAACTGTAGGCAAAGTAATAGGCCAATGTAGGTAACATCAAACATATACATATAGTAACTACTGCCAATGTAGGGAATATAATATATGTATACTACTATGCTATTTTCTATTAAGGTAGTTAATTACGGTTCTAAACCACAGTCTGTGAATTCTACGTAACATCCATCAATTAATATTAATTAGGTAGATTAGTAGGTACACAAACGCTGTGTCGGTTTATAAGAATTGTACTGAGTAGGTACAATCTCATTTTTTAACTCATCTCTTGGAGGGCTATTCTCGCGCGCACAGTAGACATCATGTCTACTCGAGTGCGCGCGAGAATTGTCCTCCAGAGCATTCATAGTATATATACTTTACATATATAAAACTTTTGAACTAGTGTCACTCTCAGAGGACTTAGAGTTTTCACTTCGAACTCGATCACGTTAATGTAAAGCAGCTAACCAATCACATTTAGGTGTGATCACGTGATGTATCATAAGTGAGAACAACGGCACTACGTGATTGGTTATACAGTTTACGTTAACGCGATCGAGTTCGAAGTGAAAACTGGCACTAACTCCTCAGGACTAAGACTAAACATACCTCTCAAGCTCAAATGCGATAACACGTTTAGGCCCTCGTGAGTACCCAACATATATACATAATACAAATATCCATACATACATATATACATACACTAGTATAACCCTCCTTGTGGCGTAGTCGGGTAAAAACAACATTAAAAGTTTGCTTACACAAGAAAGCTCTTAATACGGCCCTGGGAGGCTGCACAAAAACCGATGCGCACGGGCATCGAGTGACGCGAGTGATACAGGCAGGACAGTGATGTGGTTCAGTGATTCGTGTCATTCAGAGAGATCTGTGGACATCCGCTTAATTTTATTATGGTAGATCAATGTTCTTTTTACATGTTACATGATAGATTTTGTTATTAAACACTTTGGGCTATTTTTTAGGTATCACGATTTGTTATAGAGCCACACTATGTTCCTTTAAAACTCACTAGGACCAAGTCCTTATCTTTCACCTTTGAGTTGACGAAAGAATATTTTTTTGTAAAGCAACGACGACGCCGACTTTTTCAGTTCACGTGAAAAAGAGAAAGACTGTTAGCTGATTAAGATAGCATGCTTTAATCTAAAAAAAAATATATCTCATAGCGTAAAAGGGGAAAACAAATTAATCTAAATAAAATACTTACGCAGTACAAGTGGGTCCAATAAATACCATGAATTTTCCAATCTGTAGATAAAACCTAATTAAGAGCACATGTGGGCCTCAATCTTAAAATTATTCCAGTTTAACTGTTCAAGCTTGTTTAAATCTACCCTTAGATAACTAAAGCAATAGAAAGCTTTCAGTGCTTTTGGCCGATAAGCTTTAGTTTATCGACGTTTATCGTTATCAAAGCATCTACCTACTTTGCCTTCTACTGATAAACAATCACGCAGCAAATATTGTAAATAGAGTTAGGCCAGTGGCATATATTTATATATTTTTAAGACATTTGCTCAATGTAATTTTAATAAAATTGAGGACCAACAAATACACGAGGTTATTGAAACAGAAACAATGCATATATGTAAAGTTTGACTCTCCATTTCTTACGAGCACATAGTAATAATAACAGTTGAACCTACAAGTCACGTTTACTTGGCCACAAAACATCGATGATTATCACGGAGGACAAAAGTCTTGCGAAGCTGTTTTAAACTTATTAAGTAAGAAGGTTTTTTAATACATACAGAGTGTGCATAAAGCGTAGGTAGCTTTGATTCAGGCGTAGGTACGTGAAATAGCTAGAAATTAGTAAGATATACCAAGTTAAGATTAGACGATATATAATTCTTTCTCTTCACAATCCACTATAGTTAATACAGAAAAAATGCAAAAGAAATGCATACAAATAGTAACTATAAATACTCTTTATAGTTTCATCGCGTAAGCTGAGCCTTTATGCATTTTCCTCGCTATTTTTACACTAACTCCAATATACTTTGGCCTTCATGTTCTAGAAAGATACAATGATCTTTATCATTTCATCGTCAACCAGACCATCACGAGATGATCGCGAAACGTCCATTGAAAACTCTAATTTCACAAACTATTGTATTACTAAACGTGAATTGATGGGATCCATTTATTTATTCCATTGTTGACTTGGTCCGCCATTTTGGGTTCGAGAAATCCAGTTTAATTATTTTAAAACGTGACTAGGTAGAGTAGGTATGGTTTAGTAATACAGGTTCTTAATGTTATTATGTCGTAAGTTATGCTTTATTATTGCATAGGCGGAGGAAGAGGTAAGGTTATGATGCTTTTATTACAAACTAGCGATCTGCCTCGGCTTTGCACGAGTGTAATGCCCTTTCATGTGGACAAAGTGTTGTTTTTAGACTTTATCAGGCAATTCTTTAAATTCTTCTTTCCGTAAGAACCATCCTCGTACTTAAAAAAATATTATGAAATAATAATTAGCGAAATCGGTTCAGCTGTCCTCGAGATTTGCGCTTAGCAACATATTCAGCGTTTAATTTTTTTATTTTATTTTATTTTGTTTGGAAAATATACAGCCTAATTAAATATACAGATAGGTAGAACAGGGCTATTTACATAGCATTATTATAGAAGATATGCCGACGAAGTACAAAGTTGAACGAAGAATGAATTAATTTTTTTTCTATTATTAGTTAGACTAAACCCACTGCTGGGAAAGGTTCTCTCTTCCATTACACACGATTTCCTTACGAATTTGGCGTTGTGATACTGTTGCATCTTAAATGAATATAAATCGTCCGAAATTTGTAAATATACAGGGTGTATGACAAATTGGTATGTTAAGCGAAAGGCTATGAACATAGCCCACTTTATAGGATGGAATGTTCATACAATATTGAAAAATAAACTTGTTGATTTCGAGTTTTATAAAATTAAATTAATAAATTAAATGAATTTGTGGATAGGTCTTTATAGCAAGCTATTTTCAAAGCTCTTCGCTTTATATACTTACCGCTTTTGTTAATTCTGAAATAGCAGTGACAAATATGGCCGTAGCGTTCTTACTGTGGCAACTTTACTTACTTACTCTGTGGTGAAACGCATGTTGTAGCCGTGCAAACCCGCGTGACTAGTTAGTATGGCTTCACATTACTCACGTTCGTGTTAAAATCGACGGATATAAATAAATCATAATCAATAGCGTTTAACGAGCAACGTTACAAGGTCGTGGTTCACTTTTCATAGGCGCATAACTTCGCTGGTTCGATTTCTGGTTGAGGCAAATATTTAGAATTTTAGACTGGCTGGCGACTACTGGTATAGACGCGTATCTTTACACTTTACATACTGTCATTTATATTACTTTAAGTACTTTAGTCGCTTGCTAGCAGCGATTTGGTATCTCCTCCTTGCTAGTAGCTCCACTTGGGATTGTCTATGCTTTTCCTTCTGCCCTGTGCTGATGCGAGGCTTCACTAGAACACATCAGCTGCATCTCCTTCCGTGAATATCGTAAGAGTGGACTAAAGGAAATTTTCTATCGAGCGATAAGCTAGTTACTGATCTTTAATATCGGTCCCTGCTATACTAATCGTCGCTGTGGGATCTCACTTCCAGCAGTTCTGGCTACCTCATTACAGGAAAACAACCGTGTCTATATGTATATTTTGTTGCTGTTGGCTACTATTGTCGATGTACTAGCGAGATAGCGAACCAAAATAACCGTCATCATCATCATTTACAGCCCTGAGAAGTCCACTGTTGGACATAGGCCTCCCCCAACAACCTCCACTCCGACCGGTCGGAAGCAGCCTGCATCCAACCTCGCGGAACCTTCCCGCGCTGCGTTTTCCGATACGTGGTATCCACTCTAGAATTTACCGACTCCATCGGCCATCAGTTCTTCGAGCTATGTGCCCTGCCCATTGCCACTACAGCTTGCTGGACCGTTGAGCTATGTCGGTGATCTTTGTACGTCTGCGGATCCCCTCATTTCTCATTCGATCACGCAGAGAGATCCCAAGCATAGCTCTCCATCGCTATCGCTGTGCGATCTTGAGCTTCTTTACGAGTGTGAGGCACATATTTAGAGACCACGTCTCTGCACCGACCACCTCGGTTATTACCGGCAACGTACCCGGTGCGTAGCACCGTAATTAACTCTTATTTTTCTATGAGTCAATTTTTCTACATTATATAATAAATTTCATGTTGTCTTTCTCTAAAACGTGATTAAGATAGAAACAAAAAATAAAAAATCAATAGACCTTTATTAAAATCGTCCGTTAACTGCCCAAAACCATAAATCTCTCGTAAAACGAAAAACCTAGTAAAAATACAGATTCCAAAATTAGTTTGTCAAATTAATGCGACTACCCTACATCCGGGCACAGATTTGATTTTACAACAGCCATTTAATTACTAATCTTATTATCAATGTTATACAGTTGACTTTGGGTTTATAAATAAACTTTATGTTAGCTGCTGTGGTAATTTGAGTCGTATTGTAATGGTGATATGTATCGTTTTATTCCATGTTAGGTGACGGCGAGGGGGCTATGAGAGGAAGAACTCAATTGTATGGATTGCCCTTGTGGGATCATCCTGTTATTTTCTATCTACTTACATAGTATATTATTTGTTTACTAGCACAGAGAGTAAGGCTGCATAAGTAATATCTTACTTTTGTGAAATGGCTAGTGTAGAAATATGAATATATTTACGCACGGCTGTGATTCCGGCAGAAATGCGGGATCCTTAGGGATATCCCACAGCCACGTTTAGCATAACAGGGAGGGAGAGAGTTTCTAGCGTGAGAGAATGACCGAGTACCTTAGTCGGCTCCTGCGATATTCACAGAAGAAGATGCAGCTGATGTAACTATTTTAATGATGATCCGCACAGGACTACAAAAGAGAGATTATGAACAATTAGTCAATACACAAACGTGCATAGACAGAAGTGCAAAAGATATTAAAGGTATGTATGGTAATGGAAATAACATAAGTTCTACGGACGAACACGGAACCCCGAAAAGGTTATTTTTGGATGTTTTGTGTTTCAACACAATGGTGTATAAATAGAGAATGTAATAGCTCTCAGCTGCTAGATAAAAACCGGATGCAATCATTGTCATTGGTGGGCTTGGAGTAGGTATCTTTATACTGTACAGTTTTAAAGAATTAAAATACGAATGATGACCGTGCTGATGCGGGGCTTCACTAGAATACATCAGCTGCATCTCCTTCCGTGTATGTCGTAAGAATCGGAAAAGTAACTCGGGCATTTTCTTAGGGAGGTTTAGCCTACAGGTGGCCTATAGTCACTACGTTGGGCAGGGACCTCCCAGAAACCCTTGGTCGCCTCTTACGATACCCACGAGGGAGCTATGAGGTGGTGGTACTGCCGATACCACACAGCAACTGTATTATACTTGTATAACTACTTTAAACTGTATTATACTTCTTTCCTTTAATTTCGCATATTTCGTTGGCGATTTCCAAAGAGTGCGTTACTTTTTCAATATAAACTTGCGTATTTTATGATTTAAGCCTCGAGCACACCGGATGCGAATGTACCTCTGAGTTTAATGTATGGAACTGTCACCGCTTGACGTCTATGCTTACGTCTACGCATACGCATCCAGTCTGCCCGTGCCTATACAGTTCCATACATTACAACTCAGAGGTACGTGTACGTCTACGCTTACGTGTACGCATATGCATCCGGTGTGCTCGAGGCTTTAACAATTAGCAGAGACAGTCACAGCTGTGGTAACACAATGAATTCACAGTATTGTCATCGAGATTATGCCTGAATGAGTCCCGTACGGTGACCTGCGATATAGACATTCTCTTTTGCCTTGCGTTCAATAAAACTCTGAATTTATATTCGCTTTTAATATCGAGACGGATCTCATTTGCATGATAGTACAATTGTAAAGGCTTTGAGATAGAACACTTGGCACTTTGGCATTTGTCAGCTGCGTCTCTTTATGTGATAGGCCCCATAGAAATGGATACCAAGTTCCTGGCTAGGCCCCCATATTATCTAACTAGCATAAGCAATGACGGCCGATTGGTGTAGTTGGTAGTGGCCCTGCTCGCTGCGCCATAAGTCCTGGGTTCGAAACCCGGTAGGTGCAAATATTGATATGGTGAATATTGATGTTTGTTTCCGAGTCATGGATGTTTCTATACTTATCTATGTATTAATATACCGTTGCTTAGTACCCACGACACAAGACCTTAGAGATCTTAACGACTAAGTTAATGTGTTGTGAAGCGTGTGAATATTATTATTTAAAAAAAATACAATAATTTTTTTTATGTATTCGCTGATTGCTTGTAAAATTCGTATTATGTAACAGAAACTCAAAGAATTTTGATATTACATAGCGAAATTGTACAATATTCGCTATCGCGTTCCTACTGCTTTGCTTTTGGAAGATGCGTAATCATGATCAACGTACCGGTATATTTTTTTTAGCCTTATTCTAGAGTACCTACATATTGATGAGTTTGGTAGGCACTGTTAATATCACCTTCTGGTTTTATTTCTCTTATTTCGATTAGTATGAATTAACGTTATGTACCTATCACCTGCATAGATCTATCACACAGCCAATAGTTTACTTATTTCATCTTTTTATCTTATTTCTCTAAAACAGATTATGCTCTGCAGTTTATATACAAAATTGTGGTAGGTACCTAATGAACGTGATTCATCTAAGACTTAGCTCAATTATTATTTTGTATATTGGAAATTGTTCGTCCTATGAGATGCGATCTGCAATAGTTCAAATTAGTCCAAGGTTTTTCGCCTAACGACGTTTTTATCTAAAACTACTATTAGCTCGATAACTAGGCAGTTAGTAGCTTATTATCTTTTATCGTTTATTATTGGCAAGGTCTTAACATTACTGCAATTATTAGTAGAGATACTCGTAATTCATTTACCCAACTTAGTCAATCTTACTTATAATATTATAAACGCGAAAGTTTGTGAGTATGGATGGATGGATGTTTGTTACTCTTTCACGTAAAAACGGCTGGAGCGATTTTAATAAAATTTGGTATGGAGTTAGCTGGCACCCTGGATTAACATATAGGCTACTTTTTATCCCGGGAAAATATTTTTATCCCGGATAATTTCTACGTTTTGTTTTTTCTGCAGTCCACGCGGACAATGTCGCGGGCGTCCACTAGTAGATGAATAAATTTATAGGAATTTACCAGACTGGAAATTAGTCCCACTTATAGACAAAAGCCTCCGTAAAACCTCTTAATCCCACTTCAATAACTATTACATACATATATACACGGCTGTATTTCCAAACTGGGCTACACCAAACTACTGCAAAATCGTTAAGGATATTCCTTGCCCGGGGCACAGCCACATTTCAGTACGTACCCTTCGTTAAAGGTGGCCACAAAAAAACATGTATATACACGGGGGCAAAATCGTTAAGGATATCCCACAGGGCAGGCGGGTTGGTGACCGCAGTATTGTGTAAATGATGTCTTGTCACTGACTTTTTACATCTGCCTGACAGAAGGATCTCTGATCCTGCAGTAATGGCTCTCTTTATAGACAGATAAACCAGCTTGCAAATTGATAGAGTTTAACTCACTACTATTTATCCTAACATACATACATACATATAATCACGCCTTTATCCCTTACGGGGTAGGCAGAGCACCAAGGGCCGATAGAATCACATGGTGCCATTTCTGACCAATTTTGAGGGTATAGTTGAGATGTACAAGTTCGGTTAGTAGTGACAGGTGGCCAGCCCATCGCCTACAAAACACCAAGACCCTCTTGTCCCTCTACTAACTCGTACAGTATGCCCGGATTTTTGATTGATAGACATGGGATTTTTAATAAACCTAGACTTAGAGGATTAAGATCTTGTTCCTCTATGATATAAGTAAGTTAAACTCTACCCTTTAGCAAGTTAGTTTATCTGTCTATATCTCACAGAAGTGTGTAATGGCACTAATGATAGTTCGCACAATTCCGTGCATTTCGACACAGCCAGCGCTCTAGTGACCGGTGACCTTTAGTTACTGGGGCCATTTGAGATCGTTATGCCGTATCGAGCACGGAAAGTTGGTAAGGAACTGTTGAAAGTAAGTGTTTGCAACTTTTTATATCAATAGAAAGATTTAGAGATAAGATATATTGTAATTATTTTACTCTACGAGAGGTAGAGTGATCGGGTTTTTAAGAACTCTCTAGGAGAATAGGTAACTGATTGACTTAAAATACTGAGTTTGATTTGGGGGGAATAGCTTATTTGCAGTTGTTAGTGATAAGCGGTGATAGCCCAATGGTTAAGACGTGTAGTGAGACGTGAGTTCGATACCAGTCACGGGCCTGTACCACTGAATTTATTTTATGTACGGATTTTTCTAAAAATTGTCACTTAGAGAAGGGTTGGCGTCAGGCAGGCAGCCGACCGTAAAAACAAATGCCAAAACTTTGGCAATGTGAGTTTCGAATGAAACCATGTTGCACTGACCCCATAAATAATGGTTTAAGGGCAGGAAGATGATGAGCTTTATTTGCAGTTGAATTTAAAACAGTTGTCTTTAAACAGTAAGTAGAAAAAATATACAGGGTTAATTTTAAAACATCAATAACCTCGCAGGACATTAACCCTGTATACGTACATACTGTATTTGTAATTATAGATAGTTAATTGTTATTTTATTTAAGCGAAACTTTAACAGGTGATATTTACACCGTAAATATGAGTATTACCTGTAAACACCCACCATTCGCAAAGAGGCAGAAGAGTGATAAACAAACACCCAATTTTTACCTTAGCTAATTAAGTCCTACGTGGTAAGGGGTGAGCCTACCGCCGGTTCACAGGCATAAGCTTAACAGTATTTAATGACAGTCTGGCAAAATACAAGAATATAAAGGGTTCGTTAAGGATTCTTCGCTTAGGTATGTATATTTTTAAACAAAATTCTTATTTCTTATTCTTTATTGTTATTTTGTGTGCTTAGAGAGATTTCTTCCAGCAAACCAGTCGTGAAAGAGAAATAAAAATAAGAGGTAGGAATAAAATTCATTCTTAATATAAAAACTAAAAAAAAAACAAATTACTACACTTAATTATGAAAATGATGTTTGCGTGGTCACCGGCAGTTTACCATTTGAGTGTAATGCGAAAACGTGTTAAAGTGCGTATATATTATTTATATACGTATGTGTTACGTTTCGCACACGTTCCGTGGTGAAACTGTAAGACACGCAATTTTATAATTGCGTAAAAAAATCTTTATCCGGTGAATTTAAAATTGATGATGTCATAGAAAAAGTCGACAGTTTAATAAAACTATCATACAACAATACTTGTTATTGTAGTCGCCCATGACTTCGACATCGTAAAGGGGAATTTGGTTACTTTGGTATCAGCATTGCACCCGTGCGAAGACGGGTCGGGTCGCTAGTCATACATGTAAACTTTCCCCCGGAATCACTCTATTAAAAAATCTTGGCATATAGGTAGAGGCACATAGGGTCAATTTTTATCTCAATTGCATCTTTTTATGTAAATACGAGTGTGAGGTTCGCTACTTTTATCCTTTTACACCTGTGTTAAGTAACCTATACGTTATTAGGTTATTACTCAAAACATGAGTTGCCGTTTTCTGTAAAATTGCCAATGTATTATTATTACGTAAACTATTAAAAAAAACCGCACATTTCCGACACGTAATACAAGCATTACGCGCATTATTGTAAAATCTCCACATTTATATCAGATTATACGTAATTTTTGAGCATTGTGTTAAACAGGGTTATAAGGTTAGGTATATACAGGGTGTAACAAAAAGGGTATGTTAAGCGAAAAGCTACGTAAATAGCCCACTGTCGAGAACCTATCCACAAAATTTGAGACTCGAAATCACATGTTTATTTTTCAAGATTGTATGAAAATTCCTGAGATATTTAAAAATTCTCCATACTATCCGGAAAAATAAACATGTGATTTCGAGTCTCAAATTTTGTGGATAGGTTCTTTGCATTGAGCTATTTACGTAGCTTCTCGCTTAACATACGCTTTTTGTTACACCCTGTATATGATATTACTAGTAGACGCTCGCGACTCCGTCGGCGTGGACTGTAGAAAAAAAAATGTCGAAATTATGCGGGATAACAAGTAGCCTATACGAGTATGCTTAGAATAATTATTCGCTCCGCAACCCTGTCAAAATATATTCCTGAAAACTGCATCGAAAACGGTCCAGCCGTTTCTAAGATGCGAGCGTCCACAAACATCGATCCGTTACAATATTATTATATGTAGGTAGTAGATTTAAGTATGTACCTACTTAATAAGATTATCTCAAATGCAATTAAGTAGGTATATGTAACTCTTTTTTATACAGGTTGATTTTTGGTCGCCAACGTTCCCGAAAACTACGGAATCTCCTCATAATCACGATCATTTATCTCCATGGAAGCATACCTAGGAAGTGTCTGGTTCCCAAGATATTAGGGTCCAAAGTTGAGTAAATACCTATAGACTGCGTTTTTCTGCATAAGTGCGCATAGACGCGCGAAGCAAGATTTTTTCACGAGAAATAATTAATATCTGTCTATGAAAAAACTAGCATAAACACTGGAAAAATAAAAAAAAATTACATCGTTTCCCAGCATTTTTTTTTGGCATAAACTTACTTTATTTGATGTATAGAGTACGTACCGTTCGTTAAGGGTGGCAACAAAAAAACACCCTGTATAGACAATTTTATTGTCGTTCTATAATTTTGTAAAGTTTACCATTGTGTGAGCAAAGCTAAAGGTGGATAAGGAACTAGTGAAATTTTAAAAAGATTCTCGGAATGTACCTACCTACTCTTATATTTATGTAGTGATTTTCAACCAATTACTTCCCAAAGTAAAAAAAAAGTGTTGTGTACATGTGGTGATTGTATCTCTGCACAATCACCATGCCTGCCCGTGGGTATTGTAAGAGGCGATCAAGGGTTTCCGCGATATGAGCAGCAGCGGCTACCGTGTTGACAACTAGACCGAAAATCCCACTGCCCAACGGTCACCAACCCGCCTGCCCAGCATGGTGACAATGGACAAAATCCCTATGACAGTAGCCTTATGGCGTGCGCTGGAGTGGAGGAAGCCTATTTCCAGCAGTTGACTGCAATAGGCTGATGTGTGTGTGTGTCTTTGATAGGCGTAACAAAGCTTTAACTGCAGCAAACGCAACGCATTGTGCAATCCAAGATGGCGAAGTAAGCGTGGCCTCGCGATGAGAATACTTGGTTGGATCTAGATTATGTCTAGATGTACTTATTCTAGATTATATCCTGTATACCTGTGGTTCCCAATTAGTGGTACAGGTACCCCCAGGGGTACACAAGGTTGCACCAAGGGGTACGCGGCGCGTTCCGAAAAAAACCAAAATTACTAAAATTACCAAAAAATATTTATGCAACCAGATTTTTCAGAGTTGTGCAAAGAAAAACATGCCCATTTGTCACATTTCTCTGTCATCTTGTATTGTATATTTATAGTAATAAATTCTAAATACCTACTTACATCTGATTTCATCTCTTATTTATTTCTTGTTCCTGCAATAAGGGGTACGCGAGTTTGAGGTCTTTCTTAGAGTGGTACGTAGAAAGAACTAATTGGGAACCACTTCTGTATACTATACTTATTACTTTGCTACAATTAATCATGTAATCACACCCTTCACTAGTTAAGTCCCGCATAGTAAGGGGATGAGCCTACAAACCCATTTCGCAATAACTTCGCATCTATTTCGAAATAAACTGAAATAGAATACAGGTACCTACATTTTGTATGTATTAAAATTTTTCCAATATATAGTATAATTCATTATAGCCATAGCCTATCTGAAGCATGATTCTGTCTCTCTCTAAAACTTGATCAAGATAGAGACAGCATCAACTTTAGCCTTCACATAAGTTATCTGACCATTGGCAAACCGCCCTTCTATACCTACCTATACAAAAAACACGAGTAGATAATGCGTAATATTTAGTCCACTAGTGGAGAACAAACAAAATGTCGAAATTATGCGAAATAAAAATATTTTCCTGGCATAAAAAGTAGCCTATGTGTTAATCCAGGGTGTCAACTAACTCCTTCCCAAATTTTATTAAAATCGCCCCAGCCCTTTCTAAGTGAAAGAGTAACAAACATCCATCCATCCATACTCACAAACTTTCGCGTTTACAATATTAGTAAGATTTGCCTTTCTGCTCTGACAACGTAAATGCTCTGCTTCTTGAATAATAAAACTTGTTATACGTTGTCGATAAGTCGTAGCATTATCAACGTAACACAGTTTTTCTATAACTAAGGAAAGAGGAATATGCAGCTGTACAAACAAACACACCGCTCATTAACTGTGAGAAAGTCAACAGTGTCAGATGGTCTTGTCGTTGACGCAGTAGAAGTGGAAAGCAGTAGTTCAAGTCGGTTCAATAATGTAGTGCATCATGATTTTTACTAAGCCAAAGTCTTTGATTTGTATAAACCAGTAACGGACTGTAGAAATGCAGTACTTTTATGATTAGGTTTTTTATTTACATAAATGATAAAATTGCAGTAATTCCGTTATCGGTTATGTTATGTTATAAAAGTATTTACATTACTTATTTTTTGTATTTCATAAACTTGTATTTTTGCAACTGGTACTTTATTTAAGCAATGGGGGCAGGTTTGATTTTATTTTTAGATAACACAAAGTCATGAAAAAATTTAATTAATAATAAATTAAAGATACTTATAACTAGTTTTACTAAGTACTTTTAAAACTGTCTGTAATAACAATATCTATTTACTTAATTTGACATAGTAGTCAGGTAATGTTAAGTTAAGTTAATTTACTGGTATTTACATATACTGTGAGCTATTCTGTCTCTTTTAGTGACGTAGAGGTGTATTTATAAAGTTATTTACGTAATTGAACTAATTTGCATTAATACATACTTTTAAACTAAGACGTAGTAAGTACCAAGTCCATTAGCTCACAAAATATGAATTGCTTTTAGATTTTGTTTAATTTAAATTAACCGACGATCGTAAAATTACGATATTACATAATTGAATTAAGTATGCAGTACTTAATAATCAAGTAATAACCTCATTTAGGTACCTACTTAAAGAAAAAACACGACTGCGTAAAGTTTACTCAAGTTTTTGACACAGTGTTACTCTCACGATGAGGAATCTAGTGAAACCTTTCAAGCTTAAATGCAACAAGCCCTTTAGCGTAGAAAGAGAAGAAGGCTTGTCAAAGAAATGTAAATATGTACTACTAATCTACATACAAACTTACATGAACTCATAGATACATAACTCCTTTTAGTGATATCGGGCAAAAACTGAGAACTACTTGTTACCTACTTAAAGAAATCATATTGAATGTCTTCAACAATAATAAGGTGCGGTAACAGACAGCTTAAGCAGACAGCTAGGCCAACTGAATAATAAACATTTTGAAGTGAAAACAGACAATAAAATCACGAAAAGAAAAAAAGCTAATTTTCTGTTCGATATCACCATTTCTCCAGTTGGCTCGACGCCAAAAGAGATCGAAAACAACGAAAGTAATCAATGTTCTTTCTCTTTTTATTTCACTGCAAAGATAAAGCAAGAATTCCCAAGGTGAAGGTACTTATTGACGTATTTATTTACATATTACATATCATTTGCTGATGCGGGCATTCACTAGAATACATCAGCTGCATCTCCTTACGTGCATATCGTAAGTATCGACTAAGGAACTCTGGCATTCTCCTAAGCGATAAATCAGCAACTTGTCACTGATCGTTTACATTTGTTCTATGCCAAACGTGGCCGTGAGATCTCCTTTATGATCAAGCAGTTTCCCTATTATCCCCGAAGAAGTTGAACAGAAGTGGGAAATTTACACACACACTTTTTACCAGTAAGCTTAAGGGGCCTAGATCCTGGTGGAGAGCCGCTTGCCGCTTTTCACACATAGGTAGGTACTCAGTCTAGCAACCGAGATACAATGAAGATACAAAATATTGGGAAACGTTTATAATTTATAACCTTACTAATATTGAAGACGCAAATGTAATTCTGTCTGTCTGTCCGGCTTCCACACCAAAATTACTGAACCGATTTGAATATAATTTGGTACACAGGTAGCCTAGGCTCTAGCTAGAGCCTAAGGTAGTTTAGTATAGTTAAGGTACTTTTCCCTACTTTTTTTATTGATTGCAAACTTGTTTACGACTTATTAAAAAACTATCAAATCTTTTCCGCTTCAACATAGTCCAGCGTGATTTTATCATCAGTAAATAGAGACGTGCAGGAATGTCATGCGACACATTTCACTCACAATTTCTTTGCAAATGAACGATTTCCACAGACATTGTATTAATACCTACTGTTGGCGAAAATAAATGAATTTAATGATACTTGCTACGTTTTTATATATCTAGATTATTTTATTATAAACTAGCGACCCGCCCTGGCTTAGCACGGGTGCAATGCAGATACTCATATGAAACTTCCCCTCGAATTTATCTACATAAATTTGGTTGCGTGGTGCCGGCAGAGTAGAATTCGTACCACCCCATGTCTGCCCGTGGGTATCGTACGAGGCGATTAAAGGTTTTCGGTAGGTGGGCAGCAGCTCCTCCCGTGTTGACAACATAGTCCAAAATACAAACTGCGGTCACCAACCCGCCTGCCCAGCGTGGTGACTATGGGCAAATACCCCCCCATGGCAGTCTTGTGGCGTGCCCCGGGGGAGGCCTACGTCCAACAGTGGACTGCAATAGGCTGATGATGATAATGATGATGATAGTTTATGCTATTAGTTGATTATATTACATTTATCTAATAAACTTACTCAGATTTTTAAATCTCATAAAAAAACTGCATCACAATCTGATGCGTAGTTTTAAATATCTAAGCATACATAGGGACAGACAGACGGCGGGAAAGCGCATTTGTTTTATAATAATGTGGTGAAGATTTATTACACATAGAAAAAGTTAAACGTTTCCAATTTTCGCATGTCTAAATTTTTATTGAAATATAATTAAATGGAAATAAAAATAATTACTTACGCATTAAATGGAAGTTAGTTACACTACATTTAATAAAAAATATTTCTCTAAATTAACGCTTCATGTATTCTCATGTAAAAATACATTCCTTTCAAGTTTAGGAAATTACTTCTGCCCTAATAAATAGGTCCAACGCGTGAACTCTGACCTTTAGCCGGGACGGGGAAATTACCCTAAAGTGGGGAAATCACCCCGCAACTTGGGAAAATTGTGTCGTAAAACTCTGTAGAACAGTTTTATCTATGTTTTGTTGTCAGATGAGTTTTGTTAGTTCACTACTTAGGTTAGTACTAGTTAGGATATTTATATTAACATAGATTTTCGCCAGTGATATCGTCCGTGTACCTATACTTTTACTACCATTTGAAGTGTTATTTTGGGATACGCTGAAACAGGTATCTAATAAATTTCATTTAATAAATTTGATTAGAAATTTGAAGTAAATTGATCCAAAGATTTTCTTTCAATTACAAAATAATTTACCACTTTAGTGGACTTAAGGTCCACAAAGGTCTAAAGATCGTATATAGAGGCGTCACATAACAAAAGAAAGTCATAGTATAAATTACATGTTTATTTTTTCAGATAGTGTCCACCCTCTATGCCACGAGTATGAAAAAATCCTAAACTACTCAGTAATTCAATCTAGATCCATAAAATCTTGAATAATTTACTTGTTTGTGGTTTCGATTTTTTTTTGTGGACAGATTCTTTATAATAAACTATCTTCATAGATTTTCTTTTAACATAGCCCTTTTGTTACATCCGGTATGATAAATAGCTCATTAACCGGTATTTTGGTTTATAATTAAATTTGGTAAGCATTTAATTAATCTTAAGTATCGTTAGATTTATGATTAAAAGCTCTGAATAAATGATTACGGTTTGAATATCGCCCACGAGGTAATCAGAAGCCGTGTTTAATTAGAAATTATTTACTAATTATTTTGTTGAAGCTTCTTACTCTACCTTTCTTATAAATAGGTTAGTAAGTAGGTAGATAGATGATAAAATTCTTTCATCATACAAGGGCGAGCTTCATACCTTTAGTGGCGTTCTCTACCAGCTAACATGGTTACTTAATAATAATTTCCTTTTCCTCTCATTTCGAGAAAACCCAGATATCGTTATAGTGTATCAAAATATATGTATTCTAGTGGCGCCATCTATGTTCCATGTGTAACTAATTTAAAAAGAAATAAATGACAGTCTGTTGTGAACCGCCGACGCGTTTTATTACAATAATCTGTTATTTTGGTTAATTATAGTAAAAGTAAGTAGGTGGGTGCCTGCTATTTTCATCTGACTTGAAGGTTCATTTAACTGTTTGTTCTCGATATTCAAGCACGTTAGCCTTCTATTTTAATGTATTCCAAAACGAGGTAGCCAGAACTGCAATTTCAGAAAGGAGGTCCTACAGCTACGTTAGCATAGCGGAGCAAGATGAGGGACAGGTTGTTAGGGCAACTTGTCCCTCATCTTCATGTTTATAGGGAAGCATCGTATCGGCACAGCAAGTTTTTTGGTATATTTTTTTAAATAAATCCGTAATATCTCCATTTAGGTATGCCTTAATACCCAAAGCGTTAAACTCATGTTATTCAAATCGATTACAAATTAGAATGGTTTCTTCGTTCGTTCGTTCCCATTATCGTTCACTATTTTATATGTACTCTGTGACTTCGACATGCAGGTGTTTGGTTAAACATGAGGAAGTTTGAATTTTAACTACATGTAAGGTCAATGCCTTGATGATGACTTTAATCCTTTGTGTTCTTTAAATTCAGTGTTTAAATAATTTGCTGTCATGTGCTGATGCGGGGGCTTCACTAGAATACATCAGCTGCATTTCCTTCGTGCATGCTGTAAGAGTCGACTAAGGAACTCAGAGCAGAGGCGTTCTCTCAGGCAATTAGGTAGGGTATCACCATGAACGTATAAAGAATAACGGACAGAGTGTTGTCAATACACAGAGTGAAGCATTTATAGTAAGCTCGGTAACGATATTCCATGGAGTAGGGATGTGTATTGACACGTTATCCACCCACACATACAAACCATAGTAAGCTCGGCGCCTACTAGAAAATACGCATCCATGCGCAACGCGCTGCCATAACGGTTCTTCAATCTGTGCATTGACAGCATTACGTTCGTTGTTCTTTAAACGTTCATGGGTATCACTGATCTTTTACATCTGACCCCGCTTTGCAAACGTGTCTGTAGTAATTTTTAATCAGCTGAATTCGGTCGATCCAGGTGTAGGGTAAAATCGTCAGCAAGGTTAATTACTCGGATCCTGCTCGGCACATATAATCCCCTTGCTGACGATCCGTACCCTACCCGTATCAGTTTCATTCGTAGGTACCTGCTGACGTACATAGCTGACGGTGCACTGATGTGCATAATACGAAGTACGTTCGAGTTAAATGACTATCCATGAAAAGTACCATTAATCAATCGACCAGAAATCTAGGACTATCATGGGTATCACTGATCTTTTACATGAAAAAGACGCCTGGCTAACCGTACCCTTTGTAAAACATAATGAAGTAAAATCCAGTCTAGAATGAAAAACCCTGGCTAACCATTTAAAACATTGCGTGTACTTTACTAATTTAATGTGTACCTACTTATTTAACTATTCACAGTGTCCTCGTACTTTTTACGATTATTACTATTATCACTGTTAATATCACCAGTAGAAATCACGACTAGGCATAACATATAGTATCGTTGTTCTGTTCAGTTCAGTCAGGCTAAGCCCTGATTTTTAGGGTTCCGTAGCCAAATGGCAAAAAACGGAACCATTATAGTTTCGTCATGTCTGTCTGTCTGTCCGTCCGTCCGTCCGTGTGTCACAGCCATTTTTCTCCGAAACTATAAGAACTATACTGTTGAAACTTAGTAAGTGTATTCTGTGAACTGAATTAAGATTTTTACACAAAATTAGAAAAAAATATAACAAATTGGGGGTCCCCATACTTTGATCTGAACTCAAATTTTTTTTTTCATCTAACCCGTGCGTGTAGGGTAAGTACCTATCTATGGATAGATCTTCAAAAATGATATTGAGGTTTCTAACATCATTTATTCTAAACTGAATAGTTTGCGCGAGAGACACTTCCAAAGTGGTAAAATGTGTCCCGCCCCCCTGTAACTTCTAAAATAAGAGAAATGATACCTATAGCTAAAAAAATATATATGATGTACATTACCATAAAAACTACCAACGAAAATTGGTTTGAACGAGATCTAGTAAGTAGTTTTGTTTATTTACGTCATAAATCGTAAACTGCAATTTACCTTTCATACGGAACCCTACACGGGAGAGTCCCTCGCACTTGGCCGCTTTTATTTACCTTCCCTTCTTTTCTACATAAACTACCTGCTTATTTTTACCCGACTGCAGAAGGAGGGTTATGTTTTTCGAGTGTATCTAAGTATCTATCTATTAGAAGATTCGTCTAGACACTGGGTAAAAATTTTTACTCAGTCCATTTTTTTTTTGTAAATGAGGTTGTTAACTAATCTACTCGCAAATATGGCTATAGACAAAATAGAGAAAACTTGTAATAAAGATCTATTTGTAATTGCAGCATTGCATTTGAATACTTAGGTATTTCTATCTACAATTTTAAAAGCTGCTGCTCCGCGCGCTGTATCAAGTAAAGCAAATAAACATTAATTTCTTCACGAAACAATCCCCGCGGATCAGAACCAAAGACAAATCTGTCGAATGAAATATGAGAATAAAAATTACCTTATCTATGAACTCCCGGTGGAGGCATGAGATAAAAGTTAAGGTCGTGCCAAGGTCGAGCCCACACCCACCCCCGCTGCGCACTGCATAATTAATCATATACTTTTACAGAAGCCAAAAGGTTCTATTCACATTCATATACATCTTCTATCTATTCTATCTATATATCTATTACCTACACATAATAAAATTGTAACGGATCGATGTTTGTGCACGCTTATCTCTGAAACGGTTGGACCGATTTCGATGCAGTTTTCAGGAATGTATTGTGACAGGTGTCCCACTTAACATAATAGGCTGCTTTTTATCCCGGGAAACTGTTTTTATCCCGCATAATTTGGACATTTTGTTTTTGCTGCAGTCCACACGGACGGAGTCGCGGGCGTCCACTAGTTCACAATATGAGATACGGTTGTATTTCCGAAATGGGGTAACCAGAACTGCAGGGTCATAAGGGAGACGTTACAGCCACGTTTTGTATAGCCAGTGACTAGTTCATCAAGTACGTCAAGCTAGGCTATTAGGTTGCATACAGGGTGTAACAAAAGGGGCATGGTAAGCGTAATGCTATGAAGATTGCCCACGTATATTAGAAAATCTATCCATATTTGCCACTTATCGACTATGGTAAATAAAGGTCATAGTAACAAATGTATCGAAACTAAACAGATTAAATTATTTATTGTACCATGCTTATGGTAAGGACCTAATCTAAAATTTCAAGCTTTTAAAGAGATACATATAATATAAATTCACTAAGCAAGAATATGAACTAAACCACAAATCAATCTGTAATTCTACACGCTAGTTAATGTCTAGCACATTTATTTCTAGTCCATACTTAGGTCTATCATAAGAATAATACATAGGTTTCTTTTGGCACTAGCCAGTTTCTAGACTTGCCACCCCAACTCACCCCCTTGCGAGGGGTAGACTGCAAAAGCTAGATAATGGAGTCGTTTGAAAATTGGGTTGATTTAT
Organism: Carposina sasakii; assembly: GCA_014607495.2. Lineage (NCBI taxonomy): Eukaryota > Metazoa > Arthropoda > Insecta > Lepidoptera > Carposinidae > Carposina > Carposina sasakii. The sequence continues at coordinate 9,249,320 of CP053169.1, forward strand.
CTTGTAGTTATCTTGTTATAAGTTGTAGGTACTTTTATTTCACTATATTAGAAAATATACAATCTCTCCATATAATACTTATACCAAAGAAGAAGTAGACGTGGGCCTAGCTGTTAACAAGTTGAAACACGTATTAAAAATGGCCATATATTTTTTAGGTAGATCCCAAAATTTTATGCGATTCGGCAATGCAAAAAGCGAGAAAAGTTAAAATAAGTGAAAGAAAATATTTTTCCCGACAATCTCAAAATTGTCATAGGAACGAAAAAAATATACAGGGTGTGGGTAACAGCCAGGCAAATACGGAAATCCTGAACAAGTAGATACCACTGTGTTGGTACGACAGTGTTATTACTTGCAGGAAATATATTTTTGATTTGATTATCAGTAATCTTTGCTCTCCGCGCCAATTGTATCGGGCGATCCTATGACTAATTAAATGGGCTTATTGGTTATTGTATGCCACATTGCTGTTTTTTGGATCACTTGTGACTCTCCATTAGGGTTGATCAGTCATTTGAAATTTTCAGTTTTTTCAGCTTCAGAATCATGGTCCGAAGTCATGGTATCAATATTTTCCTGGCTGTCACAAACATCCTGTATAGTAGATTTCTAAAGTCAACCTTACCTTGCTACTTTTATAATATTAAAGGTCGTACTCTATAAGTTTCCCTATCTATCCATGTGTAAGTAGACATATAGATTCATGGTAGTAAGCCCACAACCTGTATTAAGAACAGGGGGGGGAGCATTGTCACCTGCCAAACTGGTTTGCGAGATACCGTTGCCGGAGGAGGTCAATAATAAACAAAAACACCTCCGCTACACAGCGTAATGATTTACAGTGGTACAATATAAGTAGCCTATGAAAATATCTGGAAGATTGAATGTCTAGAACCGAAGACATAATTATGTACATATTTTTTTATTCCTGTAATTCTACGGTATATCTGACAAATTAATTTAGGATTTTTCTACCACAACTTCCTATTGCGATAACTGACGTAGGAATATACTGTGTAAATTATATTTTTATGCACTTCAATAATGTTTAATGATAAGTAATAACCACATTAACGTCCACTTAAGGTACCTATTGTAATTTGCCCATTTTAAATACAGATACTAAAATACTTCTATGTGTAATTTTTCTACAACTATAAAATGATTAAAATGGATTTTTACCCATTACGATACACTTTTGTAAATAAAAATAATAATAAAGTAAATAAAAAATAATCCTCGACACCCACTATCAACGATAGAGGCGAAACCATCACATAATTAATATAAATAAATCTATTCATAATCCGTGCTACTGAGCTGACGCAAATGTGAATCTTGGATAATTTTGTCATGAAGTTAGTCTACTGTTTTATCTATCCTGTGGCATGCTCCAGTACAAGGCTTTCTCTTGTCCTTGCAGCCTACCCGCATTTGGTGCTGACCTTGTAGAGATGTGCCAGTTTCCGTTGAAATAAATTTTATTGCTTTACGTTTCGAAAATATGATTATAAAAATAAAAATTATACAGGGTGTAACAAAAAGGGTATGTTAAGCGAAAAGCTATATGAACAGCCCACTGTAGAGAACCTATACACAAAATTTGAGACCCGAAATCACATGTTTATTTTTCCGGATAGTATGGAGAATTTTTAAATATCTCAGGAATTTTAATACAATCTTGAAAAATAAACATGTGATTTCGAGTCTCAAATTTTGTGGATAGGTTCTCTACAGTGGGCTATTTACGTAGCTTTTCGCTTAACATACCCTTTTTGTTACAGCCTGTAGAAATGGATCTCGTTTGCACTCGCTAAGGTAACTTACGAGTACGTCAATGTCGTTATCTTGATAAAAGGAGGTTATATCATTTGAAGCCACCCTTGAGACTATTAACTCCGTCTCTGCAGGTAGGTATATAGTCTACGTGGCTATCTGTACATATACCTATCTACTGTCTACAGCAGTCTTTCCCAAAGTGGGTGATAACGCCCCCTCGCGGGCGTTGGAGGACTAGAGAGGGGCAGTTAAGGCCCCAGAAAAAAATAGCGCAACTAAGATGCTATTGACATTTTTAAGGTGAAATAAAAATGGGGGGCGCTATTGATTTTCAAAGTGGGCGTTAGATGAAATAAGTTTGCTAACCTCTGGTCTACATCATACCTATCTACCAAAGACTATCATGTACCTATATAAGTATCTACTCTACCTACATACAAATACAGTCTTCCTGTGATATCTAGGTGCAGCTATCTCTTCTGTCTTATCTGATTTTTCCGAGTAGATGCTTTCTTTACCTTGATCAAATTTTAGAGAAAGGTAACAAAATTTGTCCTTCAGATAGGGCATTCTGACCATTTGAACAATTGGCCCTTAGCCCTTGACATTCAGATATTATCTATTTTCCTCTCCTACTTCTCATTTGCATTTCAGTTCAAATAAAAATAATAATTATAATACATACATACAATCATGCCTGTATCCCTTACGGGGTAGGCAGAGCACCAAGGGCCGATAGAACCACATGGTGCCACTTCTGACCAATTTTGAGGGTATAGTTGAAATGTACAAGTTCGGATAGTAGTGACAGGTGATCAGCCCATCGCCTACAAAACACCAAGACCCTCTTGTCCCTCTACTGACTTGTACAGTATGCCCGGGAAGAGAAGCAGCTGTCGTAATACGTTTTTTTTTCACTCCCAGAGCAGCATAGAAGATGAAATTCAAATGAAAATAATAATTCTAATCCTAATACTAAACCCTATTGCAGAGAATATGCTTTATCTAAAACTACATTATTTATATGCGCCTACGCATAATGCATTTGATTTATTTATCAATTACTATAAACTATGAGTTTGCCAGTAGAAATCGAGCTATATTTCCTAGAACATAGAGTTCTACACAAAATTGAAAATACGCTAAGTTTAGTTAGAATACTAACTATGGTGACTATTTCAGGCTACAGATTGACAGACAAACATACAAAAGCAGTGGGAACTAGGACACGGTACAATAGTATTAGATACAATGCATTTTAATTTAATGATTAATTTATTTGCCTTTTGTTTTGAATTTTTATTGGCAGAACTAATTTTATTATAATGTCAATCACCTAGCACTGACATTGTTATCTATTTGTTTGTTTGTACGCATTGAGTAAAAAGTTTCAGTTAAAAAACCCTTTTTTTAAAACAAGCTATATTATATAGCATAGGTATTGTGTATAGGTATTGTTTGTTAATAGAATGAACTGATCTAATAAAACGAGCCCAAACTCGATGGGGTTGCGTCGTTTAATTACGGAGTTACTATGGCCACCTTCCAGCTCATTGCATTGTCATCCGCTTTATACATGCATGCAAAATTTCGGCTCAATCGGAAACCGGTCCCCTTATTACCTAACTAGCAAAAGCAAAGCGATAGCGAAAATTGTACAAAAGTCGCTGATTGCTTGTCAAATTCGTATTACGTAAAATGAATTTCAAAGGAACTTTGACATTTCAAGGCGAAAATTTTCGCTATCGCTTTGCTTCGGCTTTGCTATCGCTTTTACGTAATCAGGGGGCTGATTTATACATGTTCGGCTCAATCGGAAACCGGGAAGTGGATCAAATTTAACTTGCAAGATTTGGTTACAGACAATGGGACAGGTGAAACTAAATAAAAGCTCATGAAATGTGTAACTTTTTGTTGTAGACTAGATAAGATAATGCTTGTGTTTTATCTGAACCGTAACTTATCAGGAAAATGGGAAAATTTCGTAAAACAGAACATAATATTCCTTCGAATCCAGCAGTTATGGCCATTGTGGTCACAGCTGTGTAACATAACCAGCCTATTGCAGTCCACTGCTGGACGTAGGCTTCCCCCAGAGCACGCCACTAGGCTACTGCCATAAGTGGATTTTTGGCCATAGTCAACAGTTCAACATGCTGGGTTCGTAGGTTGGTAGTTGGTAGGTAAGCGCAGTGTGATTTTCGGATAGGTTGTCAATCTCTCCAAAACCGTTAATCGACGGCCGATTGGCGTAGGTAGTGACAGCTGGTCCCAAATCTCAAACCAAGTCATGGAACCCTTAGTATACATACATGCTAGGTCAATAAGTGCTCGGGTATGCACTCGACGCACGATATGATATGTGTATGCGATATACCTAAATTGTAAAACCGAATTTAGTAATAATCGTACGAAATATGAAAGTTACAGTTAGTAATCGATAGCAAAGCGAGAGATTCGAGGTCTCGACCTCGTTTACGAGTACATTAGACATGCATGATGATGCACATTGTACTTGCGATAATCGATTCGGTTTTTCGCTAATTACAGGAAACACTTGAGTTTAATCAATCGCTATTACGTTTTATTAGCCTTCTACTTATCATTTTGTCGCACGCACTGTAGGTGATACACTCGGCCGCGGAATTTTGGTACCAATTGCTAGTAAATTAACTAAGTATTTTAAAACTTGTCACTCATCATTTGCATCCATGGAAAACCGCATTTACATCATGTCCGGCTGCTATACGTGGCTGTGGCATCCCTTTTATGATTCAACATACCCGATTACGGGAATGCAGCCGCGTATAATGTATGTAGTATCTATACATACATATATTAAAAGTCTTATAATAAAATTAATTTTTATTTACAGGTAAGTTGATCTGCATTGAATTCATCTTTTTGGTGTTTTTGGTAAGTTTTTCTGAAAAACGCACGACAAAATTCCAACAAAAACGTAGTTTGGGATTTTTTAAAGGTGTAATTTTTGTTGCGAGTAAAAATACATATCGTCTGCTTCCTGGTAAAACATGGTAAATGCATTGTTTATCTTGTGCACTTAACATATTTTACCAATAAGCAGACGATATATGAGCGGGACGAAATTAAATTCCGGTTAAAAACCCAGACTGCAACATGACAGACAAGTTCACAGAAAACTATTTATATAAGTGACAATGTTTATATTTGGGTGGTCGGTTCGCGAATAGCCAAACGGAATCTAGGCCAGACGGCTTGGCGACAGACCAAGGGTTTGCGAAAAATCTACGAAATAGATTAGTTTTACGAAATATTGTTTAGTAGATGACAGACAGATTTATCTGGGTCTTTGTCCTCTGACAGGTAATGAGGGGAGGATCTGTCTACTGTCTGGCAAAAATCGAGTTCATTGTGGTGATATACAACCTCACAATACCTTGAGAAGGTGTGTAACAAAAACTTTAATCACCCATGATTTACCAGTAATATGACACCTAGAATGTATTAAAAAAAAAATTGATATGTCCTGAAATCTTTGGTACGCACAATATTGAGTGATTTACCATGTTACTGGACTATAGGTTTTCCTACTATAAGGAGAAAACGGGTTCAGTAGTTATAAGAATGGTCAATTTTCGTCTATTTTGTAACTTGGAAACTATAGATCTTCTCAACAAGACCTGTGCAGTGATTTAAAAAAATGAATATAGAAACGAAGTGTATTGATATGTTTTTAAAACGGTCTAATAGATGCAGACACACGAGTGATCCTATAAGGGTTCCGTTTTTGTATTCAGACGTACGGAACCCTAAAAACTGATAGGTATTCTGACTTTAGCGGGTAGTAACTAAATATTATAGAAGTATTTTGTACGAAGTACGAAGTATGTTTTTAATATGCATATTATGTAAATAATACCGGGCTAGGCAATATGTAACCAAATTAAATAAAGAGGCACAAATAAATTAAGTTATTTTTTGCAAAATTTCCAATCATCGCAAGGTTGTAGTCGTTTTCTAAACCTAGTTTCTCTATTGCCTGAACTAGCTATTTTCTAGTAATTAATCAAGTCTTAATACGCTTTCTTATGACCTAGAAATGTATCCTTAGCAGTATAATGTTTGATAGAGCATTGACCTAGCAGTGGCCTTTATGCTTACAATAGGAAACGCCTACAGCATTCACTATCATAGATATATTTATGTAAAAAACTACTAAAGCTATATAAGCTAGGGGTTATATGTAAAGGAAGAGTTTACCTATTTTATCTTTGGAGATTTATCACAGTCTCAGCTTGAGTAGATCCTTAGAAGATTGCAGTCGATTCTGACCGCCACACTGAAACAAAAACTTAAGATTTGTTCTACCTTGTCTGTCTCAGCGATTTAGGTAAGTACATTAAAAATGAGGGACAGCACATGACTAATTTTATGTTTAAACTAGTGGACGCCCGCGACTCCGTCCGCGTGGACTACAGAAAAAACAAAATGTCGAAATTATCCAGGATTAAAACATTTTCCCGGGATAAAAAGTAGCCTATTATGTTAAGTGTCACAAAATATTCCTGAACATTGCATCGTAATCGGTTCAGCCGTTTCTGAGATTAGCGTGCACAAACGCACAGAAAAAAAATTCCACAAATCATTCTTTTGGGTACTATTGCGTTGATAAAGGTCTCCTATGATATTTTTTCTCATATATCTTCCATGTACAGACAGTGGTCCGTAACATTTTTATTATATGTCTAGAAGATAGATAGATGTGACGGTCAGAATCGATCACAATAGCTACGTAATGTTATCTTATTATGTAGGTAGATGTAGTTGATGAGCTTGCAACTTCTCTCTGACCTTTAACATCTGACGTCACTATTCTAAACGTGACAGCAGGATCTCCATCTGCAGTTCTGGCTACCCCCATTTTTGGAAACGCAGCCGTGTGTATACCTATGAGTCCCCTGTGAGTTTTTTAGCAGTGGATTAGAGGGGACATAAAAGTGGAATTTAATCCATTAGTGGATTTTCCCAGTGGATTAGAGTGGAATAGGCCGTATGTGGCATGTAGATGTTTCTGTTAGTTACCGAATTTTCATTAGATTTATATATTTACTATCGGAAAAGATTAGAAAACATTGTAGGGACCTAAACTCATCGCAAAATAAGAGGTCCGTTTACCGCAGCGCTAGATCTTTGCAATCTGCACACTGTTTCATATATTTTTATTTCGACGTCGTCCATTGCAGTCCACTGCTGGACGTAGGCCTCCCCCAGAGTACCTACGCCACATGGCTCGATCTCACATTTTATTTAGTTCGTGAATAATCCGCAGGACTTCTTATACCGTGATTGGTTTAAATGTAAACCTGAAACTTCCGAAGCTTTTCAGCTATTCGGTTAAATATTGAACTACCTATAGAAAAACAACTAAATTTATATATGTCCAATAGACAATAGCGCCATCGGTGACTTTATGAAGTTTTGTAAACTATTTTCTACTCTGAAACCGAACTGACATCCGTTTGCCGGATTTTGATTTATTACTGGCTCGTTCAAGGGCATTGGCGTATTTATGTTGTATAATCGTATGGCGGTCTGTCGAATAGGTAAATATAGGCAGATTATAACCTCATCATCATCATCATCAGCCTATTGCAGTCCACTGCTGGACGTAGGCCTCCCCCAGGGCACGCCACAAGTCTGCCATGGGGGGTATTTGCCCATAGTCACCACGCTGGGCAGGCGGTCAACATGGCATGTTGTCAACACGGGAGGCGCTGCTGCCCACCTCCCGGAAACCCTTAATCGCCTCGTACGATACCCACGGGCAGACGTGGGGTGGTACGAATTCTACTCTGCCGGCATCACGCGGCCAATTAAAACCTAACCTAACCATAATAGCCTCCTCAGCCAAGCACCCAGCCTTAGGCTTACACCAAGTAAGGCCATGAGATGAGCAGGTAGAGGTACATAGATAGCCCAAAAAATATTGACTTATTCCCAAAAAATTACTTACTCTATTTACATACCTACCTATTGACGAAACCTATTTCATCGCTCTGAGGCTCTACTGAACCCCGTTTTCATCCAGGGATGATAGTTATTAAAATAAAACCAATAAAACATACAGCCGCTGCCATCTAGCGGTACTATCTCTACACACGGCTTCAACAGACACTTACGTTTTAGTTTTAAATGCAGATGGTTCCATTCAATTTATTACTGAAATAGTTTGAAGCTTCGTCGTTAGATGGCGTTGTCAGTATGTTTAGAATTAATACTGTACATCTTCCTACAACGTGCCTGTGTCTTCGGGTAGAAACTGTAGTAGAAACTTTTTAGTAAGTAGGTAAGTAAAATCCAAAGTTCGTAATACTCTTTAATTTTTTTTTCAAATTTGTCGCAAAAAATATTGTAGGTACTAGGTAGGTAGATACTGCGTGATTTACGTAGCAACTCCATAGTTAGAATTTAAAATACAGATTTAAGTAGATTTATCTAAAGACCGTCGAGCGAGATAGGGCTGCCAGAAAGTTAATAAACTTGGAATTTTATGCAACCTGTAAGTAACCACTCGAGTTACATGCTAAACTGTAGTCTCTGTCTACTAATAAATAAAAGTAAGTAGAATATTAAACGATAAAAAAGGAGAACCATAAAATTTGGCCTAATGACTAATTACTAATGTTATAACCACGACCAACCCACTTCCCGCCCGGCAAGCACGACTGCAGGAGTATTAAAGTTGTGGTCTATTCACCTATTCCTGATTCAGTGTGGGTGGTTTATTTATTCTTATTCTTTATTGTACACAAACCTCATTACAATAAATAAGTGGGTAACTACAGAGAAATTTACAAAAGAAGTGCTTAAATGGCTACTACTTTATTATAAAATTATTAATAAAGAAATGGAAAAAATTCTTCACGTGGAGGACTCCACGACGTATCCGTCGACGGCGACACCTTGTCAGTTCCTGGTGTGTGCACGGATATGACTCGCGAAACCGAACTTGGTCTTAAACTTGCGGCTGCATAAGTTGCACTGTATTTATTCCTCTATGACTGTATGTAATTGCCCGTTTACATTGTATGTGTAGTTGTAGATAATTTTGGGACTCGAGTTTGGCGTCGAGTTCCTTGAGACGGGCTTCTTCAAACTTTTCAGTGCCTGTCTTGATTGCCTTGCGCCACTCCGATCTTGTTAAAGCGTCTAATTACATATGGGCAATGTTATTTTTCATCCCGATAGCTATACACTAGCCAAATCTCGGCAAACAAAGCTGAATCCCTCAGCACACAATGTTTACCACTTTATTATACATACCTATACAAAATGGGGTAGCCAGAACCATAGAGATTACAATCTAATTCCTCTATGCCTGAACTGATCACAAAGGAGATCCTAGATCAGTGACAATTTGCTAGCTCATCGACTGAGAGAACGCCCCTGAGTTCCTTAGTCGACTCTTACGACATGCACGAAAGGAGATGCAGCTGATGTATTCTAGTGAAGCCCCGCATTAGCACAGGACTTTTTTATCACCTTCATGATTAATTTTATAATTTAAAAGTGTAGGGTGGGTGAACGTGTCACGTTTTAATAAGCGTTCAAACATACTAATAAAGTCGCCCCTTGAATCAATTTTAATAAGTAATTTTTAGATAGGGGTAAGCGGGTGTTGATGGGTGATCAAATATTATACATAAAATCTATACATATGTATAATAAAAATCTGTAACGGATCGCTGTCTGTACATGGAAGATATATGAGAAAAAATATGACAGGAGACCTTTATCAACGCAGTAGTACCCAAAACAATGATTTTTGAAATTTTTGTCTGTTTGTCGGTTTGTCTGTGCGTTTGTGCACGCTAATCTCAGAAACGGCTGAACCGATTTCGATGCAGTTTTCACGAATATATTGCGACAGGTCCCACCTAACATATAGGCTACTTATTATCCCAAGAAAATGTTTTTATCCCGATAATTTCGACATTTTGTTTTTTCTGTAGTCCACGCGGACGGAGTCGCGGGCGTCCACTAGTTATTAATAAAGAAATGGAAAAAATTCCTTACCCGGGTGGGATATTACCTATATATATTACTACATACCTATTAATTTAAATGCCGTACTTTGTATGTCTTTCTGTCTGTGATCTGCTTGCTTCTGTTTTTCCAACTTGTGACAGTCACTCGGAATTTCATATATCATTTTCACTATTTTATGGTAGAGTTCCGTTAATTTCTGTTCATGTAAGAATTTCGGAAAATCGTTCCTTTACGTTACGTTATACAAAGAGCGGTTTAAGGCTGTCGAAGGATTAACTTCAGTTATTCAGGACATTTTCACGACAAAATGGCATAGCACTATCGTTGATGAAATCTTGTACAGAGATAGTGAGAAATACAAGTATTGTTGCATATTTAAATAGATATCTACTAACTTATCATCAAAAATCTACATGATAAACGATCGGTAGCGGGTTCTGTTCCCGCTTGAGGCACGCATAATGCCATATGCACCGCTAGTCGTCGCGGTCTATTTGACATGTAAATAGTAATAATGTCTGTCGATATCCACTGGATTTCTTTTGGTGTTGCCTCTTAAGTAAGTAGGTACCTATTGGAGCTCGGTGCAAAAAACCTCTGGATAGACCATGAAGGGATAGACTGAGGAAGAACCCAACCCAATATAATTGTGTTTTAGGCTAAAAACCTTACCTAATTTAGTGCGACAATATCCTACGTCCGAAGGGGTATTAATGTATATCTCCTTCATAACATAACATGGTTACTAGGGGATGAAACTTCATCGAATGCCGTGAAATGGTAGTGACACTAACCTATTGTAATCTTATTCCTCTATGCCCATTGCAGATACGAATTATTTACATGGACATTGGACATGTATGTTAAAAATGCACCTTTTTTGTTAAATGTAATGTTGAGTTATATATTTAAAACGCACAAACCAATCACTTAAGTACCTACCTATGTAAAGATTACATTATATTTAAAAGATCACCGTGTATAACCACCATTCAAACCTTTTGAATCAATAAAAGATTTTACGATCTAATTGGTGTGTTTATGAAATGCTGCTTATACTCGTAGAAACTACTGCTCTCTGGTCTATTTATAGGCATACGTCTCAAATTTTTATTATCATCTGTGGATTTTTGAGTCTTCTATGCTGCTCTGGGAGTGAAAAAATAACGTGTAATACTACAGCTGCTTCTCTTCCCGGGCATACTGTATAAGTCAGTAGAGGGACAAGAGGGTCTTGGTGTTTTGTAGGCGATGGGCTGACCCCCTGTCACTGTCACTACTAACCGAACTTGTACATCTTAACTATACTCTCAAAATTGGTCAGAAGTGGCACCATGTGGTTCTATCGGCCCTTAGTGCTCTGCTAACCCCGTAAGGGATAAAGGCGTGATTATATGGATTTTTGCAATTTCTGGTAAGAACACACGGCTTTGTTCTCGAAATGGAGTAGCCAGAACTGCATCGTAAAGAAGATTCCACAGCCACGTTCAGCGGGGACAGATGTAAAATGGCAATACCAATACCAATACCGATTAATTCTTAAAACAGGAGAAACAGAAGAGAGAGAAGACTCGTCCATTCTCCAGTCAGTATGGCGATCGCACAGCTGTTAGTCACCATCCAATTGAACCAATTTGAGCCCGGCTATAATTACTAATTGTGCCCAATGGAGCTCAATTAAGTCCCGTTTTTTAGACGGCTGCGTATGCGCATAGAGTAAAATGAAGATGTGTTTAGGGTATGAGAGATGAAAGTTTTTTTGGCATTTTTTCTCGGCAGACTCCAAAATTTTTGAATAGGTGTATAATATACCTATAAACGGTTTAAGTGCACAAAATAATAATAGAATTTTTTATAGCTTTTAGCATGGAAGAGTAATTCTCTATGGTAACAGTTTACATACATGCTACCTTAATATTTATTGTTGGCTTCATTACCAATAATGTCACTCTATTTTTTTTATTAAGCTACGAGATTATCTCGGAGAAATTAAAAAATATGATCAATCAATGAATAGGTCGCGAGCAATTCAGTCGTTTATTATAGTACTAGCAAACCAAATATTTAGGTGCCAAACCTTAACGGTTCTCACGGTAACCAGTAGAATAATGGTTATTATGTCTATGTGAAGTTATTATTCAAGAGGTATCAGTTTTTTACAAAATTACTTACACTTGGGCTGAATCACGGAGGACAGTTCAGAGGAGCTGTTGCATTACGACTGTTAATGGTAGACCTACGACGCAGCGCAGTGTGCTCCAACCACTGACTGATAGATATTGGGCGTTTTTCCGACAAGACGACACGGCCATTATTGAGAAGAAATGAACAGTCAACATGCAGGGTATAGCTGCAGCACGAATAAAATAAATACAATGATCTAATAAAGTGAAAAGGGGGGTCCATGTTGACGGCTCATTTCTTCTCTACGTTTCCAAATTTTTGAACTATGATGACACTCTGTGTAAGACTACATTATATGTAACTGCTTACACGTGAGTATGATAGCTATAGCTACCCTATTTCGGAAACACAGCGGTGAACTAAACTTACCAACTTACATGAACGTAATAAGAACTAGTTCTTTATACGTTCATGCCTACTTACGGCCAATTTCAAATACCATATGTACTCGAAAGATTTTTTTGCATATTTCAGATTAAATGTTCAATTATTTTCATACAAAATTTATAATTTGGAATTTTAAAAATCCGAGATGATTCTTTATGATCTCCAGTATTGAAATTGTCCTATAGAGACCTCCTCCTATGATTGTGTCCTCAGGGGCAGAATATACTGTTTCTGCATGAATGAACATTCATTACGGTAGTTCCGTTGATTCCTGCCTTTCTGCTGATGTACAATAGCAATCCATGGATTTCTAATGTCTTTGCCACATTAAATATATTTTATTATTTTTTTACTGTTAGCCGCGACTTCGTTAGCTAGGCTATCAATTTGTTACTGATATTTTACACCTCTTCCCGCTATTTAAAACGTGACGGTAGAATCTCTTTAGTGATACTGCAGTTCCAGCTACTTTCAGTTTGGCTGTCTTTAAAAATAGTATAAAAATTGTTTACGACCTATTCTCATCCGAATATACACACACAATTTCATATGAAAATGTCAAACCGTTTCGGAAGAGTTTGGTAACAAAAACCGCGACACGAGAATTTTATATTTATATAAGATGAATGTTTGATGTACTTACCTACACTGTTATAGATTTATGTAGGTACCTCTAATGTAACTTTGCGCGATATTTTCGCCCTCATTAAGCAACAAACACACGCACAGACATTGCATATGCAAAGTTTTGAAACAGTGCCCATTGACAACTGCAGTAAAACAAAAATGCACCAAGTAGCTTGCAGTTTTGATGCTGAAACGACTCTTAAGCTGAAGGAAATAAGGTCGTATATACGCCCGTAGATGGGAGTCTGAATTTTCTTATGAATGAATCTGCTTGTAGGCTCACAGAAGTTTCCTTTGTCTGTTCAGAAGTTATAAACCTTTTTGTTTTTTTATTACTTGATTAATTTTGAAGACAATGACAAAGGTGCAAAACTTATTGTTCTACTTATTTCTTCAATTTGAATACCTGACAATCTGTAAGAATACATCTTTTTTCTGAGGTAAGATAAAGTTATAAATATAATAACATGGTTTATTCTAGCAGAATATAAGATAGTACTCGTACCAATTTACAACACAGCAATTTATTGAAGTCTATGACTCCTCCCCACTTAAAACCTATATTTTTGATCACTCGTATCATTAATTACTTTTCCATGAGATCACGTTTTTTAATTTAAGGATAATTTTAAAATACCTAAATTCTAGGAATAGCAATGATACACTTGTATCTTTTGATGAATGTGTTCAATTTATAAAAGGAGGACATGTAAGTAGCAAAAAATATTTCAAGAAGCCTGGTAAAATAATACGTAGATATTTAATAAAAAAGTTAAACTGTGTTACTTACCAAGTTATTGCCTAATTAAAATCTCACAGCAGCAGCCCCCCTAACATGACCACGCATCGTGGATATCGTATCGTACGATATCGTACCATCTCTATACAAAATTCAACATGGCGGCTATATTTAATGTATTTTGACAGGCTAAATGTCGATAAATCATGATACTTGGGCAAGAATGAAAATAAATGTGATACATACATCATCATCATCATCATCAGCCTATTGCAGTCCACTGCTGGACGTAGGCCTCCCCCAGGGTACGCCACAAGACTGCCATGGGAGGTGTTTGCCCATAGTCACCACGCTGGGCAGGCGGGTTGGTCACCGCAGTTTGTATTTTGGACTATATTGTCAATACGGGAGGCGCTGCTGCCCGCCTACCTCCCGAAAACCCTTAATCGCCTTTTACGATACCCACGGGTAGACATGGGGTGGTACGAATTCTACTCTGCCGGCACCACGTGGCAAACATACTTATAATTGATCATTCACATCTATCCCTGTAATGCTGAACACGTGGCTGCGGGATTTCCTATAATCTTGATGTTCTGGTTACCCCATTTCGGAAACACCGCTGTGTTATGATCGCACCATCGATAGAACAACGGCACAATTGTCAAAATTTTCAAAACGCAATTGTGTCCTTGTACTACAATGTGTTTTGATCCTAGGTTTGGTTAATTTACAGATTATTCACAAACGCTTTTTTCAACAACATCGTAGGTTATTTATACCTATCATATTTCGCTGTTCCATTTAACTGTTATCAATGGAAGAACATATGGCTAATGACAAATGTTTGATCTGATAACATAAGTCAACAGTCCTGCTGGGAAATGGGTTTTAAACCCAGTGTTCATATTTTTACATGTTTATGCAGATGTAATTTACATAAATCACGCCTCCATCCCCCACGGGGCAGGCAGAGCACCAAGGGCCGAAAGGACCACATGGTGCCACCTCCGACCAATCTCGAGGGCACAGTTGAGATGCACAAGTTCGGTTAGTAGTGACAGGGGGTCAGCCCATCGCCTACAAAACACCAAGACCCTCTTGTCCCTCTACTGACTTGTACAGTATGCCTGGGAAGAGAAGCAGCTGTAGTATTATACGTTTTTTTTAACTCCCAGTATTGAATAATTTACAATAATATTTATAAAAAACCTTCAAACTGGAAACAGAAGAAAAGTTGTTGGTCCTATCATAAAATTGTATTATCATGGCTACTAACCATCGATTTTTCCTATGTCGGTAGCGGGATGATGAAAAAAACAGGATTTCATATAAAAGTAACTTTCATACCAGCAAGGGTCTTTAGAAATCTTTGAAAAAACATTTCACAGAGAAAGCAATCTTGCGCAGCTCTACGCAAGTTATATAAATTATCCCTAAATACGAAAACCAAGATTTAATTATATCCGTGAATTAGTAAATATACATACTAATACATTACACACACTAGAATTTTATTTTTAAATACCTAAGCAAAAAGAGATAGAGTTCTAAAACTTTTCCGAAGGTGAAAGAGTTATACAGGGGAAGTGTCTGGTTTCCAAAATATTAGGGTCCAAATGTGTAAATAGACTGCGTTTATCTACATAAATGCACATTGACGCGTGTAGCAAGATTTTTTTCACGAGAAATAATTAATATCTATATATGAAAAAACTAGAATAAACACTGGACACTATAAATTTCGCGCGATCAAGATTCCGTAGTTTTCGGGAACGTTGACGACCAAAAATCATCCTGTAGTGTAAATGAAGCACAGTTTATTGCACAAGTTAAGGATTTGATAAGGTTTCTATTGTAGAAAGCTACGATTAATGACTTGTTCAGAATCAACTATGGCATAGTTAACTGGTGCTAAACGGGTATAGGGAAAGTAACAGCACATTTACTTGCAATTAGGTGCTCTAGTAACTCTACCGACGTATATTTATGGTATGGGAAATGTACCTTATATCTGAAATCTTTATTTATCTATTTAATTAAAGAAGAACACCGATGGTGCTATCAAAAGATCAAGATAAATATTAAAGTAAAAGTTTGGTCATAAAAGTAACTTTTTTAATTCAAGCAAGCAACAAGGTGTACATTATATCTAGAGAAAACGTTTTGATATAATATGGGTATCAGTTATTTCTTGTTAACTTAATTTTAATTTTTTGCGAATTTTAAAAACCTAAACCAAATGTAGCGCACGCCTGAACGCGATTAAACGTGGCTATCCCATCTCGGCGCTCGATCTGTTTCATTTATTCTAATGCACATTGCATTTTGCTTTTAGGCCTTTTAGTATGGTTACGCCAGCGCTCAGAAATAACACGGGCACAGAATATCGGTCACGCAGCCTCTGCCGGCCTGAATGCTCGGCCATCACTAGTGAGTCGGACGTAGCGCGCGCGGACGCTTCCGTTCCTTTTTTAATTGGAAAAAGAGCGCGAATTACACAATCGCGCGGGAATTTTAATTTATGCAGTTTTATTTTTTGACTGTGAAATATTTTTTATTCAGTTCTGTATTTTTATATGTAATTGAGAAATTGATTAATAGTTTGTAGATAAATGCAATTATAAAATTTAGTACGGCGTCAAAAGGTCACAGAGATAACAACTTTTACGCGGTTTATTTTCGTGCAAGTAATCGGGAAGAAAACGTCGCGATAAGTAATCGCGGTTGAGTGCAAATGTCACCGGTATCAATGAGCATGTATCAACATTCTAAACCAAACAGAACGTTGCAGCGTTATGGCAGTAAACCTTGTCCTTTCGCGGAATCCCATGCGTTGAATCATACACCGGTTATCGTGGTTTGAGAGTGGCACAATGTGCGAAGTAGCAAGTTGGATTCCGTCCGCCGTGTCGGCCACACTTGGCGACAAGCGCGCCGCGCAGCCGATAATCGCGTGGCTATTCAATTTACGCGCTTCAATCGAGGAGTACGACCCTTTGGTTATCGTGCGACCTCCTTCGCCCGACGAGGAGGATTCTTCGACCCCTGATAGAGCGTTCGATGAAATCCTGTCGCAACTTGGCCGCGAAATATTCAACCTCGATGAATACAGGAAAAAGTTTACGCCACAGGATGCGGAAGTGTCTCTGAGTATTCTAAACATATTTGATGAGTGCTTGGACACTATGGCGGAGGATAAGGCCGATTTATGTGAAAGTGATACTGAAGTGCCAGTGAAAAGTGTAGTTAATGGTGCAGACGACTGTAGTGATTGTGAATCGACTCTGTCTAACATATCTTCTCTTGCAAACATCCCTGTTTGTGAGACGAAAGATTTACTTGAACAAACTTTAGCTAAACAGGATGAGAGACCTATACCAGCTCCTAGAACTATAATTAAATCCCAATCATCCACTTCAGTATACGAAATCGTAAACCTAATTAAAGACGATGTAAACCGCGCAACAGAATCCGACAGTAACTCGGTAAGCACTAGTTGGAGCTACAAAGAATGTAACTCCAGTGAGGAATGCATCCCAAATACCGAAAACCCGAATGACTACGGCGCTCTATGGTCGCACTCAAGTGGCTTCCACAACTCCGACAAGATTCTTCAGACGGTTCTATTGAAGAATCAAGCGACGATTTCGCGGGTTGACTTTGAAACGGCTAGCGAGTTCACGCCCGCCGATTACAATGTGTACTCACTGCACGAGGTGGGAGACAGGTGTGACACAAACACAAACAAATCGCCAGTCGCGGCTATGCCTGCTACCAACGACGACGGTTACGAGCCGGTCCGCGACGCGATCACAACAGACGAGAACATATACGAGGAAATAGAGTTCGGGTGCAGCTACACCGATGAGGGATGCTCGAGCGGGGGCAGTGTGGAAGTCGAGAGTCTATCAATGAGCGCCAGTTCGGAGGGGATTGGTAGGGAAAGTCCATTCTACGTGAACCTCAGGGATAATGATGCGTACTCCGTTCCACCTGATGTTAAATATTGGATGAGGACATTAGCTGATCCGTTTTGCAATGAGGATGAGGAGGATGAGGTAAGTTTTAAAGAATTTGTTGTTAATAATGATAGGAGTTTGTATTATGAATGGTCTAACGCCTTAGTCGAGGCTATTCAAGTATTCAGTCATCCATCTGTGATGTCAACTGCGTGGGTTCTATATTTTGTGTATTGAAAGGTACTTAAAATACGAACATACGTAGCTACATAAGACTAATCTTTTTAACTAGAATCATAACCCAATGAGCATAATGAGTGCATACATTTCGTCTACAACAATAACAAATATGCGTCAGTAAATAATAACGCTATTTACAATATTTATGACTAATGAATGACCTTAATTATGTGGGCACATAGTATGGACAAACTTGCTTAATAATAATAATTAGATTCCAGAAATTCTATTAAACTTATTATAAAGTAAACATAAACTATAATTGAAACTATTAACCATGCCAAAATTACATTCATTCAATCATGCAAGCAAGGTTTCATTCCAATTTTAACGCAATATTTTCATACTTCGTTTGTCAGGCGAAAGAAATAATAAAATTAATCTTTATCGTTCCTTTCAACTATTATTTTGCAATATAGTCGTAAATCCTAACTAAAACCATCGTAAGATTGCGACATGTACTTAAAAACCTAATATAATACAGTTTATGTGGCAACAAGCACTTTTGCTACCGTTGAGTGTTGACCAAGAAACAATTAAACATTGCATATGAGTTGCGCATTTAGGTATTAATTCGAGTTTGCAAAATGTTTTGCTATTTGATCCAATTTCAATAGTTTAATCTTTTATTTACTCAGATTTATAGCAGAGCCGTAATGTTGAGCTTTCTGATCCTTTCTCCGTTTTATCTATTTGAAACATGTAAGATTTTGATATCAGACACATTTCATTAGCATTTAATCGACGATGTCAATGAAATAATCGTCATTGTTTGCCCATATCCGTTAGATATTCGCGACGTTTGTAATGTGACAGTTTTAGTTTTTGGGATGACTCAATCCTTTTTCTGTTTTAATAGTAAATTAATAAAAATCTGCGTATTACCTAGTTGTTATTTTGGTGCTAGGTATAGGTACCAATTATTTCAGTAGTTTTTATATTTTTGTAAAGTTCTTTATCTGCTTTTAGGATTTGAATACATTGATGAACATAAAAAATAAACAACACATCCTAAATAATAGAGGGCACTTCTATAATCTACGTAGAAGAAGTGCACTTCTAAAGTTACAAATTGCACTTCCATAATCTTCGTAAATAAAGCAGTGCACTCAGGGATTTGGTATCTCCAGTGCACTTCTAAAGTAGACATACTCGTACATCATATTTTAGCTATACCATAATAGGAGCAGATAAATCGCATGCCATTAACAAATCGTGGTATAAATACGTGAGTGCAGTGACAAGGTAATATACTTACATTACGTGACGTCAATACTAAGTACACTAATTAGGGTTCCAAAAACCCTAACCATGTCAACAAATTAAGGTCAAAGTCGTAAAATAAGTTGTGACCCATCATTACTGTCTTTGATAAGAGATAAAATTGTGATGAATGCTCTGAAACTACAAAAAACCCTACCATTATTGTAGCAAGTTTAGAAGATCAACTTAGACTATTTTTTGTCGCCGATTGGCACAACTACGGTGTTACACGAAATAAACTAACATACTTTACTCAAAAAAAAAAAAAAAAAAAAAAAAAAAAAAAAAAAAAAAAAAGTAGATGTTCTTTTATATTTGAAAGGGTTTGCATTAGAGACATATTAAGAAGATAGAGCTAGTGGCATTGCTAATTACACTCTACTTATGCACCAGTGAATTAATTTAAGGGTCTCGTGAGATTGGGAGATTTTTCACTACACTAGTCTGTGCTTTTCCAAATTCCAAATATTATTCGGTTCGGTGGTGTGGACATCGTTTTCTTCTCTCGTAAAATAGCAACAAAACAAACCGAACAATACTAACTATGAAAATTAAACGGTGATTATAAATCACTGCACTCATTTACGGGGCATAGACCACAGAAAGTAATTTAAAATGTTGATTAGATAGAAAACGAACAAAAACCCTCTCGAATATACGTTGTTCTTACAAAACGAACATGTAATTATGAGAAAAACACCCGTTTTATGCATGTTTTCTACACGCATCGCTGTAAATTATAGAAGACGTGTCCAGTATTTTTATAGCTTCCTAGATCGTATACTGTTGGCTATTATTCCAGTATTATCAACGTCTTCTGTGTGAGCTTCGAAATAGAAAGTGACTTTGGGAATTTAAGTAGACTCCGTTTCATAGAATAACTCTTATGCCTGATTTCGGAACTACTCGTAACATTGTTTGTAACATAATGTAGTATAAATATGTTTTAAGAAATGAAAAAATTCTTCACCCGAGTGGGACTCGAATCCACGACCTCTCGCATTCCGTGCAGAGCTCTCACCAACTGAGCTACCGGGTCAATTACTCGGATGACGAATTTGACCATCTCTTTTAAACGTTTTTTTTTACATTACGTTTTTGGCGACGCTATTTTTTCGGTAAACAAAGCTGAATCCATCAGCACAATGTTTTAATGATGAAACAATCAACTATATCCCAGCGGATTATATTATGTAGTAGTACTAAACTATACACATAGCAATAGCAATAGCCATCATCCAAAGGGACTAATACTCGTACAGTGAAACGCACTCTAAAGAATCAGTGACAGATCAAGGGTTATCTTTTGTATGGCCTTGATCCTGCAGATATATGATACAATACAGCAGTGCCAGATATAATTATCGATTCCGGCAGTCACACTTAAACCTAAACGTAAAATTAGTGCTGCCTGTCCTTTTCTCTCTCAGCCATTTATGTTAAGAACGGAGAGAGATAGACCTGACTAAGATTAGGTTTAGGTTTAAGTGTGACTGCCGGAATCGACCCTATAGTAGCAATGAGTCCTAGAAACATTTGTAATCTAGAAGCGTGATCGCAGCATCCGCAAAAGTTTTACTTTTAACAAATATAGGTTATAAATTCTTATATCAATTTCAGGCAACTAAAAGATAACTTGAGATACTCCTAGTAATCGTACAAATGTATTTAAGCATAAAGATTAATACAGTTTAATCCATGCTTAAGTATTAACACGTTTGCTTGAATAATGTTTAAATAGTTTTACTTCATTTATTGTAAAAGTTGTGCTAGCCTGTAATTGTGATACATAATATTATCGTGTGCTCCTGTCCAACTTGTATCTTAACGGAACTGTTATGTATTATGTTGGCTTTCTAATTTAATAAATAAAATAAAAATAAATAAAATATTTTGTTGAATTATTTACTTTGTATTGTAGACTGGTCAAAATTAAATCCACGACGTAACTATACCAACAAGGGACAGCCATAAAATAATTCGTTCGAACCAGATGCATACAGACAGACATGGACTCTGATACTAATAAAAGGATCGAAAAGAAATTCATTCCAAATTCCATTAGCCAACGGCGATAGAGATATAAAATTATAGATATAGGTACTCAATAACAGATGGCTCTCGCGACCCAAATGCGATAAGTGATGTCAATGTTCTCTACCTATTGGCTATTACGATTTTATTGCCAGCTACATCCTATACCTAAATACAATTATTCTGTAGTACTATTATAACAGTGATATATTTAGATAGATAGACTACTTTGCCTGCCTTATTTTCTTGAGGAAGATTAATAAATTATATTTTATGTAGAAATACCACAATAACGTGTAGCTAAAACTATGTAGCTAAACTAACTATACAACATTAGGTAAATTATTTACAAAGTTGCCGTCTACTGAAAGGTTATGGAGGATGCTGGCAGCATTTCCTCTTTGTATGGCAATGAGACGATGGCTGTATGGGCATAGTTCCTAACCTAACCTAACCAAACAAAAAAGCTTAAGTATGGCAATGAAATTTTGTGCGAGAAAAATTGCGCTACTATATACTTCTCATTGTATTTGGTATCTCTATGTGGTCAAAATAAGGTCGAAGGAACTACGTACTAGAATATGTAAATAAGGCGTTTTTTATAGGAAAATTTGCTGCTTACTCTTACACCTCTCACTATCTACGTTTTACTGCACGAATCGCTATTAAAAATAGTTGATATATTTTGCATAACACTTCAACATAGCGATATATGGAGAAAGTAATCAAAGCAAAAATACAACGCGAGGACTTTAAAAAGCTTTAATTTAGGTAAGTATACCTACTATATAGGTTACTCTGTAAATATAAAACTAATGTCTTATTTTTAGACCTCTTAATATTATGTAAATACTAGATAAATAGGTACTTTACCTTAATAACTATTCATTTTTAATCTCAATTAAGTACTAAAAAAAATTACATACTTGTTAATAAACAGCATTTCTTGAAATAAAGTAAATAATAGAGTAGCGTATTATCTAAAGATTTTTTGTTTTAAGTCAATAGCTTTTAATTTAATGTCTTTACTGATTACGTTTATCACATTTTTTTATAGTTTTAATATGACTTAAGCTTCTCATAAAATACATTACCTAAGTACCTACGATATTTCAACCTCATTATCTTCTGTTCAAAGTATGAAGGTATAGTATTGTGAAAAATTCAGCAAAAACGTTGTATCCTAACTATGTATAGGTTGAAAGCGGACGGCTGAAAGGAAAATCATACATGATGATCATGATCTCCAACGGTATTTCGGCCAAGGCGACCAATCTCTACGAAAATTGGCCAGGCAGGCAGGAGATATAGTGCACAAGTGTGTGCGCAAACACAGATGCACTCTCTATTCCGTTACTCTCATAGTCCGATGGGACGGAAAGCCGACACGACCGGAGAGAGATCAGACGCAGGACCAACGGTTTTACGTGCTTTCCGAGGCACGAGCTAAGTGACAATTTTGCAACATTAAAATCTGTACATGAAATAAATTCACCCGTGACTGAGATCGAACTTACGCCTCCCGCTTGGAAGGTGCACATACATAAATCATACATACACAGCTTAAGGATCTATAAATTAAAGAACATCCAATGTCTGCAAAAAATGGGCCATTTTTGCCCACACTCCTTTTATACAGAACGTAACAAAAGGGCTATGCTAAGCGACATGCTGAGAAATTAGCCCACTGTAGAATTTTTTTCCACGAAATTTAAGATATTTACAGTGACATATTCACAGCATTTCGCTTAATGTGCCCCTTTTGTAACACTCTGTATTTCAAACTAAATGATCGTTTTTTTGTCGCATTTATTTCATACGCAATAAAACCAAGAAATATTCCTTGAAATCAGCAATCATTACTTCGAGATCTCGGCCATGCATCTGTAGGACAAATGTGACGGACAGACAGACGGACATATTTACGCAGATTTCTATATGTATTCTGTGTATACTTGTTTGTATTCGTCTCATTTTCGTTTTAATTTTTCGGCGTAAACTGCGGATAACTGTCATAAGTATAATATTTTAGTTTTCTTCAATTTTCTTTCTACCCATGTACCATGTCAGAAGCGCAATGTTTAGATTTACCTTAACTTTAAAGTAGAGATATCGCCAAGAAAGTAAGCATTACAAATTTGAATATAACAAAAAAATGCTTCAAGCAACAGTTACCATTTTATAGAAATTTTCGACTAATATACAACTTACGGTCTGCAATGAAACGACTTAGTCCTTCCTTTTAACCGACTTCCAAAAAAAAGAGAGGTTATTAGTAGTACAGTGACGAAACATCGGTTGTCTTCATAAGTTCCACAGACAAAAACCTGATTGAATCATCATCATTGTGTTGAAAAATCGAGGTAGAGTCCATTGTCCGATTTCGGAACTAATATTTTTTGTATGCAGTGAAACAGAAAGTGTGGTCATACACATAGTAACTAGCGCCATCATCCAGCAGAAGTATATGGTGAAACGCACAATAGAACAGCGTACAGTCACCGTCACATTCATGGTCCTTAAGATCTTTGTTTGGTCTCCAGATCCTTATAAGGCCCTAAGCAGTCACGTAGGCCAGACATGAAGCCGCCGGCCATTTTGTAATAACAATTTAAGTTATAATACTATTGGTATAAGGTGTAAGATCTGATGTGTGTGTTTTACGCTTTAGCTACTGTTTATGGTAGCTTGTGGTCGTCTGTGTCTAGATTTATTAATTAGGTATTGAATAGTTAGTGTACAATTAAGTAACTATTTTGTATTTGTTACTTAGATACATACATACATATAATCACGCCTTTATCCCCTACGGAGTAGGCAGAGCACCAAGGGCTGACAGGACCACATGGTGCCACTTCTGACCTCTGACCAATCCCGAGGGTATAGTTGAGATGAACAAGTTCGGTTAGTAATGACAGGTGGTCAGCCCATCGCCTACAAAACACCAAAACCCTCTTGTCCCTCTACTGACTTGTACAGTATGCCTGGGTAGAGAAGCAGCTGTAGTATTATACGTTTTTTTGCGTGTGTGCGCAAACACAGATGCACTCTCTATTCCGTTACTCTCATAGTCCGATGGGACGGAAAGCCGACACGACCGGAGAGAGATCAGGCGCAGGACCAACAGTTTTACGTGCTTGCCGAGGCACGAGCTAAGTGACAATTTTACACCATTAAAATCTATACATGAAATAAATTCATTGGCACAGGCCCGTGACTGGGATCGAACTTACGACTCTCGCTTGGAAGGTGCACGTTTTAACCACTGGGCTATCACCACTAATCGCAGCTGATGTATACTAGTGTCAGCATAGGAGAATACGCAGACATAATGTCTACAGGGATGAAACCTTTGTTTACTAATTTCTATAGAGAATAGAAGACAATGACGCATGATCGCTACATAGATAGATAATTTAATCTGTTGCCTTCATTACCATGCATGCTAATTACATATAATATAACTCACTAGCTTGTGATACCTTGTATGTAGACGGTAGCTAAATTGTCACAACACAATGTAATAATGATGATCTTTATATCATTGAAAAAGTTGATGGTTCTGCTAACGCTACGTAACAATTTCGCGGTGTGTGGTGTTTTTTGCCAACTCTCCCGTGCTATTGTGGTAGTAGCACATTGACCTATACGGTGGTAGGCGAATGTACATAACCAGGAGCTAGCTGTCATTTTGATCACAATTACCAATAAGATGAATGAAATTAACAGGATACAGTATCAAGTAGACTTTCTTGAAAATTGTGGCGCTCCTCATTGACAATTTACCCCATTTCACTGTAATTCACAGATTCCTGCTTAACAACATAGGCAAAGAAAGCCCTCTAACACTTGTAGATTTTTCGCTGGGTCCCATAAATTCCCGCCCATTGTTTACGGTTTGGTTTCCATCATGCTTCATTCTTGACATACACTGCTCATTCATTATATGGTGCCAGGAATGACCAAGAATGAGGGTCTCTCGCGAAGTCGCTGATTCCATCCCCAATAAAAATGTCTGTCTGCCTGCTGCCAGAATCCCAAGTGAGCCAAACATGTAACTAGTCAGGACCGTTATGTATTACCCTAAATTAAATACTGACATATTTTAACTATGGTCACAAGTACAGCTATCTCCTGGTCTAGCAGTAGACTAGCCTCACATGTACCTTAGTATTTGTTTATTTATTAGCAATTGTGATCCATAATAGGTTATTGTTAGCATTGTCTAGGTTTTCAATACTAATACATGATAATTTATAGGAAAAACTCAATAAATCGCCTTATGTTATATTATAACCGTGAAAATTGTATTTTTACGTACCTAAGTACATGATGTTATATTTTAAATCGACGACGACAAATGTAGCGAAATAACATAGCACTTAGGTATGTGTAAACATTGCAAAATACTTACAAAACATAAACGTGTCGAAACATTTTTATTTCAAAGTTGGCTATACATACACATACATATAATCACGCCTTTATCCCTTACGGGCTAGGCAGAACACCAAGGGCCGATAGAACCACATTGTGCCACTTCTGACCAATTTTAAGGGTATAATTGAGATGTACAGGTTCGGTTAGTAGTGACAGGTGGTCAGCCCATCGCCTACTAAACACCAAGACCCTCTTGTCCCTCTACTGACTTGTACAGTATGCCCGGGAAGAGAAGCAGCTGTAGTATCATACGTATTTTTTCACTCCCAGAGCAGCATAGAAGATTTGTCAAAGTTGGCTATAACTTGGAAGAAAATAAATAAATGAACTATTCCTAGTCAATTATAGCAAGTTTCAGATCAGTAGGACATAATCGTTATCTGTATGTACTAGAAGCAGATAAGGAAGATTGTTTCGATGCACTTCGATACGAGTATGTACCTAGACTGCGAGCGCATTCCCCTGAATGCGAAAAGACAAAGCTAGCTGGAGATCGAGGGACTCAAACTCCTTTGGAGCTTGCCTCGGGTGGTGCTCCAGGCATTACATTATACAGATCCGTTGCTTCATTTTGTCATAAAAAGGAAATAATCAAACAGACAGAGCTACTTTTATTAGCATTGCTACCAACATAACGAAAGGTAGCAATAAAACGTGCACCTATAAAAGTTAAACTTTATTCACATAGAGTGCAACGAAACTGGGTTTATAATGCATGTCCGTTCATCAGATTTACGGTTTTCTATTTCTGGATCAGTTCACCTTTTGTGGTTATCTTTAAAACAATGGAGGAAGTTAACTTTGGTGGCGTTTTAACTATGGTGGAATATGATTTGGAATTTTTATGGTTCTTGTGTTCGTGTTTCACACCTTTGGTGGGGCGTGGTTTCATCTATCAAAGTTTTCCTTTGCCTCACCTAAAATTGGTTATTTGTCCCTTAAACACTTTGATATCCATCGATATGTTGATTATTAGATTGCAATTTGAACTCGTTTTTCCTATTTTAAAGTCACGCTTATTTACGTAAGTACTTTTAAAATATGCTACATATTTCCATTAATCTATGTAAATTCAATAACTTCATTGAATGTGACGCAAGTATGCGTCCGACAATGGATGTTGACAGAATAATACTAGGTATGGACATAGTTATTCTAAATGCGTGTTAGAAAACATAACTAGCTTTATACGCATATTTTATTTAACATCTTCGCGATGTCCATGTAATACCTACAGAATATGAGAATACTCTTACGTTTAGTCATTGACCACCTGCAAGAAAATCCATTATCATATTTATTCCAAGACCCTACCCCAAATAGATAAATGGTTAATAATGATTATTTAATTATTAGATGGTACTAGGGTACCTATGTTTCATTTCTAACTTAGGTATATGCATGATCTAGGATAGGCTCAAAGTTTCGAAGCGACATTTTTATTTAATCATATTTTCTTCTTCTCTCCATCACATCTTTATTCTTCCATCATCCATATTAATTCGGACTATCATATTTAAAAATAATAACGGACTCTTAACAACTTAGAACCTTTAGTTACTACACCATTCTGTTTGCACTTATTGACTTTATTATTTATATGAAAACTTTTCTCGTATGAGATGAGGAGACTGAAACGTCAAAAAATCGTAACATTGCGTCGGGTAGCTTTGCGTCGTCGTATGATGATGATAAATATACATATTTTGTGTTTGTTTGTTCATACGTCACTACTTCCGAGCGCGTCTCGTAAAAGTACCGTAACGTGGCATCCTGCGTTGTAAAACTAAACAAATGTACTCGAATGTGGATTCAAATAATAATTCATTGTTTAGATGACGTGTTCTAGCGGCATGCGCATTCGATTTTTGTCTGAGCCGAATATATTTATAGGCTTTTAGTAAATTTACGAATTACTATGATAGTATAGTATAGGAGTTGCGGCTCTAAGGCATTTAGATGTAATGTAACACTGAACTAACGTAGATTTTGGTAATATCTAACGGAAATGTTGGTCTGTGTAAACCATCATCATTTTCCTGCCCTTTTCCCATTATTTTCTGGAAATGGAACTTACGTCAATCCATTGCTTTATTGGGGTTTCTTAGTACATAGAGCTTCATTGGATAAGGGGTAGCAAAAGGCTGTGATGTAAACATGTGTTGGTCGGAATGCCATGCCTTGTTTTTTACCGTAAGTAGTCCGTTTACTTTACTTACTATAGATAACGTAAACAAAACAAGACAAAGAGTGAATCATACGTAACGTTAGGTAACCAGAGTCCGTTTCACGGAATGAGTACCATGCCTAATTTGGGAACTAACATTTTTTGTATCTAACTACACGTATAATGTAGTTAAACATAAAGGAACTAGCGCCATCATTTAGTGTAACTATTTGGTGAAACGCACGCTAATTAGTAACGTGTTACTAATAAAAAAAACCGTTATTCAAAACTACACGTTTGCGGCTACTAATCACTCGGCCATTTTAGGAAATAGGTTATGTTGGTAATGTAATTAGCTAGTTATTTTGGTAATTTTGCGTAGGTGTAATGTATTTTGTGAAGATATGTACATACCTACATAATACAAGTACGTGCATTTATCTGTATGGTCTTGTACTGCGGCAGGCTTTACTAGAATAGCTGCATCACTTTCCGTGCTTGTCGTAAGAGTCGACTAATATGTTAAGAGCTTTCTCCCAGGCGATGAATTGTCACCGATCTCTTACATCTGGCCCCGCTATGCTGAACGTAGCTGCAGAATCTCCTTCGTAATGGATTCTTATTTATACTGGAATTAAGAACTATGATATTATATCATTATATGTATATAATAATAATATTATAAAGCAAAGCCGAAGCAAAGCGATAGCAAAAACTGTACAATATTCGCCTTGAGATGTCAAAGTTCCTTTGAAATTTATTTTACGTAATACGAATTTGACAAGTAATCAGCGATTTTTGTACAATTTTCGCTATCGCTTTGCTTTTGCTAGTTAGGTAATAAGGGGGCCGATAGCTCAGTTGGTTAGAGCAAAAGCATGGTTTGCGGTTGTCATGAGTTCAAATCTCACTCACGTGAATTTTTTTTTTTCATTTTCTTAATAATATTTATAACTATGATATTGTATTTCACTTTGACTTTATTTTCATCATCATTTACAGCCCTGAGAAGTCCACTGTTGGACATAGGCCTCCCTCAACAACCTCCACTCCGACCGGTCGGAGGCAGCCTGCATCCAACCGACGCCCGCGACCTCCAGGTCGTCCTTATTATTATCCGTCGGCTTTATTTTCACACAAGATCAAATTCAGTAGATAGATTGGAAGATACCTATAGATCCAAACTACAACATCCTCATATTAAGTGGGTATTGACAAATTTAGCACAGGTCAAGGAAGATAACTTATGCATATAAAATTCAACCGTGTTATTACCAAAATATCTTATCTATCTTTTTGAACACATGAACTATAAATGATAAGGTCTGGAGCAAGTATGAGATATGGTTTGAAGATAACCTTTACCCTGAATTTAACATAACTCTTTACATACTGAATAGCTATTCAAAGTCTCAACATGGAAGAAATTTTTCCTTTATTTCCATTTGATTTCTATACGACTCTTGTGTGCATGAAAACATAACAGTGACTTCTTTTTTGAATCTTACATACATACATACATACAGGGTGATTTTTGGTCGTCAACGTTCCCGAAAACGACGAAATCTCCTCATCATTACGAATTGACGATCATTTTTCTCCATACCTAGGAAGTGTCTGGTTTCCAAAATATTTGGGTCCAAAGTTGAGTAAATAGACTGCGTTTTTCTACATAAATGCACATTAACGCGTGTAGCAAGATTTTTTCGCGACAAATTATTAATATGTCTATTTTATTATTATGTCTTTATTGGTATGTTTATGAAAAACTAGCATAAATACTGGGCACTATAAATTTCGCACGATCAAGAAAAAAAAACAAAAAAATTTACATCGTTTCCCAGCATTTTTTTGGCATAAACTTACTTTATTTGATGTATAGAGTATACCCTTCGTTAAGGGTGGCAACGAAAAAACACCCTGTATAATCACGCCATTATCCCTTAGTATGGGGTAGGCAGAGCACCAAGGGCTGATAGAACCACATAGTGCCACTTTGAATCTGGATCATCATAATAATTATTAATGCTATCTTATTTATAAAAATGAATTACTGTTTCGCTAAAACTCAGAGTCCTTAACCGATGTTGTGTATATTTCAGTTAAAGAAGGTTCAAATTTAGGTATAGTAGGACCTAGAACGTGGTTTTGGGGTCGGTTTCCAGCAGCTGAACCTACTGAAATATTGCTAGTATCTACGTAAATAATCTATATCTCAATTATTTGCATACTGAAGGTATTTGTGCAAATTTTGGTGAAATTACAGCATTGTTTTGCGTACGATCAGGAATACTCTGGTTAAACTAACATCCATTAGTTCCACAGACTTACAGTTTCAAAAATAAGATTACAATCCTAATACGGACACATATACAGGGTGTAACAAAAAGGGTATGTTAAGCGAAAAGCTATGTAAATAGCCCACTATAGAGAACCTATCCACAAAATTTGAGACTCGAAATCACATGTTTATTTTTCAAGATTGTATGAAAATTCCTGAGATATTTAAAAAATCTCCATACTATCGGGAAAAATACAAAAATAATGTGATTTCGAGTATCATATTTTGTTTATAGGTTCTGTACAGTGGGCTATTCACGTAGCTTTTCGCTTAACATACCCTTTTTGTTACAGCCTGTAGTATGAACTATATGTGGAATAGGCGCCAACTCTACAATACATTACGATGTCTATATCCTGTCGTTTGAACACCATGTCGTTCCTATAATATCCACGTTTCCTATACACTGTGTGGTGACAGATTAAAATCCTATCGGAATCGGAGAAACTTTCTAAACGATTGAGTTTATATGTTGACTCAGTTTTAAGCTAATTCATTCAGTCTGTAGTACGCGTACGTTTTTCTTATTTTACGTTGTTTTTTTTTGTGCAGGAAACTTTGCTGCGATTTTCCTTGTAGGATTTAAATAATCTATAAGCAGTAATAATAGTTAGTTTAGCACTAAAGAGGTGAACTGTTATTTTTGTTTATTTAATTATAATTACTTACATCGTTTTAAAGTTAAAGTTTTTGAAGTAAACACTGACTATTAAAAAGCTATGGACTTTATCCAATACATGCATACCTATTTTATTTAAAACTTGAGCAGTCTATACTCTACTGACAGTCTATATTGCTGTCTCTACAAAAATATTGCTGTAACCGATTTATCTGTCTGTTTGTGAAATCACTTCGTGAGTACCTACTTATAAATATGGCGCCACCTACTTAATAGTTAACGTCATTCCGATGAGGTCATTATGTTATAAGAACATTACAGGTACGTGATTAGGATAAATATTTGTTACCAGTAACAGAATCAAAATACATATACTTAGGAATTATTCTTAGAGATTCCTAGCCTAGAGATATCTTCGAAACTCTAAGTACCTACTTAATATTTTGCCAGCTGTAATATAACAAGTCGTAATAATCTTTACACTGAATTGACTTAGATTTTATTTAGACCGATCAAATCCTGTGCTGATGCGGGCCTTGACTAAAATAAAGCTTCGTAACTTTACGTAATATTTGAGATTTCCTGTAACAAACTAATAAGGGAAGATTCTGTGGCCACACCTCGTTATAATCAATTATATTTCGCAGTTAATCATTATTAATTTATAGCCATTTTTTCCGTCGTAGCATAAATATTAAAAATAACTTTGGAACATTCTGTCTGCCCCAATATTTGAAATGTAAATATTTTTCCGACCAAATGTCTTACATCCGATATGTTTTATTTTGTTTTGACACTTGTAATAATGTTTATTTAAATCGTTACTTCGCAACGTAGTTATACGAGTTGATTGGTGAAATGGTTTAGAGTCTAAACGTCGTTTATTTAAAATAAACCACAAGAAATTATCAAATTGTGGGTTTTTCTTGGAAGCAAAATGGATGATTGTATTTTGGAATAAAAAAGAACGTTCTTTTTTTAATACCTAATTTATAACGATTCTTTATTTCGGAGAATTCAGAGAATAACTTTTGATCGATAAAACATTTAACAAATTCACTTTTATTCTGGTATGAAAAGTAAGCGAAGCGAGGAGTCGCTATGCAATTTAATGAAAAACAAACGCGGTATCTGCGTGACATGCCAATACCGAACGTAGTACAAATAACTAGTTATTTCAGTTTCTAATAACAGTTTCGTTAAAACGTCTCGATACGCACCGCAAATTTTGAGATCTTTGTGACTAATTAACTATCACAAAAAACTACCTGCACTGCATTACTCTAAATACCTTCTTTCCGTGCAAATAAATTGTTGATTTGTGTAGGTACCTATCGATTTACTTTACGATGTTATTGTATATATATCGGGGTACTTTAGCTCAGAACTATTGCAGTAATGCAGTCCACTGCTAAACGTAGGCTTCCCACAGGGCACGCCACATGGCTACTGCCACAGGGGGGTTTTGCCCATAGTCACCACGCTGAGCAGGCGGGTAGGTGACCGCAGTCTGATTTTCGGACATGTTGTCAGCACGGGAGGCGCTGCTGCCCACCGCTGGAAACCCTTAATCGCCTCGTACGATACCCGAGGGCAGGCATGAGGTGGTACAAACTCTACTCTGCCAGCACCACGCGGCTAGTTATACTCGTATATATGTTATCTACTAAAGTATTTCAAATTATCATTCTCCGGAAATTAGCCGGTACCTAAGTCCCAAGCCGTTTAAAAAATCTAAGAACCCGTTTTTTTTTCATACAGATGATATACTAAGGGCGCCAGTACATCATCAGAGTTGAATCACCCTATTGACCTTACAGTCGACCTTCTCCATTCATAATTGCTATCTCTTTCTGACGTTATTTACGAGATCATGAGTAAACGAGATAGCAAGCATGAATGAAGCCAATTGGTGACGAATCGTTTTAATATGTGGAAATTAGTTTTTTTTTATGCTTATATATGAATGGTTATATTATTATGCCGTCGTTATAATATATCGTTGAATTGACCAAGTTTTTATTAACAATTTCATTAATAACTTGCGACCCTCCCCCTTATTACCTAACTAGCAAAAGCAAAGCGATAGCGAGAAAATTGTACAAAAATCGCTGATTGCTTGTCAAATTCGTATTACGTAAAATGTATTTCAAAGGAACTTTGACATTTCAAGGCGAATATTGTACAATTTCCGCTATCGCTTTGCTTCGGCTTTGCTATTGCAAATTAGGTAATCTGGGGGCCGTTCCAGCTTCGCACGCTTCGCAACCTTCCTCTGGCATCACTGGATCTATTTAAAAAACCGCATCAATTTTATACTATGGTATGATGTGTATCATAGTTAGATAAATTCGTTAGAATAATGGTGAGAGTGCTGGCACGCAATGCAGAGGTCGTGGGTTCGATTCCCACCCGGGTGATGAATTTTTTCCATTTCTTTATTAATAATTTTATCGTTAGAATAATTTAAATTAAAAAGGCTGGTTGTTGTGTTTGTGCCTGAAAGCGGCGGAAGGCTCAATCCATGCAGTGAAAAGTCAGTGTGTGATTTGCACATTTCTGCTCTACAACCTACTGAGATCATGGAAGTTTATCATAACAAAATCCTGTGAGGATGCAGAGCTGCACTTGACTACATCAGCTGCATCTCCTTCAGTGCATGTCGTAAGAGTCCACTAAGGAACTCAGGGATGTTCTCTCAGGCGATGAGCTAGCAACCACTTCAAGCCATGTGATTGCTGTATCGCGGCACAGGTCGTCTCCGCTCTGCTCCGACGGCTCCGCTCCGCCTCAGAGGAACCGCAACCTTAGGCCCCGACTCCACCAAAGCGGAGAAGAGATGTTTTTTTAACAACCAATAGAATTTCGTTATGCGCCGCGTGATTATATCTGTCCCCGCTAAGCGTGGCTCTGGGATCTCCTCTATGATCTACAGTTTTTGGGAGCCATACAAGTAGGTATAATGTAAAATTGAGGTTTCCTACGTATACAGGGTGTAACAAAAAGGGTATGTAGAGAACCTGTCCACAAAATTTGAGACCCGAAATCACATGTTTATTTTTCCTGATAGTATGGAGAATTTTTATATATCTCAGAAATTTTCATACAATCTTAAAAAATGAAAATGTGATTTCGAGTCTCAAATTTTGTAGATAGGTTCTCTATAGTGGGCTATTTACATAGCTTTTCGCTTAACATACCCTTTTTGTTACACCCTGTATACTCAGTAGCAAGAGTTTTCATTCGATGTAAGTATAGGTAACTAAAAATGTTGACGATATTATTGATTTAATTAAAATAGCTAGTAAATAAATATGGTAGGTACTCGAAATAGGCATCTAAGCTAACACTAAAGAAACTAATTGTGTATTCTTAGTTTCAATTGTTAAATTAAAAGCCAAGGGCAATGATATTGTCATTGATTGTAAATGACTGTCGCTGACCGCTGACCATGACGGAGATTCGGTTAGTTCCTGTATTCTGAATCTACAGGGGCATGTTAAGCGAAATTGTCCACGAAAAGAACTTATCTCTTCGGATACACCTTTTGTTACATCCTGTATATTCCATTTTCACGCCCAATATCCCGCAGACATATTGGATTTAAATCGAAAAGCTTATGACTCTCACGAATTAGGGTGTGAGCATAGAGGAGAATAACTATAGGGGTGTGAGCCTACTGCGGCGATTCCAGCACAAATACATTAACTTAGAGATTGTAACGTGCCCGATGGGAAATACCTACTATTTAGAAAGTGTTTCTACAATAAAAACATAGAAACCTGGTCAATGGGTGTGTCAAGGACTTACATCGACCTCATCACCATCACACCTACATACATTCATTCACGAATTTACGGTGAATCATCGAGCGAGAAGTCATCATCTTACCTATCCTATGTAAATAAATAAACAATTGTGTGATACATATGTGTTTATAAATTATATGAAAATTAAATAAAAAAAAAATAACGTTGCCAATATGTAATTTAGAAAAGAGATGGTAAAATTCGCCATCCGAGTAATTGACCCGGTGGCTCAGTGGTGAGAGCGCTGGCACGCGGAATGCATAGGTCGTGGGTTCGATTCCCACCCGGGTGAGGATTTTTTTCCATTTCTTTATTAATAATTTTATGAAAATTAAAATTAAGACAAAACACGTTAGTAAACATATTCTGGTTAGTCAACACTGTAGATAGAAAATCGTAGTTGCACATTTATAGCCTATTCTCTCTGTAAATACTCGTTAGAATCGATTCTACTCTAAACGTCCAAAATTTCTACTCACAACTAGATAATTCTATTTACAAAATTATAGACAGACTACTTCTTTTTGACTATTCCCGTGTAGTAAAGCGTGAGCCTACCGCCGCCGCCACGTATCACTAAGTAAACGGATCTTAATTCTATGCGTCACATTATCCGTCTAGCATATAAGGTGAAGCAAGATCATAGAAACTAACAAACACAATGGGATCTTTACTATTTATAGTCAATCAAACATGCGCATTTTAGTTTACTACCATGTTGGTTATAGCTCATTTATTTTTTATGTATTAAAATTAACGTTGCACTTTCCACTCAGAGAGAAAACACACATACCACATTACAAGTATGCTTATTAATTTTATTTTTACAGCGGGGACAAATGACAAGTTTTTGCTTAGGTATGCTTGAGAAAATGCCCTAATTCCTTAGTCGACTCTTACGATTAGTAGGTACTTTGTCTTATTTGGAAACAGTTATTAAATCAAAGATTAATCATATGATTAGATTCGATTCTTCGCGCGACAAATAAGTATAGTGACTTATATGTAATATGTAATTTCTTTCATTTCTTAGTTGGTAAATCTGGTATTTTTCAAAGACGCCATTAACGGCATCCGCCATGACCAGAGATGACGGTGCAAAAACTAAATGTAGGTACTGTGTAGGTATATTATATGTGTGTCTGATTACAACTACTTTAATTTAATTATGACAAATTTTGTGCAATGCAACTTTTAGATGTTGTCAAGGTATGAATGGTAACTGTCGAGTCATCAATTTCACTTCCTACTTTGCAATATGTACCTATATAGGTACATACTTATCTTTTGATATTACGTAAAACACAATATGGTAATTATTGACTTCGGTAGTATCTAACTGCGTTATCTTAGAACAAGTGTACAGGGTGTAACAAAAGCGGTATGTTTAGAGAAAAACTAGGAATGTGGTCCACTATAGAACAAAATTTGATACTCGAAATCACAAATTTATTTTTAAGATTGTATGAAAATTCTTGAACTGTTTAGGAATTTCTGCATACTATCTGGACTGTACTGAACTGCAAGATTACGAAGCAGTCAATTTATTCAAACTCACTTTTAATGTCGAGGTGTTATAAAGAATTATGTTATCATTCGTATAGATTTTTAATCAACTTTCATCGATGCAATCTCGGGCGCGAAATCGCGAAGGATCAGTTTGCGGCGGGAAGTGAACCCACTTCCCTGGGTCAGATTACAGACATAGTAGTCCTTGTTGCGCATCCTGTATGATCAATTCAGCCCTCAGTTTAATGATTATAATGAATAACCTCATAAATTATTATTAGCATTTTCGCAACATATTCATTATTTTCGTAAGATATTCATTATTTTCGTAAGATATTCATTATTTCTTACAATAAGGGATATATTTCCATCTGACTCCGCGAAAAGTGGCTATTGGATCTCTTTCGTGAATCCTCAGTTTTAGATACCATATTTTAGGGAAATAGATGAAATAGACACCCGGATATAGAAAATCCGAATGTACCGTGAAAAAAAACCAACCCAATTAAAAACTCCAATATCTATCTACAAAGGGAGAATTACGTTATTTAAAACTTCTTCTACTGTTATTATACCTATATGTATAACTATATTGACGGAATCTTCTCTTTCTTTCCAGTGGATAAGCCCAGAAGAATACACGGTGTACACCAGGGACCAGCGACCGCCGCTGGTCATCCCTCGGATCACCCAGTACCGGCCACCGCCACGGCAGAGTCAAGTCAAACACGTGGACTATCAACAGGTATTTTTCACATCTATACATTACAAAAAAATAGAGACCAGTCCAGGTATTTAAATGTCTAATGTAAGGTTTTAATAGTCTTTGGATGTGTAGAGTGCGTTTTACTAAATAGTTCCTTAAAACGATAGTGCTAGTTGCTGAATAACAGCATAGGTACAATAACGGTAAACGGACTCTACACAAAGTTTTTATCCGCATTATACAAAATGGTTCTCTTGTCCATGGAAAAATTCTATTTGTAAAGTCACGAAAATGTCCTTGAATAAAACAAGATAATAATGAAAAATATATCTGGAGACAGATTTAATTGAATTTAACATTAAATTACGTTCTAATACTTTTACGTGGTCTAATACCAGCGCTCACACTTCCAAAGGATGTGATGGGATGTTTGTTGGACGGGACAATCATGTTATTCTGGTTATTCGTCTGACTATATTGCTATACTTATATAGTTTATACGAGATAGACAGTTTACAGTTACCCGAAAAAACCCAGCCAAATATAGAATTGCAGTGTTGAAATTAGCGAATTCAGTGCATGAATGTTTCCGGAAGGGGACCGTACGGAGTTGCTAATTGTTCGATTACACGGCGTTCATTATTACGTGTGCACAACCACAGTGTAGGAGAATATGGTGGTATCTGTACCTTTCTTAACATACAAAACGTGTATGTTAGGCTTTTACAGATTCCTGGAGAGCAATCGCGCTAAATTAGCAAAAACGGGAGATCGAGCAAAAACGGGACATCGAGCCATGTGACGTACTCTGGGGAGGGCTACGTCCAGCAGTGGACTGAAATAGGCTGGTGACAACGACGCACTTTTTTAAATTTTAATTTCAACATCGTTTAAAAAAGAGAGGCGTAGGAAATGTCTGAAACGCTATCAAATGAACAGCCAAACTGAAGTTAAACCAAAACTAAACCATAACATAACGTTTTGGTTATGGTTTAGGTTTCGTTTTTATGTGTCCATTTGACAGCCTTCAGACATTTTGGTTGACAGTTGTAGTTTCGTTTTGCTAAATACGTTCAACAATAGCACAATAGGGATGTTTACTGTGGTTGAATTTTAATTACATTTTATGCTTATCAGAATAAATCATCAAAATCATATCTATCTGTAAAATTATAATTTAATTAAGTGTCCAAATGAGGTAGTAATAAGCCTTCAAAGTTATGTGGGCAAGTCCATTTTTCAAATGTGAAATTAATTGAAAATTACTACATCATATGTTCACCTGCATCATTTACAGGAACTTTTGCTTTGTTACCATATTTATCAACGCAATATTTAAAATAGCTGTAGAACAAAAGTTATTTTACGCGCATACAAGTTACGAAAAAGTGACGTCATAATTGTGGTAGCCGTTTGTATGAAGCGTTTTTTGGCAAGTCTAAAATTGTGATTTTGAAATCGTTATATCCCGGAAAGTTTTCACGCTAGCGAAGTTTTTCTTTCGCAAATGTTTATTTTATTTTATGATCTCTCGATATTGTCTATTGTCCTCCTGATTAGTGTATTGAGTGCCAAATAATATAAGGAGATTATAAAAGTGCACTTTAGTTAGTTCAAAAAATACAAATTAACCGACACTTATTTTACACATTAAACTATAAAAAGAGAGCTATAATTTCACCCGATCTTACAAGAATTTTTACATAAACTCCTGCAAACTATGCAGTAAAATTTTATGTTAAATACCTAAAGTTCCTACACCGCATAATTTTACACTGTGACAAATGTTGTTCACCCAATCGGACATGGCTGCCAGTGACTTCCGGTTGTCCGACTCCATGGACGTGCTAAACGTATGACTTACCGAGACTTGCAAATTATGACGACATTTACATACAAAATAAATATTAATTGCGCGTTTGACTGGCATGGTTAGTAGAAAATACACACATAGATGTAGGAATTAAAAATGAGTTTTGGCTGTATGAGAATGAATGTTGTTTGGCTGAGAGGTTTTTAAAAAAGTAAAAATATAAGATGGCGATTAGACGATAGAACGAGCAGTGTAAAGTGTTGGTTTTTCTTGAAATAAAAGTTTGAGAACTAAATATTCTTCGTTTACTCATCACCCGGTCCCACATAGATATAACAAACACGGCTGTGTTCCCAAAAAATGGAATAGCCAAAACTGCAGAATCGCGAATGGCCACCATTAGCATAGCGGGAATAGTAAAAGATCAGTGACGATGCCTACTAATTGGTTGGCTGCTTTACACTAACGCGTCGAGTTAAATTGCAAACCCACACTCAGTTGGACGTTGGATTTTAAAAGAATTTATTCAGGGAAAACCTTAAAATACGTACAGGAACAAAGACTAAGACAAGAATTGAGCAATTGATATCAAAAAACCTATTAGCTAAATTTACCCACTGAGCAATGAAACTGCAAGCCCACTGCACGTCAACGTGCAGTTTTATCGCAGTTGGTGTGCAGTTACACGGCACGTTACGTGCAGTTGGCTAGCAGTTTTATTACGGTCGTGCCAACTGCATTAAAACTGCATCGGAACTGCATATTTGCAAACTTGCAGTTGAATTACAGTTCGTGAGTCTTACAAAAACACTTACAAAAAGTTCCAACAGTATACAAAGGTATTTGAATAAGTTTCTATTTAAACGAGGCGTATGCTAAACGCTGCTGTGGGATGTCATTTGCGATCCTGCTATTCTGGCTACCCACACAGCTGTGTGTGTATGTTAGTATGTCTATTCTTTTAAAAGCCTTAAAAGGTGTACTTATAAGCCGGATGAGTGTACGAGATGTATTTGTACCATATAATATGCTAATGCGTGTTTTGTCCGCCATGTTGTTATCGTTTGCGTATTATTTACAAAGTTACTATTTACATTTGATAAGGACAATTATATCTTTATCTCTTCGCTGTTTCATTCTGTTCACGCCCTAGACTAAAGAAGTTTATAGGTACTAGCTATATATTCTGATATTACTAGTATTTACACTATTAATTATACCATAATAATTATTTTGTAGGCGATGGGCTGACCACCTGTAAGTGCTAACCGAACTTGTAGTACATCTGAACTATACCCTCAAAATTGGTCAGAAGTGGCACCATGTCGGTTAACGTTCTATCGGCCCTTGGCGCTCTGCCTACCCCGTAAGGGATAAAGGCGTGATTATATGTATGTATTTATTATACCATAATTTAAAACTTAAATCATACCTACATAAAATAAAAATGTAATGGATCGCTGTCTGTACATGGAAGATTTATGAGAAAAAATATTATAGGTGACCTTTATCAACGCAATAGTACCCAAAAGAATGATTTTTTGAATTTTTGTCTGTCGGTTTATCTGTGCGTTTGTGCACACTAATCTCAGAAACGGCTGAACCGATTTCGATGCAGTTTACCTACAATAATATATTGTGACAGTCCACTAGTACTATAATACAGACTAGAAATATGAATTACTATAGTGTGCACAAATTTTTGCATAGTGATAGATGTTCTTAAATATTATATGACTTACAATAATATAACTATTCTTACAAGGAAAAAATGGTTTAAGTCATCATTCCTTCCTCGTCATCATATGCATGTCGTACAATCTATACATATAATAAAAATGTAACGTATCGCTGTCTGTACACGGAGGATATATCAGAAAAAATATTATAGGAGACCTTTATCAACGCAATAGGACCCAAAACGTTGATTTTTGGAATTTTTGTCTGTTTGTCGGTTTGTCTGTGCGTTTGTGCACGCTAATCTCAGCAACGGCTGAACCGGAATATATTGTGACAGGTCCCACTTAACATATAGGCTACTTTTTATCCCGGGAAAATGTTTTTATCCCGGATAATTTCGACATTTTGTTTTTTCTGTAGCCCACGCGAACGGAGTCGCGGGCGTCCACTAGTTAAAAATAAATCAACGATTTAAATTAAGTTTTAAAAACACAAATAATGCAAATAGTACGTGGGAACTTCACAATACAGTTCAACCAGCCCCTTTTCACCATCGGAATACTAGACGCAGACTAGCGTATCACCCTTATGTTGTTGATATCCCACCCATCCGCACCAAACTTCCTGCCGATCTATTTCCCGAGCACTACAACACAACATTGGTCTCTTCAAAGCTAGACTGAATAGGCACTTTCTAGGCAAACATGTACCACCTTAGGGCGCATCTTGCTTAACATCAGGCACGATGGCGGCCAAATTTTGCCTATCTAATTGTGAAAAAAAAAAACATTATTTAAGCTAAGCAATATTATCTTACTTTGACAGATATATGGGTACATAAAAACTACAGAAAAAACAAAATGTCGAAATTATCCGGGATAAAAACATTTTCCCGGGATAAAATGTAGCCTGTATGTTAACTGAAAACTGCATCGAAATCGGTTCAGCCGTTTCAGAGATTGTCTAATAATCTATTATTAGACAAAAATTCTAAAAATCATTCTTTTGGGTACTATTGCGTTGAAAGGTCTATATAATATTTTTGCTTATATATCTTCCATCCATTTATAGACAGCGATCCGATACATTTTATTACATGTATACAATAGATAGAAGAAGATGAAGGTCAATCGGATGTAAGTGGAGACATAAAATTAATTTTATAATTATTAATTAAGTTCATTTATTAATTAAATACAACATCCCACAAAACTGCTTGCGCCGTTTGTAGGATCCAAGAGTAAATACTAAAGTTATTTATATACATATAATAACATATTATATATGTATGTACTAATAATATGCAATGTAATTTATTACTTCAGTTAGTTTACCGCGTCGACTCTAGCGCCGTCAAATAAGGTTGTAACACTATCATATCGATGCGTCGCCTAATTTCGCTCATTTTTTGTCGACATCAGATGTGCAGACAAGAGTACAATATAATCAGGCCGTTATAAAGTGAGCTAGATAAGGACAGCAGTTTCCTAATGAATCGACGACAGGCCGCCGAGTGATAAGGGCTAGGGACGTGCGTGAATGTCGATGTCGATAGTGATTCATGTTTATGAGTTATGACTTATGAAATATGCCTATATTTATTTTACTTACTACTATTAAATGTTTGGTACTCGCAATATTATGAAAAAATAGAAAATAAACGAGGTAAATATTTTACAGCTATCATATATGTAGGTAGTTAGGTACACACAATCCTCAAATGAAGTGGCGGTACGCTTACCCCACACCACGTGGGACTTAATAAACTGAACAATATTTTTGATACTCTATTTTATAGCGGTGAAAACAAAAGTCCTTATGTAGGTAAGTACATAATATTTTTTTAACGATAAACCTGCACCCGTAGCATGAACTTGATGAGAGCAAGATGTCTCACACTTACGCGACAAATTCATAGAGCTTTGTAATAACACTAATAACTAGATATGTAAGTGTATGTACTTCACGTGTAAAAAGGGATTGCAAAGCACTTCTTTCAGGGCAAATTAATTCAGTCTTAGCTTGAGAACGTGTGTCTATTCTAATGCTCAACTCCGTTTTTACAGGCAAAATACATAACACCTTACTTTGTCTAGTTATTATAAGCTCTGTGAATTTGACGTTTATATGTGAGATACCTCGCTCTCACCAAATTCATGGTATGGGCGCTGGTAGTTCCACGACCATCAGGTAACCACTAACTTCACATACCTACTAAATAAAAGTTATATACTAGCCTAGATAGATAACGTATTTTATGAAACCTACTCGTATTGACGAAATTTTCTACGCATTTTATCGACAAAACTGTTTAATAATATCTGTATTTCACAACACTACATTACTAATATTGTGAATATACATGTCGACCAGTTGTCGCTTAGAATTGTGTGTGTAATGATTTTATTACATTTTCCCTATATTGGTGTTATTAGTAATATATTTAAACATTTAAATGGTGAGGTGAAGTGTGCAAAAATGGGGCGGAGTGGGGCTTCTTTTGTGAAAGTAGTAAAATAGAGTGAAATGAATTTTCTTAAACTAAAAAGGGGGAAGACGTGGTTTAGAGAGGTAATTATTAATATTAAGCGTGGATAAATAAATCGGATTAGGTTAGGATGTGTGATGTGATGATTGAAATAGGTTGGTGTCAATAATACCTTTGCAAGTCATATCATAAGCGGGATAGATATGTTGTTAAGA
This sequence comes from Carposina sasakii, assembly GCA_014607495.2. NCBI lineage: Eukaryota > Metazoa > Arthropoda > Insecta > Lepidoptera > Carposinidae > Carposina > Carposina sasakii. The sequence goes on from CP053169.1 coordinate 9,292,356, forward strand.
GTTCTGTTCAAATAAAGCTCTTTTATTGGGCGTATACAGGGTGTAACAGAAAGAGAATGTTAAGCGAAATGCTATGAAAATGCTCACTGCAGAGATTTGATATCACAATATGTTTATTTTTCCAGACAGTATAGAGAATTCCTAAACAATTCAGAACGCCATCTTGAAACATAACTAATTATATGTGATTTCGTGTCTATAATTTTGGGGATAGGTTTTCGTTTCGGTAGCATTTCGTTTAACATACCCTTTCTGTTTACACCCTGTATAAGACGAGATTTATCACTAATTGTGGCTCATAGGCCGAACGTTTAACAAAATGTGGTGTTCAATTGGTCAGTTCTTAAACTGTTTTTTATTTTGCTTTATGAGTCAGATATCGGCCATTTCTCTATATCTATTGTTACGCTCTTCCGTTGCGGTTGTAAAGCCTCGAAAAATTACGTACTTATACTTCTTTTACTCTTTATACTTATTGTCTCTATGTCTCAGCTCAACTAAATTAAAAATAGTTCTACTTGTCCCTTTCTATCTCAGCCATTTACATTAAGAATTAAGAGAGACATGCATAACTTTAATGTTTGGATTCAGAATCGACCACATTTTCTCTCTTTTTTAGTTTAGTTTTAGTGACTTCCTATTGGTATAGTATTTCTATTCGTATTTAAATGTAAAGATAAAAATTTTGAATCTGTGTGACTTTCACGACTAAGACGAACCTAGTCTCAAGCTCAAATACGTCAAGCTGTTAAGGCTCTAGAGCAGGGGTTCCCAATTTTTTTTCACTCATAGTCCCCTTTTAAAATTTAACTGTTTCTGGTGGACCCCCTACAGGCCTACACGACATACAAACTAATGTAAACACGCCAACATAGACCCCCATCGAGTCACCTGTGGACCCCTGGATGTCCACCTGGACCACTTTGGGAACCACTGCTCTAGAGCGTGCCAAAAAAATCGATACACTCGAAACACATAACCCCTTTCGCAGTCGAGAAATAATGACACACATCGATACATATACAAACGGCTGTGATCCCGAACTGAGGTAGCCAGAATTGCAGGATCGTAAAAGAGTTCCTATAGCCACGTTTAGTATAGCGGGATCAGATGTTCATGATCAGTGACAAGTTGCTAGCTTATCGCCTGAGAGAATGCCTGAATTCCTAGTCCTTAAAAAATATGATGCACCCGCTTCTATTCCGTAGTTCCATTGTTGATGAGTCCCACTAAACACCAGTTTCTCATTTCCAGGACGACGTCCAAAGTCTGCTCATCAGCAACTCGGCTCGACAGCACTACGACAGGCTACACGATGCCAGCCCGGTCGCGGAGAAATCCATGCTGGATCTGGAGAAATCCTACATCAAAAGCTCTGGTTCTGACAAGTCATCTTTGAGCAGGAGTAGGATATTTGGTAAGGAGTTACATTGAATCCAAATCAGCATCCATATAATCATTTAGGTACTGAAACTTTTATCGTACATAGGCACATACTCATTCATTGAAAAATTTATTGTCAAAGGAAAGAAGTACATCTCTCAACCGAGTGCTTTCGAGGGAACTTTAGCATTTAGAATACGAAATTAAATAATAGGTATTGAGCTTAGATAAATACCTACTTCTTGTTGATTTTTGATGATGGATATTTTAAGTTATTGAAAGATCAATATGGTAATCATGTAATTTATATGCGTAGGTACTTGAACTTTGACAAGCGCCCACTCGCTTGCTATCTTGCTCATTTCATGATAGCAAATAAAAGGATGTCCTTGATGATGTAAAAAAGTCTAGACTGAGCTGTAATCTCATAATCGATATTATAAAAGTTGTAAATGCAAAAACTTTAGGTGCTATCATTTGTCATATCTTTTCAGGCTCTACAGAGAACGTGTTTGGAGCCAAAAGACCGACCCACCTCAACCTTCCAGCCTCATCATCCGGGGACAGTCTGGACGTGGAGTTCAGGGACAATAGGAGGATCACACCAGCTCACCTGCGGAATGGCAGAGCCAGGTCCGCAATAGCAACAAAATCGCCTGTCCCTCCTCCGAGAATACACCTGCAACCTTCTATAGAGGTAAGAGTCCACTGGAGTCCAAAGTTATTTAAAGACTCATGTTCCATCAGGTCATAAGCCTGTCCCATCACAAAATCTGCAGATTTTAAGAAGAAAACTTATTTACGACTAGCGTCCATTGTTGGCTTTGTGAACTTTTTTGGCCCAAGAGTTACGAGTATTCTGATGTATATGTACATTACATAACCGCCATGTTTCATCAAAATCCGTCCGGTAGTTTTTGTGTGAAACTTTACCACACATCCGTTCTTACTAACTTTCACATCTATCAAAACATATAAAATGCCTCGTCCTGAATGACTAACGGATCAACGCTCAGCCAAAACCGCTGATTGAAATTTTAGAAGGTGTAGTATTAGATAGGTATACTTTGTACGACGTAGTCGCTTTTCTAACTTTCTAACTCAAAATTGTTTGCTTCCAGGCCTCAGTAGTTTTCGAGACTCCCCTAAAACGTACAAAGTACTTTGAGAGCGGCAAGAAAAGCAAAAAGAACTGGACAGAATGCTACATGATCCTCACACACACGGCCCTGGTCTTCTATAAGGATTACAGGACTTACCAAGCTTCGGTGAGTTCCATAAAATCATAAACATTAAGTAGGTTATGCTTATACTTAGGAGAGTACTCATATAGGTCAAGTATGTTTAGAATATCATAATCTTTCTTAGGATCTTGCGTGCCACTATTGGGTACGGGACCCGCCCTTATGGCCTTATTATTCCATACAAAATGTAACTTTACAAATCGAACCAATGTTTAGTTTTGTTTCTTCTTCTTTTGTTAATATGTTACTTAGTTTTGACTGTGTCGCTGGGAGCTTTCTTGCTATTTCTTCTTCCAAGCAATGACACTTCTATGAAATAGTGTAACAGTAATAGTAAAATCATGCGGTGTGTCAGACCTAATGTTGGTTTTGCCATAAAGGAGAACTGTCTAGCAGTTCTCCTGAATTTCGTCTTTAGGCGACCTTAACTCTTATTAACTCTACGTTGGTTGCTATTAAGCCCGGAATCGCCAACTTATGCCTGACAGACCGTAACAAATCGAACCGAACAAATGGGGTGGTGACCGTTGCCAAAGCAAAAGCTTTGCGATTTATTTTTTAAGTTGTTTACATTCACTTCCTTTTTTTTTGTTAGGTAGCGGTTTCATTTTGGGGTGCGAACATAGAAAGTAACATATAAAAAGACCATCGACAAACAAGTTGTTAATGCTTTCATGTCTAATAAATGATTTTGAATTTGAATTTCATAAAAATTATGTCATTTTGTTATTTTGTGTAGAATATACTCAACTATACTTTTCAACTTGTACATCTCAATAAAATTGGTCAAAAGTGACACCATGTGGTTCTATCGGCCCTTGGTGCTCTGCCTACCCCGTAAGGGATAAAGGCGTGATTATACAGGATGATTTTTGGTCGTCAACGTTCCCGAAAACTACGGAATCTCCTCATCATCACGATCATTTTTCTCCATGGAAGCATACCTGGGAAGTGTCTGGTTTCCAAAATATTAGGGTCCAAAGTTGAGTAAATAGACTGCGTTTTTCTGCATAAATGCACATAGACGCGCGTAGCAGGATTTTTTCACGAAAAATAATTAATATCTGTCTATAAAAAAACTAACATAAACACTAGACACTATAAATTTCGCACGATTTTAAAAATTAAAAAAAAAAAATTCCTAGCCATAAACTTACTTTATTTCATGTATAGTACGGTTAAAGGTGGCCACAAAAAAACACCCTGTATGTATGTATGTAATATACTCAATCTTAACATCCATGTAATATTTGTGAATCCTACGATACAGCCTAGGTTCTCCTAGTGTAGGATTCGCAGTACCTAAATACAGAATATTGTCGAATGTACATATTTCTGTTAATAGACTTTTTTACTCACTTTACGTTTGCTTTACCTTTATTAAATAAATTGGTCTTTTCGAAATTCACTTCATTACTATAATAACGACCCTTTCTTCAACACCACACCATGTTATTAACTAGCACATATAACATATAACGCAGGTTATATTCCAGAAGGTGCAGAAGCCCCCGGGTGCTCCCGCCAGCCCGAATGCCCCCCGCGCTGAACTGGTCTTGCCCCTGCGCAACGCTCATGTCGTGCGGTGCTTACAGATGCATACAAAAAGGTAAGGACCTTCATCATCAATCTCAGTCATGAGAAGTCCACTGCTGAACATAGGCAGCTAACAACCTCTACTACGACCGGTCGGAAACGGCCTGCATCCAACCGATGCCCGCGACCTTGGCTATGTCGTCCGCCCATCTCGCGGGTGAACCTTAAGGACTTTCAATTTGGCTGAATTTATATTTTGTACGAATTTTCTAAAATTGTTATTTACACCTGAGGAAGTTTGGCGTCACGCTGGCCGTAAAAACAAACGCCAAATCCTTGGAAATATGAGTTTCGAAGGAAACCATACGTCGACCTTGTAAATAATGGGACAGTGAAGTAGAAGGCATTTATTCCGAACTTCTTGAACCCTGTTTTATAGCCGAAGTGTTGGAGACAAAGGTTATAATATGGATGTCATTTGACAGGTTCACGAAGTCTGTGCTGCTGACAGTTGGCTACGATCAGTACCTGCTGCAGGATGACAGCGAGGATGGAGCCAGGCGGCTACTGATGCTGATACAGAATACCATCTTCAAACTGGTAATGTTCACTTTCATATTACAGCATACACAGTAAAAATTGGTCCATTACATCTTCTGTCATTTTATGTTTTTTAAAACCACTTGACCTAAAGTTCAGACGTGTATTACGAAGAAATTCGTGTGATGACCCTTCACTATTCATCTCGGTCGTTGGTGCACGAATGTGTATATTATTCATCTGAGCGCGGATGTCTTGCTATCTCTGTCGTATGTCAGTCGTAAGCGCCTTTGAGAGTTTCCACCCCATCGACTATGTGAGTGAGGGAATACAGAGTGCACCTGTGTTTGCGCAAATTAATATAGTGAACTATAATACTAATCTCCGCAGTTGGTGGTCTCTACTGAGATTTGCCGCCATGACTGAAATTCGGTCCGAGACATTATTATGTGTGAGAGATAATAAAGATAGGTCTTGTACGAAACTTTCCGTACCTTACGACTGTACTATAGGTACTTACTTGATGCTCTCGATCTTTATTTTGGTGTTTATATTTAGTTTCTTGACCTGCAGGGTCCCCCCTTACCTGAAGACGTTCGCTCTGCCCTCCACTCGCAAAGTAGCAGCACGGATCTGGACAGCCTGGGACGGACTCCACCTACCTCAAGACGGACTAAGAATACCAAACAGAAAGGTTTGTAACTATTTGGAAAGTGACTTTGAACGATTTGGCCGAATCTACGTGGTAGGTGGCACGTTATGTGTTGACATTACGTCGACTACTTGTAATGGGTACCTAGGTAATATGTGCCTATAAGAATCAACCACAGTTTAGGAAACACAATTTTTTTAAAAACTGTTCTTTATGCCCTATTTTGGACTTTAGGATGAGACACGTCGTGTTTCCTATGGTATATTAGAGTTTTATAAAATGTAGTAAGAAATGAGTCATTTTATTCTATTGATAAGTTCAATAATGGTGTGTATGGTTAGGCATAATAACTCAAGGAAAATAACAATTATTCCGAAATATCTATAACATGAAATGAATCATTGGCGATGAAATAGGCAACACTTCACTAGTGTTTAACTAACCACACAACCGTTATACTTCTAGTTACTGAGTAATTTAACGATATATACGTTTTTAAATAAATAACCTTTTGTAGTAGAAGTAATAGTGGCCAATATGTTTAGCAACGGACGTCTATCCCACGTAATATAGAAGGTTTATATTTTATGACTCACTATTTATGCTTTAAATTCAATTTAATTTTTAAAATTATATCTCGAGGAAGCTTTTGCTCCACTTTTGTTAAGCATTGGAGAATAATAATTATATACGTCACTACGATCTCCAGAATAGGATCTGCATCTACCAAAAACTGAATCAGTTTAGCAAAACTGCTGATATCTCGTCTTACGTTTGTTCCCTCTTGGGCGTGCCCAATATAAACATACTATTTAAAACCCTATCAATATTGTTCATGAAATAATTATCAATACCTTATCTTTTATCAACAACGTTACTTCTATAGATAAATTACATTATAATCAGTTTTGTGTAGTCGTTTTCAATTGCAATACGTTTGTTAATTAAACTATAGAGACTAATTATGTTTAAAACTAAATGACAATGTGCGCAGTGTACTCAATTTGTGGTGATTCGGTTATTTTTAGGAATGTTTCTGATAATTAAAAGTTATTTGACGTAGAATGGATTACGTAGTGTATGAAGCTGCAGCATTACTATTAGTATCGAAATCCAAAACCGATTATGGATAAAAATAAGAAGAGCCCAACTGAGAAACATTCAAAATTGAAAGACTTTTTCGGATCGTCGCACAATATACTTAGTACCCTAAGATGTATAGCTACTTTATATTTTCTTTAGTTATACCTATACAACTATCCATCAAGTCCTATTCCTATTTCAAATTATTGTTTATCATACCATATTATTACGGTTCTACTATCTGTTTAGCTGTATGGTTTAAGTCTCAACCATACTTGCACATATAATCATCAATCACATAGGATCATACAATATTAAAGGCGAAAACTACATACCTAAAACTTTTCAGTAAATTTCGGGACTGTATCAAAGGATCAAAATTTGCTGTGATCTTTATTAACGTTATCAACATTTTGTGAAAATCCCCATTTTTAGGTTAGGTATACATGTGTTACATTAATCAATGACGATCTATGTACGGCTTATTTAGATAATATTCTTATCATCCTTTGCATAGTGTCCATGCGCTTGCACTTTCCATTGTCATTGCAAGCCCTTTATCAAATTGACGAATGCTGCTTACAATTATTTATGAAGAATACAACGCCGTCAGTTCTCTACAATTCTAGTACAGCCGTAGTTAGTTAATCATGAATATACTACACTTTATCACGGTAATCGTCGATAGCGTATCTGCCTTATCTTTGACAGCCTCAGAAATTATTTTATTTTTTCTTACCGTCCACGATCGCTTGTTGTTAAACAAGTAACATTGTCTAGTGAAATAGGTTACATGAAATTGTGCAAAATACTCCTCTAATAGATTTTTAAAGTGATTACTCGTAGCTAAACTATGAAGGTAAATAAAGTTTTCACAAATTTTATCTGTGAACGTCTTGATGTGAATTGTGAAATTCTAATCTAGCTTATCTTCATCTTGTAACAATCTATTTTTTGTCATTTCTGTTTAAACTGTTGGAACGTCTTCCAACATGTAAAGCTATTTTTGGTCAGTATGTATGTATTTACACCCTAATATCCTAGTTACCCCTTTGGAACAGGCATATTACTATGGATATTACTGAAGGATTATGTCTAACTATGTTGCATGTTTTAAAAATGCAACTTTTATATTTTACTATACTACGATCCACGTTTTAAGTATCGTTATTAGTTGTGTCAAATTTAACTGATAGCTATAGGTATACAATTTAACTTTCATCAATTATTGCATTAAATATAGGACGGGTTGGTACAGTAACTCTTAATTTATTATTTACACTTTCTATCTCACTAACTTCATTCAGCTCTTGGTTTATCTTATCTGGTGATTGCCTATCTAATAAATGTTTAACTTTCAACTCTATTTCTTCACTCTCAAGTCTAGCTATACCTTTTTCCGCTTTTACTTCACCATAACTGTTGCTTTCCTCTTCTTTCAATGTGTTATCGTTATTGCTATTTCAGCTGGTGGCAGCAGCAACGAAGACCTAAGCGACTCCACAGAATCGTCAGTGCAGAAGTCCCAAGTCAAGAGTAGACTCAAAAAGTTCTTCGCCAAAAGACCTGCCATGGAGGTCCTTGTCAAAAAAGGGATATACAAAGGTTCGAATTGTAGTTAAATAGTAAGGTGTGGTTTTGCAGTAATCAAGGATTTGACTGTATTAATAAGAAATGGCATCAGCATACCAAGGTTTGTCTGTAAATTTAGTTCGTGGTTTTTTGCATGCATTTTTTTTAACAACTAAAAATAGTAAATTATTATTATATTAAAATTTAATGCTGCTCTTGGAGATTGTGTATAAAATTAGACTTAATTTTATTGGACGAACGCTTAACTCGGTGTTGTAATTTTTATAGCATAAGGGATATTTTCAGAATTGTAGAAGTAGAGGTTTCTTTAGTCATCCATCACAACAGGATTTTAGTCATCATAGCTGGTCTACCTGAAGGTAATTTATCCAGATACGTCCCTAGTTGTATTATATTAACAGGGTAAGTAAATACTTAAGTATATAAGTAGAATGCTTTGTATTTACATTTTATTTTGCACATTTATAAATATTGTGTTTTATATTTTTACATAGATTCGGTGTTTTATTTACTACTTACCTTAATTTAGTTTCCCTAATCCTAAATGGTGGATGGTTGTATATTTAGTTGTAAGATTATTTTAGATGTAGCATGTGTGTGACTTTAGAGTGGTGTGTGAATTTGAATAAGCTGTAAATTATCTGTTTAATTAAAATATCCCAGCCCTGTGCTGATGCGGACCTTCGCTAACACATCAGCTGCATCTCCTTTCGTGTATGTCGTAAGAGTCGGCTAAGGAACTCGGGCATTCTCTCAGGCGATTAGCTAGCAACTTGTCACTGATCATTGACATCTGTCCCCGCTGTGCTAAACGTGGCTGTGGTATATCCTTTATGATCCTGCAATTCTGGCTACACCATTTCGGGAACTCTGTCGTGTGTAAGAAACTAACTGAGCGTAGGAAACTGAAATTTGGCTCACATATTCCATGGGGAGAAGGGATCATTTCCCGAAAATTACCATGGAACCGGGAAAAATGGGAATCCTAAAACATATATAGGTACAGACGAAGTCATAGATGGCTTCTGGTGAAACAATTTCGGGGTAGAACCATCCTTATAATAATAACCCAGATAGGTGTACCCTATATGTAAACTTGTAGTTTTTATCTTCAATATATCTTCACAAACTTTTTCTGGCTCCATTAGACGTACATTTACAAAGTCTTATTTCTCCATCAGACGAGCCGGTATTCGGTAAGAACCTCGAAGAGGTCTGTCCGCAGACCAGCCCCAGGGTCCCCGACTTCGTGGTGGCCTGCATCAAAGAGATCGAGAGCAGTGAGGAGAACATGTGTACCGACGGTCTCTACCGCGCCAGCGGCAATCTTAGCCAGGTCCAGAAAATACGGTTAGAGGTGAGGATTAAAAGGTCATCATCATTATCAGCTATGAGAAGTCCACTGCTGAACATGCCACCCCACCAACCTCCATTCCGACCTGTCGGAAACGGCCTAAATCCAATGTGTGTGTGTGTGTGTGTATGTGTGTACTACACAGAGGATACACGTGTCCTGGGAGTGAGTAAAAAGACGATGGATAATAGAGATTAATAAAATAAATGTTACATATTGCACCGACTCCAAATGAATGGGAACCGGAAGATGATGATTTAAGTAAATTGTTTTTTTCACTCACAGATAGATCAGAACAATCTGTCAGTCCTGGAGAACAGCCTCGACATCCACGTGCTGACGGGATCGCTGAAGCTGTTCTTCCGAGAGCTCAAGGAGCCTGTAATACCCAGGAACATGTTTCACAGGGTGCTTTCTGCTTGCTGTAAGTATGGGGATTTCTTTTATTGGTTTAGTTCAAATAGGAACTGCGATTTTAGCAAATATAACAGCAAGGCCGCAAGGCTCCATACTAATTAGAAAAATAAAAATGTGATAAGGATCCGATTATATGGCTTGGTGGACTATAGTAGGCTATTTTCATTACTTTACTGTTACATTACATTCTGTTTTAAAGAAATATATTAATTTACATTCGTCTCACTAAAACTCGAAAACGGGTAGACCAATTGTAATGAAATGTTCTGTGTTTAGGTATGTCAATCGATCCAGGGAAGGTTTGATTAATACCTTTTTAGACCCGCTAGGTGTCTCACTAATCGTATTTCAGCAATTAAAGACTGCTGTGGGGTCATTCATATACAACAGGATATTAAATTTTCCCCTTTAGTCTTTCTTAGCTTATCTGTACATAAAATACAATTTAATCTTTTTTTTCCAGCAATAAAACCCAGAGAAGCCAAAATAAGGGAGTTCAGAGATATTATCCAATCGCTACCGCAGTGCAATAAAGATACGCTCAAATTCTTACTGGAACATCTATTGAGGTAATTTTGCATTATTACGACTATCACACGTCACAGCTACCATTAATTTCTTGACTACTCAATTGTTATTACATCATCTAAATTATATCTTCAAGTAATCTAGTGAATTAACTTAGATTTAACTTTCCATTTCATTTCTTTCAAGGAGCTCTATGGAGCGGCCATATTGCGATTTTAGAAGTTCAGTCCTATATCCTTGTTTTCTGTGAATTTATCGACACATAGCATTGACAGACCTTCAAAAAAGCTGCAGTTATGCTCTCCGTTTTTAACCTACCTACCAGTTAAACTTTGATACCTTGTTATCTAGGTGATAATATCGATTGGATCCTGTATCAAAGTTGTAAAGATTAGGTTTACCTATATTACCGACTAGTGGAAAAAATAAAATGACGATATTATCCGGGATGAAAACTTTTTTCCGGGATAAAAAGCCTATATGTTAAGTGGGACCTGTCACAACATATTCCTGAAAACTGCATCGAAATTGGTTCAGCCGTTTCTGAGATTAGCGTGCACAAACATCGATCCGTTACAATTTTATTATATGTATATAGATATAGATAAAATTAGTAATATCATGAAATGCTCAAATACAAAAAGAATACTCAAAAGGGTAAACAAAGGCGCTCTATATAAAATGTTTAAATAAATTGCACATCAGTCAGAGGTATGATGAAATATACCTAGGTATATAACCTTTAACTAAACCTCGTGTCGTCTTCTATAAGTTTTCTAAAATCTGCGACCATTCGGCCACAGTATTCCACCATCACCTTATGAGAAATATCGATCTCCTCATGTCTCGTCGTTGTATTATAAAACGGGGTAGGCGGAGCACCAAGGGCCGATAGAACCACATGGTGCCACTTCTGACCAATTTTGAGGGTATAGTTGAAATGTACAAGTTCGGTTAGTAGTGACAGGTGGTCAGCTCATCGCCTACAAAACACCAAAACCCTCTTGTCCCTCTACTGACCTGTACAGTATGCCCGGGAAGTGAAGCAGCATAGTATTATACGTTTATTATTCTTCAACCTACTCATATTTATGAATGCACCAAAATTGCCGTATTCTAATCTTAGTACTTATCATTTAACGTATCCGTCCACTGCTGGACATTAGACTCTTCCCAGCTATTAAGATAGCACAATATATGCTACACACACCTCTGAGTCATATCCATATCTCATTTTCAGAGTGACACAGTACAGCGAGCAGAACCGAATGCACACGGCAAATTTGGCCATAGTTTTCGGCCCAACCCTCCTTTGGGCACCCGCTGCGCAAGCGCACAATATAGCAGTGGACTGCATACAGCAAAACAACGTCGTCGACATACTCCTAACGGAATTCAAAGAGATATTCACAGAAGACAACAGCAAAGGGAAAAAGAAGACATGACTTTAAAGAAACGAGTACACTGAAGAGGTTAATTGACCCTGAATGCACATTTAGTTATGTAAAAACTGTACTTGTAATATGTTGCGGAATTAATAGATAGAAACTATTTGGAAATAGCGCCGGATATATGGATGCTCAAGAATAGACAGTCCAAATGAAGTACTTCGATATAATTCAGCTAAGTGTTAAAAATGAGGTTGTCGTGTTTGAAATGTGCAATTTCTTGGACAATCATAGAGTTATAAATCTGAAAGAGTTTGTGCTGTTTGTGTGTATGTATGTATATGATGTGATACGATTTCAGGTTTTATATAAGATATAAACAATTTTCTCTGGATAGCTAGTTGACCGGTTGGCGAAGTGGATCCTATTGTCTTTTGTACCCTTACAGAAAATCTTTGTTTGGAATCTTAGATTCGTAACCTAGTAAGAATTTTGTTTAGTTTCTTGCCTCTGTTATGGCATTGCAAGAGAGATAACAAAAAATACCTAGATGAAAAGGATCATTGATTAAATCTTCAATTGTTTTCTCTATAAATTTTAATTTGGATTCAAAATATCTCCGGATTTGTATCCACATACTATCAAAAACGGTCTAGCTAGTTTCTATCAATAATGATGTCTTCAAGTAGGTATAATACCTTTGATCTACGTATGATCTCTATCGGTGGGGGTAAAAAGTTTCATTACGGAATAAAGGGCTAAGCAACGGTTTAAATATTGAGTGCAAAACAGTGTGACAAGTCCAAATCCTACAATATTACAGTGGCCTGAGAATTGTATTGTTTTCAAGAAAAGCTCAGTTATTTTAAGAGCCTGTCGTAAGCCAAATGTAGTCTTTTGGATTTTGATGACCGTTTCAATTTATACTAAGGGCCAATTTTTTTAGAGGTCAGATAGGTCTATCTATCTGAACGATAAAGTTGATACTGTCTCTATCTTAATCAAGTAAGTTTTGGAGAAAGAAAGCATTATTTTTTATGGCCTCATAACATATGTCGGGCACAATAATTCCGCCAATGTAGAGAGGAAAAATCACGCTGGAGATTGGTCGTTAAATAATAATAATATAGACTTTAAAAACAGGTGTCCTGTTGTAATATACAGGACTGTACAAATAGGACACCAGAATAACAAAGACACTATTTAGATACAGTTCTAGGAGTAATATTGTGATAATATGAAACTAATGTAACATAAAAACCAAAAGATCTCGCTGACACGTTTGTTTACCAACTCTCGCGAAAACGGAATCACAGCATTAAATTTCATCAGATAGAACTATCTACTCGTACCTATTGAAAAATCTGCCCTAATGTATTGTTGTTGAACAAATTGCTTCTTTTTCTTTCTTTTACTTTCAATAATTTATAATTTTATATGGCAGGCAATTACGAAATGGTCATTATTTACCTACTACTAGCCTAAATTATTAATGCTTATGTTAACAAAGTGAAAATACTTCTGCGTCCAAAATTATAAGTACATCCACAAAATAATAGAGTTGTGATTGTTTATTACCACGGAAAGACTGGCAGAGGCTCTAGAAAAAATAAATAATATATTGAAATATAATAAATAGGTTTACGTAGTAGACATCTAAATTATAGTTATGAAAATATTTTGGTATTTAAACGTATCTAGTATAATATTAGATTAACCATGTATTTTTGGTATTTATAATGATGATACGTAACGCGTAAATTATAGAGATTTTATATTAGTTGTTGTTTAAAAATCGCAGTGTAAAATAATGTCCGATAAACCATTGATTTTGGGGCCAAAATTTGTGTAAATAAATGCCAGTATTGCAATATGAAATTTACTTGGAAGTAGTAAATAAAATTATAATGTTTGGATTGCGCTTTAAATTAAAAAGTTGTAAGCGTTTTATTATCCTAGATTTAAAAGAACACCTTGGTCCATTCAGTTCTCTTATTTCTATAATTCTGAAGCCACGGCTTTAAAAGCCAAAATGTTATGTGCCTTAAGCAAGAATCATGTAAATAAATATATAAATAATTATTTTCGTTATGTGATATACATAGTGGAGTGTTGTTATTATGAAAAATCTATGTTTAATTTTAGTAAAAGATACTTGCAAAGTGATGGTCTAGTCCTTCTAGCGATTTAAATTGGACATAAATAACAAGGAGTGTATAGTTGAATATGTTTTGTATGAACTTACAATACTCAAACCTGTTAGTAAACGCGGCGTGGTATTGGTTAAACGATACGAACGAAAAGCACTATGCTGCCCATCATTCCGGTAAATTTTCCAGTTACAGTTTCGGCTACGTTTCCGCTGGAAAATTTACAAGAATAAAGATGCTTGACAATAGACAAATAAATATCTTTATACGCCTAGTTTATTATACGGTAAAATGTGTACTAGAATTAAAACCGATTTCCGATTAATAATTTACGTTGTAAAAATTAACATTTTTATCGAGCTAGCTACCAAAGTCTTGTATTTTTGGCTGATATAGTTATTATAATATTAAAAATTGATTGAAATTCGTTGTGTAGTTATTACATATAATTAAATTATGTTAACAACAGTAATGCTTAAGAATAGGCGATGAGAAATAAATATCTCCTATACTTGTACTGTGCTGTTTTATTATTTAATTGGCAATAGCAACCATGCTTGTTTGTTTGACGAATTTAATAAATGAAAGGTTCCTAAGTTCTTGTATTGTGAGCAAAGACAATTATCTTTGTAGTATGTAGTAGATAAGGTACCTAAATATAGAAACATCTATGAGTCGGAAATACACATCGATATTCATCATATTATATCATTAGCTTAGATTAATGATAGGTCTTCGCTCAGAGCGGAGCGAATCATTATTCTAAGATCATTAGCTAACTCCTTCCAGGGTTCGAACCCAGGTCCTTTGGCGGCAAGGTCACTACCAACTACTACACCAATCGATCGACATGTAATCAGTATGCTTGTAGTGAAAATATCTGCTTTTGCTTAGACAAAGATACCTTAGACAAAGTTACATTATTCCTCGATCAAATATATAGAGGTTCGATACTTTTGCGCCAGTAAAAAATAAAAATAAAAAGCCTTTATTGGTGGTGGGTATATGTTGCGACATCAATCGTCGATACCAAACAAGGTTGCATACTCCCTGTTTTTGCTGAAAATCTCAAGTAAACAGCGTCATTAGTAAGGAACTTTAATTACCTATACACCTCTTTACTATTCTACTAGATATCTAATAACGTAACTGAATCGGTAGGTATACCTAAAAATAGACCAATATGTCCAATCCACCTGTCCTGTAGAGGACATGACCAATGACATGACAAGACTTAATGAAAAGCATCCACGCCTACGTATTCCACGCTTGCCATACAGAGCGCAGCTGTGTGAAGATCGCTCTTACCTTGGTGATCCTCGAAGTGATGTCCTCTTAGATCCCTCCAGCTTTTACCCGACTGTGCCAGAACGAGGTATGTTACGTAGTTATGTATGTAGGAGGTAGGTATATTTCTTTGGCACGCTCTGCCTTATCGCATTTCAACTTGAGAGGTATCATTGCATTCGTCTTAGTAAATCAGGTTATATATTATTTAACAGACCTCAGTGAAAATTATGCTGGTATGATCAGCTCTAATATGTCTCTAGCAAAACCAGTGTAGATTATATTATCGCTATCATTGATCGCTTATAAAATTCGTATAAAGTAAAGTACCTAACAGCAATCACAAAAATCCACTCCTACAGTCAAACTGTCAAAACAGTTTTGAAAAACATTAGTTATAAGAAGAACTGCACCTATCTCTCTATAATAATAAATAAGTATTACCTATGTCATTATTCATCATCATCATTTACAGCACTGAGAAGTTCACTGTTGGACATAGGCCTGCCCCAACAATCCACTCCGACCGGTCGGAAGCAACCTGCATCAAACCGACGCCCGCGACTTTGCCAGGTCGTCCGTCCACCTCGCGGGTGCTATCGTTTGCCGACTTATGAACTTTCGCTCCACAGCCATCAGAGCTATGTGCGCCCATTGCCACTTCAGCTTGCTGGACCGTTGAGCTATGTCGGTGATCTTTGTACGTCTGTACTAATTCTTGTTATTACACTATTGATATATCTAAGCCATACGAAAATTGTCCAGGTATTTCCTTTGAAATCCCTTTTAATACGAATTTGACAAGCAATCAGCGATTTCGGTACAATTTTCGCTATCGTTTTGCTTATGCTAGTTAGGTAATAAGGGGGCCGTTGTCTGTAATCAAATCTTGCAAGTTAAATTTGATCCACTTCCCGGATTCCAATTGAGCCGAAATTTTACATGCATGTATAAATCGGATGACAATGTAATCTTATTATGACATAGAGCTGATCTGATGATGGAGCTGAAAGGTGGCCATAGTAACTCCGTAATTAAACGACGCAACCACATCGAGTTTGGGCTCGTTTGATTCATTCAGTTCATTTAATTAACAAATAATAAAAGCTTGTTTAAAAAAAGGTTTTTTAAACTGAAGCTTTTTTTGCTGTCCCATTGCTATCAGTTTGCTTTCGCACGGAACATACTAAAGATTACAAGGGAACTCCCATATGTGGGTATTTCGAAAAATTATTTCGTCTAAATAGCATAAACATGTAGGCGTGGATGTTTTTCATTACTTAAAATAGTATCTAATGTCGTCAGCCACCGCACCTCTGGTTTTTTACGTAGATTAATGGACGCAAGTTAGTAGATAACTAAAAAATATTATACATACAGACGAATTGAGAACCTCCTCCTTTTTTTGAAGTCGGTTAAAAAGGCGTGAATCATTCATAAAACTACCTAAAACATAATAGATAAATCTCTCAATAATATCTGCCTGTCCTATATTTGATAACCTGTGCTGATGTAGGGCGTATAATACTACAGCTGCTTCTCTTCCCGGGCATACTGTACAAGTCAGTAGAGGGACAAGAGGGTCTTGGTGATTTGTAGGCGATGGGCTGACCACCTGTCACTGCTAACCGAACTTGTACATCTCAACTATACCCTCAAAATAGGTCAGAAGTGGCACCATGTGGTTCTATCGGCCCTTGGTGCTCTGCCTACCCCGTAAGAGAAAAAGGCGTGATTATATATATGTATGTAGGGCTTCACTAGAATACATCAGCTGCATCTCCTTATGTGCATGTCGTAAGAGTCGACTTAAGGAACTCGGGCATTCTCTCAGGCGATAAGCTAGCAACTTGTTACTGATCATTTACATCTGTGACCGCTATGCTAAACGTGGCTATAAACTCTCCTTTATGATCTAGAAGTTCTGGCTATGTTGTTTCAGGATGCTGACATAGCATAGTATGTTTGTGTATGTATGATATTTACATGCAGGATGTATTTTAAACAAAATGCATAGAATAATAGGTTCTCGTTAATCTATGGCAAAATGCAATGAAATGCAGCCCAATGTGGAGAACATATAAACATCTAAGACAGAAATTTCCTATTTATATTATAAGCTAAGTGGCCCGCACTCGCTTCGCTTCTATGAAGCCCTTCTACAATTCTACAGCTTTATATGTAGGTACAGCGGTTTTCGTAAAAATTTTGAACTCCCGTTGGTCACCTTCCCGTTGGAATTTCGGGAAATCCGTTCTTAGAGTTTCCTTGTAGCCCTAATCCGATTTCAGCTTCGTATAAATAGCGGTTTTCTTAATAATTTGAAATTCCCCGTTTGTCCCCTTCCCGTGGAAATTTCGGGAAATCCGTTTTTAGTCCTTCCTCGTTGTCCCCAATGAACATATATGCCCGATATCAGCTTCATATGTATAGCGGTTTTTGTAAAAAATATTAAATTCCCGTTGGTCGCCTTCCCGTGGGAATATCGGGAAATTCTTATAATCTATGACACTCAGCAATAATGTGGCTTTCTATTGGTGAAAGAATTTTTATAATCGGTTCTGTAGATCCCGAGATTACCCCTTACAATTTAACAAATATACAAACACACAAACTTTACCTCTTTATAATATAATAAAATAAATAATAAAAATAATAATATATATCATAAATAAGCTTTTATTTAGTTTAACCTGTCCCGTTGTCGAGCCGAAATTTTACATGTATATACAGAATGTTTTTTCGTTACCACCCTTAACGAAGGGTACGTACTCTAATGGGTGTAAAAAGACAACTTTGTTCTTTTAATACCTCGTATTCTTTGTAACATCACGATCATTTTTTTCTATGGAAATGCACCACAGGAAACCACAGGTTTCCAAGATATTGAGGTCCAAAGTAACAGTAATATTTTTTTTTTACATAAATCCATCTGAAATTAGTTAACAAACATTTTTTCAAAGATATGGTATCAAAATGTTATAATGTTAGTTTTGTAGGTACATTTGTACTTTTAGCATCTAACGAATACATTGCTTCCAATAAAATGACAGTATTTTCTCATATGTTTTTTGTCGTTTGCTAGGGTTGGTTCCATAGAAGAAAATGATCGTAACCTTACAAAGAATACGAGGTATTAAAAAAACGTCGTTGTCTTTTTACACC
Source organism: Carposina sasakii (assembly GCA_014607495.2). NCBI lineage: Eukaryota > Metazoa > Arthropoda > Insecta > Lepidoptera > Carposinidae > Carposina > Carposina sasakii. The sequence goes on from CP053169.1 coordinate 9,310,676, forward strand.
CTGTATACATCAAATAAAGTAAGTTTATGCCAAAAAAATACTGGGAAACGATGTTAATTTTTTTTTTTTTTTTACATTATCCGGCGAAATTTATAGTGTCCGGTGTTTATGATAGTTTTATTATAGATAGATATTAATTTTTTCTCGTGAAAAAATCTTGCTACGCGCGTCTATGTGCATTTATGCAGAAAAACGCAGTCTATTTACTCAACTTTGGACCCTAATATTTTGGGAACCAGACACTTCCTAGGTACCTATAAAATTATCGTGATGATAAGGAGATTCCGTAGTTTTCGGGAACGTTGATGACCAAAAATTATCCTGTATAAATTGGATGACAATGCAAATTATTATGACATAGAGCTGATCTGATGATCGAGCTGGAAGGTGGCCATAGAGACTGCGTAATTAAACGACGCAACCCCATCGAGTTTGAGCTCGTTTGATTAGATCAGTTCATTTTACTAAACTACTAACTATTTGAAGTTATCTCGAATATTACTGTGATCATCTTGGTGTGGACGAGGTTTTGGACCGTCTATTGATGGCTGGATAAATACTTCCGATGGATGATGATTGATGACGCTAGTTGTGTATGACCACATTTTCTGTTTCACATACAAAAAATGTTAGTTCCGAATTCAAGCATAGGATTCTCTGAAGCGGACAATAGTCTGATAGTGACGAGAAGGCCATATACCTCGTAAAACTATTTTAAGACAGGCTGTATACGTGGTATAGCACTGCTACGAGATCGTAGTATGCTACGAATTTGCTACAACTTTACTACAGCTACGTTGTAGTTTTTGCGTAAAATTATAAAACAAACATCCATTTCTTACAAACTTTCATATAATATTGCTAGGAGTAAAATATCTAATACTGTGCTAATGCGGGGCAGCACTAGAATAGATCAGCTGCATCTTCTTCAAGAGTCGACTAAGAAACTTAGGGGCGTTACCTCAGGCGAGGAGCTAGCTACTCGTACTTATCACTGATTTTCCAAATCTGGCCCTGCTTTGCTAAATGTGGCCGAAGGATATCTTCGTAATCCTGCCCCCCTAGCATGACCACGCATCGTGGATATCGTATCGTATAGTCTCTATACAAAATTCAACATGGCGGCTATATTTATCGTATTTTGACAGGCTAAATGTCGACAAATCGCTAGCTATAATAGTATTAAGTAGGATAATATGTATAAGGCGAATATTTAGCTATCGGCTGCTGAAAAGAAAGGTAGAATAAACAAATAAAAATACCTGTAAGTAGTGTAATTTTATTAAACAATAGTTATGTTCCTGCACCGTTTATCAAATTATTCGTAATGCTCATGTAAAATGCAGTCTTATTTTTTTACTGTATTTCTTTTGGACAATTTTGTAATTTATAAAAAAAAAATGTTCATAAAAACAAGTACTGTACATTTTTAAATCACCTCGTAATTTTTTATTCCCTACATGGTGTTCATTAAATATCAAATTAATATCTATATTATATCAACAGTGTTTTAATGTAATTTAAACAAATTAATAACAACTTAACCTAGCTTACGTAAGTATTTATAAAATAACGTTAACAAGACTGACAAGACTATCTTAAAAATTAAACTAGTGTTAAACAAAATATAATCTACGTTTACAAATAAAATAACTAGGTACCTAAGAAGTACATTAAAATAAACATTTTTCATTATAACATAAAGGATATTTTGCTAATTTTTCACAAGTGGGCCACTATGGCACACAGGCATGAAATGCATACACAGGATGTAACAGACGGGATGGTCAAGTAATATTTTATTCTCTATGACTTCAAAAGAAACATTCTTATCAAATACTCGTACGCATATTCTTATGTTTATGTCAATGTAAAACAATATTTGGCAAAATGTTTTAAAATCTTACAAAAATGTTATTATTTTCATTTTGAGTGTTAATGTAATTATTTTTTTTAACTAAAAATACATTTTATTGTTTATACAACCGTATTTACGCTCTGTGACAAACCGAATTAGGCTTGTCATACACTTTTTTACATTAAAATGAAAAACTGCGTTTTAGTATAGTGTAAGGAAAAAATCATGGTAGATATGTAGGTAAATCATTATATATTTATTTCAGATATAAATGTTATAAAAAGTTTCCGGTGTTAGTGTTCCGTTAGTCATTATCAATTTTTATATTAGTTCTTAAAGGTTTCTAAACAGATTCAATCAACTCAAAATCATTATTTATCTAATGAGATGTCGCTAAACAGCCCTGTAAATAAACTTTTTCTTTATTACATAAAATATAGGTATTAACAAAAAAAATCGGAAAAATTATAAAGGCATGATTAACTCTAAAAGAGATTTCTTTCAGCAAACCAGTAGGGACAGAGAAATAAACATACCTACATGTCGTTTGTATACTCGTAAATAGTATCAGTAGTTTTTCACTTAATCTCGGATAAGCGTGATTTTCAGCATGGATTAATTTATATAATTATCAGCTACTGTAAAAAAGCTATGTTTATTTAATCTACGAAGCTCGTACAGTTGCGTTTTTGTATATCCCTGCCCGGCGCTCGTGCACATGTAACAGAAAAATCGCCGCGTTTTTTCGTACATAACCTACAAGAATGAACTTTATGTGATTGACTTGAGAATTGTTTGAATAGTTGAGCATTATTCAACTACTATGAATATCATGGCAAACTGTTCTCAATAGACCGGCCAGATTAATATTAAGTTTATTCATAAGTAGATATTATAATTAAGCACAAAGTAGTTTCGCAAAATAATTTAGTCACTATGTTATCCGCAGCGTTTTTTATGCTACATTAGAAAAATTCTTTTTACACTGCAAAGCTTTCTCGTCTCTTAACATTAACGCCAATTTTTACACAATAATTACTTGGTCAGCAAATTATACAGTCAATTATACATAATTATAATAAATATTCGTCATGGAAGCTACATTTTCGATAAGGTGATTCATGTTATACATACAATCATTATAAACACATCCTTTATATTCCTCTGGTAGGCATAGCAAAATAAATGGATAAAATAACTATTTAGTAAAAAAAAAAACAGAGACAGTATGTTGATAATTCGAATCGAGACAATAATTCAGCCATTTTTTAGATTCAACCAAATTTTTTTGAATTTAGAAAATTCAAAGCAAAAGTCGAATTCATTTACTGGCTGCATGAACATGTTTCCTTTGCCTTTCCATCAGGATAAATTACAGTTTGCTTCATAGAACAACTCCTATGCCTGATTTCGGAACTAACAATGTTGTCATGCATATAGTAACCAGCACCATCATCTACATAACTATTTGATGGAACGCACTCTAGTTAGTCTCTAAAGGTCAGCCATTTTGGATTGAATCACGGGTTTGTTATTCTAGCTTTTTTCCATATTTTTTTGTTTTAATCTTACACATCCACCGCGTAAACTGTGTTTCATGTGACAGTAGAGTTCTATTAGATGATGGCGCCAGTTTTTTTATTTATGACATTTTCTGTTTCACTGCATATAAAAAATGATTGTTTCTTCCGAAATCAGGGTTTATTCCGAACCTGACCCGAAATCCTAACCCGGTCGCGGGTTAGGTTAGGAACTTGAAAAAAATTTTTTTTTTTTTTCCGAACGTAACCCTCTTTCTAACCTGACCCGATGTATCGTTCCTATCGTAACCCGAATTGCAAAATAGGAAGTTTATCCCTCTTTCTTAAAATGTGATATGCATTTATAAAGTAAGTTAGGTGCGGAATAATCGGAAATAGCCATATGAAACAGACTCTAACAACATAGTTCTAATTTGTCCAACCCACCTAGAATAGACCGTTGTAAATGGTCAATTAGCGTAATGGCTTGACCACGGGAAAATGGGATAGGTAACGACCTTGCTTTCCACTTGACTTACCTACATTAGCACTGGCAAAAATGTGAAAAATAGTGATTTAGTATAGGTAAACAAGTAGTTTTTTACTCTTACTGAACTGATTGTGATGACATGTAACTTTCTGTTAATCCATCAAGCCGATAAAATATTAATGTTCGATTTATCCGTAACTGACGCATAACCAATTTGTAAAATAGGTAAACAATCGGCATATCACTACGTTATCCCACATCAATTTGGACTAGGTAAGTAAAACAAAACAATCGGCAAAGTTTTTCAACCTTGTTAATTTTAGTTTTAAACAGGGTATATTACATAGTAAGTTAATCACATATACACATTTACTTGTACGCAGGTACAAAGTATTATAATAAAATGTTGCATTGCATAATAAAGCATTACAAAAATCGTTTCATGATATACAAATATATAAAAAGTGCGTAAAAATGGTCAAAAACCGTGATCATACATAACAATTTTTACATTATCTACACGTTTTGTTGTTACAATTCATATTTTACGTGGTTAGTATATACAGAGCGATTTTTCCAACAGATAGCCTATGTGAAGGATAAATTGATGCTGTCTTCAGGGCCGGATTTAGAGGTCCGGAGGCCTCGGGGCAACAAAGGAGCGGGAGGCCCCCTTGCCCCAAATTATTAAATTAATCTAAATACAGAATAATATAATCATGTATGTACAAAGTACTGTAATTAAAGATAAAAGAGCCAAAGTAAATATCAAAGGAAAAGATGTTTCCTAGTTGGAATTCGAAATATTTTTTTCCGAAATCTCTATTGTGGGGGCCCCCATTTGTGGAGGCCCTGGGGATTTTGCCCCGGTTACCCTCCCCTAAATCCGGCCCTGGCTGTCTTTCTCTAACATTTGATTAAAATAGAGACAGCATCAACTTTATGCTATCATTGCTATCTAACCATTGGCTATCTGGCCCTTAATATGTATTAAAAGATGGCTGCACTTTTAAAAACAATTGCAGTAAGGCTGGAGCAAAGTTATGGGGCAGAGATCGCAAAGTTATCAAACCAATCAAAGTTATCAGACGTGATGAAATACCCTATTGGTTTAAATGGTTCGTTAACTTTGTAACTAGGCTATTTTGTAGATATCGTAGGTGTGGGTGGAGTAGGGCATGTAGTCTTCGAATAAAGTGTCCTTGGTACAAAACAAGGTAGTTAATGGACTACTACATAGTAACTATGAATACACCTGTATACCTCTCCCTTAACTCAGATCATTGGGCTTCGACAATGTCACAATTTTACGGGCGACAGCGACGTTCGCAAAGCTATCGATACGTTTCTTCCAATAGCTGATATCATAAAGGAAGCTTGATTATGGAAGGGATATGATAGAGTATAGCAGCGTCTCGCTTTAACTATAAAAATAAATCCTTCTTTCTCATGCTCATGGTAAAACATTCAGGCTCTTATTTGAAAGTAAGTAATAAAACAATCTAGTCCATCTTATCTCTTCGCTTTGCCAATAAAAATAAATCGTGTTTTGAAGTAGTTTCATAGTAGCCGTGCTGATGCGGGGCTTCACTAGAATACATCAGCTGCATCTCCTTCCGTGCATGTCGTAAGTGTCGACTAAGGAACTCAGGGGCGATTGTCAAATGGAATGGAACAGCTGAGAATAAAGGCAGGGGATAATCTAGCAACTGGATCTTGTACATGTGACCCCGCTATGCTAAACGTATCTGTATCTCTTGTAATCATATGGTTCGGCCTACCCCAAAATGGGGACATAGCTGTGTATATGTATTTATGTAGATATCTACTCAAATAAGTAACCACAAACAATACCATGTTCTCACAAACAACAAATTTAATTTCCGAAGCATGCCAAATGAATTTTGTACCTTACACATGACGACGCACACAAATAAATTTAGACAGTTGAAAACAATCGTACAAGACATTCGTATAAAAAGATTCATATCAAATTACGTATACATCAATACCAGGCCTGTTCACGAGTAAATATTCGCATAAATAAACATGCTAACAACCTTCGATGTGAATAGAAAACGACCATTATGGTTGACATAACAAAGTTGGGTTTTCTACACACCCACTTCGTGGCGTAGATTGACCTGAATATAGTAGGTATTGTTCTGAATCTTGTAAGCAATCGATACGTGCTTTCTGTGACTCTCAACCGAGAACTTTGGGTATGTCTGAGACTTGTATATTACATTGTATTGCTTAAAATTTATTTAATAATAAAAATATCATTCATTTTTGTTTACCTAATTAAACAAACTGCACTATTTTTGGAATGCTTCAGCGAATTTTCTGTGCTTTTCGCCTAAAAATCAAGGTCTAAAGTCTATACAGAATGTAACAAAAGGGGTATGTTAAGCGAGAAGCTATGTAAATAACCGGCTAAAAGGAACGTATCTACAAAACTCCAAACTTGAAATCGTATGTTTAATTTTCCAGATAGTATGGAGAGTTCCAAAACAACTCAGGAATGTTCATACAATTTTGAAAAATAAACATGTGATTTCGAGTCTTAAATTTTTTTTAAATGGGTTCTCTATTGTGGTCGATTTACATAGCTTTTCGCTTAACATACCCTTTCTGTTACAACCTGTATAGACAATTTAATTTAACATCGTTAAAAATCTATGATCGTTATTATAACATCTCCACCAATAGCAATCTTCATCTTGTATTAACGAACACACTAAATAAAGCCCTCTATTGGGAAATAATGTTACTTTGTCTAAGGTATAACGAACGGGGTATAGAGAAATGCTATTTAAATAGACTATGGAGAAGGTAAGTGGTGGTGATGATCCCAACACACTGATAAATTGTTATGGTTATGAGTATAAAGTATACGAAAATGAGAAGCCATATGATTCTCTAAAGAAATTACCTACCTGCTTATTTAAAAAATAATAATCCATTTAGTTATTCAAAAAATTAATTAACATTTTAAAATTAAATCATGTAAGCACAGGTTTAATTTATCTTTTTCATTACTCGCGGTGATGAGTTTCCTTATTGCAAGGCCAAAAATTTAAATCGTAGCTGTAGGAAAATTGCGACAAAATACTTAATGAAAATGCCTTAATATTATGTTAATATTATGTTACACTAGTGGACGCCCGCGACTTCATCCGCGTGGACTGCAGAAAAAACAAAATGTCGAAATTATCCAGGATAAAAATATTTTCCCGGGATAAAAAGTAGCATATATGTTAATCCAGGGTGTCAGCTAACTCTATACCAATTATAATTTTATTAAAATCGCTCCAGCCGTTTTTACATGAAAGAGTAACAAACATCCATCCATCCATACTCACAAACTTTCATGTTTATAATATTAGTAGGGTATCTATAGAGGACCTACAACAATCCGTATCTAATATTTAAACCATATGTATATACAGGCTGTTTTTCGTTGCCACTCTTAACGAAGGGTACGTACTCTATACATCAAATAAAGTAAGTTTATGCCAAAAAAATGCTGGGAAACGATGTAAATTTTTTTGATTTTTTTTAAATCACTTGATCAAGCGAAATTTATAGTGTCCAGTTTTTATGCTAGTTTTTTCATAGACAGTTATTAATTATTTCTCGTGAAAAAATCTTGCTACGCGCGTCTATGTGCATTTATGCAGAAAAACGCAGTCTATTTACTCAACTTTGGACCCTAATATCTTGGGAACCAGACACTTCCCAGGTATGCTTCCATGGAGAAAAATGATCGTGATGATGAGGAGATTCCGTAGTTTTCGGGAACGTTGACGACCAAAAATCACCTGTATATAAAAAAGGCAAACGTGGGTTACGTTTGTTACATACATACATACATAAAGGACACGCCCATTATTCCCCAAGGAGGTTGGGCAGAGGTATGCTTACACACCAACTTTTCACCAGTTGGTGAGCGTACCGCCGCTTTTCGGGCACAAATACAACAATCTAGCGACCGGTAACGAATCCAATGGGAAATGTTTCCGTGCTAAATTGATATTATAAGCTTTTTAACGTCAGAGCCTCGTCCGTTAAATAGCAGGGTGCACCACGGGCACTTAACGTTTGTTACATGGGAAACTATACGGATGTGTTCCCGGAATGGAGTAAATAAAACTGCACGAGCATAATGGAGATCTCAGAGCCACGTTTAGCATAGCACAAGTTGCTAACTAATCGCCTGAGAGAATACACGAATTCGCTAGTCGACTCTTACTACATACACGGAAGGGGATGCAGCTGATGTACCTATACCGGGAAAATGTAATATTTATTTTATATTATTTTAGTAAGCGAGTCGTTTTAGTCGGCAAGCGTAGCGTTGGACGCCCTCCGGCCAGATGGACCGATGACTTACTATAGAGGACGGCTGGTAGTGACTGGATAGCAAAAGATCGAGATCGAGCCATGTGGCGTACTCTGGGGGAGGCCTACGTCCAGCAGTGGACTGCAATAGGCTGACGACGACGATTGTTTTAGTATGTATTTTCTGTTGTAGCAGCAATAGAAATACATCATCAACTTTAACAGTTTAGCTATCACGGCTTATGAAATAGAGCCTTGTGACAGACAGACTGACAGGTTTACTTTAACCCTTTGTGTGCGGAACCCTAAATATGTCATTTGGCAAGGTATTCTAAGGTTTTCCCTCTAGATTCAGAATAATCTCTGCTAATAAGATCACTAGGCCGGTCTCCTAAGAGATTCTAACCCCTTTTAATTTCCAAGTTCGAATTGTATTAACAAAGTTCTGATTGCGCAGTGCAAATGGGAGTTTTATAGCTAAAGTTATTAATTTGAATTCAAATTAAGGTGAAGTTGCCCTTGACTGTGTCTTGTCACGCCATATTTAGGTACTGGGGGTCTACTCTGAAGTGACGATAAACGAAATATCGGCCGAATATCGAGGTGTTTCCTACTACGAACTTCCTTCGATCGGATCAGTCGCGCCGTTTTTTCATTCGATCCGATCGAACTCTATTTGACAGGTATAAGGCTAGATAATAGAAAGCTTATAATATTAGTCAATGTGAATTATTCTCTATGGTACCGAATGAGTTGTGAACATCCGAAGCAATTTCGTAGTAGGGTCAAAAGCTGTCAAAGGCTTCGATTCGGTCGGGCTTCGGTCAGACCGAAAGATTCGAAAGCGGCATTTCAGGGTAGACCCCCTGTACCTACCTACCTACATACTATTTCTATCTGGATAATTTAACCTTTAAAACTCCATTTTTTGCTAATGTATACGGCTTGAAGGACTATAATAGGTTAAATTAGGACAATGGCGGATTGAGACGGCTTTACTTGCAATGAATATTGATAAATTATTTTATTTACTCTGTTCCCAATAAGGTATTATTATGAAAAAAATAATTTGCCATAAAAATACACCGAAATCAAAAATATTTCGAAACGTGGAGGGTAAAAATTATAGACTTTTTAGTAAGTATTCCAAATATAATTTATCTAAACATGGCTAATGACCATATCATTAGTTTAGATGTGTCAGAAAGTTTAGTAACAAAGTGGTCCAAAGTAAAGGAGAGGTCACAGGTTGTATTCCAAAGTTCTACATTTCTATTCATTCTAGGTTTGCAAATAACAAAATTAACATGGCATTTTAAGTCCAATACAATAAATTCCGGAAGATGAGTAACAGCGCCTCCCGTGTTAACAACTAAGTCCGAAAATCTCAAACTCACTGCGGTCACCAACGCGTCTACCCAGCGTGGTAACTATGCGCAAAATTCCCCCTATTATGGCAGGGGCCTTGTGGAGTGCCCTAGGCGAGGCCTACGTCCAGCAGTGACCTGCAATAGGTTGATGTGTATGTACAATAAATAACTCTAAACGTTAAAAAGCAACTAGTCCTCCACAGATTAATATAATAATCAGAGACTCTATATAACATCCTCATTCAAACTACGAATACGCGAATCACATACAAGCGGGTCCGTAATCATAATAAAAGCCGCCTATTTAGGAACATTTTAATACAAAATAATGTACTTACATTACGTATAGATCTAATATATAACATCGTAACTAGCTCTCCCCAAAATCGATATACAAAAGCGGGATCAGTCTCTGGCACCAGTTTACTCTACTATATAAAAATTGGAATATACTATACATCTACAAGTGCTATATCTCATCTGAATCAGATCTTATAGAGTCATAGTTAGAGGTTTTGCTCCTAAGCATCCTAAGGAATGAGCCTACCGCAAATATTGTTCTTCTATGTCGATGAAAAATACCCTGGTACAACGCTTCCCGGAGAGCTTTTCTGTCGTCCGATATCGACGGCTGTGTGCTTAGTGTTACGTCAGAATGTGCACTGATCGCTTTCTGATGCCTCAAGCTTCCATGCTTCTTCTCCAACGACTTTTGATTCGGCAAACTCATGGTTGACTCTATAGATGAGTTTTTAGTTTTCCGCAAGTTTAATATTTTCTTGCCTGATGACTGGGTGTCCTGTTGTGATGATGACCTCGTCGGCGCCAATTTTGACCTGTGCAGCGGGTTATTCGATCCCTCTGGATTGACCACTATCTCGACTGACTTCTGACTTACTGCACTTGACCTTGTCAACTGTGGTACCCTCTGCGGTCCCGTAGATTCAACTTTAGGGACCCTCTCATCTTTCAACGACTGTTCTGGTTCTATGGCAATCATTTTGATTATTCTCCAATTGTAATTTAAAGCACAATAGGTATGGCTGAAGGTTGATGTCACATTATAGGCGGTCTAGATTCGCCGCTATCAATTGAGGGCACGGCTAGATGAATGTCGACGCCAGTATTGTTCACTGGACTACTCTTGACGTATCCGTCGCAACAATTGCTGAAGGTTATCGTAGGCACTTTACCATCACTGTCAATTTGAACCGAGCCCAGGTTTTGTGCTAGAGAGTCGACGTTTAAGTCGATCTTGTCGTTATTCTGTCGGTCATCGGAGTTCTCGTTCATAATCGGAGAAAGCCATTCCTTTTCGCCCTCTACGTCTATCTCGGCACCCTTCTCTACGTCCGGGCCGAGTTCGTCATGCCATTGAGCGGGAGAGCAACCCTCGCCACTTACGCGTAAATCGAATAAATCGGCTAAATTGACGTTAAAATTCTTATTACGTTCAGGTACTTCTTCAGGTTTATCCAACGATTTGATTTCCTCTTCGATAATCCGATCGTTAATGTTCTCAATTTCCTGCTGAAGCACGGGATCGTCTTCGTAAAATTCAGACAGATACTGCAGGTTCTCGTACCAACCGCTCTCTTGGTTTTCCGGCCAAGAGCTCTGACGTTCGGCAACGGTTTTCCGATAGTGCTCTATCAGCGGCTTAAGGGACTCCTCGTGCTGTTGGTAAAGATAATGATAAGCTTGACTTACTGCGGACAGCGAGTAAGATGAGCGAGGTCTCGGCAGAACGGCGGCCGAAGGTTGCGGTTGAACACTACGCCGCCACACGTGCCTTCTCGCTCGTTCCCACAGAATTGCATTAGAATTAAGAATCCTTTCAAAGTCCGACACTTGTTCGGCTTCGCTGATCTGCAAAAGCAGCTTGTTCTCCGTCTCTTTCCCGCAGCCGGCACTTTGACACAGCCTCTTGTTGTCGGTGACCTGTTTAGAAGGATTACAAGTGTTAGTTCGGTACATATCGATTCTCTCGTTGCATAATTGACGAGGTTTTGAGGTTGAATGTCTAGGTTTAGGCGCGTCGGCGTAAGTCATCGGTATTGAGAGCGTCTGTACGGCAACAGAGAAAGGAATTTTTTCCACGGCTTTTCGTTTCTGCTGTTTTACGTAGACACTACTCGGTTTGGACAGGCGCCGCTTGGTCTCCAGCTCAGGTCGATTTTTGTAGAGTTCGACAGCGAAATTGGGATGCTGTGGTTCAACTTTGCGAATGGGACCATACTGTGACCTTGGCCTCTCAGCCAGGCAAACACTTTTAGCTCTCAAAGGGATATCGGCGCGATATTCCCTGGGAACAGTAGCTGAGAATCTTTTGGGCGCTGATGACCGACGTATAGGGTCGGACATGGGCGCAAGTGGTACTGCGGACGGTGCCCTCGCGAATGAGTGCCTGTCTTGTACCGTTTTTCCGATTCAATGGAGTGAGCGTAAAAAGTAATTTATCGTTGTAGCGTGTTAAGGTCGATCGATTTGGCCAAATCAGCGAGGTAAAGATGCGCATATTTTGCTTGTACGATGCATGACTGTCGCGAAACGACAGTTTTAGTATCGCGATTCTTTTAGTCTGGTACTTGTTTGCATTGTTTTATGTCGTTGACAAATATAATAATGTAAAGTAGGTATACGTTAGTATTCGGTAGACATGAAAAACTTTTATGTTGAATAAATAAAACAGTTGATATGAAAAGTTGTAATATTTTTCAAATGTTTAATTAAAATTAAAGTTTAAAAGAAAGGACCACTCTACGACCATAACTCGCGGATAGTGCTACAATTTACGTTGAATTCAATTCGACTGCATACCTACCCATACAGGATGTAATAAAGGGGATATTAATATAAAGCGAAATGGTATGAATATAGTCTAATATTGAGCAACAAACACAAAATTAACAGCAAAACTTAAGACTCGAAATCACATATTTATTTTCTAGGTGCACAGAGATTTCATAACGCAGGAATGTCCACACATTCTTGAAATTGATGTTGAGGCTCAAATTTGTAGCTAGTTTTTTTACAGTGGGTTATTTTCATATCATACCATTTCGCTTTTTCCCTTTTGTTACACCCTGTATATTCAGCTGCATTGGATTGAGCTGACCACAGTACCCACAAACGACCGCAATGAAATGCAAGCTTCATGTGGCAGGCATGCAATTATGGTATAGGTTAACTCCAAACCATAAACTAATATAATTAGACTATTATTAGGAACAGGCCTATAGAAATTTTATTTATTTATTCAACCTCGGATTACATATTCTTTTTTACGGTTTTTTGGTTCCTCTGTTTCAGTAAACGTGTCATTTTCAACTCATGTTCATCAACGTTCGATTAAGCAAAACGTCCGATTAATGTTTTTGAAAGGGTGTTTATTGACGCTTTTTCATATGAATAATGTTGTTAATGAATATTTATTATTATTATTATGCTTTATTGTTCACAGTAAAGTTTTCACAAATAAAGTTTGTGACAAAGAAAATGTACAAAGGCGTGCTTATCTCTAAAAGATTTATTATTAGTTAGTTAATAATTTTACATGTGTTTAATGGTAATAATCTTATACATTAGTGGTCATAAAACACCTTTAAAATCTGCTATCCGTGCGATTACATTAATCGACGTTGATGAATACGGGCCTTATACGTTTAATAAACGTAATAATGTAACGTTTTTATTTAAAACTTTATTCGTGAATGATAGGACTCCAAAACATTATTACTTCGATGTTTTAGTACTCTAGGTTAGGTTTAATATCAGGGTGAAAGTTGTACTTATGAGAACTAATATGCATTTTTAAAAACATTCCTTTATGACCAACGAAATAGTTGTTGCATTAGGAAAGAAAAAATGTTGATCCGTTCTAGTTTATCAGAGGGGTAAGCACGAACCTCTCGATAGCCCGTAACGCTATCGTCCAACTGTCAAATCACTTAGATTTTGCTAGCGAGTCGCTAGCGTTACGCCGCGTAAAAAGTTTCGTGCATACTTCACGGTTCAGTTGGTCGGAGTGGAAAGAGGGCATCAAAGTTTATTTGTCGATTGTCATTTTTTTATTGGTTACGGTCTGGCAAGCATAAGTTGGCGTTTCGAGGCTTTATGGCCACCAAAGTGGAACTAATAATGGTTATGATCGCCTAAAGACGAAATCTAGGAATTTAGCAGTTCTTCCTTATAACAAAAGCAACATGAGGTTTGTCAGACTGCATGATTCTACTATTACTTTTCTAGAATTTATAAAATAAATATTCATGTTAGGTATTTAAAATATATTATGTTTTCCCAAGCACGCTGAACAAATATTTTAGTTAGATAACTTTGATTCATTTTATGGTGTTAATTGGTGTAATTATGCATTTCAGATGGAAAATCCTTCGAAGTTTTTGTTACTATGTCACTACTTATATAAAGTAAGTATTTGTTGTAGCTCGTAACCTATCTAACCTTGGTGTCAAAGTAAATATTGGAACAGTTACGAAAACTGTTTCTTTTCATTATCTCTCTAGCATTTTGTTACATTTGACACTGTTTATTTAATGTTTATTATATTGTGTTGTAATAGTCTATAGGTATATATACCCCAGGTATATGGTCCCAATTTATCAAATACGCATATACATGTTAACATATAACTTTTTATGTTGCTCTGGGAGTGAAAAAAAAACGTATAATACTACAGCTGCTTCTCTTCCCGGGCATACTGTACAAGTCAGTAGAGGGACAAGAGGGTCTTGGTGTTTTGTAGGCGATGGGCTGACAACTCACATCTCAACTATACCCTCGGCATTGGTCAGAAGTGGCACCATGTGGTTCTATCAGCCCTTGGTGCTCTGCCTACCCCGTAAGAGATAAAGGCGTGATTATATGTATGTGTGTATGTATGTATATACATTTTTATATTAATGTGGCACAAAAAATTCTATTACGTCGAACAATTTTAAATTTTAGAACTCTTTAAGAGTCTATAAGAGTCTACTGAGGAACTGTCAGTGACAAGTTGCAGCGATAAATCTCTGGCCTGGCGATGTGCTAGCAACTTGTTACTGATCATTTACATACTTTCTCCGCTATGCTGAACGTGGCCGTGGACTCTCCTTTAAGATACTGCATCATTTCGATAACACCTATGTAGTAGACAATTATATTTTCTGAGGAAAATCTAAAATCAGTTGAGCGATTGCGAATTAATTTAAACACATCATCACATAATTTAATTAGTGATGAGATCTGCCGAATTAACGATGATCCACCAATCGTGGATTCATGAAATAAAATAACTGAATCAGATGGATGTCATAAAATGGATCAGTTTCTGGATCTTCTAAATATAAATCTCAAGGTGAATGCACAATTTGTCGGCCATCTTTAAATAAATTCCGGTATTTCCGTCTAATAAAATGTCACTTCCTGTACATAATGCTATAGAAAATTTGTAATAAGCGATTATGAATCCCGAGTCCAATCCTATATGAAATGCTGAAATTAATACCAAAAAACTATAAGTTGGATTGTTCTCATTGTAAAAGTGTTTCAGTGCTGTTGCGGTGCTTCATTAGAATTCATCAGCTGCTCTCCTTCCGTATAAAGAGTCGACTTAAGGTCGCGTCCCCATTAGGCGAACAGTGAGCGGCTAACAATTTGCTTCCAGTTTGCCTCCGTATACATTTTAAATGGAGTGCCCATACAACACGAAATGTACGCAGTTTGCGACGTTTCGCTTGCCGACTCTTCCCAGTCGGCGGCGCAGTTTGTTCACTACGCCGCCGGGGCGCTCCGTTCGCTAATGTACTTGCGGCTAAAACGCTCTAGTTCGCCGCTCAGTTGATATTGAGCTAGCGACCGATACGCCACTCAGAGTCACTCAGCTAACAGTCAGCCGCTCACTGTTTGCCTAATGGGGACGCGGCCTAAGGACTAAAGGGCGTACTCTCAGGTGATGAGCTAGCATCTTTTACATCTGGCTCTGCGATAGTAGACGTGGCTGTGTGAGATATCCTTCTTGATCCTCCAGAACTAGTAACCCCATCTTAGGAACAGCCGTCTAGGTAATATGTGGAACCAAGATGTTGCTTTATGGTGTTTTAAAACGATATATAAAACAGACAGTATATACTTCACTCTCCCAATAAAATTGGTGTGTCTCAAAAACATATAGCTATATCACACGATACTAACGTAGGTAGGTATACCTAACATGAAAAATGTCGAATACATTGACGTCAGAATAAAACAGATTTACATTTTGTATTTTCGAACGCAAGACTATTTCGCACATGAGCAAGATGGTGCATTTTTACCACGCGTTTAGGTAAAGCGATAATTTTTTACCTATCTTACGCCCTGTCGCAGGATCACGAACGATATCAACAGCCACTTTAGGTATATAGTGGTGCCAGATGTAAAAGGTCGGTGATAAGTTGCTAGCGCATGAGTTCGTTAGTCGACTCTTGTGAAATGCACGGAAGGAGATGCAGCTGGTGTATTCTAGTCAAGCCCCGCATCAGCATTATTGAAAATGTTTAATGTCACTGCTTTTTTAACCGACTTCGAAAAAGAGAGGTTATCAATACGTCTATATGTTTTTTTTATTATTAACACAATTTCTAATGATAAAATATATCTCTATACAAAAACAGGGTATAGAAGAAATGGCTGACGTCTCTTGTTCTAATACTGTATTCTACATAAATGTCCGTTCTACCATATGACCTTCAGTCATTAATAAACCAACTAAATACGAGTCAATAATGTCCGGTGGGTATTTAGGTTATTTTATGGACATTTAATTGATTTCTGATGGCTTATCTATATTCTAATTCAACAGAAACAAGAATATAGAAAACAGTCATTAATATTAGTTAGTGTATTAAGTGATTTACCTACGTCACTTCGAAAACTAGGATTTATAGTCAAAATTAACGGCCGCCTACGACTTCGACCGCATAATCATTTGAATTTACGTTTTTTTTTTTTTTGGTAATTTCGGGAACTTCTTTCTTATTCTCCTTAGGAACAAACATGCCTTTCAGTTTGCTACGCTCAGCTTTGTCTGGGACTTTACAGTGAAAAGTGGAGTGAAGAAGTGAAAGATACCTACATAAGTAGTCATATATCGGCATTTCATTACATTAGTTAGTTATTACTTTTGTATATCTTACTAAATTGTAATTTCCCAACACTATAAGCCTTATAAATGTCGCAACTTTTATACAAATTGCCCTGCCAGGTATTTTAAATACTATGCGGTTTAGAGAGCGATAATTTTGGCTAGCACTTTGCCTGTTCAATGAATTAGGGTTAAGTATATTATATTAGAGCTGTTAAAACAACAACTCACAAGCCAAGCAAGCGGAAAAAAGAAATATACAATTATTTACAATGCCTAGACATTTTGCATTATGTCTGTTGATAAGCATAACCTATCTTACCAATTATGTTCGTGTTACGAAGCAAGGGCAGGTCTCCTAATTTGATTATAACAAACGCAACGCCCATGAACATTGTAAACAAACACCGAGGTTAGCCAGTTCGATAATCTATACATATACATATAATAAAAATGTAACGGATCGCTGTCTGTACATGGAAGATATATGAGAAAAAATATTATAGAATACCTTTATCGACGCAATAGTCTCCAAAACAATGATTTTTGGATTTTTTGTCTATTTGTCTGTTTGTCTGTGCGTTTGTGCACGCTAATCTCAGAAACTGCTGAACCGATTTCGATGCAGTTTTCAGGAATATATTGTGTCAGGTCCCACTTAACATATAGGCTACTTTTTATCCCGGGAAAATGTTTCTATCCCGGATAATTTCGATATTTTGTTTTTTTTTTCTGTAGTCCACGCGGACGGAGTCGCGGGCGTCCACTAGTATTGAATAAATTGCGTGGGTTCGCCATTTCTAACGCGTAAACAAACTTCGTTTTATCCAACTTTCTTTATTTAGGTGAGGAAAGATTGGTTAAGCTGTGTAAACATTACATCTAGATATCTACAAGGTAACTAAAGTTAGTTTAATTGCTTCTATGAGTTTACCATTGTAACTACAAGCCCCCTTGATCAAACTGCTTAATCTTCAAATAAATTTTAAATTACGTCTAAGCATCACATATTACGGACGACGACGACTTCTATTTCGATTTATATCAAAGTAAGACAGTATGTGTACCTACAAATTCGAGGATAAAATATAATCTAGGATTACCTGCAGGTATTATTGTACTTACAACAAATAACTAATGCAAACAGGCATCGTCGTGCCTTTAATTAATAGCTGTTCTTTAGACTAGAGCCGGTTTCATAGAAGAACTCCCAGTAAAAATATTTATTACTAGTGGACGCCCGCGGCTTCATCCTCGTGGACTGCAGAAAAAGCAAAATGTCGAAATTATCCTGGATAAAAACATTTTCCCGGGATAAAAAGTAGCCTATATGTTTAGGGGGATCTGTCACAATATATTCCTGAAAACTGCGTCGAAATCGGTTCAGCCGTCTCTGAGATTAGCGTTCACAAACGCACAAACAGAGAAACCGACAAACAGACAAAAATTCCAAAAATCATTCTTTTGGATACTATTGCGTTGATAAAGGTCTCCTATAGTATTTTTTCTCATATATCTTCCATGTACAGACAGCGATCCGTTGCATTTTTATAATATGTATAGATGTGCAGTTGCAAAGATAATGTAGTCTATCACAAAGCATCTAGCGCCATAATCCAAAGAAAATATTCGATGATACGGTAGGATTTCGTATTTTGTCGAAGGACCTTGATATTATCTGATTTTGGGACTAGGTTAATGACCTGTAAAGTATATGTTAATACTTGATTATCAATATAACACCAGAAATTATACATGAATGATTACTTTCGATTAAACTGAAGAATAAAGTGATTTTACAAAAGATCTATTGACGCAAGCATTACGCACAGTTGTTTTTCATGAAAAACGTAGGTAACTATGTCTAAATATCTTTTGCGTTTTATATTGGAGAACAAAAATAACCACACTTTAGTTTAGTACCTAAAATAAATGCATAAAAAATGCTCTATTCCAGACTAAATTATAAAACATCAAAACAACAATTTTACAGCGGATCATTAACCTGCCTAATATTGCTTGACAGTAATTGCTCTGAATCTCTCCGCTTCCTGCCTACCATGATCAGTTTCGAATTTATGTATGCTTCGCCAACTTAAGTTAGTTATCTATCTCATATGACAGTAATTGCTCTGAATCTCTCCTTCCTACCCAGTTTCGAATTATGTACTTAAGGTAGGATCAATATATTAAGTACCATTATTCCCATAATATTAGGTTTTCTTCATTCCCCTATAACCACCTTATAAATCTTTAGTAAATAAACATTGAAAGTGTGTTTACGGTAATAAATAACAGTTACCATTATATCCATAAAGTCTTTAAACTTAGCAGTTACCCAAAGGACAGTATCCCTTATAAAGAGGGGGAACTCGTTGGAAAGCGATCAATTCCGAATATTGTTTGACCTAAATTCAAGCCAGAGATGACAACTGTTACCTAACAACTGAAATACTCGTAATAGACTGATAAAATGCTCTTATATTTTATGAAGGTATTTCCGACAACGTATATACCTACTTACATAATATTTTCAACCATAAGCGACGATTACTATACGTATCAAGATCTCAACCAAATTGATTTAGAATATACTTGGGAATAACCAATAAATATATCTCGCGCCTGTTTTACAGAGAGTCAATGTATTCCTTTGTCCATGTTTCGTACAAGTCGTTTAAAGGTTAAACTATGACTGTCTCTGAGACGCTGTGGCAGTGCATATTGTCATCGATGTTGGTAACCCATCACCACCATGCTGATCTTGGAGACCTCAAACATGGAGGGTGTGTTATATGAGGTAGGCATCCGATTACAAAGGATTTCCCGAAATTTCTATAGGAATGGGAGAAATGGTATCATTGGACGCCCTCCAGCCAGGTGGACCTACTCAATACTTGAACAGGGCGGCTGGTAGTAACTGGATGGCGCAAACGGGAAATCGAGCCTTGGAGCGTGCACTGGAGGAGCAGCAAGGAACTGCAATTGACTGATGTATATATTTAAGTACCTGGGTTCTTAGCGAGGCAGATTACACTTACAGAACAAATTCATTCAGTCGAAAAAAAAAACGTTATCAGGTATGAATTAGTACTATGCGTACATAGAATATGAAAATGAATTGCTGTTCGTTAGGCTCGCTGAAGCTCTAAGATTGGTATGAAAACCGTCCCGGCAGTTTGAATTTTAATATGATTAGACATAGCTCAACGGTCCAGCAAACTGAAGTGGCAATGGGCAGGGCACATAGCTCGTAGAACTGATGGCCGATGGAGTCGGAAAGTTTTAGAGTGGATACCACGTATCGGCCAAGGTCGCGGGCGTCGGTTGGATGCAGGCTGCTTCCGACCGGTCGGAGTGGAGGTTGTTGGGGGAGGCCTATGCCCAACAGTGGACTTCTCAGGACTGTAAATGATGATGATTATACATACTTACATGAAATTAAGAAAAATATCTCTTTAATATCGGATTCAGAGAGAAACATACATAAGTATAGAGAAGTCCAGTGCTGATGCGGTGCTTCACTAGAATACATCAGCTGCATCTCCTTCCGTGCAAGTCGTAAGCGTCGACTAAAGAATTCGGGCATTCTCTAAACGTGGCTATGGTATCTCCCTTATGATTGTGCAGTTCTGGCTACCCCATTTCGAGAACACAACCGTGTGTATATTTAGTTAGTAAATCGGTACATAAGTAGAAAGACATCAAATCATAATCAGGAAGTGCTATTATGAGAGCACTAGGTACACCTGCCCAAGTAGCATGACCTGCGATACACGATATGATAAACCGATTTATCGACAATTAGCCTGTCAAAATTACGATAAATATAGCCGCCATGTTGAATTTTGTATAGAGACGATACGATATCCACGATGCGTGGTCATGCCAGGGGGGCTGCGGCAAGTAGTAAGTTGGTATTTTAATAATCCTTATTAGTTAGTTTATTTACCCGTGTAAACACATTTAATCGATAGACTATACACGTAGTATCAGCAAGAAAACCTACACCCACACATGAATTTCAAGCCGACTTCCCTGCCCTATTTTTCCCTAATGGAATTACCTACATGATTCGATGTATCGCACCCTAGGGAATGTTGGATATTTCGGCCTAAAATGTACGTCCCTGTGTCTAATAAAAATAAAAAGCTGGATTACGCGAAACTACAAGTAGCTGGCCTATTTTTCGATTAGAAATCAACATCGCTATCCAAAGACCCTTCCCCACCTATAAAGAGTTATGTAGGTAAATAAGCAGTCCCTACTACTTCATCATCATCATCCATCATCATTTCAGTTAATTAAATCCACTGTTGAACATAGGCCTCCGCAACAACCTCCTCTGAGATCTGTTGGAAGCAGCCTGTATTCAGAAGATACACGCGATCCTGACTAGGTCGTCTCCATCTTACGGGTAGCTCACCACGCTGCGCTTGCCGGTGTATGGTAGCCACTCTAGAACTTTTTGCCTATCGACTTTTGGTTCTTGGAGCTTCTTAGGTATATTTTTTTTTATACTAGATAGGTGGCAAATTGCTATGTAGAGAGTTAAATCGAATTCGCGGATTGTTTATAAATCTTCTTTTAATTTGGAATAAAAAACATACCGACGAATGAATGTGACCTCTCTTTTTGGTTTTTCCTCGGTCTCTAGTAATAAAATGCAATCAGCTGTTAGATATTTCAACTATAGGCAATCTTAATGTCCAGATAACAAGGATTAATTAGAATAATTTATATATCTACTTAATGTTAAAATATTATCAAGTATTGTAAAATCCTATGTCGATGCTACGGAAGTTCATATTAGATATGTCAGCCGCATCTCTAGTGCATATGTGAGTGCACATGTTGTAAGAGTCAACTCGGAAATGTCTATCATAAAACAAGTTTAATTAATAAAACGATTAAGTAGAACGACAAATAACGAGTGCTATAAAAAAAGGTTAGGTTAGAGATAAATGTTATTACGCAAGTCCAAATATTTATTGTTTATCTACAAGCCCGCTACGTACAACGCAAACTTAAATATAAACAAGCTCAAATTAAAAATTTATTGGTTCATAAAAATCGGTATGTATGTAGGGTTTTTATTTTTTTTCTACATGGAAACAGTTTATGTTATGTCACCGTGCCTGGCACAGAAATCACGGATACACCACCTTTTACGTCTTAATATCGAAGGACAAAACATTTTTAATAGACATTCAACCTCTTCATTTTACCGCCCAAACAAATATTAAACCTTAAACACCGTTTACATTTACAAAACCGCTGATACACTCTGAATAGGCGAAAATTAATCAATGTTGACCTACATAATCTTGCTTACCGGTTATTTAGATACTGGCACACAAAAAAACAAAACAATATTACACTGTTTAGGCAAAGGCACTGTTGTTACTAAAATAAAAATCACTGTCCACTACCACGTATTGACGGAGACAACTGTCGTGCGATACAAAATTAACAGACTGTTGCGTACAAAATCAATAAATCTACATTATACACACCTATCTACGAAGCGGTAGGAATTTCAGACTCCGAGTCTGGCCTGCCCATTCAATAGCAGCGAGAGGCATGCGTAGAACGGACCCAAGAAGCTACGTGCAAACGCGCGGGAAAACTGACGTTTTATTTTTTCTAATCAACGCCGCAGATGCGCCACAGGCATGAAAAGACGTCTGTCTTTCAGCTACGCGAGATGAGAATGACGTAGGTAGGACAATACGCACACAAAAACAACTAAGATTATAATGTAATACATAAAAATAAATGTGAGTGTTTTTATCAGAAGATGTTGCTGCGAGAGACAAATAAAATCAATATGCGCTTTAGCAAATTGATACAATAGAATACGTAGTAGTTATTTGGCTAAGTTTAACTTACGTACAAATACTCCCATCAGGTAGAAATACCTAGAAACTTAATATATTTAGTTAGTAACTATACTATTTTTGAATAAGTATAAAATTTTGCAAAATTTTTATAGGTTTGGTGAATTTTACCCGATTACGACGAATCGACAAGGTAGATAGAGTAATTTAGAGGGCAATATACCTACGAATGCATGGAGGTATCATCTACATACATCATCATTATTATTTACCTACCCTTAACGACAAGGTGCGTTATCGTTCCGCATCAAACTAACGATCGAAAGATATTTTTATTTCAATATAGATAGTAATATCCACCCGGCCGGTAACCTGCCTAACGCCAACTCTCCTTCGGAATAATAGTCGTCTGTCATGCCCATTGCCCATGTATGATTTCCCTGTACGGTTCCTGTTACATTAAATATTCAAGTAGACACGCAATTAAAATATTTTATTGTTTCGATTCTAAAAACGGATGTAACATAAATACCTATGTAAATAGAGTAGGGTTGCCATCTCAAAACTTTGAAAACCAGGATTTGAAGAAGAAATACCAGGACATTTCGATTAAAACTATACATGTGCTAGCCCAGCGACAATACTATTGGAGGGAGTTAGTGGCGTGCGAATTTCAAAACATAGATCTTTAACACATTCAGTGCGGCGACTGCGTATTTGCTTCTTTTAGGCGTTCTAGAGGTGCCACTGACGCTTTTTTGCGTCGTCGCACTAGGCGTTAACCTAATGTCGGCACCCTTAGAAAATCTGCCGATAGCGAATGTGTCAGAACTCTAAAACTCAGGACGATGCTTAAAAACTATCCAGGACAGCCCAGGGCACCCCAAAAAGCAGGACATGTCAAAAATATAGTGGTATCTTGTAAGTATAAAACCTCATACTCTTCCTAGGTCAGTCGATTCGGACCTGGCGTCGGGCCAACTCTACTGAATTAAGAATGTACGGTTGCATAGTAAAGAAGCCTGCTCAGACTTGAATTACAATTGTCCGGATTGTACCGGGGTTGATAGCCGGCTAAAGGGGTCGGAAAATAGGGATGTGACAAAACGAATATGTAATATGTCTAGATATGTACATATAAAAGTAAAAAAGTGCATTCTCTGTGTCCAAATCCTAACTATGTTAAGTGATTATATTGTCCAATGTTTGTTTGTACAATAAAGAATACAAGAAAAACTGTTTCCTAAAATACATTCAATAGTATTTTTTTTACTGCGAATTAGAACTAGGGTAGGCACTAGGAACACGGGGAACACCTGTATCATAGGATTCATAAACGTTACATGACCCATATTGGGAGACTGTCTTGACATCAAATTTTTTTATTGTTATGTCATCAGAACTTAAGGTGCATACCTCAAATCATGTATCAATCATCTGCAAGAGGGTACAATTTTAAATAGATAGGTACTTCATTGAACCCAAACAAATTGAGGGTTTAAGCTATATCATGAGGAGCGAAAAACGATTTACCGGGGTGTTATTCTATAATATTTTTAGGGATGTATTGGTTGACGTAAGCCTCAATCTGTGTAATTTATATAAGCAAAGCCCACTCATTCCTAGCTTTTCTGCTTAATCATGTAAATTAGTTGTTCGATAGTTCTCTGCATCGATAGTGTTAGTTACCACATCCCTATTTATGTTTTTACGGTCAGTGTCCCATAAACAGCTGACGTCGCTATAACTGGGACACCATTGAATCGATGCTTGTAATGTTCGTGTGCTAATAGACCATGACAATATGTTTTACTAGTAATGGACGCGACTTTACCCACGTTGTAAATACATACAGGGTGATTTTTGGTCGTCAACGTTCCCGAAAACTACAGAATCTCCTCATCATCACGATCATTTTTCTCCATGGAAGCATACCTGGGAAGTGTCTGGTTTCCAAAATATTAGGGTCCAAAGTTGAGTAAATAGACTGCGTTTTTCAGCATAAATGCACATAGACGCGCGTAGCAGGATTTTTTCGAAAAATAATTAATATCTGTCTATAAAAAAACTAACATAAACACTACCTAGACACTATAAATTTCGCACGATCAAGGAATTTAAAAAAAAAAAATTTTTTTTTTTTCCCAGCATTTTTTTTTGCATAAACTTACTTTATTTCATGTATAGAATACGTACCCTTCGTTAAAGGTGGCCACAAAAAAACATTCTGTATAGTCGCTCACATTATTCCCAAAGAAGTTGGGCAGAAGTGTGCAAATTACACATCAACTTTTCACAGGTTACCCAATTAAGTCCCACGTGATAAGGGGTGAGCCTACCGCCGCTTTTTGGGCACAAATAATACAATCTAGCGACCAGTAAAAGGCGAAAGAGCTAAGCATACCTACATATGGGTAAATATACAGCGAGGAGCGACTTTGTTTTATAATATGTATTAATAATTAATCAACAAAAGAAATGTTATTGTTCTTGAAGATGGGCCATTAGTTGTTATACCTATCTACTAGTAGACACTGCACTCTACTCAGAGGTAGCACACTTTACAATCGAGTTAGCAAACAACTAGAAGCTTCCCTGTCTAAAAGCATCGAAGTTCGATAGCAACCTCTACTATGTAAACGCTTTTAAACTAGGCCACAGGATAGTTACTTACTTTTAATAGGTACTTGAGTACAACTAGTATTTCAACCACCAGCATGCCATATACCCTCCACTGACACTTAAGTCTGACGACTCATGATTGCTAACCTAACTGTCACTATAAAAATCCAGAACCGAGCATGCAATTTGTAGGTACATGGTACACATACACATCAGCTTCTTGCAGTCCACTGCTGGACGTAGGGCCAGGGGTCAGGACACGTCACAAGGCTACTGCCATAGGGGGTTTTGCCCATAGTGAAGACGCTGGCCAGGCGGGTTGGTGACCGCAGTGTGATTTTCGGACTATGTTGTCAACACGGGAGGCGCTGCTGCCCACTTCCCGGAGGTACATAAGTGCTTCTCCGAATAGACTAATATATGCGTGAGATTTATGTTAGTTACCTAAATAGTGTGACGTCGGGGTTTTATGCTGCTTTTCCCCGGTGTCGAGTCCATATCCTACTACCAGTGGTGAACGTGTACCTAAATGCATTTGCCCATGTAAAAAAACAAAAGCTTCTTAATAATAGATTAAATATATTCTAGACCGTTTTACACTCCATAGCCTGCTGTGCTAGAAGACAATAAAGAAATTGTAACCGCAATAAAATAAATTGGCACTAATAAAAAAAAGCTATCAATAAAATGATGCCAAATACCAATATATCATGATTCGACGAATGATGGACAGTCATTTAAATTATTCTTGTAATGAGCTGAATGATTTTATTTTGGCAGCTAGGGATATATAGGGTGTAACAAGGATACATTTAAAATAATTAGTATAATTATTTTCTGTCAAATTAGCAACTAGTTTAGCGAGATACCTATGCCCTTAGACCTATGCCATTTAATTTTTGGTTTTAGATCTCGACTACGCCGTAGCATTTAGCTACGTGCTACGTAGAAATCAGTAGAAAATCTAATTTATTATTTCTCCTAATTTTATTTTTGGTGTTTTAATTTTAAGTCGTGTTTAATTGTAAAAAAACAATGACAATCTATAAACACAAATTATTTTTAGTGGCTTTTCTACGTAAATAGGTTTCAGTTAAATGAGCTGACTACGCCGTAGCAGATGCTACGAAGATGTCTACCTTTTATCAAATTATTTGCCTGCTTGCGACGCCATAGGTCCTAGGTTCGAATCCCGGTAGATGCAAACATTGATATGATGAATATCGATGTTTGTTTCCTAGTCATGGATGTTTCTATACTTGTCTATGTATTTATATATCGTTGCTTAGTACCCACGACACAAGACCTTATGGATCTTAATGTGGGACTAGGTTAATGTATTGTGTAGTGTGTGAATATTATTATTATTCTGCTGATTAAGAGCTTATAAAATACTTATCGTCTTTATTTATGTAAGTTACTTAAGTATGTATTTAAATTTTCCTTCACGAAATAACAACTATCATAGGCCGATTCGTTTACACAGTTCATGATAGTACTTACTTCATATTTCGTAAGTAACTACGTTGTATGCATAAAAGCAAAGAAATTAGGTAAACCTGAAATATTATTGACTACTTTCTGATAATTACTAGTTAAGAACACGAGATGTTTATAGAGTAGGTACCTAGGTAGGTAGATACATAGACAGTCAGTACCTACCTACATTACGTGACGTAAACTTTGGCAAATATGCATAGGCACTAAGCATAGGAAATGTTACAGATTTTTTCTGTCTATACCTGTGGTCAAACGGATCTTAGTATGGAACTGTTCATGATGGGTGTGATACTTATCATTATGCACCATACTCGTACATTCTTACATACATATTACCAGCATGTATGAAGCATACATAGATACATAAGTATTCACACGGCTGTTCCCAAAAGTAACCAGAGCTCACGATCAGGAAGGCGATCATAGCAAGGTAAAAACTGTGCCATAAAACAAAAAACTTCAAATCGTACAAGTAAGCGTATAGAAGCAAGACCTAATCTGAACACATCTCTTTGCCAATGTCTAGTCACAAGCAGTTACCCATCCCAGGATAAGAATAGACACTTCCGTAGACGAGGGAATGTAGAGGACTTGTCCCAGCTATTACAGAGGTATAGGTGTATAAAGCCTCGTTTGTTTTAATAAGTGTTAATATTGTAATATAAGCTAATTAGCGACCGCCCAGACCGCGTAATCTTTAGAATTCCCGTTATTTCCCGTACCCGTGGGAATTTCAGAAAATAATTACCTACCTCAAAAACATAGCAAACTTCTTCTTTCTTTCTTTCTTTCTTTCTTTATTGTACACACACACATAAATAAAAAATAACACAATTAAAATAAATATTGTACAAAGGCGAGCTTATCTCTATAAGAGATCTCTTCCAGCTAACCCGAATAAAAATATTTTAAAAAAAAAGACATATCACAGAATAGATAAAACACATGTGCACAGAGGGAGAAAAAAAATACAGATAACAAAGAATAAACAAATACTATACATACTAATTTTCATACATATTCCATAATAACCTACTACCTACTAACTTCAGTTCATGCAAACTTCTAACCCCGTTTTACCCACTTAGGGGTGGTGTTTCGTAAAATCCATTCTTAGTGGCCCCCTGATTACGTAAAAGCAATAGCAAAGCCGAAGCAAAGCGTAAGCGAAAATTATACAATATTCGCCTTGAAATGTCAAATTTCCTTTGTAATTCATTTTACGTAGGTAATACGAATTTGACAAGCGATCAGCGATTTTTGTACAATTTTCGCTATCTCTTTGCTTTTGCTAGTTAAATAATAAGGGGGCGGGTATATATTTTTATAATCTCAGCCATCTTGTTCCTCTATGGCCATAGGAATACCACTGTTGAACTTAGGCCTCCCCTCAATAATGGTGGTAGGTACTTACGTGGAAATTTTATACACACATAATTTACCTAACTTATTCAGTTCCACGTGGTAACCTACCGCCGCGCCGCTTGGCCGAGATTTATTTTTCAAGAGTTTTAAGAAAACACTCAGCTCAGGCCTCAGACAAAACTAATTAGCATATGCGCGATATCGTTATAAGTTACGTAGGTTACAATTCCGTGGTGTCTTGCATCCGTGG
Source organism: Carposina sasakii (assembly GCA_014607495.2). Classification (NCBI taxonomy): domain Eukaryota; kingdom Metazoa; phylum Arthropoda; class Insecta; order Lepidoptera; family Carposinidae; genus Carposina; species Carposina sasakii. Next base: position 9,338,958 of record CP053169.1, read on the forward strand.
CCATACCATTATGACCATTAATCCATTAGGTGGACAAATAAGGGAGTGCACGTGCGAGCTATTATCCAATCAGATGCATTGTGATGCAAGGTTAAGGATTAAGTGGTAGGTAATCAGGTTTTGTGTGCGTAGGGCCTGATTTATCCTTAGGCTACTCATAATTTGGCTGCAGACTAGGTCACGAGGATCCCCATCCTATCTTCGAGAGCGCAATCTGCACATATTTCTATATTATCTGTATATTTTTTCTATACGAATAAGCAAACTTACTGAGTAGCTATACGATCACCCCATACGAGTACTACGTGGGAGTCAAGCTAACTGGTGAAGTGGATGTGAAATTTGCACACTTCTGCCCAACCTCTTTAAGGGATAATGGGCGTGACTATAGGTATAATAAAACTACTGTAACTTATCGCTGTTTGTGCACGATAATCACAGTACTTGAATGCAGTTTTCGGGAATGTGATGGGCATAATTTGGCATTTAGTGATTTTTTATTTGTTTGCAGCGTATAGGCTCCGAAACTACGAACGGACAGACAAACATACATCTACATACACACTCTGCGTTCCCGAAACGGGATGGCCAATGTAGTAATCTAGGAATGATATGGTAAAAATAAATATTATTTTATTCCTGGATTATTACAAGAATTACAAGACAGGATGCAGGGTATCTCTCTACTACCAAACTATAATCAAAAATAATAATAAATGAGCTATGACATAATAAGTTCACTTTTTATTGATCAAGAAAATTAAATAAATAACTTAATTAACAAATAAATAAATACTAATACTTAAAAGTAATTGTATAATAGCCTCGATCTATTTAGGTAGGTTCATCGGAGATATAGATTTGTAGGTATTCATCGTCATTTACAGCCCTGAGAAGTCCACTGTTGGACATAGGCCTCCCCCAACAACCTCCACTCCGACCGGTCGGAAGCAGCCTGCATCCAACCGACGCCCGCGACATTGGTCAGGTCGTCCTTCCACCTCGCGGGTGGCCTTCCCACGCTGCGTTTGCCGATACGTGGTATCCACTCTAGAACTTTCCGACTATAACAATTGTATAATAGCCACGAACTATTTAGGTAGTTTGTTCAGAGATATAGATTTGTCGGTATTCCCACAAAACTGTGTCACTAGTTTTACAGTACAAAAAATACGAAAATCCGTTAAATTGTTCACAAAAAAAGTACATAGCTATGATAGTAACATTAAAATGTATTTTCTACTTTCTATCATATTGGCTTAATTGATAAATAATCAAACTAGTTCTACTATTCCTAAATTAATGTAATTGAAATACTCAAATACATACTGACCAGTTCCCAAATACATAAATTTAAATGATTAAAAATGTTAAATAAAAGTATACTTACTACTACTACTAACTTAAACTGAAATTAGCTTGTACAAATGCATAATTAAATTAAGAAAAACCTTAACAAATATTGTAATAAGTTAGTATTAAATTAACACAATGAACGCTAGTCTAAAATAATATTTACAAAACTTTGGAACATATTATGCTTTGGTTACTTGAATATATTTTGATGCATACTAACTATGGATAATAAGGAACAAAGTACTTTTTAATAAATACAGTTAAAGCCGATTTTTGTAATGGAAATATAGGATAAAATTGATGATGACTATCTTGATTAAGTTTTAGAGAAAAACAGCATCAAATTCTTCACAAGCCATCTGACAATTGGAAAAATTGGCTCTTAAAAGACTACTTCTCATTGAAAAATCTACATATTTTGCTGCAAAAACTTCCTTTCATTAATACAATTCTCTAACTCATCATGGTATTTATCAATTTTAACATCAAACCCTGGACTCTGGATGCTGTAATCAAAGCTATTGCCTGTTATAACCTTCTCTCTGTTCAAAGTAGAGTCAAAGCGCACCTTCTTTCCTGGTGTATAAGTTCTATTTTGAGATATCTCAGACTCATTACTTCTCTCCCTCAATGGAGTGACATTCATATTTAGTTGAGTATTCCTTAAGGTTTTAATAGTCTCATACTGATGTTCTTCGTCATCATCCATCTCCTCAATTTCTATTTCATCAGAATTGTCCAGGTTTAAAGCCGGATTTTCTATCCCCGCTTCCTTTTCAGCTTTCTTCTGTTTTGGAGGTTTTCTGGGAACTTCATATGGATTTAATGTGATATTGTTTTCTTGTTTATCTGCTTTGAAAGTTTTCTTTAACTTCTTTAGTACCCTTTTTGATAGTCTGTTACCAGCTCTTAAGAAATTGAGCTTGGAGTTTTTACTATCATCAGAGCCAGTTGAACTGTTCTCACTGCCCATTTTGTTTAAATTCAAAATGTCTCTAGCACCAAACTGAGACACATCATAGCCAAGTATCTTGCTTTGTTTGCTGTACATATCTTGCACATTTTCATATATAGGACTGTTTATTCTATAGTTATCAATATTTTCATATTCATGTACAGTTTCAAGGTTCAATGATTCATTTACAGTAGATATAGTACTATTTGTATCACTAGCAAATAATCTTCTGGGCATTATAGGATTTAATAGTTCCATTGGTTCATAATCTGGTCTGATTTCATTGTTATCATTAACTAGTATTTTCTTCTTGTTTATTGTCAACATCATCAATATATTCTAGTTCCTCATCTACATCTAAGAATGGGTTATGAGCAGGTATAACTACTTCTGCATTATCATCAGGCTCAAGGAATGGATTTGTATTTTTCTTCAGCACAGCCTTTCTAGGATCATTAATAATTTTCTTTTTGGTTATAATTGTAATTTGTTTAATCTCCATTATATTACTTTCATTCAAATCATCATCCAGATACAGTGACTGGTTTGCATTTGGTGAATCCAGAGCCAATTTGTCAATGAAACTTAGATTTAAACTCCCATTATGGTTAATAAATGTTTGTTTAGTTACACTTGCATGTGTTATATTCGGTTTGCAAATAGTTGACATTTCTGATTCATCCTCTCCAAAAATATTTGGTTGTGATACAGCTACATTATCTGCATTAGCCACATTATGGCTTTTATTATCCAAAATTGATATTCCTGAATCTAACTCGTCTATTTTAGAGATTTCAATACTGTCACTTGTATCTAGAACTGGTGCATTGGTAATTTCAGTCTCTGGCTTTAAATCTAATGCATTATTTATACATTCTGATTCGTTGTCACCCACAACAACTGATGACTTACATCTAAGATTTCTACGTACATTTTGTAGTTCATGTGCTAAAAGTTCATTTACTCTTGATTTAGATATGCCCAGGTCTAGTGCAGTATTATCGAAGGTGACTATATCACAGCTTTTGCTTCTCTTACGTTTTTTACTGGGTACTATTTCCATGACGGTATTGCACATCGGATCCTCGTTGGCTAGAAGGTCGAGACCAGGATTGAGGTAGACGTTGGTGCTTGGTGCAATTATTTTTCGCTTTATTTTTGAGTTTGGAATTATTTCAAATTGGTTGTTGTCAACAGGCTCCATAACTGAAATAGTATAAAGAAAAATATTCATTTACTGTACAGTTTAATGCAATAGTTTTAACCCGAAGAGATAAACATGAAATTGAAAACTGATTTCCTAAGTCCAGGTAGGTACACATTTCTATTTTAAAGAATAGTTTAAATCTTTAAACTATTCTGCTATAAAAGCTGTAAAAATCGACGAACATCGTAATGAACACACTCTAACTAGTTGAATTACAATATAAAAACTTAAAGATAATAAGATTTTCATTAATAAATTACATTAGAAGGATGCAGTAACTATGCAGTGTATCCATCCATTCATATTCAGGGCTCTTACCGATACGTAGAAGTTTATTGACACACTACCATGTATTTGGTTAACTCATATTCCACTAATTCACATTATTCCAATGTATTTTATAGTTTTAACAAGTTTCATTCATAATTTTCCGTTTTTTCGATGTTTGGAAATGTAAACAAAAGGGGAAGCAAGCAGGTGACAGGTGTTCGGCGACGGTTATAAAGTTTCCAGCTTCTAAAAATAAAAATCCTAAAATTCTCCCCACATTTTCTTTTCTTTTTTTTTGCCGACCAATGGGCAAAGGAACTAAAATTGTTCATAGTTCATACAGCCTAACCTTTGTTGTTAACAGTGAAAGGCTAAAAAATATTCCTAGATTGAGTAGATATAAAATTGATGTTTCTACAATCTCAGTTTTTTTCTTATCCAGCTCATTGTTATTTTCAGTTTTTGTGTGTGGATATTTATTTACATGCAAATCAAGCATAATTGTTTTCTTTGCGACTTCATAGGGTTTACCAAATACCAGGGATAATAAAATAATAGATAATTTAATTCCAAACTTTTATTATGCTTATTTTTAACCATTTAGAAGCACAGTTTTAAATTCCTAAAAACCAACGTAAAATTTATAATGTAGAAAAAAAGACTAACAAAAGACAGTATTGGTGCATTTTCAAGTGAATATAAATGCAAAAATAAAACACAGAATATTTCGCGAAAAGATTATCAATCCAACAATTAAAGGACCTAAAAAATATGAAAAAAATGTGTTCCCTTTTACATTTTATTTATAATACTTTTTTTTATCACAAATTAGGTAATTAAACATTTACCTACATTCCGCTTTAGTTTAAAATATGCACGCTAAATACGCATTCATAGATGACAATACATTTATATTTTTATGCAATCAATAAACCATTATACTAAAAATATAGGTAAAATTAAATTATTCCATATTCCCAGTAATTCACCACCACCAGTGTGACGAGGGCAGAAAAACATAACGTATAGAAAAACATAATATGTAAAATAAAATCGCAATCTAGACTTACTATGCATATTCATTTTGCAAAACGACAACATAATTTAATACACATCATAAACCAATGTTAAATGACCCAGTGGCCATACATAATTCGTCACCAAAGGTAATAACCATGAATTGATACACACTTTACACATATAAGGTGCCTACTAGAATTTTAAGTAGTCACCTACCTACAAGAGGTTAATATCCGATTTCTAAATACATTTGCCATATTCATATCACAGTTCTTTACAAACATTGTTTAAGTACTTTTGCATGGATTAACGTATATAAAATAAAGAAGTATATTTCTTGATAAATTGCACTACCCTTATTTCAATGCACCAGGCACAATACAACATCACATTTAACAGGTACTAACACATATTTGATATAATATCTAAAATATTCAACGCCAAGATCAAATTTTAGCTAGCTAGAAGAGAAAATATAACAATATACATTTTTCGAATACCTATCATATTAACAACCTCTTTTTTATCCAGACATGTTGGCAAATTTGCTTATTGTGGCAACACAGAAACGCGGCAAATTTGAACTTAACAACATTACCTTGCTTGCTATTGGTCCATCTTATTTAGACTAGGAAGCTGACCATTTTATTTCATTTTCAAAACTTTTATACAAAATCTAATAGTTATCTACATAATTAACCCCCAGTTGCACAAAAGAACTTTAACCATAATATCTACAAGTTTACCCAAATTGACTAAAAAGTACATTCTAACGAGCGTTTCTGCAACTGGCGATATGAAATTTTAATTGACATCCTATATGATTGCCGTAATCTACTTTAATTGTGATATTCTATTTCCCTGCTTTTATACAGGCTATTAAAAATATTGTGATATTCTATTAGGTTATTAGTGGAATTGTATGTACATATTATCTAAAAAAATCTTTAAAGATTCTGATGTTATAATTATATGAGTTACATACATGTAACATATTATTTCTTCTAAAGAATAATTTTATTATTTTATCTACCTACTGACTATTTTTACAATATTTTATCTAACTAGTTTTGAGCAAAATAGAACAGAAAGAAATCTAATAAGGAAAGACAATACCACATATAGAGTACAGTAGGTACCTACATATAGTGGTAAATATTACAGTCTATCTGAAAAAAAAAAACAAAAGCGTTCTCCTTATGGTAACTACACAGACATATATGGTAACTAACGAAATGCATTTAAGTACATACTTACTTCAATAAAAGTTTGGTGCATTTCTAAAATTCATTTAGGGCGGCTAGATTGTGGGTTTATTAATTTTATTTTTACAGACATACACACTTTTACAAGCTTAGATTATGTTAGAAGACATTATGTCTTGTAACATAATCTAAAATGTCATGTGTTGTTTCTTGTAACATAATCTTAAAATGTCATGTGTTGTTTCTTGTAACATAATCTAATTATTGTAAAATAATATTAAAACGTCGTGTGTTATTTCTTGTAACATAATCCGATTCTTGTGTTGCTGAGCTAAATTGGCGCTTAAGCGTTTTTAGCACGGACGATATTTGATTAGGTGAGCATTTTTGCAGGTGGGTTAAAAATAACAAAATAGCCTGAATTCGCAGATATCAGAAATCTTGGATAGGCACTACGTGCAAACGTATATTAAACATTACTATAAACAAGGTACATTAATTATACTCGTAGCCACTGGCGGCTCCTGGATTTTTCTATGGGAGTTCACTGTGCAACGTCTCATATTAAAAATTCAGATGACCTAATGAAACACATTAAAGACAACCATATCGCGTTCTAATTCGGACTAAGCGACATCTAGTGGCCGCATACGCGAATTAATGTGAGCGGCGCTCCAGATAAGGCTAATTTTTCATACGAAATCTTCTGTTTCACGCGCCGGCCTATGTCGGTATGTCTCTTTCGCACTCATTGAATACAGTACTAGGAATCGTACCAAATTTCGTTTCATTGGAGCACGATCGCTAGCGCTCCTCTTGATACATAAGATTACAACTTACTTGAGACGAACGCGTAGACACTATTGTATACTTAAACATAGTACAATTGAAAGATAGTTATAAATATAGAGAAATATAGATTGCCTATGTAATCTTCGTGGGTGGGAGTGCACTGCACAAGCGCTCCTTAGGACGAGCCGCCAGTGCTCGTAGCTACCCATGTGAGATAACAGGAGACTTTGCCGCTAAATTAAATATACAACTGATATGCATGTCGAAGGCATATACATAGTACATATAACACGCCGTATCACAAAACGGCTAGGCATTTCTAATAATATGAACAACACAAGTATTTAAGCACATAAACTGCTCGAAGCCAACCCCATACTGAGTCTAGTAGTTACCCCCTTGCATGACCTTCGGACAAGACCTGTTTAAAATTTACAAGCCATTTTATAATATGGGATGTTATACAATACACCTTTGACATACCACCTGAGCCTTGCAAGGTACACCCTTCGTTAACCCTCGGATCTGGTTTGGCTTCGCGACTATACTTGCCTGTGACCGCGATCATGAGTGATTCGGGGGTCAGCGGAAGGTGGTGGTTAACACCAGTTGTTAACTTGAGTTTCGAAATGCGATTAAGTTTAGTTTCGAAATATGCCTAAAATATCATTCAAGCCAATTGAATTGCCAATTTTCACATTATTTCTATCTGTCCCCCTGTGACAGGAAGGGAAGAAAATTTTAGCTGTCCCCCAATCTATATGAATACAGAGTGACAGATCAAACTTTAATCCGAACTGTACCCCTAAAGGAACAAACAGAGGGATAGATCGGAATAATCAACCTCCTACCTCCTCAAATAACCACCTAATCAATTTCCAGGTTCTTGAAAGCTTTATTCATGGCTTTCTCTCTCTTCTTGTCTGGCAGCGCATTGATTCTCTGCTCCTCTTCAGCCTTAAAGTACGGCGCGTACAATTGCAACTGCTGCATGCATTTCTTGTGCAGCGTTTGGGTGTCGGGTAGGGAGCCACCGTAATCTGGCGGTAGTGCTGACCGCGGTATAACGGTCTCGTAGAACTCTGTTAGATCTTCGTTTTTGGAGTGGAATTTGAGCTGAAAATTGACATATATTTGGGTTAGAATAGTACTGCACATCGGCCTATTGCAGTCAACCACTAGCCATAAGGCTACAGCCACAGGTTTTGCCCATAGTCACCACGCTGGGCAGGGGTGTTGGTGACCGCAGTGTGATTTTCAGACTATGTTGTCAACACGGATCTCTTACCATATCGACGGGCAGACATGGGGTGGTGATATTTCTGCTCTATAGACTCCATACGGTATATTAGGTATAATTAAATAATAAGTATTGAATTGTATCAGGCGTCACTATTCGGAAGTTCAAATCTCTAAATTCGTAGATGAGTTCGGTAGATAGAACTAACATGGAAAACTAATCCTGATGATGCCACGGGTGTTGGCGAAACATATGTCGATTAAAATTTTAATTGGTTTTCGGATTAGCAGCTATGTATTTATGGTTGCATGCTAGGTGCTTGGATCTGGCTTCTCGTTGCGACTGTAGTATCTTGTGTTCGTGATCATGAGTCGGCAGATCCGAGGGTCAGCGGTGGGTATAGGACCCGGTAGTGGGCGATCCCTCAATAGTAAATAATAAGTATCCCGCGCTTATCGTCTTAAGGTGGGTTCCCACGGTGCGTGATTTCGCGGACGGACGCGGACGCGCCGACGGCTACGGACGGACGCGCACCTCGGACGCGACTATGTTACCACGGAGGCTCCGTTTCCCACGATCCGTGGTGCAGCGCGTCCGTCCGTAATATCACGCACAGTGGGAACCCACCTTAAGGAATCCAGGAGCGTTCTCTCAGGAAACGAGCTAGCAACTTGTCAATGATAATTAATGTGGCTGTAGGAGTTCCTCCGCGATACCGCAGTTCTTGCCACCTCATTTTATATGTAAGTATGTAGGGTACTACGAGTATGGCCGGACATTTGGGTAAAATGTCGAATCTTTCTCACGGCACTCGGTCGTTTGCAAAACAGCTTTAACTATACGGATGCCTGGCAACCCTATACAGGTGTTTTTTCATTGCCACCCTTATCGAAGGGTGCGTACTCTATACATCAAATAAAGAAAGTTTATGCCAAAAAAATGCTGGGAAACTATGTAAATTTTTTGTTTTTTTTTTAAATTACTTGATCGGACGAAATTTATAGTGTCCAGTGTTTATGCTAGTTTTTTCATAGACAGATATTAATTATTTCTCGTGAAAAAATCTTGCTACACGCGTCAATGTGCAGTTATGCAGCAAAACGCAGTCTATTTACTCAACTTTGGACCCTAATATTTTGGAAACCAGACACTTCCCAAGTATGCTTCCATGGAGAAAAATTATCGTGATGATGAGGAGATTCCGTAGTTTTCGGGAACGTTGACAACCAAAAATCACCTGTATATATGTCTAACTATCTAAATTATGCAATGGTAAATATCTAAAGTAATGGACACAAAAATATTATAAAATTATTAATAAAGAAAATGGAAAAAATTCTTCACCCGAGTGGGAATCGAACCCACGACCGCTGCAAACCGTGCCAGACCGCTATAACCACTAAACCACCGGGTCAATTACTCGGATGACGAATTTTACCATCTCTTTTCTAAATTACATATTGGCAACGTTATTCTTCATCCCGATAGCTATACACTAGCCAATCTCGGCAAACAAAGCTGAATCCCTCAGCACAAAATTTATTAAAGATAAAAAATAATGCCTGTCCTTGCACGCATTTGCAGCAATGTAACAAAACATAAGTAGGGTAATGATATGACGAAATTCGTCATGCCAAGCAAATTCGTCATGCCAAGCAAATTCGCACACGCATGCGTTCTTAGGTCACAGCCCCGACCTATGAACTCTGTCTTACAATTATTTTTAACTTAACATTACCTTCACTACAATAATATACACTAATATTATAAAGAGGAAAACTTTGTTTGTTTGGTTGTAATGAATAGGCTCAAAAACTATTTCAAAAATTCTCTCACCGTTAGAATCCTTATTGGACCTGGATGAACATAGGCTATAAGAATTTCCCGATATTCCCACGGGAAAGCGACAACGGGAATATATTTTTTACGAAAACCGCTATACATATGAAGCTGAAATCGGGCATATATGTTCATTGGGGACAGCGAGGGAGGACTAAAAACATAAATTCCCACGGGAAGGGGACAAACGGGAATTCATAGTTTTTACGAAAACCGCTATACATATGAAGCTGAAATCGGGCATAATGTTCATTGGGGACAGCGATAAAAACGGATTTCCCGAAATTCCCACGGGAAGGGGACAAACGGGAATTCATAGTTTTTACGAAAACCGCTATACATATGAAGCTGAAATTGGGCCATTAGGGACTGCGAGGAAACACTAGAACGGATTTCCCGAAATTCCCACGGGAAGGAGACCAACGGGAATTATTTATTTTTTACGAAAACGGTTAAACATGTGAATCTTTGAGCATATAATTTGGGACCCCGAGGAAGCACTGGGAACGGATTTGAAATTCCCACGGGAAGGGGACAAACGTTTAATTTTTTACGACTAACATATAGGCTACTACACTTAACATATAGGCTACATTTTTTCTGTAGTCCACGCGGACGGAGTCGCGGGCGTCCACTAGTGTAATATATTATCTTTTATCACAGTATGTATTACATCATATCTACATTAGCTACATCATGCAGCGGTGATAGCCCAGTGGTTAAGACGTGCGCTTTCCAAGCGAGGGCCGTAAGTTCGATCCCAGTCACGGGCCTGTACCAAATTTATTTCATGTACTGATTTTCCTGAAAATTGTCACTTAGCTATACCCGAGAAGGGTTGGCGTCAGGCAGGTAGCCGGTCGTTAAACAAACGCCAATACTTTGCCAATATGAACTTCGAAAGAAACCATATTGCGCTGACCCCATTTATAATGGGACCATCATCATCATTATTTCAGCCCTGGGAAGTCCACTGCTGGACATAGGCCTCCCCCAACAACCTCCATACCGACCGGTCGGAATGGGATAAGGGCAGGAATATGACGATTACATCAGCTGCATCTCCTTCCTTGCATGTTGCAAGAGTCAACTAAGGAACTTCATCAACTCTCCCCGCTATGCTATGCGTGGCTGTGGGATGTCTTTTAGTTCTGTCTTAATATTTGAATCAGTCTATCCAGAGTGTTTATCCGCGTGGTGCCGGCAGAGTAGAGTTTGTACCACCTCTACCTAACCGTGGGTATCGTACGAGGCGATTGAGACAACATAGTCCGAAAATCACACTGCGGTCACCAACCCGCCTGCCCAGCGTGGTGACCATGGGCAGAACCCCCCCGTGGCAGTATCCTTGTGGCGTGCCCTAGGGGAGGCCTACGTCCAGTGGTCTGCAATAGATGCTGATGATGATGATCTAGAGTGTAAGTGACAGTATCCGTACATAATTATACCTACACATTGCTGTTTTCCCGAAATGGAGGAGCCAGAAGTACAGGATCATAAGGGAGATCTCACAGAGCTGAGATAATGCGCCCAAGTTCCTTACTCGACTCTTACATGCACGGAAGGAGATGCTGATGTATTCTAGTGAAGCACGGAAACCTATGACACGTTTCACTGCATATTTATACTATACAGGATGATTTTTGGTCGTCAACGTTCCCGAAAACTACGGAATCTCCTCATCATCACGATCATTTTTCTCCATGGAAGCATACCTGGGAAGTGTCTGGTTTCCAAAATATTAGGGTCCAAAGTTGAGTAAATAGACTGCGTTTTTCTGCATAAATGCACATAGACGCGCGTAGCAGGATTTTTTCACGAAAAATAATTAATATCTGTCTATAAAAAAACTAACATAAACACTATAAATTTCGCACGATCAAGGAATTTAATTTTTTTTTTTTTTTTTAATTTTTTTCCCGGCATTTTTTTTGGCATAAACTTACTTTATTTCATGTATAGAATACGTACCCTTCGTTAAAGGTGGCCACAAAAAAACATCCTGTAGGTATATCTAATAGGTATATGGCTCGTTGTAGGTATTTCGGTGGTTAAGGTGTTTATTCTCACTTCATCAGCACAGTCTAAAGGTCAAGCAGATGAAAACCGGTCGGCTTTTTATGTATTTACAATGTCAAACTATATTTATACTCAACGGTACTTGACCTGTAGTTTGACCGGGCAATAAATAGGTAAGTATATGTTACTAGTGGACGCTCGCGGCTCCGTCCGCGTGGACTGCAGAGAAAACAAAATGTCGAAATTATCCGAAATAAAAAAAATTTCCTAGGATAAAAAGTAGTCTATGTGTTATTCTGATATGTAAGCTATATGATTGTGAAGTTTCATCAAAATCCCTAGATAGGGCGGTGCCACCGGTACAGGGCGTAGACTCTTGGGAGCGCAACAATGCTTAAACAGGGCAAGACTAAATAGGGCACATCGATTCCGGCAGTCACACTTAAACATAAACCTAATCTTAGTCAGGTTTATCCCTCTCCGTTCTTAACATAAATGGCTGAGAGAGAAAGGGACAGGTTATAAGTGTGACAGTCAGAATCATGAAAAATGTGTAAAAGAGGAGGTGGGACTATGAACTGAGTCGTGTGGCAATCGTGAGGGCATGACGTCATGGATAGGGGCGGAGCTTCAGCGCCAGTGTAACGCAGTAGCTGTAACCACACGCTTGTGCTCCGAAATGTAACCGTATTAAAATTACAAAGACACTAGCGCCTTTATCAGGGTACTTTTTTTACTAAAACATAGTATAATATTGCCATCTAGTGATGAATAATTGCACTAGTAAAACAAGCTTGAACCATATTGATAATGAGCAAGTAGTTTGACTAGTCACAAGGTGGTTTCTATGTAAATTGGCAGGGCTACAGTGTTCAATGCTCCCCTCGTCCCATACTTCACCCCCGCTCCGCGGCACACTCTTTTTGTATGAAAATATACTTAGCCGCTACTCCTCTTTTATTTCTTCTCCATGGTCAGAATCGACTATACTATAACGCCCGTTAGATACATCATTCACTACCTTTTTGTAGTAACACAGAGAATATTGTTGTAATAAGTAGGTATAGAGTTTTAAAATAAGGACTCTCAGATGTAGTAGGTACCTACTTTAAAATTCTTCTCGTAAACATACATACATACCATATCAAAGAACTTCTTTTCCATGAACGGGCGTATCAACAGAATGAGCTTGTCGACGATAGGCTCAGAATTGAGAACGTGGATGGCCTTCATCCTCACCGGAAGGGCCTCTTGGATGAACTGGAAGAACTTACGAAGGGATCTGAAACATTTGTTCTTCTATTTTATATAAACCTTTTTGTAGAAATACTATATTTTATAGGTTCTTTTCTTGGCTTGTCGGAAGAGATCTCTTGTGATAATCTTGCCATTGTACATCTCTTCTTTTATCCGGTAATTTATATTTTTTGTGTGTGCAATAATGAATAAGAATAGGTCCCCTGATTACGTAAAAGCAAAAACAAAACCGAAGCAGCGCGATCGCGATAATTGAGTGTGTAAGTGCGCGGGGCGAGGTGCAGGCGCGGGAGGACGCCGAGCGCTCGTGCGTGCGCGCACACGCTCTCAATTATTTGCTTTGCTATTGCTTTTACGTAATCAGGGGAAGGTTCTTTAGTCGGGGCTATATTATAGCAATTTTGCATAGCATACCACCCCTTCTCTAGCATGGACTAACCACCGCAAAGATTCGCCGCGACTTGTATAGTATCAATTAATGATCGAATTATCGATGACCAGATGGTATGATCGATCATGAACATATAAAGAATAACGGACAGAGTGTTGTCAATACACTGAGTGAAGCATTCATAGTAAGCTCGGTAACGATATTCCATGGAGTAGGTATGTGTATTTACACGTGATCCTGGATAACTTATCCACCAACACATACAAACCATAGTAAGCTCGGCGCCTACTAGAAAATACGCAAACATGCGCAACGCGCCGCCATTACGGTGCTTCACTCTGTGCATTGACAGCATTACGTCCGTTGTTCTTCATACGTTCATGGGTATGATTAGTAGAATTTAGTAGACCAATTCTACCATGTTTGTAGTTTTCCCTATGGATAGAGATTTTTCCTAGCTCGAAACATTAACATAGATATGGATGAAATATGATTACAATGATAATACTTGCACGTCTTTTACCTTTGTTTTTCCTTTTGAAAGCTAAAACACATAACATTAATTTAAAATTGAATTAAAAGTATAAATACATATATAAAAACTAAATTACAACAACAAACACTTAATATGGAAAAAGACGGCAAACCAACGATTTAAAAGATTACATAGGTAAATAACACCGTGATAGTCTAAGATTAGTTGTGAATTTTGAAAAATCCTACCTTAGTGGATACTTTTGTCATAAGAGAAATACGTGTGCGAAATTTTAGGTTTCTAGTCCTAGGGGCCTGTGCGTGATACACTATGGTGATACATCAGTCAATCATCTTTGCCTTTTATATTAATTACTAGTGGACGCCCGCGACTCCGTCCGCGTGTACTACAAAAAAAAAACAAATTGTCGAAATTATACCGGATAAAAACATTTTCCCGGGATAAAAATATTTCGGAAAACTGCATCGAAATCGGTTCAGCCGTTTCTGAGATTAGCGTGCACAAACGCACAGACAAACAGACAAAAATTTCAAAAAATCATTGTTTTGGGTACTAACTATTGCGTTGATAAAGGTCTCCTATAATATTTTTTCTCATATATCTTCGATGTACAGACAGCGCCCCGTTACATTTTTATTATATGTATAGATAGATTAGGTACTCCGAGGTGTATAATGAAATTTTGTTTGAAAAAGTCTACGTATATGACAGAGTAACATGCTCGGTTAGTCCGACATCATTTAGAGTTGAAATAGAGAATCATAAAAAGAGATTGTAAGATTCGTCATCCGAGTTAATTGACCCGATAGCTCAGTTGGTTAGAGCGAAAGCACGGTTCGCGACAGGTCGTGGGTTCGAGTTCACTCGGGTGAAGAATTTTTTCATTTTCTTTATTAATAATTTTACCCATTAATTTAGCAGGTTTCCATGTGGTTCTATCGGCCCTTGGTGCTCCGCCTACCCCGTAAGGGATAAAGGCGTGACTGTATGTATATAAAGAATTTTATCTATCTATCTAATAGCGTTGCATTTTACAAAATAATTTCTGGTCGATTGATTAATGCTCGCCCTTGTATAACGTCAATGTAAGGGTGGGGAGAGAATTTCAAGTATGTCAAAAAAAATAAATCCAAAAATTATTTCTGTTCGTCCGAAGCACATCAGTAGTTTTAACAATAATAATAATTATAGAAACCGTCAGCTGTGAAGAAAATGGCGGGTTGTAGGTCAGCAGGTTATATATACCTATATTAAAAATAATTATTTTCATTTCATTTCCGGTCGAGAAGTGGTTATTCTTTACTATAAAAATGATAAAAAAAAGCATGTAGGTTCTCAGCAAGGGGATCGGCCGAGCAGGTTGGTGCTCCGCCTACCCCTATCGATAGATCTGCTGAGGCTTTTTTTTATCATTTTTATAGCATAAAGCGTATCAGTTTCATTCGACCGGAAATGAAATGAAAATAATTATTTTTAATATAGGTATATATAACCTGCTGAATTTTCTTCATGACGGTTTCTATCTATCTTTTCGGACGAACAGAAATAATTTTTGGATTTTTTTTTTGACATTCTCTCCCACTCGCCCCACCCTGAAGCTCAATTCAATTGATGTCCTCATCTAAACTATCAATTGCACTTCGATCGGCCTAAAATCACCATCAAAAATGCAACGCTACCTCCCGGACCTAGTTATTTGATGACCTCTCTAAGTTTCCTGAAGTAACACATAAATAGACTATTATTGCCATTTTAATGTGTCTATTTTAGACCTCAAACGATGTTAAGGACACAAACATCATCCACTGGGTATTTATAATTATCTATATCAACTAGGTACTGCAGAACCTGTTTGTACCTACGTCAACCTCCAACGAATCGAGTAAAGGTCCTTATTAATATACCTTACATAGTCACTATCGAAATCGCACGAAGTTCCATCAAAACAAGTCATAATTAATATTGAAGTACAGACAGACGTCATAGCTTTACTTCGTCATATAATAGTGACTTTTGTATGGAAAAGTATAAGGTTTTTTTTTCAGTTATAGAAGAGTTGACTAAGGTAGGTCGTTCTCTGAGGCGATGAGCTAGTAATTTGATACTGATCTGTTGGATGACTAAACGTAGCTATGTGATCTCATCAGTGATATTGCATATCTAGTTTTGCCTATGCCTGTTTAAAACCATTATGGTATAACCTATGTACATGTAAAATTTAATATCAATAAGGCAATAGGCAGGATGTCTGTCGAATGCACCCAGAAAGGTTGTGAAAGGTTGCCACCACCCAGTGAGGGCCTGAAGACGTACAGTGTAGCAAAGGTAGGCCAAAGAAGACATATCACGAGTATCTGAACAGATACCAGCCATAACGGCAGGAGAAGGCGAAGGATCGCGAAGCCTAAGAGTGAGGAGACCTTTGCCCGGCAGTGGGAGAGACAGGAATATGTACAAAAAAAAACAATACTTACGAGAGACCAACCCTGGTGAGGTGCCCTAACCTGACGCCTCCCATGTCGAAGAGGAAGATGAAGCCCTTGGCTGGACCTCTCTTGTTCAAGCATGCATCTGAAAGGAAGACATTCGTATAATACCTCTACACATGTGTATGCATTTGGATATATATGTTAGTATACTAGCAACCCGCCCGGGCTTCGTGCGGTTGCAGTGATGATACTATACAAATAAACCTTGAATCTTGAATCACCCTATCTATTAAAAAACCGCACCAAAATCCGTTGCGTAGTTTAAAAGATCTAAGCATACATAGGGACAGACAACGGAAAGCGACTTTGTTTTATAATATGTAGTGATGATGAGACTGAATAATGTGGTCGTCCATAGATAGATGTGCCTGTGCTGATGCGGGACTTCACTGAAATACATTAACTGCATCTCCTTCTGTGTATGTCGTTACATTATTTTAGGCATTACCTCGGCCCACTAAGTAGAATGAGGTACACTATATTGGTACTGAAAAGAAAAATTAAAACAATCGGAAAATCTCGGAACTTTTCGGTGTATATTTTCAGTGGATTTTGCTTCAGAATCATGGTCCGAACTCATCATATCAATATTTGCCTGACTGTCATTTTCACCCTGTATAAAAAGCATTCTGCAGTGTCATAGATTATGTGCAGGGTATATCATTCGCATTACCCAGGGACTTGGTACTAATTGGCGTTACCTTTTCCAAGAAATATACAACTTTTGTTACATGTTCAGCCTTCTATTTCTATTTTCGTTCGGTTAATAGTGACTTTAATTACTAAGTTTATGTGTTCAGTGTTATTGTCTAACAGGAGACGAATTAATGTTTAATTACTTATAATATTTAGATCAATTAATCATTAACGGTTACTAGGAAATATCGGTTAATTCGATATGATAACAACTCAGAGTACGTGGAAATAGAAAAATGAAAGGCTTCATAATTTGGAATATTCTCTGATACCTTTTCGTTAAAAAAAATCCCACGTTTTGCTTTGGCATATGTATTTCCATTGCTTCCGCATACACTTGTACAGGGGTGTGTGTGACAGGCAGGAAAATACTGAACAAGTACCATTGATTAGAGTTATGCGACAGTGTTACACGCAGAAAATGTATGGCAATGGGGCTGAAGGATTGCGGTGTCATACGATACCCACAGACAGATAAGAAGTGGTGCCATTCTACTCTACCGACTTGCACAAGTTATACCATTGATAAAAAAGAAACTATCGGACACATAGCAGACACAGCGAGCTGCCATGACGTTAAAAGAACTAGTTCCCCATTTATGACCCAGCATTTTAATACCTGCGGTTTATCTTTACGAGCTAAACGTGATTGGAAATGTAAATTAGATCGGTATTACTACAAATGGGCGACAATACGTTTTACTGTCCATTGAGATCTACAGTTATGGCGGACCGCCGCGAAATAGGGGGCAAGGTGAAATGGGGCAATTAATTTTTATTGCATTTATTTACCAAAATTAAGTTACAATATAACAAACAATATTTTTAACCGACTTAAAAAAGAGAGGCTAAGAATTCTGTTGTACCTATATTTTTGGTGTGTACCCGTGTTACCCCAAATCTTCGTTATTTATAACATAAATCACCACATATAGGTACAGGCATGAAGTTCATAGGCAGGATACCTAACTGGCCAACAAACAAATGTTTCTCCCACCCGGTGTCAAACTCAAAACCTTCGGTCCAGGAAGTAAATAATCAACCAGTAATTCTATTTCCAATCACAAACCGGTATGAAACACCTTTTCATACACAATTCAGGATGAAATCAATGCGCTATAAATAACCAATCTATTTTCACGTGCCCTTTGCAATGGACAATGTACCTTCCAATCAACAATGTAGGTGTAAAATATAGGTGTATAATGTAGGTGTATAAACTCATGTTTTGCTCCTTTTCAACCTATAGAATAGAAGCCATCACCGTGTGGTGATGGCAGAGTAGAAATAGCACCACCCCATGTCTGCCCAGCGTGGTGACTATGGACAAAACCCCCATGGCAGTAGCCTTGTGGCGTGGCTTGGGAGGGCCTACATCCAGCAGTGCAATAAGCGAAGACGAAGAAGACGAAGACCCTATGTCTGCCCGTGGGTATTGTAATAGGCGATTAAGGGTAAGCTGTAGTTAACGTGGACGAAATAGTACAGAAAGGTCACTGGTTTGAGTACTCGCTGAGCGTGCAATTTTCTTCTATTCTGTCAAGCTACAAAGTATTTGAAGTATTTATAATAGCCCGCTAGATTATAGTAGTAGATTATAGTAGTAAATACAGGAAATGTTCAGTAGTTTCTGTAGTATACTATACCTAACTACCTACCAAGAAAAATATATTATTTATTGCACCTAAATACGTAATAAATTAACTTTATTAGACATATTCTTGTAACCTAGGTAAAAATAATTAACCTTTACCATTGAACATAAAAATAATGATTTAATATAACAAGGAGCACTTTGTAAAGATTTCTTGATCAAGCGATTGAGCGCTTATGGGCCTTCTCACATGTGAGTATACTCGTATCTAAAAAAGATGCTATCTTTCTATCGCATCGAATCTAAGTGAGGGCCCAAATAATAATTCTCCAGATCGGCCACCCTCTGCGCATGAGTTATTATAGGGCACAAGTGTGTGGGCAAACACAGCTGTCAATTCCCTTCCATCTCATAACACGATAGGACCAACGCCTTTACCTGTTTTCCGAGATACATATTAGGGTCGATTCCGGCAGTCACACTTAAACCTAAACCTTATCTTAGTCAGGTCCATCTCTCTCTGTTCTTAACATAAATGGCTGAGAGAGAAAAATACAGGTAGGACTAATTTTACGTTTACTTAATTAAGTGTGACTGCCGGAATCGGCCATATTAGCTACCTACATGACAATTTTTCAACATTAAAATCGGTACATGAAATAAATTCAATGGTACATGGCCGTCCTGTGCTGATGTGGGGCTAAACTAGAATTTATCAGCTGCATCTATCGTGCATGTCGTAAGAGTCGACTAAGGAACTCGGGCGATGAGCTAGCAACTAGTCACCGATCATTAGCATCCTGTCCCCGGTATGCTAATCGTGCTGTGATACCCTTTATGATCCTGCAGGTCTGCCTGACTACCCTATTTCGGAAATTAGTGGTCAACGTATGATGGAGTTTCTGTGTATGGGGAATCCTGGGAGGGACACCTGCATCACAAGGAACCAAGCGCGTCGGAGGGACCGACAAATTTGCCTGGAGCTTCCTTATCGAGGCAAATAGGCTGGTGGCCCAAAGAACCGAGGATGAGCAGGGCATTGCATCCGACACCATAACTGCGTTGTAACTCTGCGGCTGTCAGGGAGGCAAGCCGGGGTTGCGACAACACCTGTGTGTGTATTATGTTCAGACCTACAAGGCGCACGTCTTAACCATAGAGCTATCACCGCAGCAACACTTGTATACCAGTATCATAACTCATACACTCACCAACGGTCATCAGCAGCAGCTTACAACCCTGGTCCAGATGGTACTTCGAGGGTTCTGTGTCATGCAGCCGATGGTAGAGTATGTCGTACCCGTCCACTGACTTTTCGGGGAAGAACGAGAATTCCCTGGAAAGAAAAGCCCAAATTACAGACGAGCAACTAGGATGAAAAGCCCCCTATGGCAGTAGCCTTGTGGCTTGCCCTGGGAGAGGCCTACGTCCAGCAGGCGGATTTCAATAGGCTGAAGTACTAGGATGTCCAGAAATTCATACGGGAAATGGGAGGCAAACGGGAATTGTAAGTGGACTAAATCATGGGCCAACTGACTTATGATTCCATAGCTAAATAGCAAAAAAGAAACCCTTATTTGTATTTGGTTAGGAAACCATATTGGTTCTTAAAAAACATAATGGCTCGGAAATGAAAACAATAGCAGGTAGAAGTAAGCGATGCAATTTGTATTAACAATAAACAATGCACGTAATGTAACCTGGCAATACTGATTTAGAATAGCGGTCAAGAGTGTGTCGAGCCCTACCTATATTGTAACCCAACAAATGTTATAAAATACGAAAGTAAGTTTGTTTGTTTGTTACCTCTTCACGGCAAAACTACTGAACCGATTTAGATGAAATTCCAAACACAGGTAGTCTAGCCCCTTAGTAAGGACATATGCTACTTTTTATCCCGGAAAATTTCCGACATTTAATTTTTTTGACAATTTGACTATAAATTACAGTTCAAGGCCTTATTCCTTAGTTTATTTATACTATTTAAATTGTTGCAAATGACCTATAAGTACGTAAAAGGTTGTTTTTCCTGTTGGTGCATAAAATAACTTTTAACTTAACATAAGACTTTGTACTGAGAATTTATTATTAGAATAACTAGAAACTTACTTTGCGTGGGGTACATCATTTAAGTCATATTCAGGGAATGAGATTTTCACAGGACGCAAGGAGCATTGGCGGATTTTTTGGTTTGTTTTATAAAAATAAAGTGCCTAATAAAAAACCAAAATTTCGTTATTTCTTATATCAGTACTGATTGTGTCCAATGATGCCTATGCTAATGCAGGGATTCACTAGAATACATCAGCTGCATCTCCTTCCGTGCCTATCGTAAGAGTCCACTCATGAGTCGTTCTCTCAGGCGATGTGCTAGCAACTTCTCACTGATACTTTCTGCCCCCCTATGCTAAACACGACTATAGGATTTCCTTCGTGATCTTGCAGTTCTGACTACCTCAGTTTGGGAACACAGTCGTGTAGTCACTACACTGTAGTGTAATGTATGTAAAATGTATTGCGCTTTACATCGACCAAAATTTTGACAAGCAAAGTCATAGAGGAATAAGATGTAGACATAGAGTGTTAATGTCATACTAACTGTTTCGATGCACCATTAGACTTTTCAGTGCCTCACAATTCCAGTCCCTGACACTTAGATTCTATTAGTGTAATGTATACTCGTAGTGATGTACTACATTACTAATGTATTGTAACGTATAGTAATGTGTCAAGGACTGGAATTGTGAGGCATCAAAAAGTCTAATGGTGCATCGAAACTGTTAGTATGACATTAGCACTCTATGTCTACATGTTATTCCTCTATGGCAGTGTCGAGTATTACCAAAAGTGCATACCTATCTCAACTCCAAAACTAAATAACCTCATTTACTTAAAGAACAAACCCGACTGCGTAAAAAAATTTGAACCAGTGTCACTCTCACTCTAAAAATCTAATGATACATCTTGAGCTCAAATGCGAGAAGCCGTTAGGGTCTAAAGCGTGCCAAAGAAATATACACACTAGAAAAACATAACCTACCTTCCGGCGCAAATACGGTCATACGGTCGAAAACGTCATGTTTTGGCAATATAATGCATAGTGTGTCACGGTCAGTTTGTCTGTAACAATAATCCGTCAATATTGCTTATGTTTGGTTACACGATTTCGTAACATACTTACGCCTCTCTCGGTGTTATTTTATGCTGTATTTCCACCAGAGATGAGCTATGCTATTTTGCTAAAGATGCGTTTGATAACCACCAATTAATATTAGAAAGAATTAAAGTGGATCTACAAAAAATCACGCCTTTCCCTTGGCTGGCAGGGCTACCATTTCTTTCGCTTTATCGTCTTTCATGATAAATAATTTTTCCTATCATATGCTGATGCAGAGCTTCACTACAAAACATACTGCATCTCATTCCGTGCATGTCATAAAAGTCGACTTAGAAACTCGGTCACTTTCTCAGGCGATAAGCTAGCAACTTGTCCCTGATCATTTTCATCTGACCCCGCCATGTGAAACGTGGTTGTAGGCTCTCCTTTACGATCGCGCAGATCCCCATTTCGGGAACACGGCCGTGTGTATAGGTACTTATGTAATAATAATAATAAAATTCTTTATTGCACATTGGCCGTTCGTTTTATCCAAAGTAATTAGGTGGTAACTTTTTAATCAATTAGCTGTGTCTGATTCTGTTTTTATCATTAAACAAAATGATTAAGAGGATTAATCGAAATGATAGCTTAGGTACCTGATACCTACCTAAATATATTATAAATCATGTTTGCAGAAAAATTACATATTTATGTTAAACATGACTAGCATTAACATACAATAACTAAGTATAGGTAATATGCTAATGGTAAAATATTAGACATAGTATGCTCCAAATATACATAAGTCTTTACCTTTCAAACATACTTTAAATGACCTACCCATACTGAACGTACATATACGAGTACATACAGGGACCAAGGCTTAACAGCTATTTGCAATTTTGGAGATCAAGATACGTAGATCACTTAGAGCTTATTCCCACTATGTCGGATGTCGGATTCCGATTTTAATCGGGTGTCGGCGCCTCTGCTCACACGGCTGTCTGGCACGACGCAGCTGGTGCCGTTAAACGACAGTCAAAAAGAGGCTTCTATACACGATGAACGTCGACGAAGCTTTTGTTGTGATGTATTATTTGTGGAGGAAACGAAAGACAGCTAAAAATAGAAGATCTTGGGTGCACCCAATTCTGAGGGAAAGATTTAGGTACTTTGGGAATATTTCAGAACTTAATTATTTTAATATTATTATTTATTTATTTATTAAGTTTACAGTTTACAAATTGTGATTGTACAATATCCCGCAAAACTATTATAACAGTTTGACTGCGGGAACTAATAACTGAACTAAGAAGTGACTACGTTAAGTTTTTCAATTATTTTAGAATGACAATAACTACATTCAACCAAATCCCTGCATTCAACGACCTATTGTCTCGAATATCAGGGAGCATAAACTATCAAAATACAAGTTACAGAGACTGCATTTGTACTGAAGGCTGTCGATATTTCTAAGCCCGACGCCCGACTCCGTCCGACAAATGTGAACAACGCCATTTGCGATCATATGCGAGCGTTGATCCGACACGTTTTTTTTCCGAACGGGAGGGCTGACAAAACACACGATAATTTTTGTCGGATCCGACACAAAATCGTTGTCAGACAAGTGTGAATAGCTTCATATAAAATGTTCTGCCGCTACGACACACGATAAAAAATCGTCCCGACAGACGACATAGTGGGAACGAGCTCTTATTCGTTTCCTTTAAAATCAGCTGTCCCCAGTATGCTAAAAGTTGTTGTAGGATCTCCTTTATGATCTTGCTGTTCTGGCTACCCCATTGTGTGTATGTATGTTATTGTTTCTTTATCTACGTCATCATCATCATCGTCGTCATCATCATATCAATCATAAGAAGTCCACTGCTGAACATAGCCCTTCCCCAATGACTTCCACTGCGATCGATTGGAAGTGGCTTGCATCGATCAGATAGTCGTGACCCTAGCTAGGTCGTCCGTCCATCCCGCGGCCTTCTCACGTTACACTCCGGTACGTGGTCTCTACTCTAGAACCTCAGGCAGGACTATTACCTAATTTGCAGTAGCAAAGCAGAAGCAATGCGATAGTAAAATTTTTATTGAGAGTGTGTGTGATCGCAGGACGAGCGCGAGGTGCACACACACATTCTAAATTTTCGCTATCGTAATGCTTCGGCTCTGCTACTGCAAGTTACATAATCAGGTCCCCTACAATATGGATAACTACAATCCTCTTCCACGTGAAGGTGAAATGCCTACAATTCCAGTTACAAGCAAGGCTTTTTGAAAGCAACAAGAAATCAGAGAGGCATCCAAAAATAAACATGCCCTTAAAAACAGGAGTATTGTTTATACTTGTTAAGCAGGAAATAAGAAAAAAAGCAATTTATGTATGCCTATAAATGAACCAAAGCCTGTACTTGGTAGCACAATTCTGTGGCTGAACAGAATTTTAAGATACTTAATTCATTTTATCAAACTATGTATTTCAAGGTGTAGACTCAAATCGGGGAAGCTGCAGTAGGACAAGATGTAGGCTATTTAAAAATAATACATATAGTACCTGGTTGTGACATCTTTTGTAAAATGTATATAGTTAATAAATGGAATATTTATTTAGACAAACTATGCTATGATTGTTGTTGCCCACCACTATTTACAGAGTCATTAAAATTATATTAGGCCATATTTATTGACCTTTAAACTAACTATAGACAGGACTTTGTAATGGTGCTGTATCTACTATAATATAAAAATATAAAATTATGTTGTGCAAGCTCATATTGGTTATTATTACCCGACTGCGCGACACAAAGGAGTGGTAATGTGTTTAACAGCCTATGTATGTTTGCATGTTCCTTTGAAGCACTATACAGACCAAACGCCTGGGCCGATTTTAATGATTCACACGTCAATTGATTCCTCTTAGTCCAGCGAGTGTCACTAAAGACATGATGTTAGTGAAAATTCAATATGGCGACTACTGGACACCATATCGTGAAAATAAATTTAAAAAGTCGACAAACTATATCGAGTGGGGTATCATTGAATAGGTATTTAATAATCATTCTCAGTTTTCTCTCAACATTTTTCGATCCGACTGACCATTTAGGATCTATATAGATTTAAAGTTGCATAACAAGCATTCTCGCATATAAGTTTTTAGACAGCAGGAAGACGAAAACTTCTTGCTGCCGAGTATGTTTCTTGAAGGCTACCTATTAGTAGCTATATTAAGTAAAAAGTATAAAATAAAAAAAAAAAACATAATTTTAAAAATCCAAAAACCCGACTGTAATAAAAAAACTGAAAAGATAAAAACAAGCCCTTAGATTAGGTGGTCTAGAATTCTATAATATTATTATGGAATGAATATGTACTATTGAAGTAAATAAAATATTTCTAATGATGTAACATAACAACTGAACAATTGGGATCCATTATCCGACAGCTGGCTTCATGTCCGACAGCCAAGCTTTAATGGATCCTGCTATCTAATTTAATTTAACATAAATTTAAATTACTTACCTAAGTACATGTGCAAAATGGGAATAACTGAGCCTTGGTGGAATGGAAAATTGGTCACTAGCGTTACTTGTATATGTAATAGTTACATATACCAATTTGAATTGTTTACGTATCATTAAATAATACTTACAGTGCCTCCACAGACTGCTTGAGTTCTGGACTTGTCACCACTCGGTTATCGAAGAACTCTGGCGCGTTCTTTCTATACGAATAATACTTCTCAATACACTTCTTAGTATTATCCAGGACCCCGTAGCAGGCGTTGAAGAATATTAACAACTGCTTGTCCGTTAAATCCTTCGGCACATACTTCGATTTATCCAAACCTTGGGTCCATTCGCGTAAATAATCAATGTCGCTCTGAGAAAACTCTTCCACTGATAGCTTAGCTTCCTGGTAATCGTACTCCATTTCGACAACCATGATTATTTATTACCGAATCAATTGTTTAATCGAATAAACTATCGTATTTTTGGTCAATTTTGTGAATTTTTAAGTACACAGCCGTCCTCAACAACAATAGTTTGACAACTAAAAATTTGCAAGCAAGAAGCAAGCAAATGAGCAAATCGAAAATAAACTTTTGGCCGAAAAATGTTGCCAGTTATAATACTCGTTTTCTACTATATTTCAACAAGACCACATAATATTTCACATGAACAAACGTGTAAGTATTATTAAAGAAAAAAATGCATTAGTTTAATTAATAATTAAATAACAAAAATGTTAATAATATTAAACTCAACCACGCTCTATAAGATGATAAGTTTGTAATAAATTTTAGCCTACCATTATTTACAATTTTTCTCACTCTGTTTCAGAATATTTGTTTCGTTCATTTCTGGAGTCATAGCTGAATTATTTAATAAAGTAAATTCCTTTGTATTTTTACTTTCTCTATCAAAGCCAACTGGATTTATTTCCGCACTAAATACTATTCTGATAAATATAGCAAAAAATAATACATTAATAAATATGGAATCAGACGCTTCTGATGCATCGTGAGTTGAGTTCTTGTACTATATCTATAGTTTTTTTAATAATCGGTATAGTTTTTTAATATCTTATCTATGAAATAACTCGTAGTAGGTAATAAAAACTTGGAAAAAGCCTAACTAGCACTAAATTCAGGCAGGCACCTACTAATACCTACTTAATTGCAGAGGGCTAATGAACTAAGTATAGCTCTGGGGCTAAGCTTATGATCTATGCTTAGTGGTCCATGCTCAGCTTATTACCCCCCGGTTATAGTATGGAACTAGTACATGCAACAACTAGAACTGTACTGTATCTCATACAGATCTGAATGAATAGCTCAATTTGTATTTAAAGTTTTACGTAGGTTGATAGGTCACACTACTTATTCGTAGCCTCTTACTTATATGGCTCTAATATTTATTTAATGAATTAGGTAATTGGGTAAATACAGAAAAAAAAACTTAAATCTAAAACATATTTACAAAAAGAAAATTGTCTGCAACTCCTCCACCGCTGGCAGCGTGGCTAAAAGGCTGGCCGCATTGCCCCGCTGGATGGCGAGGCTAATTCTTACTTATATTAAGTATATAACTACCTATGTAGGTAGGTATATATAAGGTGTTTTCAAAATTAGTGATTTGCTTTACACGAAACTAGTAAGTCAAAAGAAACAACTTTCACTATGGGGCCAACTCCGAAATAGTAAAAAAAATCAGCAGTTCCATACATTTCAGTGCAGTAATTATTCGAGATTGTATGGAACAGCAGATTTTGTTTCACTATTTCTGAGTAGGTCCCATAGTGTAAGTTGTTTCTTTTTATCTAAGTACCTAGTTTCGTGTCAAAAGCAAATAACTAATTTCGAAAACACCTTATGTGGGTAAACACGTAGGTTTCAGGGACTTACCCGTAAGTTTTACTCAATACAGAAATGTTCGCCAATTCAATCATTTATAATTAAGTATATCTTATTGTGCAGAGACGCTAATTTGTTCAACACCAATCAAAAGACACGCATTTGGTTATTTTGTAAGATTTACTGGAGAACAATCTTCTTAGTGACTACACCTTTTATATTCCTGCCTATTGCTTTTATTGGCAAAAATAATGTAAGTATTAATCGTTTTATAGCCACTATTTGTGCAGAATATCCTTCGAATGAAAGCATGGCTCATCCAATAAGCCATAAATCCTCCGTCGTGTCTATATTACGTACCTATAATGGTCAGGACTGTGTTCCCGAAATGGGGTAGCTAGAACTATGGGTAGAAAGAGATCTTACAGCAACGTTTAGCATAGCAGGGACTGATGTAACTGATAAGTGACAAGTTGCTAGCTTATCGCCTGAGATAATGCCCGAGTTTCTTAGTCGGCTGTTACCATATGCAAAGAAGGAGATGCAGAGGATTAAACCTAATGTACATTCACAAAGATTTTGTCAGAGATTGGGCGTTTTTCCATTACCCGGCCCGGCACCGGCACCGGTGCCGGCGCCGGCGCCGTGCCGTTGCCGGGGAAGCAAAAATGTATGAAAATGTATGGCCCGCTTTTTTACTTACCGGCGCCGGCGCCGGTCCGGCATAGAGTCCTGCCGGCGCCGTCGCCGTCGCCGGGGTAGCAAGCTTCCCACCGGTGCCGGCCCGGCAAAATTGCATCTGTTTTGCATATTTATATGAATTGTAGCCGTGTGAGTGTGTAGTGTGTGTGCTGAAGTCCGTGTCAGTACTGTACCACTCACCGGGCGTAAACCGGCATCGATACCGGCGCAGTGGAAAAACGAAACCCCGGCGCCGGTGCCGGTGCACGGCCATGCCGGTGGCGTGCCGGTGCCGGGCCGGGTAATGGAAAAACGCCCATTCAATTTATTATGACATGAAGTTGAAGTTAATAATTGTATTAATTTTAAATAATAAATTTCAGGCCTATAAAAGTTTCTACATTTATATTCTTACCGTATTATTCTGGTTGTTCGATGTAATGCATCCCGCAGTTACGGCGATGTTGCCTCTAGTTTTATGTACGATCCTGTCACAGAATAAGGAGTTCTTGTATCATGTAAGAAAACACTTTATTTACAAACTTATTTGACGTTGTGCACTTCTGCCTAATCCTCAGGATAGGTAGCTAATTGGTGTGACTGTCTGTATATACCTATCTACCTAAGATTTTTTATATTAGGTATTCCTAAGTGGCTAAGGTTATGCCTTGTTAAATTTTTGTCTAAATTAGCTGTAAAATTTATGTAAACTCATTATCTAGCTCTTTCACAGGCAAACCAAATATTTAATAAATTAAAATTTAACAAATTTCGCAGATTCATTTCCTAAATGGAATTCTGGATTCAACATTTATAATGGCTGCAATGGCAGCAATAGAGCAGAGTAAAATAAATAAGAGAATATCTATTAAAATATTACTTATATTTGGATGCTCACATTACAGGTATTCGGGTATTTCATACTTAAGTAGGTACCTACACTTATTATTTTTATTCTCAAGTATAAGAAGTGACGGTATTTCTGTTTTCGTAGTGCTTCCCTATACCTTCTCACCAAGGAACATACATGCCAACCTTCCAACATCCAATATTGTAAGCTGTACCTACAGTGTCTTCCAGTCACTAAAGGCCTGAATATTCTTTGGTCGGATTTCAAAGTTTCTGTTGTATTCAAAAATTACGAATGCAGCTTTAAGGTCAAAGTCAGAGCCTTCTTGGCTAAAACGCTAACAACATTAAACTTTACAGGTTAAGTTTTCTGTTATTCTTTACAACAATGTTTCTGTCCATGTGGATGCAAAATGTGATGGCATGTGGACTTATGATGCAGGTTGTTAAAAGTATACTTATTGAGTTAGAAATGGTAAGACCTTGATTAAATAAAAACAGTTTCATATAACTTACTTAGTTACTTTCATATACTTACCTACCTAGCTACTTTATTGACATTACGTATGCCGTATAGCTATGGGCGCTATGTAACGTAGATAGTTACTAAACTATCAATTAAGCTCAAAAACGACAACGCGTTTTCTAGTGAGACACAACTATCTATATTTCATAACGCGCTTAATGCCAGGCAGTCTCACAAACGCAGCTAAGCGCAAACGTATCGAAAAAAGTAGCACTATTAAACTACCTACAATAGCTAGTGGTAGCTAATATAACGTATAGCTTTTAAAAATAACATGCTATTTGTCCATAGCGCAATCATTTTTCATTTTATAAGGTCTTTATTTTCATTGACAAATATTACATGTAAATCTAGTGTACATTTCTCCTAGTTCTACATAACATTATAAATACAACTTGTTTGGCGAGCATAACACTCATATAAAACTTTTGGCCATAAGACATAAGTACCTAATTACAGAAAGGCTTGTGAGTACATAGTACAAAAAAACATTGACATGATATACCTACATATACAGTGCAAAGTGATACTAAATAGTACGTTCGCTTTAGTAAGCAATAACGTTTTATAAGAAAGATAAATTGTAATAATATATAATAATAAAGCTAGAATACTAGGTACTGCTTATTACTGTTTTGACGACAAATTACTTGTTTAATTTAAAAAGCAACAAGAACTTCGCTTTGGGACAATCACTTCATGTATAGACACACAGACATGGAGAACACGCGACGCGCACGCCAATGCCACCCGAATGGACACAGATATACGGACGGAAACGGCGCGCGCGCATCACCGGGCTAGCCATCGGAGCTCGCACGGGTGTTAGTAGGTACCCACCCTATTCATTACGTTCTAAGAAATAGTGATGTGGTAGCTTGTACCGATTATAGTTGTCGATAAATGAAATGTTGCTTTTGCGGGATTTACATAAGTTTTTAATTAGTTTGTTTTTGTTACGGGGGTTTTTGTGAACATAAAATTTCTCAGATAGTTTGTAAATATACACATTAATTCGCGGAAGCCCTATCATCGAGTGTAATTTATGTAAGTTGGTGCGGAATGGAGTATTGTAGGCATTTTTAAGAGCTTTATTTTGGATTACTTGTAGTTTGTTTATATTAGTGCTACAGGTACTGCTCCACACTGGACATGCGTATGTGATACATGGTCTAACCAAGGTACAGTATATTCGTAGTTTAGTGCGGTAACTCAGGCAGGATCGTCTATTTAGTATAGGATTAAGTGCATTTAGAGCCTTAATGCCTTTACCCTGGAGATTGATTGTATTTTTAGACCAATTAAGTTTACTGTCTAGCAGTATACCTAAGTACTTAACGGTACGACTCCATGGGATTTTATGGTTATCGATTATAAGGTTTCTTGATGGCAAGGATCGCATACGAGTAAAGAGAATTGCTTCAGTTTTAGTACTGTTGATTTTAAGCTTCCATCTATTAAAGTAATCAGACAGCTGATCGATGGCGAGTTGGAGGCGACTTATAATTAAGTCAATATCAGAAGAAGATGTGAAGCAAGCAGTATCATCAGCGAAGCACGCTAGTTGAGTACGTGTCTGCACTGGGATATCATTTAGGTACAGGAGGAAAAGATGTGGACCCAATATTGAACCTTGCGGCACTCCGGCAAGCACAGGTTTTAAGAGTGACAAGTTATTTTCAATATGAACTTGAAAGTTTCGGTCTGTCAGGTATGATTTTATTATTTTAACCAAAGCCATGGGGGTTTTGATCAAAATAAGCTTGTGAATAAGAGCGCAATGCCAGACCGTGTCGAACGCCTTCTCAATGTCCAAGAGGACCATGCCAGTGGATTGTTTGAGGTTAAAGTTGTATGATATATTGTCAGCTACTCGCGCTAATTGGTGAACCGTAGAGTGGCCTTCCCGGAATCCGAATTGCTCATTAATAATAATGTCGCTAGATGTTCGTAGCAATCGTTTGTAAATCAATTTTTCGAAAAGTTTTCCAATGCACGGTAACAAGCTAATAGGGCGATAAGAAGCAGGTTCAGCTGGATCCTTGCCAGGCTTGTGAATGGCTATAACTTTAGCTGTCTTCCACGGGGATGGAAAGTAATTTAACAACAAACAGGCGTTAAATATTTTTGTTAGCTGTACCACGCATTTTTGCGGCAAGTTACGTATTAGTAGGTTCGGTATCTGATCGGGACCTGGTGCCTTGCGAGCTTTTAAGCTCATTATCAGTTTTTTTATTTCGCCAGGGTGGGTTAATAGCGACTGATCATGAATCGATTCTTTGGGTATGGTCGCGACAGAGTCCTTTACTAATAAAGTTTCTGAGCTAGACCAATTATGTGTGAGTAACATATTGTTGCAAAATGTTTCTGCCAATAGATTACATTGTTCAGTTTGGGAGGTAGCTAACTTACCCTCTCCATTTTTAATCGCAGGTATGGCTGCCGCAGGAGTTGGTCGTAGAGATTTAATCAATCGCCAAAGGTCGCTGCCCGGGTTATCCACACGCTTTAATTTACGTTCCCAAACCTCATCGTTGTAACGGCGTATAGCACTTTTGATTTCAAGTTTTAACTTATTAATATGATAGTTTAGTTCCATGCGTACAAGTTTATTTGGCTCAGCTGCGGAATATCTACGAAGCCGATTTTTTGTATTTATTACGCGTCGAATGCATCGCGGGAGGCAGGAAGAAGCCCATGGCTTCAAGTTTGTAATTGGGACACATTGATCTCTTGCCTTCAACAAGTTCGATTGAAAGTCAGTGACTGCAGTGTCGACTTCTTCATAGCGCAATAACCAATTATTTAATTGACTCGTTCCAAGCTAAACGCTATAACGATATGCGCGCTTCACGTGTCACGTACGCATGACACATCGCGCCTTCGACACGCACATGCATAGCGCGTGACGGCCGGCGCCGGACTACCAACAGCTATATGAAATCGCGTCAACTAGTATATAGCGTTTTCATGACTTGTCATTGGCGGGATAAGAATATAGCGTATTCGTTCAGTCATTCATTCGTGACTTGTGATTTGCGCATAACGTAACGTTATAACGTCACGGAAAAAATAGCGCGCTATTTGCATGTAACATATCACTTTCACGCGTTCCGAGAATATAACTTTTTTGAACACCACTAACAATAGCCGTTTAGTGCGAATGAATAAAATAATGCACGTTCGCGAGAGTGATAAATGCTAAAGCGCGGGCGACCGCCCGCTATTATTTCGTTGCATTAGAAAATAGTCCTTCTGTGCTGAACATAGGTTATGGTAAGAGCTCAGCACCGAATGGATAATATAGGAAACTGTCGAAAATTCTTTTTAATTGAACTTTTGACCTTGACATCTGTGAGTACAAGTATTCCATTTCTTTCGTAATATTTTACGTTATATCGGTCAGTGATTTTGGCAAATACGTACGGATAAGTTGCAACGAGCACGTTATTATTTATAACTAATAATAACTTTAGAAAGAGCAATAACATTAAACTCCACAACTTCTCGGTAAGCGCTTTTGAAAAATAGATAGCTGTAAAAGTAGATAGTTTTCATAACGTTGTCCGCTACCAACAAACGGTTTAGTTACGTTGCCGAAAAAAGCCATAACGACACACCTCCGTACGACTCATCTGAGCCAGTGAGATATATATCTCTTAGCGTAGAAAGAGTAGATTCATAGTCAAAGGATCCAGAGCGTACCTACGACGAGGAGATACCAAATCCCTGCCTACGACCAACGTACTTTTTTAGTACAAAGTTTTATGTTGCCATAAAATGGTAAAATTTCAATTTAGAAGAAAATAAGTTACAATTTATACTCTTTAGTAGCTTCATGAAGTAAAACCACGGAGTAGAGTTTCGTTGGAGTGATGTTATCTCTACAATTTATATTATTACACGTCTAGGCACTTATGTAGGTACCACTCACTAGCTACCTTGTAATGATCATATTGTTAATTTTATTTCAGTTAGGAATATTAGAAATATACCAGACCATAGGAAAAGCTAAGCAAAAGTCAAACAGGCATGAGCAAAGGTATCAATTTGTATAGAATCTTAATTTCCTTGTAGTAGTTTCAAGCGGTTGCTTGTTCCTACTTAGAGAGTTAGTACCCTCCTAAAATAGATTTTTCTTATTTTACAGTATTCCGAGACCATCAGATTTTACAATATTTTACTTCTTGGGCGTAGCTTATTCCTCCTCAATAGGTAAGTAGTTGTCATTTGCACTAACTAAACGAAAATGAAAAATACGTATACAGGGTGTAACAGAAAGGGTATGTTAAGCGAAAAGCTATGTAAATAGCCCACTATAGAGAACCTATTTCCAAAATTTGAGACTCGAAATCAAATGTTTACTTTTAAGGATTGTATGAACATTCCTGAGTTGTTTCGGAATTCTCCACACTATCTTGAAAAATAAACATGTGATTTCGAGTCTGAAATTTTGTGGGTAGGTTCCTTTTAGTGGGCTATTTACATAGCTTTTTGCTTAACATACCCTTTCTGTTACACCCTGTATAGGTAGTTGTATGTGTGAGTAGATTGTTAATAGTAAACGTAAACAATACCTACCGACTAATGATCATTTTTTTATATGGCGATCATCACACTGCCAGTCTCTCGTCGCATAACACGAGCGTGGCGCGGGAAAGCATCATGTGAAATACCTACATACATAATTTCTTGTAGACACCGCTGTGTTTCTGAAATGGGGTACCTACACAGAACCGCAGGACCATGAACAGGAGATCTCAAAGCCACGTTTAGCAGTTACAAATTGCTAGATTATTGACTGAAAATAAACAGCATAGGTTGTAAAAACTTGCCGTTCCCAATGTTTTCCGTCCAATATATGTAGATGGTGTTATCTCCCGCAGGTGCAGTAGGCACTTTGACCGGCAGCCAGTCTAACCAAATATTCAAACTTATCTCAGAATCGTAAGTATTCATTGGAATCACAGTAACATACTTAAGGAGGCGCTATTCAAAACACTTAGATAATGTTACACACGCGGCTGCATTCCCGAAATGGGTTAGCCAGAGCTACAGGATCAAAAGAAGAAGCCACGCCTAGCATAACGGGGACATAAGCGGATTCTTAGGGTCGTCGTGCCATCAAATAGCGGCCGTATAGAAGGAAATAGGTGCCTACTCCTCTATGACGGTGCCGACATGTGAAAAGTTCTACATTATAGTCTCTTGTTAGGTTAGCTTCCCCCGGGATTTTCTCTGCTTTGTTCGCATTTTTCTGGTGATCCTGGCCTACAGAAATTGCAATGGCGTACCAATAGGGTGGCAGGGCTGGCAAAATGCCACTGGCCCCCGATCCAAGAGGGCCCCGGCCCAAGAGACCGCAAGCTCAGAAATATTTTTTAACATTGTCGCTGAGTATTTAATTTTAAATTTGCCCCAGATGGTATAGTTACGCCACTGGGGACGGGAATAAGTGGTGGGCCAATCCCGGCATGTGAAAAGTTCCTTCACGGCCGCTACTTCACCGTTATTGTAGGAAACCATAGCGGATGAAGCTATGGCGCTAATAGCTTAGGGATCCTGCAGATTAGGTAGCTTCAGGTGCTCCCTACTAACTCGAAATATTTCCCAATTACATTGGAATCGTCAGTCTTTAGATTGATGTGGTTCTAACCGAAACGCGGCGGTAGGCTTATCACATGGAACTAAATAGGCTACATGTAATTCTTTCAGCATATTCCCACAAGGTCCCAGAATAGAATACCCTCATTTCATGCTGCTGAATCTGCCGGGAGTGCTTCTGATGGAGGTGCTACTATATTTGTGGATGAACTCCTACTTTCTGGGCATGTTCAGGTACGTTCGTGATTGATCAGGTACCACCATACATTGTCATATCTAAGCTCTTTGAATACCACAACAAGACACAGCCTATGAGAGGTTGCAAAAAGGGATCATAGAATATTTATTGTACCTCAAGGTGCAAGAATGAGAGATTCTTTAGTGGCGTACATCTAGCAGATAAGGCGAACGTCTTCCTCCTTAACGGCACAGTTAGGTATTACATTACATCAGCCTATATCAATCCACTGTTGAACGTAGGCCTCCCCAATGGCACGCCACAAAGCTGGAGTTACTACCAGCCGCCCTCTTCAAGTCATCGGTCCATTTGGCCGGAGCATAGATGTCGAAACTAGAAATCGAATCCATTGCCTGGATGGACCAGGACGACCATCATGACTGTTACATTGGTTGGCCTTTTTGTCACATTGTTCAAAAATGTGGAAGATAATGACAAAAGTATCTTATCCTTGACTATGGCTTATGTAACTATTAAAATGGCTGGATATTTTAGGGCACAGAGCGAAATAGCACTACAAGTGGGTATAACTGACGAAGAAGCACAGTTTATAAATGAGTTGTTGAAGAAGCAATATGATAAAATTGGTCCGATAACTTTTCACGAAGGGGTAAGTAACGCAACAACAAAAAAGCGAATAAAGATTCCATGATATAAGAAACAGTTAGCTCTCCTGGTACATATACGGCCGGTGGTTTCCTAAAAAGGGGTAGCCAGCAGAACTGCAAGATCATGACTAATTTCCAGAGCCACGTCTAACATATAATATGTTGAAGATTAGTGGCAAGTTGCTAAGATATCAAAACAGATGTAGGATGCATCAGTCTGTAATTCGATCGTCTACGTCTGTATCCATCCGTCTACAGACTACCAAATTACCCCGTCTACTCAGCGTAAGCCTCAGTCTATCTTCAGAGAAGGTACAAGTTTTCCTAGACTCTTAAGGCATAGGTACAAGGTGATATATGCAGCTGACGTATATGCTAGTGATATTTTCTAAAAGCTTCAACATAGGTAACCTTTCAGGTAGTGGGAGGCGTTCTAGTTCTGACAGTACTCTTACAAGTAACCCTTCATCACATGGAGATGGACACGGTATACTCGCAGACCAGGTTAGGTTCTCATCAATCCTTCGTAGAATGGAATATTTAGTGATAGCTCTGCTATTTGTAACTATTGCTAGTAACTAAGGCTGTGGAAGGTCAGGCAAATTTAGCATGGTAGGTACATGATCCTCTACAGGTAGAATGATGATGGTGATGGATGTATTGCCAAGCTCAAGCTACTAAATACTGAATCAATGGTGTGGTGTGTTTTCGGAATAGAATAGAACCACCCCATGTCTTCCCGTGGGTATCGTAAGAGGCGGTTAAGGGTTTCCGTGAGGTGAGCAGCAGCGCCTACCAAGTTGAAAACATTAGTCCGACATATCACACTGCGGTCACCAACCCGCCCCAATGACTATGGACAAAAATCCCCCTAATGGTAGTTAGCTTGTGCGTGCCCTATTAAATAGAGAAGGCCTACGTCCAGCCCTAATAAGGCTGATGTGCGTGAATGAAATCATACTCTCTCTTTCTGTTTATGTGAAAGCAAGACAACAAGACAGTATGAGCAAATTCGAGAATAAAATAACATCTTGGATTATGGTAGGTTGTTAGGACTCTGCCTCGAATTTGGCAGGCGATGATAATTAATTATGCGTTATTAATGTAATCAAATGCAGGTCCATTTGTTTGTTACAGCCACGTAATATCAGCAGCGCCATGTTTTATTGGTGTAATACTTTTATTTATTTTACCCACAAATTTGGCGTGTTTAAAGTTCTTCAAAAAGAATACTGGTAAGTTCGTCCATTCCTACACAAACATAGGAGGACAAGACGCGTATACGATGTAGCTAGATGTAGCCTGTGCGTGCGGCTTCACGAGTACATCAGCTGCATCTCCGTCATTCTCGGTCCGTGCCTGTCGTCAGAGTCGACTAAAGAACTCAGAGGCATTCTCTCAGGCGATGAGCTAGCAACTTGTCACTAATCTTTAACATCTGACCCCAGTATGCCAAACGTGTCTGGAGGATCCTGCAGTATATTATGTATGTACTATACAGGATGATTTTTGGTCGTCAACGTTTCCGAAAACTACGGAATCTCCCCATCATCACGATCATTTTTCTCCATGGAAGCATACCTGGGAAGTGTCTGGTTTCCAAAATATTAGGGTCCAAAGTTGAGTAAATAGACTGCGTTTTTCTGCATAAATGCACATTGACGCGTGTAGCAAGATTATTTCACGAGAAATAATTAATAACTGTCTATGAAAAAACTAGCATAAATACTAGACACTATAAATTTTGCCCGATCAAGTAATAAAAAAAAAATTTCAAAAAAATTTACATCGTTTCCCAGCATTTTTTTGGCATAAACTTACTTTATTTGATGTATAGAGTACGTACCCTTCGTTAAGGGTGGTCACGAAAAAACACCCTGTATACGTATGTCCAACTTAAGATGCCATAGTAAGCAAGTACTATGTAGATACAGGTAGGTACCTACATGGTCAATTAGTTAATGAATTGTCCGTTTTACAGACAACGAGCCCCTACCCACGGCACCCACAAAGGCGTGTCTCAATTGGACTACTGTCAAGAACTACATGCATTTGAACGTCTTGTTTATTGCAGGTGGGCTTTCAACGTGGAAGTACGAATAATTTTGACTTTCAAATTTTCTCGGTGTTATTACAAAACAGTTAGACCACTGTTAAACGCGGGTTAAAAAAATCTCTATTACAAAAACGTTTTAGCCGTCACCTAGAGTTAGGTACTATTTTAGGCTTTATTTCTATTCTTTTGGTAAGTGTGTTTTGTTATTTTTAGTTTTATCCAAACTGCAATGGCCTTATGCCCTACCTTACGTTCAGTAAGGTTTCACTTAACAGTTTCATATTCACATTCAACTCCCTATAATTAAAAACAGGCCTAAAACACTATATTATTATAGCAATATATTTTTCAGCCGGAAGCTGCTTAATAGTAGAAGCACTGAAGATATCGACCATGACAGAGGAATTCGAGAAGTTTCTCCTCATTTTCAAGAATGTGCCCCGAGCGCTGCTCGTGCTGATCATCATTGTGTTCTGTAAAATCATCTCCGAGACAGGGAACAGCGGTTGCGTGGTTTTCGTTTTATTACCACATATTGCTAAAGTTGTAAGTAGGTATTGAACTTCATTGCTTCATCGCCACATACAAAACAAAGTCGCTTCCCGCAGTCTGGCCCTACTTTAAAACTGCGCAACGGATTTTGAATGCAGCTTTTTTTAATACGTAGATACTGATTCAAGAGGAAGATTTATATGTAGGTATGGTATCAGCATTGTACCCGTGCGAAGCCGAGGCGGGTAACTAGTAGGTAGGTAGGTACGAGTACATATCGAGGGGTGAAAGGCTATTTGGGATAAGCGCAATTTATATATATGGCGCTTATCCCAAATAGCCTTTCACCGCTCGATATAATCGAGCCATAGACGCCCTCGCACTCGGGATGTGCACTCGGGTCGAATGCCCTTGCACGAAGTCGTGGTGGTAGTGAGGTATAATATAGGTCATTGTCACAATCAGCCCCCACCCTCTGCTGGTTAAATAGACCTCCACTATACCAATCACTTCCAATAGTTGGGACAAGTGTACCTTATTAAAATGACATGTTGCTAGGTTATCGCCTGAGAAAAAGCCCAAGTATTCCTTAATCGACTCTTACGGCATGCACGGAATGAGATGCAGCTGATGTATACTAGTTTTCCTTCTTATTAAGAAGACACCATTCACTCTTTTATTTTTAAAGGAACCTATCTGGACTTGCACCAGTGACTAGTAAAGTGCGTTTCAGCATATACTTCCTTTGTATGATGGCACTATTTACTATGTGCATGACCACATTATCTGTGTCACTTCATATAAAAAATGTTACTTCCGAAATCAGGCATAGGAGTTATTCCATAAAACGGACTGTACTTGTTCTATCAACGAGGAACCTTGCCCTTCCAGGGTATAGCGTCAAGATTTGCGAACCCTCAGAACCTGATGATGGGAGCCGCTCTGTCCTGCTCCATGCCGTTCCACATGGTCACGGGGACTCCTGTTAACGCCCTTGTGGCGTCCTACTTTCATATACCTCACTGGAAAATGGTAATACAAAAATAGTTGTCTTTATCATTCCAAAAATCTCATATCACCTGTTATTTAATATTTCTCTCATTTACGATTCGAATCGTCCGACATCTCGCTCTATTTGATTTCATATGATAAGCTGGAGATTTTGTTGTTAGAGTTGAGTGATAAGTATTAAAAGTTCACTGATCCTTCGTCCGATTCAAAGGATCCGTTAACTTTTAATATCGTTTATGTGAATAACTCTGCAAAAAAAAACATATGACCGAAGATTTCTTGTACCACCAGAGTACAGTAGCCGCAACCGAACTTTGCGGGTGTGGATCCGTGTCATGCGCAGTCCCCCCCCCCTTTCTCTACCTCCTTCCCCCGCGCGCCTCAATATACGTCCTGCGACAAACAAACTAACTATCTCAAAGATAAGACCTGTAAGTAACTACTTGTTATGGTCCTGAAAAGCGAATAATAGTGTTAATTCTTACCTCCACACTTAAACCTAAACATAAATTTAGTCCTACTCCCTCAGTCATCCTCCAGAACGGAGAGGGACAGACTTGACTAATTTTAAGTTTAGGTAGTGTAGTGACGATCAGAATCGACCATGATGCAGTCACAATTAAACCTAAACATAAATTTAGTTCTACCTGTCCTTTTCTCTCCCAGCCATTTATGTTAAGAACAGAGAGAGATAGACCTAAGATTAGGTTTAGGTTTAAGTGTGACTGCCGGAATCGACCCTAATGTATACTTAACCTAACCTTGTTTCAGCTAAAAGTTGGTTTCGGGCCTTCAATAATAACCGTAACCGTTATCTGGTGCATCATTTTCCTGTGGTCCAAGGTGATATGGACAGACGTACACTTACACTACTATTGGAAGCATAATAACACGTTAAGATTCT
Organism: Carposina sasakii; assembly: GCA_014607495.2. NCBI lineage: Eukaryota > Metazoa > Arthropoda > Insecta > Lepidoptera > Carposinidae > Carposina > Carposina sasakii. The sequence continues at coordinate 9,379,215 of CP053169.1, forward strand.
AGCTAACTAAATAATGTGGCTATGTAATCTCCTCTATGATTCTGCAGTTCTGGCTACCCCATTTCGCGAACACAGCCGTGTGCGTAAGATACTAGCTAGGGAAGAGATTCATGAAACGGCTAATTTATTGATCTTGCGCCTACGCATACTAGGCAGTATGTAATGTCACATTTTACAAATGACCTTAGACCTAACTGTACAGAAATGTATAACAATAAAAATACATGTAATTTAAAACATTTTTATTTCTATAACAACTAACAATACATTCCTTCGCTGCACTATTTACAAAATAAGCATTTACAAATATAAATTGGTATTTTGTGACAATAAATAATACACTATCACAACCTACATAGTTTTATAAGACTTGTATATTGACAGTTTTACTTTACGCGTCGATTCAGCGCCATAAAGGCCAAAGTACGGACGTAGGTTATGAAGAATTCCGGTCATTACCCCTCTCTATTTATCTCTGTCACATCTGTAGGGGTCGTTACACGAAATTAACCGTAAGCCGCGTCCGCACTTTAGACAATCAGCATTATTTTCGTGAAAATGCTCTCTCTGACATCGGCTGGACATAAGCTATCGAAACGTTGCCTTTTATAAATATTTCAACTTTCTAATCGTTTAGCTTTTTTACGAATATAACGTTATTAAATTGAAGTGACACATTGTATCCGCAGTGTATTTTGAGCAGCGCCGGCGTACAATTGTGGATACTTGCTACATTCAAAATAAAAGTAACATAAAGAAAACTCACATTCAATGTATGGTAACATTATTACGTATGATAACATACATAACACAAGCTATAAATATACAAATATTTGTGCATTATTTCTTATCCCAAATCCAGTTATATTTAATAGTATACTAAATGATTCTGGCATTCACAAATATGCGCAAATAATTTAAAATGCGCTCTTTGCAGGTTTTGTTCAAATAAATTATTGATTTTTAAAAATAGAAACATTATAAATCCGCGAAATTATAAAAGAATTTAAACACTGTTTAAGCTAACCGTTGCCTTATTTGACAGATATACCTGTATGGTATTGCTTCCAAATGTCATTTTTAAACAGTGACTAAATTTTAACGCGGTTTTGTAACACCACTGCTTAGAAATGATATTTTACAGCAAAATCTAAGTTTAGCTTAAACAATGTTTAAATTCTTTTGTAATAACCAAGGTATTTTTCTAACTTGTGGCTGGTCGGCAACCGGTTGCTAAACGTCCAAAGACGACTACGCGACTGATTCAAAGAGTCTGGGGAGTATTATGGGGAATTGACTTTTTAATCTACATAGTAAGATAATACCAAATGTCATGTTTGACAGCGATTGCGACCAGTTGCAAGTTACAAAATCATGCCACCGTTTCAGCATCAAATCCATGGTTATTTGACAAATTTAGTCAATTTTTGTATACCCATTTATGTATTTCGTTGGTTAGTTATAATGTATTTTTTATACTTTGTAGATATTGCGAGTTAAAAACTAATAATAACAAAATTATATTTTGGCAAAAACAATAGCGCAGTGAAACAGAAAAATGTCGCCAAAAATGTTATTTTATGTCATTGACATATGTATGGAGTTGTCATTTATGACAATTATGACATACTAGTACAGTGATTAATATTTTTGGCAGTATTTAATTTGTTTCCTCACGTTACCCTCTTTATATAAACTTTACAGAGTTATTAAACATCTGCTTTATAAAAGTGCAGAAAATAGATCTGAGATAAGTTTTATATAAGAGGTCAACGTTTTGCCAACATATAGTATCACAAATATACGTTTTCGCACCCATTCACCTTCCTTAAACATAATTAAACAGGTATTACTTTATATGACACGACTTATATTTTTACAAAGTGCATTAGAAAATAAACCTTGTATATATCGATTTTAATATTAGATTGCGGTTTAAAAATTAAAAAATAACCTAGATACACAAACAGGTTTTATTTATATGGAATATCAAAAGTGTCTTATTTACTTACCCAATTTTACAGATATAGGACCTAATGCACTTTGTCATAAAAGTTTTAATTTTTAAACTTACATACTAAATCTTGACTGTTGAAAACAGTTCGTAAGCATCATATAAAAAAGCAATTGAAGTATTTACCCCTCTCACTCTAACATGCACACATTTACTAATAGAGCGAGCGAGACAATACAACTATCGCTTTTTATGTGAATTTTACTATATTTTCTTAGTCTCGACATTATCACACCATTTGAACCATTCAGATCTTTAATAGTTATATAATTAAAAAAAACTCTGATTTACAATTTTTTTTTCTGTAGAAAAATATTGGTACAACTTACATACATACATACTTACTGTAGTATTTAGGTATATGAAAGATGTAATATATAAAAATATATTCGAAATATTTGTCTGTCAGTGTGGAGGGTACATTTACTTAGAAATAGTGACACGAGATAAACTTTCCTAGTTGTTACAAAAAAATAACATTGTCCAATTTCGACACATTAGCTAAACATTTTGTTGTCAAATGTCATTTTTAAACTGTGTCTAAATTTAGACGTAGTTTTTGTAGTAACACTACAAGAATAGTTAACAACTGTTGGCGTCTGGCAGCCCGTAGGTTATTGAAAGATAAATGCTGTTTTAAACTATCATTAAAATGCGTATAGTGGCAGAGTTTCTATTTTATTCTTTACTTTCGAACCAAGTCTGACAGAAAAAAATCTATGGTATGAAAAGAGATATATTTACTTTGACTTATACTTCTGTCTCCATCAACTCCTATAGGGAGGAAAGAGAGAAAAACATAGCTGATTACATTTCTGAGACTTGCAAGATCACAAAATATTTGTATACCAACGGTTTTGACTTGGAAACTTTAAAAAGAAATAAATACATGAATAAATAGCTGTATGTCTGTTATTTTGTACAATAAAAATCTTCTCTTTGGCACGCAAGAGACAATTCACAGCTAAAAATCAAATACAATAAAATACATTGCGATAAAAACATAAAGTTAACTACCGCACTGTATTTTCAAATTCATACATTTTCCAAATTAGATTTATAATTTGACTAAAAACCAACCACGTTTTAGCAATTAATCTAACACTATCCACGATTATCGAGCAATAAAAAGGGCAATATGTATACCCCTGGGTACTAAGACAATGTAACGTCGTTTCGCACTGACGTTCGTTGTCGTAACATTCCCACCAATTAGACGGTTAGACTTCATCGCGTGATCACGATCTCGCGAAAGTGAAAGCTTCCTATTGAAGCAAACGATTTCGATGACGAACCTTTATCTATTCGATGGATGAATAATGTTACTTAGGGCTCAGTTATTTCCAAACGTCAGAAAGTCTATCAGTAGAATAAAGTTGACGCTGTCTCTCTCTACAACTTGATCATGATAAAGACAGCATCAACTTTATTCTTCTGTTAAGACTATCTGACGTTTGGAAAAATCGGTCCATAGTCTGATACCTCAGTACTGTAAGAATATGGAACGTTACGTAAACTAGATAACAGTATCGACATCTGAAGTATTTACAAAAAAATTACAAACTCATGACAGGAAAGTCAAAAATGTCAAATTAATGCTCGAAAATCGTGAATTTTATGTATTTGATTTACATATCTCCTTATAGAGCCTGTCGCGGCATTGTGTGGTTGAAAATAGCAGGTAACGTGTGATTTAGAATGGTGGGTAGTGTCTGGTTCACCTTATTGGCCAGTTCAGGGGCAAAAGCGGTCTCTGGCGGCCAAATAAGCGTGCCCAGCGTGGGGTAGGCGATCCATACTATGAGGGTGGTAATGATTTTCGGTCCAATGCCGCCAACCGCCTGTTGGGGAAAAAGTAATTAATATAAATATAATCACGGCCATATCTATAAAGAATTTGGACAGAGGTGTGCAAATTGCACATCCACTTTTTACCTGCCGGGTATGGTGAACCTACCCTTTCGGTGCGTTAGGTCCTTTTACCTGAATGTCAACTCTGTTCATTAGGTCTCTGTTATTCCCTGAACGTCCACTTCCCTGAACGTCAACTACCCCTACCATTACTTTAGTATACAACTAGTAAGTTAAAGCAAATATAATAAATTAGGTATATTGATACGCTCACTTCAGACGATGACTAGAGCGATAAGCACAGAAAAAATATTGTCTGCTCGTGGGTATCGTAAGAGGCGGTTAATGGTGCCAACATGCCTGTCCATAAACCCCCTATGGCAGTAGCCTTCTGACTCTCTTCTGGCTCATCGCCTGAGTAAACGCTCCTGACTTCCTAAATTCTATGTGAGGTTGCCTATAAAAAAGGCATACTTCCTGACCGCCATACTATCCCAGACCACAGCAGCGGCCCGGGCCATGGTAAAGCGGCTTGTAGTGGCTGGATGGAAAAAACATCGATCGAGCCTTGTGGCGTGTTCTGTGGGGAGTCCTACGTCCAGCAGTGGACTGCAAAAGGCTGATGTGACATATACACAGACTGTTTTGTAGAAGCCAGAACTGTAGGATCGCTAACTCTCATGGTCCGAGAGAACGCCCCTGAGTTCAGTGACGTGATTATAGGTAGACGCAGGGTCTCATAGTGAAATGTTTATAAAAGTAGCACGTGTGAATCTATATCGTAACAACTGTTTTAGATCAGATTTTCAAACTGAAATCTTAGGTAATTATAAGACTCTGCTTTGCTTGTACAAAACTATAACAATAGACGGCCAGCCACACATTTGAGCTCCTACTTGTCATGTCATATTTTGAGCGCCGTGACTAAATCTGGTAATAATTTAATCTAAGTCTGAATTCCTTATATTTGAGGTTACTTACCATCTTAGCGGTGGGTATATGCGCCACGCCCGCCACGATGGCGTTGGGCGGGGTACCAACCGGCATGTGGAACGCCATGGAGCAAGCCAGAGTCGCCGGCACCATCAGGTAGCGAGGGTCGATGTGCAGGTTACGGGCCTGGAGATAAACGTTAGGGTTTATGAGCTCTGCTTTTATTGATTACTAGTGGACGCCCGCGTGGACTGCAGAAAAACAAAATGTCGAAATTATCCGGGATAAAAATATTTTCCCGGGAAAAAAAAGTTGCCTGTGTGTTAATCCAGGGTGTCAGCTAAGTCCATACCAAATTTCATTAAAATCGCTCCAGCCGTTTTTACGCGAAAGAGTAAACAAACATCCATTCATCCATACTCACAAACTTTCGCGTTTATAATCTAGGTCTTGTCACGGACACTGCCACCTACTTTTATATTATTTTACTATTTTCATTATGTATATATTGGTTCATTGTATTTTACATAGAGGTCGCCGGAGAGATTACAGATTGACATATCGAAAACTGATGTGTTTTATTACCAAGTGATCCATTTATATCTAAAACTTGGTTCCTGGGTCGACAGGAAACAGGTCTCCACGTTAGTTATTCAGGACAATGTATTTTATATCTTTAGAAAATAATTATTTTATTTGTATGTATACTTACAATATTAGCCAGCACCGGCAGAATGAGATTAGCAATGGCCACATTGGACGTGAACTCTGTGATAAACTGCGTGACAATAACCACTACAAGTAACACCACGCTCGGGGGGAGTCCCCGCAAGCCTTGCAACGATGAACCAATCATCGCCGAGAGACCTGTGGCTTTTGAACCCTCGGCCAATGCGAAGCCTCCACCTGAAAAGGTAATTACAGGTAAGTAGGTACGAAGAAAATGTATAATGGAAGAGTGGATGGAAGGGATGGAAGGGTTGGAAGAGGAATAATTCCCCGACCAAATTGGTGAAATTCTGGCTAAAGGCCAGGTCAAGAGTATCCTAAACCATAGAGGGATTATAAACAGATGAGCAAGCATGAAAAATATCATGAAAGGAAAGCACACTATTGTTTGGTTGCCACCGTTTACGAGGGGTACGTAATCTATACATCAAATAAAGTTAGTTTATGCCAAAAAATTACTGGAAAACACCCTGTATACTTACCAAGCAAGAACAGCAGACCCCAGGGGATCTTCTCCTTCAAGATGTTCCACGTCACGATACTGGGGGACGGCTTAGAGGCTGCCAACTCCTCGTCTGGAAGAAAATATTAAAAAGAAAAGCTATTACTAACTCTTTTATTAATGAAATTGTATTAGGCGTTACAATTCGGAAGTTCAAACATTCACTATGGTAGGTAATGTGTTAGGTTTTAGAGTTTCATAATAATTAGTGGTTTACTAATTTACTAATTTCTATAATCCTGAGGATGCCACGGTTGTTGGCGAAACATATGTAGATTATTTATCTAGTTTTTGATTTCGGAAATAGTGCAATGTATTGTCTTGCATGCTGGGTGCTCGGGTCTGGTTTCTCGTGGCGATTGTAGTTAGTGCAAATGCCTGTTTACGCAGTTATGAGTTATCAGATCCGAGGGTCAGTGGAGGGTGTAGGGCCCGGTGGTGGGCGCACCCATAGTGAACTCATAAATAACTGCTGTGTTCATGTGGAGCTTCACTAGAGTACATCAGCTGCATCTCCTTCCGTGTATGTCGTAGAAGTCGATTAAGGAACTCGGCATTCTCTTACTCTCAGCCACTGAGCTAGAAACTTGTCTGGCTGTCTTGGCTGTATGATTTCCTTCGCGATCCTGCGATTCTGGCTACCTCATTTTGGGAACGCAGTTTTGTGTATTTAATTTTGTAACGAAATGTGATATCTAAAGAAATTCTAGAAAGATCTGTAGTCTTATTACATATCTTGCAAAAGTAAAGCAACACACAAGTAAAGCGACACCGAAAATTGTAAATACAACATGATGATCTCCGACCGTATTTCGGCCAAGGCGACCAATCTCTACGCAGATTGGCCAGGTACGCAGGAGATATTATTATAGTGCACAAGTGTGTGCGCAAACACAGATGCACTCTCTATTCCGTCACTCTCATAGTCCGATGGGACGGCAAGCGGACACGACCGGAGAGAGATCAGATATAACATATTGTAATGTCAAAGTGAAATGTCAAATGTGGGTCAAAGTGAAATGTCAAATATGGGTGTGTTATTTTATTTGCACACTTCTGCCCAAACTTTTTGGGGTATGTAGGCGTGACTATATGTATGTATGTATGTAATGTCAATCACGTACGAAAGTACGAAAACCAAGTACATATACGAATTTTATAAGCAAACAATAAATTATTGTCATAGCGTAATAATGGGGCTGCTCAAACTCCATTGCAGGTAGTTTTCAGTGATGGGAACTAAATGAAAAGGTCTTAATAATCCGCTCACATGATGCTGAAGAGGAGAAGAATTTCAGGAAATCCACCGACATGGGTATCACGAACATGAGAATCACAATGAACATCGATGTCACGCCGTCCTTCACTTTCCTGCAAATTAAACATACATAGGTACATATTTATTTACAGACACACTCACTCAGTACACAAAAACAGCAATATGTATTAACTAGTGGACGCCCGCGACTCCGTCCGCGTGGACTGCAGAAAAAACAAAATGTCGAAATTATCCGGTATAAAAACATTTTCCCGGGATAAAAAGTAGCCTATATGTTAAGTGGGACCTGTCACAATATATTCCTGAAAACTGCATCGAAATCGGTTCAGCCGTTTCCGAGATTAGCGTGCACAAACGCACAGACAAACCGACAAATAGACAAAAATGTCAAAAATCATTGTTTTTTTTTCACAACACATTAACCTAGTCCCACACTAAGATCCCTAAGGTCTTGTGTCGTGGGTACTAAGCAACGATATATAAATACATAGATAAGTATAGAAACATCCATGACTCGGAAACAAACATCAATATTCATCATATCAATGTTTGCACCTACCGGGATTCGAACCCAGGACCTATGGCTTCGCAGGCAGGGTCACTACCTACTAGACCAATCGGCCGTTTTAGGTACTATTGCGTTGATAAAGGTAACTTATAATATTTTTCTCATATATCTTCCATGTACAGACAGCGATCCGTTACATTTTTATTATATGTATAGATTTAATAAATAATCTGCTTGCTTTCACATAAAACAGTCGCGAGCATTTGCGGTTAAGAAATAGAATAATATATTCTACACACATCACCTCATTCCAGTCCACTGTGGCGTGCCCTGGGAGAGGCCTACGTCCAGCAGTGGACTGCAATAGGCTGACGTGTGTAATGGGTGATTGACAGCCAATTTCAATAACCGATCGCGAGATATTTTTTGTCTATGGGATATGTCTAATAACATTTGTGGTAGCTTACATGGAGGTGAGTACGTCAGCCCATCCGGTCATAAAGCCGGGTTTTCGGAAGATATACATGAACACTGCCAACAGGAATAGAGAGCCGGCCGACTGTGGACAAAGAAGGCTTATTACATAGACAAATAAAATTATTAATAAAGAAAATGGAAAAAATTCTTCACCCGAGTGGGAGTCGAACCCACGACCCCTGCATACCGTGCTAGTTGCTCTAACCACTGAGCTACCGGGTCAATTACTCGGATGACGAATTTTACTATCTCTTTTCTAAATTACATATTGGCAACGTTATTCTTCATCCCGATAGCTATACACTAGCCAAATGTCGGCAAACAAAGCTGAATCCCTCAGCACAATGTTTAAAGATGAAACGATCAACCATATCCTAACGGATTATATTAATTGGGAAGTGTTTTCATAAATTTATCTTAGTCAAGATATTATATATTATAACACAATATGTACTGCAATAATAATATTATACCTATATACAGGATGTTTTTTTGTGGCCACCTTTAACGAAGGGTACGTATTCTATACATGAAATAAAGTAAGTTTATGCCAAAAAAAATGCTGGGAATTTTTTTTTTTTTTTTTTTTTTTTTAATTTAAATTCCTTGATCGTGCGAAGTTTATAGTGTCTAGAGTTTATGTTAGTTTTTTTATAGACAGATATTAATTATTTTTCGTGAAAAAATCCTGCTACGCGCGTCTATGTGCATTTATGCAGAAAAACGCAGTCTATTAACTCAACTTTGGACCCAAATATTTTGGAAACCAGACACTTCCCAGGTATGCTTCCATGGAAAAAAATGATCGTGATGATGAGGAGATTCCGTAGTTTTCGGAAACGTTGACGACCAAAAATCATCCTGTATAGACAAATAACACAATACTACACTACTTTATTAGTCTGTAGTGTTTCCCACTGTTGGGCAAATGGTCAGTCTTACCACGCATCGCGGTTGTACTTGTTATACTTGTTATTTTGTAAAACGCTGAAGCAGATATCTGATGAATTTCATTCAATACTAGGTAATACGAATTTGAAGTAAAAAAGAAAAAAAACTTACCAAACAAACTTTCATTCATACATACATACATAATCACGCCTTAATCCCTTACAGGGTAGGCAGAGCACCAAGGGCCGATAGAACCACATGGTGCCACTTCTGAACAATTTTGAGGGTGTAGTTGAGATGTACAAGTTTGGTTAGTAGTGACAGGTGGTCAGCCCATCGCCTAGAAAACACCAAGACCCTCTTGTCCCTCTACTGACTTGTACAGCATGCCCAGCGTGGTAACTGGGCAAATACCCCCCATGGCAGTCTTGTGCCGTGCCCTGGGGGAGGCCTACGTCCAGCAGTGGACTGCAATAGGCTGATGATGATGATGATGATGTATGGAAACAAAATGCAGTCCTATTTTATAAAAATTGCAATAGGTTACCTTTTCATGGAAGGTGACAGGTCCGAGGTTCCGGTATTGTTCCTTGATGATCTTCATGGTGTTCTGAGAACCGGAGCTGGCTATATTCACCTTACGAGCCGCCTCGCTCTTAGGTCTGATGGAAAACTGAACTTTTAGCTGCAATTCTATTAAATTCACTATGGGTGCGACCACCACCTCGGGCTGATAACATGTCTAGGATCCTGAGGATGCCACGGTTGTTGGCGAAACATATGTAGATTATTAATCTAGTTTTTGATTTCGGAAATAGTGCGATGTATTATCTTGCGTGCTAGGTGCTCGGGTCTGGATTCTCGTGGCGATTGTAGTTAGTGCAAGTGCTTGTTTTCGCAGTTATGAGTTATCAGATCCGAGGGTCAGTGGAGGGTGTAGGACCCGGTGGTGGGCGCACCCATAGTGAATGTTTGAACTTCCGAATTGTAACGCCTAATACAATTTCATTCTATTAAATTCTTACCGACATGAATTTATGTGTGGTGTGTATTTTACTAATACTTTTGAGTCTTTTTTCTATGAAGCACCTCTGGGAAACCATGATATTCCAAGATATTGACGTCTAAAATGAATGACATATTACATTAATATTTAACATTTTTTTACATAAATCCATCTGGAATGGAATGATTGAAAAATGAATGGAGGCATCAAACGAATACATTGCTTGCAATTAAGAAGGTTTTTTTCACAATTTTTTGCAGGGTTTCAGCCTAGTTCAACCGAGGGTTGGATCCATAGATTTTTTTTTTCACACACTTCACAGCACATTAACTTAGTCCCACACTAAGATCCCTAAGGTCTTGTGTCATGGGTACTAAGCAACGGTATATAAATACATAGATAAGTATAGAAACATCCATGACTCGGAAACAAACAGGCTGTATGAGGACAACTATCTCATCTATTATCATCTGTTTATCAACAGGAAGCCGTTTCAGCGGTACCCTCAGGGATCTCGGTACGGCCCACCCAACCATTCTCACGGAGGCCTATTTACCGGGCACCAGCGACAGGATGTGGGTATTTGATAAAAATATAAAATCCAGTTGCACGAGGACGACTTCGAAGGCCTGAACCTCCAAACAGACACGGGGTCAGGAGTATTCTCCGAGGACTTGGGTCACTACTACTAGGCCGAGTGCTTCGCGACTCACAGGCAGCTACAGCCATACGAGAGGTAACTGACCAATCAGAATTCTCGGACAGTAGGCCGTCATGTTAATGGCCAGGTCCGGAGCCCATCATACCAGCCCCGCAGGCATCGCCAATGGCGAACAGCATAATGCACACTGGTTCAGTCCTGTCGCATTTACCTTTTGCGGCCGACTGTCAAGAAGCTAATACAGTTGATAAACCCAACTGAGACTGATAACCAGTATTATTAAGGTCATGGAGCCTAACAAACACCTATCCACATTAGGTGTTACAGACAGCCCCCTGTGCAGAGCCTGCATGGATCTGCTGCTGCGTGCAGAGAAGTGGCCCCGTACGAATCGCTTAGCGAGACTTTGGGCAACCTGAAAAGGCTGCTAGGATTCTGGAGGAGATAGGCTGCTCGAGTAGAGAGCACACCACCCTTACGCAAAATAGGCGCACAGACGTCGAGTTGCGGAAACAAGCCCGTTCTACCATAACATACCATACCATACCATGACTCGGAAACAAACATCAATATTCATCATATCAACGTTTGCACCTACCGGGATTCGAACCCAGGGCCTATGGCGCTGCAGGCAGGGCCACTACCTACTACACCAATCGGCCGTCATGTTACAATTATCGTAATGTTAGAATTGGTCCCCATATGGTTAGAGATTGTCGCACTGTTCTGTTTTCTCCTTTTTTTTCAATGTAGTTTCTTAGAATTTGTATAATTGCACATGTTACCCTGTTGTTAACAATTTCTCTTTACTTGCTTGGCTTGCTGGAAGAGATCTCTTGTAGAAATAAGCTTGCCATTGTACATGCATCTCTTCTTTTATGTTGTTTGCCATATTTCTTTTTGTGTGTGTGCAATAAAGAATAAGGTATTAAAAGAACAACCTTGTCTTTTTACACCCGGTACGTATATATTAGTTACGATGGATGGGTACCTGAACATTCCCATGAAGGTGATCTGCAGCGCGAACCACACGAGCGTCTGCATCACCAACATGGGCGGAGTGGAGTACGCCATGAACCAGAAGAAATTTACTGAACTGGACAACTCGGGGAATTCCCTGGAAAGATTTGACACATGAGTAAGGCCGGGTACCTATGTAAGTTAATTTGTTATGTTATGTGTAAGAACGCATGCCGCATTTTTGGCTAAACTTTTTTGTGCCATGTTTTGAGGAAATAAATAATCAATCATCTTCATTTTAATCTTTTTTTTTTTTCTCACAGGCATAAGTATACTGAAGTGTGGTCAATTCTGACCGCCACACTAACTAAACTATAAGCTACTAGTGGACGCCCGCCCGCGTGGACTGCAGAAAAAAACAAAATGGCGAAATTATCTAGGATAAAAATATTTTCCCGGGATAAAAAGTAGCCTATATGTTAATCCAGGGTGTCAGCTAACTCATACCAAATTTTATTAAAATCGCTCCAGCCGTTTTTACGTGTAAGAGTAAAAACATCCATCCATCCATCTATCCATCCATTCATACTCACAAACCTTCGCGTTTATAATATTAGTATAATAAATTCCTTCCAAGCGGGAGGCGTAAGTTCGATCCCAGTCACGGGCCTGTACCAATGAATTTATTTCATGTACAGATTTTAATGTTGCACAAAATTGTCACTTAGCTCGTGCCTCGGAAAGCACGTAAAACCGTTGGTCCTGCGCCTGATCTCTCTCCGGTCGTGTCGGTTTTCCGTCTCATCGGACTATGAGAGTGAGGGAATAGAGAGTGCATCTGTGTTTGCGCACACACTTGTGCACTATAATATCTCCTGCGCACCTGGCCAATCTCCGTAAAGATTGGTCGCCTTGGCCGAAACAAGGTCGGAGATCATCATCATCATCATCAAAATAAATTTGTTCTACCTTTCCCTTTCTGTCTCGCCCATTTCATAATGGAGAGGGACAGACATAAATAATTTTAGAATGACAGTCAGAATCTTATTTGACTCGCACTCTCTTTATCACACTTTGACAAACGTATTTACAGTAACAAAAAAAAAATCTTACGAGTCAAAAATGCCCTTGAAAGCGGAGTTGGTAGCCGTCCCGACAAGCGTGCCACAGCCGCCCAGTGTGGACGCGTACGCGATACTCAGGTAGTAGCAGATGGTAATGTCACTCGGCATTAGTGGTCTGAAACATTACATATTTGACATGACATTAATTATGGACCTGTCCCTTTCTCTCTCAGCCATTTACGTTAAGGAACGGAAAGGGACAGACCTGAATAAGGTTAAGTTTATGTTTAAGTGTCACCCGACTGTCTGCCCGTGGGTATCGTACGAGGCGATTAATGGTTTCCGGGAGGTGGGCAGCAACGCTTCCTGTGTTGACAACATAGTCCAAAAATCTGACTGCGGCCACCAACCCGCCTGCCCAGCGTGGTGACTGTGGACAAAAGCCCTCCTATGGCAGTAGCCTTGTGGCGTGCCCCGGGGGAGGCCTACGTCCAGCAGTGGACTGCAATAGGCTGACGACGATGACATTTATTTAGTAATAAGCAGGTACTCACTCTTCATCCACGTCTTTAGGTTTCACTTCTTTCCCGTTCCCATTCTCAGCTGGATTCTTCTTCTTTCTGTTCAAGTACACATCGCCCAGGTTTTGCTGTAAACATAATTAGATATTATTAATTTTAACTATGTATTTACCTACTTGCTGACGATGGTAAACGCTGTTGTACCGTATAAATTCTAAAGAATTAATTAATTTGTAAAATATAAGCATTTAGTTAGAACAGTAAAATTCTCCTGACGTAGATCCCGATTGACCTGTGGGGGTGGTGAAAAAGGGAAGCGCTTTCGGCCCCATCGGGCCACTAGTAGTTGTTTGGCCCATGTATATATTCCAATCATTGTGAGAAACTTTGATATCGCGTTCTAGGATTTTGCATTCGATTGTGGTTCTCTCCTATATCCGATAGATGGCTCCGCTACAGGCCTGTACCTATAATTTGTTTTCTTTGCCATATAGCATAGTTAAAAAATATACCAACATACATTCACTCGAAAAATTTGATGATGTAGTATATAGTCTGCGGCGCAAATGTCTTCTTTTAAAAATGTGCATGGGTCGACTGCCCATCGCCCGAATCAGTTTAGTTAGAAGATCGGGTCAATGTCCCATTAAAAACCAAAAGAATATTTCCACAAAGTATGCGGTACCCGTTTAATATCTGATCTTAATATAAATAAATAACGTGATGCGATTAATAAATAACGTTACCTGTTCAAAAACTTCGAGAATGGCGTCAACAATTGGCACCATCATGGTGGTGGCGGCGGCGTTCGACACCCACATGGAAATGAACATGGTCACAAATGTCAGACCGAAGTTCAACCTGGAAAGATATTAATTAACTAAAGTGGTTTAAGTAGGGTGCCCTTGGTGCACCCTGCTATTTAACCGACAAGGCTCTGACGATTAAAGGCTCGAGCACACCGGATGCGTATGATAAGCGTATACCTCTCAGACTGTCACCTGATCTATGCTTACGTCTACGGCATCCGTGGCTGTCTCATACTTTACAACTTAGCGGTACGTGCAACGTTTACGTGCACGCACACGCATCCGTTTCACAGGACAATTAATAGCAAATACAGGGTTTTTTTCGTGGCCCCCTTAACGAAGGGTACGTATTCTAAAATTTTTGAAAAAAAATGGTAGAAAACGATGTAAATTTTTTTGATTTTTTTTAAATTACCCGATCGGTCGAAATTTATAAGCGTTTATGCTAGTTTTTTCTAGACAGATTTAATTATTTCTCGAAAAAATTAGCGTCAATAATTTGAAATAATACCAGACACTTCCCGGTATGGAGAAAAATGATCGTGATGATGAGGAGATTTCGTAAACGTTGACGACCAAAAATCACCCTGTTTACCTAAAATGAGTCGATGTGGTAAATTTCGCCTCGGAATCATGGTCTGAATCTGTTGTCTGGCTGTTACACGCAGTATAGGGCGTTTTCCACTAGATGAGACGGCCACGACCCGACCACGGCTTTTCGTCATCATATGGGGGGCATATGATGATCCAGCAAGCTGAAGTGGCAATGGGCAGGGCACATAGCTCGAAGAACTGATGGCCGATGGAGTCGGAAAGTTCTAGAGTGGATACCACACGTATCGGCAAACGCAACGTGGGAAGGCCACCCGCAAGTTGGACGGACGACCTGGCCAAGGTCGCGGGCGTCGTTTGGATGCAGGCTGCTTCCGACCGGTCGGAGTGGAGATTGTTGGGGGAGGCCTATGTCCAACAGTGGACTTCTCAGGAATGTAAGTGATGATGATGGAGGGAATACTATTTAATATATTTTTGCTTCCAAAAAAGCCGTGGCGTATTAGTGGTCATGTCGTCTAGTGGATAAACGCCCATTCCCTGAAACCATCTCACCTCCTATGTGAGCAGCCCACAACCTGCACGGTCCACAACGCCACCCTCTTGGGGAGCTTGGAGTGCTGCACGCCGGCCGCTATCATCAGACCGCCCATGAACATCATGTTGGTTTCCTAAGACATGATCATTTTAAATGTAATATATTAGGGTCGATTCCGGCAGTCACACTTAAACCTAAACCTAATCTTAGTCAGGTCTATCTCTCTCCGTTCTTAACATAAATGGCTGAGAGTGAAAAGGACAGGTAGGACTAATTATACGTTTAGGTTTAAGTGTGACTACCGGAATCGACCATGTTGACATATTACACAACATGTCCTATGCTTATACTGGAAATATAACAGCTGCGTCTCTTTTCGTTGCATGTCGTAACGTAACCCATCTTTGAATCTGATCCCTGATTACCTGATTTGCAGTAGCAGAGCCGAAGCAATGCGATCGCGAAAATCTCGTGTGTTTGCGTGCGAGCGCAACGAGCGCTCGTCGTCCTCCTGCGTGCCGCACCTCGCCCCGCACATTCTCATTTTTCGCTATCGCATTGTTTCTGCTCTGCTACCGCAAGTTACATAATTAGGGGGCCGGTAGCAAAAAAAATAGCACGCTAGGGATTATAAACTAGAATTTTCTAGCGTGCTATATTATATGCTATGTTATAACGAGCAATTTAACATGCGCGTAGGCGGCCGGAGCGGTGGCAGTCGCGTTAAATCTAGCAGCACGCTACCCGCAGCGCGAGACTAATAAATAGCAATCTAACGCCATAGCTCCGCCCACACGCATGCCCCACTCTCGCTGCAGCGTTACAGCGCGACGACCAAGTGCTACGTTATTTATCTATCACTGCTAGTTGTCGCGCAGCACTTGCTGCGCTTGGTTCGTTATTTATAGCACCACAGTGCGTATCTACATAGCACGCAAATTTTTCTATTGAAAAATAACGTGCTATATAAGACGCTAGTTGCTATATTAACCACCTCTATTTGTATGTTTATTTATGTGGGACCGGGTTATGAGTAAACGAAGAATATTTAGTCCTCAAACTTTTATTTCCAAAAAAAACCAAAACTTTACACTCGTTCTATCGCTAATCGCCATCTTATATTTTTACTTTTTTTAAAACCTATCAACCAAACAACATTCATTCTCATACAGCCAAAACTCATTTTTAATTCCCACATTTATGTATGTGATATACCGTTGCTTAGTAGGTACCCACGACACAAGACCTTAAGGATACTGCGTGACTAGGTTAATGTGTTGTAAAAATGTGTAGGTACATATTTGTTTACAAATGTAAAGCTCAGACTTGAAAGAGCTTTAAATAATGCTTATTAGCTTACCATCATAATGAAAAAAAGCTAGGCTTACCTTCATATACGCGCCGCATGTCTTATCGGAGTCCAGAATGCCCATAGTGGGGAACAGAACGATGGGCAACATCGACGTCACGGGTAGTGGCAGCAACTCCAGAACCCAATACGTCGCCATAATGAGGACCACGTACATGCATCGGAATTTCTGGAAGGTATATTATAAGGCTGATATTCTTGTGTACATTATTTTTACAGAGTATATCAAAAAGGGTATGTTAAGCGAACAGCTCAGGAATGTTTATACAATCTTGAAAAACAAACATGTTATTTCGAGTCTGAAATTTTGGAAATAGGTTCTCTATAGTGGGCTATTTACATAGCTTTTTGCTTTACATACCCTTTATGTTACACTCTGTATATAGCAAAAAAAAAACAATGCAAAAACAATTATCATTTTTTGTTAATTTCACATTTGCCCAGTGTCACACTCATTGGCTAAGACGAATCTAAAGATACCTCTCAAGTTCAAATGCGACATGCTGTTATGGCTCCAGAGCGTAAAATATATATAAATAAATATACATACATACAAGTAAAAGGTAATGAAATAAAATAAATTGAAAACTTAATCACGTTTTTATATTGATTTCAAAAATCCGTAGGCTGATTACTAATCTTGCGAAAGCAGAGCGATAGCAATATATGAGTGGACGCCCAGCGAATCGCCCCGTGCACTTGCACACTTATAACTTTCGCTGTCCTTTTGCTACCGCTTTGCTTTTGCAAGTTTCCCAATCAGCCTACCGTTCCATACTTTTGAAGATCAAATCGTAGTGTGTGTGAATATTAAATCGTAGAAACGGCGGGAAGCATCTTTGCTTTATAGTTCTTACTAGCGGCCGCCCGTGACTTCGTCCGCATGTACATGTGTTACCTGATGTTACAGCTACATAGCTGGCGACAACAGCGATTACTATCTATTGAAGATCATAAAAGCAACATTATCAACTAACCGGCCCCTCATTCAGAATAGGTATAGGCAGCAGAAGCAGCGGCGTCAGCACCACTACCAAACTCTTCCAATATATGGAGAGGAACAGCCGCACGCGCTGGCAAAACGACGCGCTCGACCTACTTCTGGAAAAAAAGTACGTTGTGGCGCTGGAAAGAGACAAAACACATATTAAAACACCCTGTACTTGTGCCCGGCCGCGTTAATGTGCTGAAACAAAGAAAACACATACACAGGCATTGCAACGATGTATTCTGGTAAGATATATATTATTTATATTAATGATTTAATACTTAAGAGATATATCTAGTAGATATGTTGATATACATTTTGAAAACACAGCCGTGTCTATATGTATGTATGTTTTTAAAATAACTACCGGAATACATCGCGTTAACATGCAGTAGTATTAAAAACAATATTGTTACAAAATTGTAGCTTGGTAAATAATACAAAAAGTTTTTTTTGCTAGGTCGTCCGTCTATCACGCGGGTGGCCTTCCCACGCTGCATTTGCCGATACGTGGTATCCATTCTAGAACTTTCCGGCTCCATCGGCCATCAGTTCATCGAGCTATGTGCCCATTGCCACTTTAGCTTGCTGGACCGTTGAGCTATGTCAGTGATCTTTGTACGTCTGCGGATCTCCTCATTTCTGATTCTATCACGCAGAGAGATCTCGAGCATAGCTCTCTCCATTGCTCGCTGTGCGATCCTGAGCTTCTTTATGAGGCACACAGTTAGAGACCACGTCTCGGCACCGTAGGTCATCACCGGCAGCACGCACTGGTTGAATACCTTCGTCTTTAAAGACTGAGGTATCTTGGACACAACTACGCTTCGTACTTTTCCGAACCTACCTAGTTTGACCGTCTGTCCTAGGTAAACATACTCGTCAACAACTTTGAGCGTCGAGTTCCCAACTAGTACAGGAGTGGGCGGCACATGGACGTTCGACATGATCTTCGTCTTGTCCATGCTCATCTTCAGGCCCACCTGTTGGGAGACTCGATTGAGGCCATAGATTTATTACGCTAGTATAATAAATCTATGATTGAGGCCGTCAAGCTCATAAATAGTTAATGAAACTATAGAATTGCAGTCAAACTGCATTTTTTCCTGTTGCAAAATGTCTATTATAAACTTTACTACAGCGGAGTAGGTACTACTGCATAATGCATGCACATACAGTAACCGCTACGGAGTTTTATAAAGTTACATACGTTCACATAATTATTCAGATGCGCGCGTGACCCGCCCCCTGATTACGTAACTTGCAGTAGCAGAGCCGAAGCAATGCGACAGCGAAAATTTCGAATGTGTGTGTGCGCGGGGCGAGGTGCGAGTCGCGGGGGCCGCCTCGCGTTCGTTGCGCGCACGCACACACTCTCAATTATTGCTGTGGCATTGCCGCGGCTCTGCTATTGCAAATTAGGTAATAGCTCTACGGGATAACATTACAGCCTCGCGAATATCCGTCGCGTCTACTGTACATTATTAATAAAACATAAAATAAAAATTATTAACAATAAGGTAGAACCTAAAACAGTCATTAAACATTTGTCATAAAAAATATTAAAAATTCACAAGTCATGCAGAACAGGAAAGAAAAATGTTATCAAATAAATTAAGGCACTGTGTAGCTTATTCATGTGTGCATCAAACATCCATGCAAATCTGAAAATAGCATGGTTCAACAAAAGTCCATGCATAAAAATTCGCAAAATTAATTCGTAATTTGTTATAAAATATCATGGCATGCCACAAAAATGTGCAAAATGTTTGCCATTGGCAAAACTGGAGGCACTTACAAACAAGTTAGTACCGGGCTACACAGGTATTTTAAAATGTGTATTTACTCTTTTAAATTTAAACTTTCCCCTACAAATTCTGTAAAAAGGAAGTATTAAATTTATTAAAACAATTCCAGTTTGAGATTGTTCTGCAAAACCTAGATAAGGAGAAACATATAGAAAAAGACTTAAGAGTAAGATAATTTAACACATTATTGGCCTTTTATTAATGTAAATTTTTACAGCATTCACTCTTCTGCCTTTTTCTATGTACACATAGTATAGAATACCTATTATTACATTATTTAACTTAATAAAATATAGTATGTAGTTGTTTCCTACCCAATTATGTCTTTACAAGATTTTCATACTACCATTAATATTAATTAATATTATTTGCTAAATAAAATACAGAAAGATAACAGAAAATAATTGGTGTTTCACATAAATATATTCAAAATATTATACTTAAGATTATATTTATGGCATTTTAATTTAATTATATTCTAAAATTATTAATAAAGAAATGGAAAACATTCTTCACCCGAGTGGGAACCTAAGTATATTGTACTTACTACAATGTGGGCGATTCACCCATTATATTTTATTTATTTATTTTACCTTGTCTTTCTGTCTCACCCATTAACATTAAGAATGGGAAGGACAGACAACTATGTGTTGTGGTCAGAAGACACCACACTATAGTTGAGTAGATATATTGGGCTGGCAAACCAAGATCTTGGAATTGAGGCACACCTTCTAGTATCTTGTGGAGGCCTCAAAATCAAGTTTATGTCGCAGTGCATACTTATGATAGGAATATTACGTATAGAAGTATAATAAATTGTAATACTTCCATATACACCATTTAAAAGCTAAAGTACCTACACTGTAAGTATGGTATATTTTTAATTAGAAGTAGGGATGTATTTACCGAGTGTCGCCCGCATCACCCGTTTCAACAGCGTTCGACATGATGGTGTTTTATTTGAAGATGTAGAAGAAATTATCTTGACCAAATACTTTTGCGTCTAAGACCGCATTCTTGGCAATATCTGAAAATAAATATAAACAGAAATTACAACAAAGCTCGTTGAAATTAAGCCGAGAAACCTTAAAATTATAACACACGAGGAAGTCAGTACTTACAAATAGATAACTAAGCAAAATTTATTATGATACTTTTATATGCATTTTTAATATAAATCACAGTAGATTCAAGGTTTAAGTTGTTTACCCTGGTCATAATTATTCCCCAACAAATTACAATTTTAATTTAGAAAAAGTAAAAACAAAATTTCAAACAAACTCGCCAGCTAAGTCTATTTACAAATTAAATTGTCACGTCAAAATTACAATAATATGTATCTCTCTCTTTCGATTTCAACTTTACAGGTATCATGCTGCTTCTGTTCCTCAAAATAGTTACAAAAATTTATTTGTAGAAAGAGCTTAAATTACTATTGACAATAATATTACTACTACATTATATAAAACTAAAAACTAAATTAATCTACACGAAATCTACATTAAATATATTTACAAAATTGCCTTCTACCGGGAGGGTGCCCAGAATGCTGGCAGCATTGCCACGTTGTATGGCAATGCTAATTTTTTGCGCAAAAAAGAGACCAGCATTCTGGTCACGGTAGCTTTCGCGTAATTTATTTGAAATTTCCCGGTAGAGGCGATGAGAAACATATCGCGTCTACGTCACTGTATTGAATATTTACTTTTTTCCGCTACGAAAATTAAATTGGTATGAGAATTTATGACTTAACTTTTGAATCTATTTATTTATTTTTGTTCAAGGATTCGTTATACAGGTGTTATTCAGAGATAAATTTCCACGTACGAAAAATTTAGAGGTTTATTCACGGTTTATTGAAGGTCATTCATTTTCACAGACTTTCCTTTCAGGAGTTTGACCAGATTTTTAAAATTACTGTATTCAAATATTTGGTGCAAATACCTGCGCAGGGATTTGGTATTATATTCGTGGCCATTCGTAGAATTGATCATTGAAATCAAGAAATGGTCGCATTTCATGAAAAGTTCAACTGTCTATTGGCCACATCATGATATGGTTTGGGCAGATCGATGATTAAAAATCGTTTCTCGATATGGGCAACTAAACGCCCGATCATTTCATGAGTCAAGATTATTGATCATATCGAGACATGAATCACCGGTAGAGGCGCTGCGCGCGTTTTATTTATGTGTGAAGATGGCGGATTTCTTTTTAGGTTATAAAACAAATTAAAGATTTCCACGTACGAAAAATTTAGATTACGATAGGTTAGGTTAGGTTAGGTTTAGACTATGACGGTTTATTCAAAGTTTTATGTTTTTAAATATTATATTGTGAAAATATCGGTTTATTGAAGGGATTTTATCATTCATTTGGCCAAACGTGGATGACAAAATCGTGAAATGTAGACGATTTACAGACTTTTGGCCACTTCATGAAATGCTTTCAGGAAATGTTTGACCAGATTTTTAAAATTACCGTATTCTAATATTTGGTGTAAATACGTGCGCAGGGATTTGGTATGTATACATTTCTATGTGCGTGCGTTAGCATCTCTACTTAGTCTGTGGTGTTTCACACATAGGCGGAAAGGTTCCGATCTCAGTTCCGATGGATGGTGGTGCTAGTTACTTAGAAATGAAGGAAATGACCAATTTTCTGATTCCCTGCCTCACTGCATACAAAAAATATTAGCTCCAAATCAGGCACTATTCAATGAACCGGAATATAGTATAGTGTTTCCTTAACCAATGTGACCAACATATTATCATTAATTCTTCCTGTCACTATCAGTTGCATGCAATGTCATAATGGCTGTATGGGCTTAGTTTCCTTTGCCTTTCCTTCGGGATAAACTAAACAAAAAAAAAGCATGCAATGTCAATGTCAGTGATTAGATCAATCTCTACTTAGTTTGTGGATTAGATTACCGAAAAAAAATCAAAACATGAAATGTTTGTGTGGTGTGAGCTTTAGGTTTACCATTTAATTACTAAATTAAATTAGTACTTATTTATTTTCGTGCAGTTAACTAACGAGAATGACCGCAGCAAAAGAATCATCTGATGCAGAAGGTAAGTAAACTCAACATTTATCAAAAATATTTAACCTATCTCAGGCTATCTACATTTATTGAGTTTATTTACACTATATTTAAGTAAGTACTAAGCTAAAAAGTATCATTTTGTACATATCTACAGCGTTATGCTGTAATTCTTTTAGTAATTTTATTCCATAATATGTTAATTCAATTAAAACAGGTAATCCAAAGTATTTTAAACCGAATGAAATTTTCTTAATTTTTGGACTTTCGTGGCCATGGCGCCGGATTTAATTACATTTCCGCTATTTTGAATATGTACAGGAACTATCTTCTAAATATTTTTAATATATCACAGAAAAAATATTTAAAGATAGTTAGAGGGATAAAACATAACCTAAAATTCATAGCCAATAGTTTTTCTTTTTCAGTTTTTCATAATATTGTCACCATTCTGCTTATTGAAATTTATGTTTTCTAGTTATCACATAATTTAGAAAACAGCTTATTGATTATACACACTAACACACACCATCTTCCAGTAAAAAGACAATAGTTTAACTAAAGTTTAAACTGTAGTAGGGACACAAAGGAAGTCAAGTCATTCATTCTCTACACCACATTATTAATATTAGGGGTAGTTATGTGCCCCCTGATGATTTATGCACACCAAAAGCAGATAAAATTATAGAATTGTTTCAATCTGCCGCTTGTGGGAAGCTGACGAAAAGTGCAAATCATTAAGATGTTGCAGGCGGCGTAGGGCACGATGATCACGTCGGGGTCACCAGTTTAATGTATTCCTTACGTTAATAATAATTGACGTGAAGCAGGTCAGTCAGAGGAATAAACATGCAGGTTAAGTGCCACAGATTAATCTTTTTTTTTTCTCTAATTTAATCTGCAATCAGCTCTAGCTATAAGCAGGTTTGTTGAGGAAAGTTGTCAGTTAGAGGGTGTCCTTCAGTAAGGACATCTCCTCTTTGTACACAAGTGTAGCCTATATTGCCAATATGTCCTGTAAGAATAATCATTTAATAAAACTATTGTTTATATACTGTTGTATTGACAGGTTTTTGTGCTGATCAAGGTATATCTGTATCTATATATATAATGATTACATTATGATTTATCTAATTGTCAATATGACAGAAATAGTGACACCACTGTAACAATGCAATGAGGGATTTTCTGACAACTATTAAAAGTTAAAAAAATTAGTTCAAATCACCTGGATAGATGGCGAGAGCGCATCACCTACCCTAATCCACTCACCTCACCCCTTAACCAAAGATATCAATAGTTCCTAAGCACTATAGATAGACAAAGCAGACTATAGTGTGCTAGACACGTCCGACTAAAAATCGGTCCACTAGGAAGAACAAAGATATAGCAGATACCTACCTTAGCATTGCTTGCACTGCATCTTTGCTAAATTAAAGGTTTCTATACTCTACTACACGAGGGTTAATAGTTATAAGTATCTGTAGCATTTAATAATATGGGATGGAATCAAAGGCATATACAGGAGTACTGAGAAGGACATAGATAACATTCTGTAGTTCATGTATATGAAGTTACGGGCAACAGTAGTCATTCACAAATTTAAGTTATTTAAAAAAAAAATTAAGTAGGTATCATCTCGTATTAAGATTATAATCTGATACTATTAACCCCATAGAGCAAAATCCAACTTATTACTTGCTATGTCTCCTACTCGTATGCTATGCTACACCGTACATATTACACTGCACATGCTATGCACAGTCTATTCACGGAAATATTACTATCCTTCAAGCTGGGAGGGGTGGGGGGGGAGGGATTAGGGCAGGTGATGCACTCACACCATCTATTTTTGACTGTTATTTTAACTTGTCAGAAAATCCCTCATTACTTGATTACATAGTCTAACTATTTAGATTAGTCTAATTATTTAGGGATATAACTCTAAAACATTTAACATAGCATTGGTTACTGGTTTGTCATGTTATGCCCGAACTGAAGCATTAGGCAAGTGCAGTAAACGCAGAGTCAAACTAACTATATGTAAAGTACATGCAGTGGTTCTCTACGGCTATTAAGCTTATTCTTATTCTTCATTGCACATACACAAAAAGAAATATAGCATACAACATAAAAGAAGAGATGCATGTACAATGGCAAGCTTATCTCTATGCTTGTGTGGCATGCATTGCAGTAAATTGGTATAGTTGCTCAGAAGGAAGTAGACAACTACCGTATGTAATCTAATTGCGGTGTAGGTTACACTGCTTGGTGCATTTTGTATTTAGTGTCTGTGTATAGTATTCTCACAGGGATAAGCTAGCCACTTGTCACTGAATGAAAGAAAGAGAATATTTATTCAGCATATTTATATATGTATATACAGGTGTTTTTGACGTGAAACGTCTGGATTAAAATCGCGCCGACACATACGGGTACCAGGCGATTTAAAAACTGGACCGGATAACGAAAAACGGTCTATATCATCGTACCTTATAATTAAAAAACTATTGGTCTTAGAAACAAAAATGTGGTGTCAATAAGTTTCACTTATATAGTCAGCTCGCTGTTATGACATTGAGTTCGTGTCGGGGTCAAGCGGGGGGGCGGGGGAGGGATACTGCGATAACTGTGCGAAACCGGCGCTCGCGCTTGTTTCTATTCAGTGTAACTCGTGACTCCGACTTTATAGCGTGGTGATTCTTTCGTGTGTTTGTCAAGTTTATTTGAACCGATTGATTTAACTACAAAAATAAGTGTAATTTGGTTACAGTATTTTGAAATATCTATACTAATATTATAAAGCTGAAGAGTTTGTTTGTTTGTGTTTGAACGCGCTAATCTCAGGAACTACTGGTCTGATTTGAAAAATTCTTTCAGTGTTAGATAGCCATTTACCAAGGAAGGCTACAGTCTATACAACAACCTGCCCGGCTTCGCACGGGTATACAACGTCCCCTCACGCGGACGAAGTCGTGGGCGCTGCTATTTAAAATAACTTCAGAAAGTGACAATAAATATATAAACATTTGCTATGTATTTTATGTTTCTATTACGTACCTGTTCTTTTTTTATTAAAATACTTAAAACAGCGTCCATCTTGTTTTCATTTCCCAAACTCTTTTACTTTAAAAGCGATTCGCTAACATAGACGTTTCACGTTAAAACCAACGGCCG
This sequence comes from Carposina sasakii, assembly GCA_014607495.2. Lineage (NCBI taxonomy): Eukaryota > Metazoa > Arthropoda > Insecta > Lepidoptera > Carposinidae > Carposina > Carposina sasakii. The sequence goes on from CP053169.1 coordinate 9,404,898, forward strand.
TGTGCCCCGACACAGCCCCACCCGCTTTTTTGTGGCCACCTTTAACGAAGGGTACATATTCTATACGGTGGTGAAGCGCGCGGGGGATAGTGCGGGGGCCGAGTATGTAAGTTTATGCGTACCTAAAAAAAATGCTGGGAATTTTTTTTTTTTTTTTTGAAAAAAATTTTTAAATTCCTTGATCGTGCGAAATTTATAGTGTCTAGTGTTTATGTTAGTTTTTTTATAGACAGATATTAATTATTTTTCGTGAAAAAATCCTGCTATAAGCGCGTCTATGTTCGCATTTATGCAGAAAAGGAGTCGCAGTCTAAATGGTTATATTTTCTCAACTTTGGACCCTAATATTTTGGAAACCAGACACTTCCATGGAGAAAAATGATCGTGATGATGAGGAGATTCCGTAGTCGTTTAAGCGGGAACGTTGACGTTACCAAATGAATCATCTACTGTATATTAATATATATTAATGGTGGCTGTGAGATATCTACCCTTATATTCCTTTAGTAGTAGTTATGGCTGCCCGATTTTGGGAACACAAAGACATGTGTATATGTATGTATGTATGTATAGTGGGGCCTGTAATTAACTAAAAGCCAATGAACTGTAAATCTGTCTTGAAAATAACCTATTTTCTTCATGCGTGTGATGCCACGTGACTTATCAACATACAATGGCCACCTCCGCCCTCGGACGTCACTGCGCGAGCGCATCATTAATTGCGAACACGATAAATATCCATCAGTGATAATAACTATCTACAAGTTATTGAATAGTCCATTGATTCTGTCTATGGCTCGTTGTAGTAGGTACCTACAGCTCAAGGATGTTGACGTAGATATTGACGTTTCTATATGCACATGCATGTATAAGCGAGATGTCACTATGCACTTATAGCGGCGTCTCGCTTTCACAGTGACAACAATCCTACTATAATATTTTATAATCGGCCACCCACGACTTTGTCCGCATAAAGGGAAATTTCGTATCAGCATTGTTTACGGGGCGGGTTGCTGGTATTAAGCACTATCTATTTATTAAAAAGCCGCATCAAAATCCCTTGCGTAGTTTGAAAGATCTAAGCATACATAGGGACAGACACAGACAGCAAGAAGCGACTTTGTTTTATAATATCGTCGGTCTAATTATCAAAATGCGCAACTCCAAAAAAAAAAATATCGAAATTTTAATCATTTCTCTAACAGGAAGGTAACACGAGTCTACGCCAGATGGCATTAAAAGTAAAAACTAATTTTTTGGAGTTACACATTTTGATAATTAGACCGACGATATGTAATGCTGGTAACTCAACTTTGCACAGAGCGTTTCGTTAACGGTTGCGTTTTGGCTGGAGAATTTATCCGAATATGGGGCTGATCTCATCACAGACTATAAAATGATACACGTATAGAATTGCACAAGCTTTCGGCACGATCTCACAAGCAAACTTTATACGATTCTGTCTGGCGAATATTTGAAGCGATAGAAACAGAGTCTACCAAATTTCGTCAATCGCTCGCCGATTTCTTATTGTGAGACGTGACAGTTCCAAGTACTTCCCACCTCCTTCATATTATCACCATTACTAGTTTTGTGGTCGTGTGTGGTCTTCCATGGGAACGGGGTTAAGTGCTATGTGGTTAGGCCATGGTTAGGTAGGCTAGATTGTTTGCTAAATAATCACAGGTTGCTAAGTGTGGTTACTAGAGTTCGGTCATGGGTAGGTTTATGTTTTTAAATCTATTGTACATACATCATACATACATACCATACATCAGACATACAAACCATACATCATACATACTCGTATACACATGGCTGTGTTCCCAAAATCGGGTAGCTAAAACTGCGAGATCACAAAGGAGAGGCTGTGGCCACGTTTGTATTTGCATCGCTTAAGAGACCGCCCCAAAGTTCCTTAGTCGACTCTTACGATCCATGGAAGGAGATGCAGCTGATGTATTCTAGTAAAGACGTTTAGATGTTTTTAATATATGAATAAATAAAATATAATGACAAGCTAGCTAATAGATTGTATTTATATTAGGTACATGTGTCGATATTCGTTAGGTAGGTACTTCTTTACATACACGATGGTTCAATGACGCAGAATCTTCAGCTTTCTTACGCACAAGCTAATACAAAGTCCAAGGATAAAACCTTATAATACCCGTGCGAGGTGGACGGACGACCTGGCCAAGGTCGCGGGCGTCGATTGGATGTAGGCTGCTACCGACCGGTCGGAGTGGAGGATATTGGGGGAGGCCCATGTCCAACATTGTAAACTTCTCAGGGCTGTAAATGACGATGATGATGATGACCCGTGCGAAGCCAGGGCGGGTCCCTAGTTATAAATATAACCCTTCCTCTTTAATTACTCTATCTATTACAAAATTATTAATATTACTCTATTTAAAAATAACCGCATCAAAATCCGTTTCGTATTTTTAAAGATCTAAGCAGACAGCGGGAAGCCACTTTGTTCATAATAAATATGTAATGATGTACCGTGTGTGTACCAAAAAAGGGCCCCCATACTAGTGTATTACGTTACGTTCGTATAACATAGTAAACAATATCACCAAAGATTTTCAGCAAATATGAATCCTAATATCAACCAAAGTTTCCATGAAGAAGCCCTACAGCCTGGCTCGTGACCCTTAACGCGAGAGCTACGTCACTGGGGGCGCGGCTTACATGAAACCTAAAGTAGAGAATGGTGTTTACAAAATTTACATGCTATTTGTAACGTTTCCTAATGTATGGCCCTGAAATTTGGCTGAAGGTTGATATAGATTGAGCGGAAGCGGTCGAAAGCTATTGTTTTCTAATATAACGGTACCGGCATATACCGTTTATAAAATGGTTGCGAGGGTTTAAGTTTATATTGATTGAAAAACCTGTGGAGTAAGCACGAACCTTTTTACGTGGCGTAACGCTAGCGACTCGCTAGCAAAAATCTATGTGATTTGACAGTTGGACGTTAGGGTTACGGACTATCGAGAGGTTCGTGCTCCACCCCTCTGATCAGAATAGCTGAAAATTCTAATCCCGTTGTCAGATTTCTACCTATATTCCTAGTTGATTAATACTTGCAATGTCTTCTATTATGTCCCTAACAAAAACCAAATGTCTAATGTCAGACTATATTAGCTGCATCTCCTTCCGTGCATGTCGTAAGAGTCGACTAAGGAACTCGGGACATTCTCTATCGATACGAGTACACTAGTAAGTTGTCACTGATAAATCAAAATCTGTCCCCGCCATGCTGAACGTGGCCGTCGGATCTGCCTTATGATCTGCGGTTCTGGTTACCCCGTTTCAGAAACACAGCTGTGTGTACATCCTTTTCATACGGTCATATCCTAAGAAACCCGCAGCTACGTAAGTATGACGTGCGTCAGAGTACGGGGGCGCGGTCGTTTGCGTCAGCAGCGCGGACTGACTAGCATTACCAGCTGTCTATTTACAATGATGAAGGTCACCGGGATTTTGTTAAGGGCGTTCGAGCGTATGAAATGTTATGTAGAGGGTAATGGATGGCGTGTGAGGGGGTTAATGTGCAACCGGTCGTTCAAGCCGGGTTTCACAGTACGAGTACGCTCGTACCGAGTGGGGTCTGATGTCTCCATCCTGAAGTGCATAATAATTAAGAAGACCCTGCAGCCAAACATAGAGGGGCTAGATGTTGATCGGTGTCAGGTTGCTGGGTTGCTAGCTCATCGCCCCGCATCAGCACGGAGCAGGTTGGAACCTAGATTACGTCTGTCTTTACGCGATTCTAGTATTGTATAAGACCCTATCTTAGTACGTATTGTTAAGTATTACGTCAGTTTTCCCGGAAGGTTTACCTAGTTTGTGAAATAGGTACACTTTCGCTTCATTAGACTAATGAAGGTAGCTAACACTTCTATAAAATTACCTATGGATGGCCGTTATTTTACGATCGTTTACATCATGTTTACATACAAATGTAGGCGTGACACTAGTTGCCAGCTTTTTTCGAGTATGATTAAGACGAAATAGGTCCTACTAGTACTAAGGTCTCCGAAAGATTATAAAATTTTGGAAATAATCATCACTAAATTTGATCTCGTAGAAAGCTAAAATAATACGTCAAAGTTTTCTCAAAATGCGTCAGTAATAAAATTGATCGCTGAAAATTGGGTGTGTAATTTTTCACACTTCTGCCTTCAATATATATTTCTCGCGAGACAATGTATTAATTGCAGTATATTACAATGAAATCTGTCCTCTACAATTGGTTAAATTAGCTCAATGAACGAGGTTGCGTACTACATATTATCAGTAGGTACCTTTTGGACTTCCCATGATAAATTACAGTAGTGTACTAGTGACACGCCCTCGATTAGCTAATTTTTATTTAATGGAGACGAGAAAAAAGTAGGTATAATAGTTAAAAATTATGACGAATTGCATGTTTTCAAAAAAAGGTATAGAATCGCAAAAGAAATCCGCTATCCAGGAGTAAAACATCAGCGACAAGTTGCTAGCGTAGCCGACTGTTGCAATTTGCAGGGAAGATGCAGTTGACTATGTCGGAACACATGACTCTGGCAAATCGCTTATCTAGGTCTGAGTGACCTATAATATACCTATAATATCGAAGAATAATGAGTGTACTTAATTTATTTTTTACGTATCGGGCAAAATTTAGAGTTTAAATACAAAACTAAAACTAATATATCAATACAAAATGAAGGAAGTGATGAATTGCTCAAAAAAGTAAAATGCCAACACTAAACTTATACAAACAATTTGTCATGAGCACTCGATTCTCGTATTCAAGTTAATTCAGCGCTAAATGATCGAAAATATTTTATATTGAAAGTCACGAAAAATGCACGAAATGTTAAGTTATAAACAAAACAAAACACAAAATATATTAGAGGTATGTCATTGAATTCACCATTTTGTAATATGGTCAAATTCAATAAAAAAAAAAATATGTAAACTTTGCATCAAAATACAGAAAATAATTTATACACCTATGCACAAAAACCTAGGAACATATTAGGTACTTTATGATAAACTTTCTACCGTCTATTTAAAATTCAGTGACGGTGAGGAGCCATCCCAAATGCCATTTTTTGATAAGATCATAATGCAAAATTCTATAATGATCGTATCCTGAAATTGACAATTGAACCATTGATCTTATCGTAAAATAGTCTTCATGACCAAATTACATTTTCACGTGAGTTTACCCAATCATTTGCCAAAATGCCACCAACTGAGAAAATGGCAAAAAACTGTTTTCCCCGCCTCTTCGAAAGAACAGAAACAAGTGCCAAAATTTAAAAAAAAAGTTGATGTCACTCAACTAAAGTGCGACAAAAAAATGACATTTCACCGGGCGCGGCGCTTGTAAAAAAGGGAACAAAACAAAACATACCTGTCTACTTTATTTTTAAACCATTACCTATCACTATAGTCGTTATATTTTGCTGCATTTATTTTTGTTTTGTAGAGTCTAAAGCCTACTTGAAACATGGTTCTATTTATACTGGGCATAAACTAAAATTGATATTTTTTCGAATTCCCGCTGCTAGGCTTTTGCTTATGAAATTACATGGTATTTGACATTGTCTAACCAATTTAAAAAAAAACAATTTCATGCATGGACTACATGTTTCCCAAAATAAAGTGAACGTCGTAAAAAGACATGTAGAGAAGTAGACCCACAGAGTAGACCATACAATAACTGTAATAATTCGGACACATCAGATTTCACACAGCAATGATCCCAAAATGGGGTAGCCAGAACTGCAGTGTAACCATGGAGACCATAGAGGAATAAGATGTAGTGTAGACATAGAGTGCTAATGTCATACTAACAGTTTCGATGCACCATTAAGACTTTTCGGTGCCTCGCAATTCCAGTCCTTGACACTTAGATTGCATTACTATACGTTACAATACATTAGTATTGTAGTACAATTTACTATATACATTACACTATCATTTACAGCCCTGAAAGTCCACTGTTGGAATAGCCTCCCCCAACAACCTCCACTCCGACCGGTCGGAAGCACCTGCATCCAACCGACGCCCGCAACCTTGACCAGGTCATCCGTCCACCTCGCAGGTGGCCTTCCCACGCTGCGCTTGCCGATACGTGGTATCCACTCTAGAACTTTCCGACTCCATCGGCCATCAGTTCTTCGAGCTATGTGCCCTGCCCATTGCCATTAAGCTTGCTGGACCGTTAGCTATGTCGGTGATCTTTATACGTCTGCGGATCTCCTCATTTCTGATTCGATCCCAGAGAGATCCCAAGCATAGCCTCTCCATCGCTCGCTGTGCGATCCTAGCTTTTTTATAGCACATAGTTAAGACCACGTTCGGCACCGTAGGTCATCACCGGCAGCACGCACTGGTTGAATACCTTCGTCTTTAAGACTGGGGTATCTTGGACACAAATAAGCTCTAGTTTCCCGAACGCTGCCCAGCCCGAGTGGAATCGCCGATTCCTCCTTCTCAAAGTTGGACTTACCTAGTTTGACCGTCTGTCCAGGTAAACATACTCTCAACAACTCAAGCATCGAGCCCCAACCAGACAGAGTGGCGGTAAGAACGTTCGACATACTTCGTCTTGTCCATGTTCACTTCAGGCCCACCTGTTGGGAACTCGATTGAGGCCATCGACATTGTGCTTAGATCCTTCAGCGATTTGCCAGACCACGATGTCGTCTGCGAACGAAGGTGAGTATTATTCGCCATTGAATTAATGCCGAGTCCTTTCCATTCGAGAAGCTTAAAGGCTCTTCCACTGCATTGGTGAAGAGCTTCGGAGAAATAACATTCCTTGTCTCACTCCCCTCTGCAGAGAAATCGGCTCAGTGCTCCGCTCCTTACTCGTCCGACATGGTGGCATTGCTGTAAAACACTTCAGCACTTCGATTTGTGGTCAAATGGCACCGCTGGAGAGACCGCAACACTGCCCAGTCTCGACGAATCAAAGGCCTTCTCATAGTCCACAACGCTAGGCAAGTGGCCGATAATCTTCCGTTTTTTGTAATCTGCCGTAGCGTGTGGATATGATCTTTGGTACTAAACCCTTTTCGGAAACCGGCTTGTTCGGGAGCGGAAGTATCAAACCTCGAGCAAGACGATTCGTGATTACCCTTGAAAACAACTTGTAGACAGGCTCTATGACAAGACTATATACATTACACTAATAGAATCTAATTGTCAATTGGAACTGGAATTGTGAGGCTGTCTATATCTATATCTTATTCCTTTATGATAGAGGCCCTAAGGCCAGGGCATAGCCTGAACTTCTTGCATTCCTAAACATACATTTCTTCTCGCCGAGAAAGAAATACATCACTGAGAAAAAACGTATGTTTAGGAATGTATTGCCAAAAAAATACCTAAAAGCGTATCTCTATGTACAGTACATTATTTTATCCAATAACTTCCAGCACATAATGCTGATAAAAATAACGAGCGGTTTCGCAAATTAATTTAAAATGCGTCCGTTTTTTATCACGTTTGTGCTTGACGATAGTTTTTGCGCACTTCCGTGGTTTTGTAAAGAAAGGGTATCTATCTCATTGGTATCTCATATTACATGACCTTTGCCTATTGATCGGTACATTTCCGGATACAGATTAAATAAATTAAGTATATTATTATGTTGAGACTGAAATTGATTGACAATAGTAAATTTAGCGATAGCAACATGCATTAAACTTTCCAGCAGGAGTATGATTCCCTAACTGTCCTCGAAAGGAGATCTCGTAAATATGTCAGACTTTATAGTATTACGTGAAGTGACAACGTTGTACCCCGATAACGCGAAATCAAGACAATACCTCAATTACCGATCATCGGTGGAAACTGAAATATTAGCATCCGCAAGCAACTCGAGTTAGACTGAAGAGACCAGACAGTCACCACTCTAAAACCTTGAAACTAGTAAAAGACATAAGGCTAGTAATAGACTAACAAACGACATCAAAGTCTAAAATTACGGACAGCCAAATCACTATTTAATTAATGAAACAGGAATGCGCCTTACTTTTTGATCAAAACATGCCAAATTTGCAATATCTCGTTTTTATTGTGTCGCGAACAAAACATTTAAATATTTACAGCCGATATAAGTATGTATTTGTCTAATGATCTTGAAGAGTGATAGTTACGGAAGATATTAACTCAAGAACACTTCACCTGGCACCAAATCAAATGCCAGAATGTCCTATCTATATCCACCATGGGTGGGGTAAAGCTAATCTCGGACCTGGTGATGGAAGTTGTGCTAAAAGTTTGCCCTGAGGCAGGATATATTACCAAAGATACCTTGGCTAGTAATAAGTAAAGAATGAGGAATATAGGTACCTAAATAGATTTAAGTTAACATTTTGCTGGTGCAGTAAACCTTATTAATCAAATTGAACTTCTAAACATACATAATACTACTGAAGTACCTTTAACATTAACAACGGTTTGTTATTTCGTCATAACATTTACAGATTTTATTACTGAAACGGCCACTCCATTAAATTAATGGAATCGTTGCAATGTTAACGATAGAATATAAACCATCTTGTTTAGAGTAACGACAATTTTCTCATGTATATATAATAAGAACAGCATTTCTCCTTGTCTGCCCAAAATTTTCTTTTCGCACAGGAAGCCAATGGTGCCGATGCTTGGCGTGCGATGCGCGCGCGCACTCCCAGAATAACTCACACAATCAAGGTTCACGGCAGCGTTTACGCGCGATGAGTGCGTTTTCACATTTTCGATGATACCGAAGATATTTGGGGATTTCATGGTGCATTTTTAATGTCGTCTGCATAAACAGTCTATCTACCGGATCTATGTATATAGACCATCCAGAGACGCTTAAATAGGAGAAAACAAGAATTTGTTGAGATGTTCTGAAGTTCTATGTTCTATGCTGCTCTGGGAGTGAAAAAATAACGTGTAATACTACAGCTGCTTCTCTTCCCGGGCATACTGTACAAGCCAGTAGAGGGACAAGAGGGTCTTGGTGTTTTGTAGGTGATGGGTTGACCACCGGTCACTACTAACCGAACTTGTACATCTCAACTATACCCTAAAATGGTCAGAAGTGGCACCATGTGGTTCTATCGGCCCTTAGTGCTCTGCCTACCCCGTAAGGGATAAAGGCGTGATTATATGTATGTATGTATGTATGTTCTGAAGTTTTGCGCTTAGCAACACATTTGACTTCTTATTATCTTCTTATATCTCGTTTGACTCCATTCACATAATTATATTGATGCAGAGTTTGTATAATTTTGCGGAGAGTATGATTGTTTAGTAAATTCGTTCGTCATAATGATGCCTTGACTTGGTTCTTGTTAGATATACGCATTGAGGTATGATTCGATGCTGTGCGTTGAATATTTGTTCAGCCCTTATTTATGTCAAAAGATTTAGGGCAAACGTTAGGCGACGATATGAAAAATAACCTAGTAAAATTTGCTTGTAGATTGGAAATTCCAAGCTTATTCCGTAATAGATCAGTCAAGATGATTACATTCATTCTGTCGAGGATTCCACCTACTTTGACTGCGAAAAAAAAACTAAATGGTTTTTCTTTAATTTCGAGAGAATCTTAAAGAATGAGCTTAAAAAACAAAGGGTTTGTGTAGTTTAGATCCAAGCTTTCCAAATCTTCCTACTAAATGGTCGCTATAATATAAATTATTAATTAACCAACCCGCCTGCCCAGCGTGGTGACTATGGGCAAATACCCCCCCCCCATGGCAATCTAGTGGCGTGCCCTGGGAAAGGCCTACGTCCAGCAGTAGGACTGCAATAGGCTGATGATGATGATGATTATCTTCATAATGATATCAATACTTTCTCAATATTCCCTGTATATCAGTATCATCATCTTCAGCATGCGGGGCTTGACTAGAATAGGTACATCAGCTGCATCTCTTTCCGTGCATGTTCAGCTAGTAACTTGTCACTGAGCATTTACATCTGCCCCCGTTATGCTAAACGTTGCTGTAGGATCTCCTTTTTAAAATCCTGCAGTTCTGGAGCTATCCCATTGCGGGAACACAGCCCTGTCTATATGGTCATATGTATAATATCTGCATGAAGGTATACTTTCTCAAATCTTATTATCATCATCTTCATGATACAAATGAAGTAAACTTTGCATATGGACACCGGCGTTGACATAAAAACTGTATTAATATTCTATTTGCGTCAAGCCACAGTCAGTCAAGGTCAGATTACTTCCTAGACACAGCCAGTGGCTAGTCCAGTTTGTTTCGACAATACTGGACAGGTGTTTATTTTGGTTTTGTTTGTATTGAAAATGCTGAGATTATTTTGGTAGAAATTTTCAGCTGTATGGAATAAAAAGCAAACAGTAAAAAGTTAACGTGCACCATGTGGTCATGGCTCCGAAAAAAATTTGTTTGATCGCACTACACATTCCAATAGAGTTAAGGACACAAACAGAAATCTTAATAGGAGACTGACATAACTTTCTGTCTTAGCAACAAGATAATTAATTTATTACACAATCGCCGGTCACCTTGCATCGACGATCGTTTAAATCCCATTAAAACAAATATAAGTTCCTAGCCGCTCTCCTGTGAGTCTATTCTGATGGGACTAAAAATATCCCATTTATTCGCTTGTAAAATGGTGAATGGGTTGAAGCTTTGATATATTGTCTGTGTTGATTCGGTGACTAGAATACATCAGCTGCATCTTCTTCGGTGCATGTCGTAAGAGTCGACTAACAAACTCAGGGGTGTCAACTTGTCTCCATCTGACCCCGCTATGCTTAACATGGCTGTAAGGATCTGCTTCAGCTCTGGCTACCCCATTTTAGGGATGTGTGAATATTTATGTATGTCTGTATGATGTATTCGTGTACAGAACAGGTAGAGTCTGAACCTTGGCAGTTACATTGTACAATCCACATGAACTACAAGATTTTATAAAATATCTGCATTTGAATACCTAAATACATATCTCTCAAACGAATAAGCAGAACGAAGAACGAATACATAGTGTCAAGACAAAATTTCCCAAAAATTAAGTCCAATACATATAATACTCACGGTTGTGATTCTAAAATGGGGTATCCAGGGGGGGGTCATTTATTTAGTCTAGCGGGGACAGATGTTAATAATTAGTGACAAGATTCTGTATTAACATTTCTTAGAGCTATCACAGCAAATTCCACTTATTGCCTTAGCAAGAAAATAGTTCGTGCTCAGCTGAACTGCAAAAACATGATCGAATTTCTGTGCTACTGCAATTATCGATGTCTTTTTAAGGGCTACCTCTCGAATGTGGATACCCGATCTTGATATGCCTTACATGGCATTTCGCTCGCTCTAGTTATTTTTTATTCCTGTTCCTTAGCTTCTTAACCTTTATGTCTTAATCCTTTCCAGAATTTACGTTCGTAACCTTTCGCTATTGAACGTCTGCTATATACATCATATGTTAAGTAAAGTTGCCTACGAGTATTGTAGGTATAAAGGTTGCAGACGTATTGTTTAATCCGCCATGTTACATTACGGCTAGCCATTGTGCTACTAGCACTTTGATTCATTGCAATGATATACAGCGACTTATACAGTGCATTTTAACATGCACATTATCTCTATATGTAGGCAGTTCTTGAATCATCTATCTAGTTGTTATTTTGATTGAGAATATAAGGAATGGTAATACGTCGCATGCTAAAACACGTTTCCCCAGTTTTCCGAAGATAACATTGCTGCGTAACACGGTCGAGAACTTGACCGAGCATTGTAACATGATGATATGCAGACAAGCAGCTTAGCTTGCCTGACATTTGACCGTGTCTGTTCGCATGTGTGACACGTGCCACATTCGGTATCCGGTAAATTCCGAAAGGAGTCAGAATATGAGGCTTGGTGTTTCCCTAACTGGAGCCTAGAAATTAACTTACTAAATACCTATTCTTGATTTGAAAGCCTAAATACTTGCATTTTGATGCGACGTTTCGTGAAGAGAAATAGAGGGATTTGGTTTCCTTTAGGCAATGAAATGTCTAGCTTATTATGCAAAGGGAACATAGAATGCACTCTAGCAGTGGCAAGATTGGAATGAACAAATTTAAAAAGATGAGCAAAGAATATGTGTCGTAAACTTATCCAATAAGTATAACATTTACTCATGATCATCTTCCTGCTCTTATACCGTTATTTCTGGGGTCGCCGGTCGGTGTAATATGGTTTCTTTCAAAACCCATATTGATAAGGATGTTTTATACGGCATAACATTTAATTATGATGATGGAAAAGCATAATCTACCTTCTTTGTACTATCGAAAGGCCTACGAAATCCCCAATGAGTCCTTGAAATGGTTTGGTTACTGGCAACATTTGCCTATTCGACCGCCCACGGAAAGTGTCAATAAGATGGTCCTATAAAATTGTTTACGTGATTTTCATACGCACGAAATTCGAATAACTTGTTCGCCATGTTTAAATGACGTTAATTTTATTGTGAATATATGTACTTAATTTCGTACTTTGATGTCGCTTATGTTTACAATACTGACATTTTTATACAAAAGCCTATTGATATATAAATAATTAATTATCTTGCAATAGCAAACCCTAACTACCTACATTACTGAACACTGCGCTCATTAGTACGCTAAAATAAATTTACATTCTTCTGGATTTCAAATTACACATACCTATTATATATTCAGACTCCTTATCCTCCAAGGGCAACGTGTTTAATTTTTACCTCTTATCATCATAGGCTTAGAGCCTTAGATGAATCATAGGGGTGAGCAAATTTAAATTAAGTTAAAGGTCCTTTGGTCTCGCTTTACTACATACAGGCAGCACAACTCACGCATGTAATGTTAGTATATAGGAAGTGTGGGTGTTGTTATATAGAAATACTCAAGTTATTTTTATTACCTTTTCTGTTTTTGTAGAAGGTTGTCTCTGTCTTGTTAGATTCGTTAGATGCCATCGACGTTGTTGCTAGAAAACATTTTGTCGCTTTTAATGACTTGTTTTTCAGTCTTGTTACTATTGATTGTTTGTTTATTGAAACTAACCTTAAGTCTCAAACCTCGTTATTTACAATAAGTAATGGTTGGCTGTAAATAGTAATTTTCCGCTTGTTAGCTAGGTCCTTTTCCGCTCTACTCTAGTCTTGTGCTGATGCAGGGCTTCAATACAATACATGAGCTTTTTTTCTAGTTTCTCCGTGTGATAAGATAACAGACTTACTTACATTAATTTCAAAGCAAATCTTACACTTAAGCAAGTAAGAAATATAGTTTAGTAGCACATACGGAGTTATTTAATCCCAACCCACTGTGAGTGGAAGGTCCAATCAGACTCATTAACGCTATCATAAAACTTGAAGCTCCAAGTTTGATTTGAAAAGTTCTGCCGATAAGCACTTAAAGATGGTAAATAAACCTATGTAGATAGGTACATCATCATCATCATTTACAGCCCTGAGAAGTCCACTGTTGGACATAGGCCTCCCCCAACAACCTCCACTCCGACCGGTCGGAAGCAGCCTGCATCCAACCGACGCCCGCAACCTTGGCCAGGTCATCCGTCCACCTCGCGGGTGGCCTTCCCACGCTGCGCTTGCCGATACGTGGTATCCACTCTAGAACTTTCCGTCTCCATCGGCCATCACTTCTTCGATAGATAGGTACATACTACATATTAATTATTCCTAAAGTGGACAGAAGTGTGCCAAGTACACACCCACAATTCACCAGTTATGGTGAACCTTCCGCCGCTTTTTGGCATATATAAACATTAACAAAGCGATCAGTAACAAATCCAATGGAAATATTTCCCTATGCGCATACATAATTCGCCTCTAAGTTTTCTTTAAAAGGCCAAAACTAAAACTGCAGTTATGTAGGTACCTATACCTATATAATGAGATGTTTGAATGCAGTGCTTAGAGGACTAGCCTATTTTTCATTTAGATAAGAAAATTCAGGTAATAACATCGTCCAATTGTAGTCTACTAAGGTATGACCCCAATTGAACTGAAACTGAATTGCAGCATAATCTGCTCACAAAGATCAGATATCCTGTCTCATTGTAGTTGCAGTTAAGCTCTGGGAACTTGACCTGTTAACGTTTCTCATGCAATGTTCTGTATGCTGTGCATATTTTTAGGGTTGTCTACTTCGAAATGTTTTACAACTTCCTCTCAATTCTTATTACCAATTTTCGACCCAGGTTCTAATGTTATTTTCATTTTCAAATGTGGTCGTTGGCGTTACCACTATTTTCAGAGTTTGTCGTGATGCATTAGGAACTTCATGAAACGCTTGTAAATCTTTTGAATCCTTCGGCTGAAAGTAATGTCTGGTCAGGTACGGATAAATGACACTGAACTTCTCTTAGGTCAAACTTTGGTGGTGACTATTGGCAAAAATCCCCCTATAGCAGTAATGTGACGTGCCCTGGGGGAGGCCTACGTCCAGTACTGCAATGTATGATACGATATGTAGTCAATTAGGACGATGCTTTCGACAGATGTCCACGCAGTGGTATCTGGGTCTGTATATATGTCCGGCGGCATGCACACGGTTTTTATATTGCAAGAGATAAGAGTTATATTTCTTTTAGAAATGCCTGTTTCTCCGAATGGCTGTTTGATCTTTAGTTAATGCCGGAAGAATTAATTTCATGGTAATAACCGTGATTAAAAACGTTAATGAGGATATTATGAGTTGGTATAAAATATCAATAGGAAAGGTAAAATATGTATAGGAAGACCCATTAAATAAGTTGGTTTAGAGCCGGCTTTTCTAATGGTTTGATAGCCGGATAAAGTTGATGCTGTCTCTATCTTGATCAAGTTTTAGGGATAGGAAAATCAACCCTTAGTTTATCTATATTACTGCAAAAAAAATAGTTTTACTTTAAAAATCTTTCCTTACGCTATGTTGTTATAACTATTTTAATAACCATAGTTTTTAACGCTTAACAATTTATTATCTAGTATAAACTGGTTTGTTTATCATTGCATCAGAACGTAGGTTCGAGGCAGTAAAGTAAGTACTTAGATGGCATTGCAATAATGTTCAGTGTGCTGTAAATCGTAATACCGTACAATTTTCCATAGTAGCTGGAATTAAAGTGGGCCTAGGTGATTGCCTTGTAGTACACCCGAGGCAAGGATAGTCCAATTAATAAACAGCTCTCAACGTAGTAAATTGCTGCATGGATACTGAAACTATATTGCAACACATTTTACAGTTTATTTATTAATAAAATTATTAATAAAGAAACGGAAAAAAATTCTTCACCCGAGTGGAATCGCGAACCCACGACTACTGCAAACCGTGCCAGCCGCTCTAACCACTGAGCTACCGGGTCAATTACTCGGATGACGAATTTTACCATCTCTTTTCTAAATTACATATTGGCAACGTTATTTTTCATCCCGATAGCTATACACTAGCCAAATCTCGGCAAACAAAGCTGAATGCCTCAGCACAATGATTAAAGTTTATTACTTATAAAAGTAGAGGATTATGATCCAATATAATAATTATTATCATCAGCTTCAATTATTGGAAAAATATTGCATCCTATAAAAGTTTTATCTGTACTGCCTGTAATCATACTCTGGATCTACTCAATCATACACAGAAGACAATCTACAAGTTTAAGCAGAACAAACATGGACGAAAATTTTTTTACTTATAAATAACCTTTAAATTAAATATAACATTTATATTATTATGTTCGCTAAATTAATATGCTTAACATAGTTCAAAGCTTTCCGCAGTTCTTTTCATAAATCTCATCGTCTTAGTTTTATCATTTTATAGCAGTCTAATAATGTGTCGTGCTTATCTTGATGTACTTAACTTAATCCTTTCGGTTTTATGAACCCAAAGATAATCTGAACTCTATTTACTATGTGATTGTAATATGATTATGGTTTTTGTTGTAAGGGAAAATGTTGCTAATTTTGTACATTTTATATTTGCTTAACCAACAGTCGTACTACTTGTGTTAATTATATATGTACTTGTTATAATAGATAGCTTGCTTGTTATTGCTAGTACCTACCTAGAATAATATAATCTATGATTATATCGATATATATTTCAAGTATCCCTTGAGAACTTTACTGATACAGAACATTTTACAGATATTTGTAATGGAAATTATATTAAAGTAAGGATTGATAACATTATTTCCTATTATTAATTTGAATCTCTAAGTACAACTTGCTTGTTTAGAAGAAAATTTATGCATTTTACCTAAAAATTCAATGCATGTAGGTACCTACTTGTGTGTGAATGTTTGTTACACTTTTACCCAAAAACTACTGAACGGATTTTAATAAAACTTGCCACGTATACAGTACCTAATACATCGGAATAACAATAACATATAGGCTATAAAGTTCACGGAGACCATAGAGGCTAGTATTGCTATAAAGAATGGTCATATCCATAAAAATATACATTGTGTTGTGGTGACACGGAAGAAGTATACCTAGTTGTTACAAATTCGGAGACGTAGGCATATATATACTATAACAGGTTGCGTGCGAACAATCTCTAAATAGGGGAAGCTTATATTTAACCCTACCTTGAACTGTTATGGCGTCGTGATTAACAGGTGTAGCCCATTAAACTTCCCTATGTTGACCTTTGGTTTGTTTACCAGCAGCTTTACAATCATTTCATCTGTCAAAAATAGTTGCATGGCATTTGTATAGCACGCTATGACACCACGCAATCTGGGACTATCATTTTTATAAGGCCTACCTATCTTTCATCTTCATACATATTATAATAGAATAAAATATAGGGTTTTGTTTGGAGCAGACTAGCGGGCTAAATTATTTTCGTATGAGTACAACGCAATAGGCATAAGATAGAGCATGGCTTGGGGGAATAGCAACAGGCTATTGATAAAATGAATGGGAAACAGACTTAAATAAAGATAAAGCGTCTACAATAAATAAGATACGACGAAATTACGTAATTAGATTATAGCTTTTTCTTGCATTACATTTTATGTAGTCCCGAGGTTATGTGAATATAAATATATCGCGTCCGAGAATTCGCATTTCATAAAAGTTTTTCCACGTTATGAATTTTTAAATAAACGAAGATCGTATTCCTTGGTAACGAATTTAATGATAAATAAAATGTACAATATTAGTTTTAAATATTAATAATTTTAACTTGGCGTTATTATATGTATAGGTGTATGTACTAGACTTTTGCTTTCCTTTGTGAAATCCAGGAAAACGAAATAAAGAATAATAACTTCACCTGCCTGTTAGATACATTGCGGTGGGTCCAAATACCCAAAATCTTTATTTAATTTTTCTCGAATTTAACTCAAAACCAAGAGCTGTTAAAGTTGTCATTTGAATGATCTCATTTAGTGGTGATGTAGAAAAATAAAAAAAATAAAAATAAATAAAACATACAGACGAATTGATAACCTCTCTTTTTGAAGTCGGTTAAAAAGGCATACTAATACTATATAATAAAATGTAAGTGTGAATGTCATAGTCAAAGACGTTCAATAAAGATAAGCGCGTAATTAATATTCATAAAATAAACACAAAATTAACCTAAAGTTCAACGTTAAATGTAAGAGCATGCCTGCCACTGAGATAACCCTCAAATTTTTATCAGACACGTGATAATTACATTAATAAACATGAAAAATGCATTCGGGCTATATAATTTTTCGCAGTAAGACAATAAAAATTAGTTATCAATTTTGAGGTGCAATATTCTGCAGTCATATCTCAAAGTGGTTTGAACTAACCGAAAAGGCTATCAATACATAGGTAATAATTTAATTTTAGTCTTCTAGGGGGAGGAAAGGAACATCCCAAAATTCTGAGTAATATCATTATTAAAAATTCATTCAATAATTGGTTACGAATCGAATACGCCATCAAAATACGGCCTTGGGCATAGTCGGCTTCATTCATAAACATCTTGAAAATCGTCTGGGTGACCACGTCACTTAAAAAATTCCCTGATAGGTCATACTGTCTTGCTCTTGTTGTGTATAATTCACTAGAGACAAAAAGAGAGGGAACTTTTTCAACGCTGTTATTTGACGTGCTCTCCAAACATTATAAGCTTTTATACGCAATCTATTTTCATCTTATTTCGTCCAAAGTTCATTTTGTTTGTTGTCTTGAAACAGGCCTCTTTGTTTCCGCGTTTCTTTAAAGTTCTTTGTGAATAATTATCATTTTATTGTTTACTCACATTATTCAACAAAATATTAATTATTATTACATTATGACCCTCATAATTAAGTATAGGTAATCGAATATAATAATCGCTTGGCTCCTCAAGTTAAATATTCAATTGTTTTTGTTGAAACTTTTTCATGTCCATGTTCAACGGAATCTCTGATATAATTATTTTCTCCCATCAATATTCATTCAGTAATTAAACCCCTTGATAACATATTGTTTTGTTAGCTGTTGGATCTTTTATGCAGAATCAATAAAAAACTAACATCCAGCACCAACAAAATTTCATCAGAGCATTATTACATTGTTCTTTACTCCGTGATATCTATCCATTATATTACGCCCAAAAAGTCATCCAAAATAGTTTCTCCTGTCTCACTCATCACTACATTTTAATAGTTATCAAAAAAAATTGTAGCTATCAAAACTCATCACGCGGTTTATCAATTTTTAACGCAATTTACTATGAACATAACCTAAGAACTGTAATAAATCATAGATTAACTCTAATACTTTCAACTGTTTTAAGATTCAATATTTAAACACATTTGAATATAGAACAGTTCCAAATTCAAAATTGCCGGGAAATATGGAAACGACAGAACTTACAAGGCATGCCTCGTATACGTTACAATACATTAGTAATTACTACGAGTGTACATTACACTAATAGAATCTTAAGTGTCAAGGACTGGAATTGTGAGGCACCGAAAAGTCTAATGGTGCATCGAAACTGTTAGTATGACATTAGCACTCTATGTCTACATCTTATTCCTCTATGCTCCTGCTTATAAGCATCATAGATCCTGTGGCCAGGCGATAACTTGAAGGTCGCTTGTCCTTTATCAATAAAACTCGGCGTCACCATTATTGGTGTCTTCTGCGTCTATCATAGGCTAATGATTATTATTTAACCACAATATTAAATTATTAGCCATTAAAAATATTATTAGCATCCGTTTTGGTGTGTCGTGTCTGGTTTCCCTTATCTACTGGTAGTTAATATTAGCTGCTAATTGTGGGCCACAATTTGTGACCTTTACAGGGATATTTGGAAACGAATGGTTTATTTTATATTCCTACGTTTTAAATGTTCCCGATCGGTTACCCTATTTTTGCCATGATTAGCTCTGAATGTGTCGAAAAAAAAATGGATTTTGATGAAATAGCTTTATACAAAGACTACATACCTCGTAGAGTTTTCCAAATAGCTACAGATAAATATAGTTATTATAGTTAAGTTAGGTACTAAAGCAACTACCAAAGCAGCTACCTACGCAATCAGGTACGCAACGCATGTTATGTGAAAACATTACATAGCCGGTAAAATCAAGCCTTTAATCGACGATAAAAAACTACAATCTGCGGAGAGTCTAAAGTAAATCTCCGGGAATGATACCAAAGCTACTTAAGCCCCCGCGGGTTCTTTCCAAAACTGTTAATGTAATCTCAGACCTTCGCTAAGTATATAATTCAACAATATAATTTACAATAATAAGGTCAAACAAGGGTGTCTGTCTAGGGTATATTTTACGCCACAGTTTTAGTTGACGACACGCCACGTACGAGTAAAGGAGACGTTAATTCTAAAAACCCGAACGTTTGCCCTGGTCCCTTTTATCACCTCGGCCGGATGACGGAAATATTGCGAAACATAAGGGATCCCCTAATATTTGACCCACTAACCTATAAAGTTGAAATTAGAGGCGGGTCACCGAACGCACATGAACAGACACTCGTATTCATAGTGGTCACTTTTCCCTTAATGACACTCGGTTCAGAGTAATTAGTTATTTGTTTTCTCATTAGAGATAAAATTTGCAATCGTTGAGTGGAATTAAAGTTTGAGTCATCAATTAACGATACGGGGACCTTAAATAAAATGCATAGCTAAGTATGTCAAATGAGACAAGAAAGAAAACATAATTTTTCTTCGTAAACTTAGATTCTTCTTGTAGATTACGTATAGGTAATGCTGTAGCGTCAAAAATCTAAAATTCAAAGTCTGAAAGGGCTGACTTTGGTTGCGTAACCTTGATGTCAGTGCCTATGTTTTTCACTGATTGACATTTGCTTGGTCCAAACGAATATAGTCTTTGCTATTTTCATGATACAGCAAGTAGAGCGAAAAGCAGAAACGCGCAAGCAATGCGTGGGTATGTAAGGTAAGGGAATTCCCGCGGGAGGGTGGGACCCTTGCATATTCGCCAAAAGGGATCGATATTGCGGCCCTTCTTACGTCCTGCTTCAAAGCTCTGCTCGATTTGCTACAGGTTATCTTATTGTAAATTCATTATGTGCTTAAATATGGATTGGTTTTGGTTGATTTGGATTACGAAAATTGGTTTTATTTTATGTTCTTACGTTTTGTTCTGTTTGCATTTGACCTTGCAAGGTCAGATTAGCATTTTTGGCTGCATAGTTCAGACAGAAATATGAATACTCTTTAGACTAAAAATAGCAATAGCATCTTCCTGCTAAAAGTAATAGTATTATCTAGATTTAATTGTTAGCAATAATAATCTCTTACTAATATCTCATATGTTTAGTACTATCTGCATGGCGTCTCCGTCTATGTAGACTGCAGAAAATATAATGACCGGAATATAACCGGATAAGTGTTAAATGGGGTTATCTACAGGGTGTAACAAAAAGGGTATGTTATATGTAAATAGCTGTAGAGAACCTATCCACAAAATTTGAGACCCGAAATCACATGTTTATTTTCCCGCTTTAGTGCAAAGATTCGTATCGTACGTATTGGTTTGTAAATTCAGTTGTATTTTACGCCAGATGTATGTAAAAATTTTGACCAAGACCTTTGGATATGAAAAACTCGCAGATGATGATTCGATAAACAATGATTTGACAAAAATGATGGCTTCAATCCCAATGAAAGTGAAAACAAAACATACAATATACTTGGTATGCAACAAATATAGTGCGACGGATTGGGAGCAACGGTTTCAAATGACCTTTCTTGAACTCTGGACAGACACACCTTTTTGTATGCATATTAACATGAGACTGCAGTTGAAATTAGTTCCTCATTAAATTGGGATAAGGCTTAAAATTTTGTGTTTGAACTTACTGTTGTACAATCATCATGAAATTTCTTATTGACTGTTATAAATCGAATAGTTAACATCGATAATATAAAACAATTATAAATTCTAATAATAAAGTGATTGAGTAATGGCTAGACCTAGATTTATTTAAATTGCTGAATTAACATTATGTACATTATTTACTAATACCGATACAGCTTAAATGAGGTACTAGCGAATGAAACTGTCAGATTAGACTCTAAAAAACGCAAATGTGATATACAGGGTGTAACAGAAAGGGCATGTTAAGCGAAAAGCTATGTAAATAGCCCACTATAGAGAACCTACTTTGAGACTCGAAATCACATGTTTATTTTTCAAGATTGTATGAACATTCCCGAGTTGTTTAGGAATTCTCCATACTATCTGGAAAAATAAACATGTGATTTCGAGACTGAAATTTTGTAGATAGGTTCCTTTTGGTGGGCTATTTGCATAGCTTTTCGCTTAACATACCCTTTTTGTTACACCTGTAGATATTTTTAATTTTTCTCAATTTTCCAAATCTTTATTGCACATACTCGTAATACAAGTGATACGCACAAAACTTCTAAATAATAACATAAAAGATACGACATACACGCGTCAAGAATAAATTATAAACTGGGTTTAACAAATAACTCATAAGCTAAAGAAAGAACATGTTTTCAAAAACAGCTAATTTTATTAACTTATGTACCTATCTGCTGTATGTATAATGTGCTCATTTTACATTGTTTACGTCATAATAAAATTGTGCATGATCTTTAAATTATTACGTTGTTGTTTTTCTATTTTTCTATTCTTGGAAAAACATACTGAGTTGCAGATTCCATTATTATTCCGCGTGCATTTTTCTGTACTTTAATTAGTTGTTGTTGCTTATGTTAATGTTCCCAATTTTATAGATAGTTGTTTATTCTTTATAAGGGTATATTTATGAAGCATTCTCTTTTTATCCTAGATGTTTTATTGAGACTTGTCATTCGCTACGCTATTTCAATATATCTCGCATATTACAAATTTCGCTTCGGCCTCGATTGAGATGCATTGGATGGTGAAAATGCACTATGTTTACAACCGTATAGACTGTCTCAAGTTAACAAGAATTTATAAACTTGTACGATAGCTGTTCAAATAACCATTGTCCGTGTTCGTACAGTAGCAGTTGTTGACACAGGCCGTACTATGCTCGCTTGTATTACAAGCCGGGCTATATTTGGTATAGTTAGTTGTATGCTCAGTTGCTGTGCATAATGTAATATCAATTTGTGTTCTGTGACACTAAATTAAGTCTGATTCAATGCTGACATTGTCTTGATCTGAAGTTTTAGGGTACGACAGCATCACATAAAATTTTCCATCGGTAATTATGTGTGATTACTTAAAACAATCGATGACACTAAATAACTGGTTACCTACCTAACATTTGTCTCAACGAATTTTATTAGTAAAACGATATAAAACTTTACCCTATCGTATATTATTAATATGTATTACGCGAAAAATCAATATTTCCCTCGATACGCAATGTTCCTAAAAGAAATACAAAGTATACATACTTATGTCTAGTAACCTTTGCGAAAAGCTACCGTATTACCTAACTCCCTTCTACTAAGTTGATCCAATTTGTCAAGTAGCCACGACTTAATTTTCCATTCACGTATAGTTTATCTAGGATAGTTTCCTGTCCCACTTTTTCCGTATTTTCACCTTTTTCTCTTTCATTATTGATTCTATTGTTCCAAGGTTTTATTTTGAGTTCTTCTACTACATCTACATAGTTTTCAAGAATCCTATTCCCAATTATAGTGATGTTTTACTGTATCTTCTGTTTAACCAAGCGTAGCGAATTTTTATCCCGGTTTTTTAACTATAAACATTTATTTTGGCAGGCAATGATTTATAACAATTTCTTCTATCCTGTAAGGCCTGAATTCTATAGGTACCAAAGAAGCCCTTACTAGCTGGATACACGAGTAGTACCTAAAGATCTTGTATTTCAAAAACAAATCTACATTTTCCAGAAGATATTTTCCACATAGTTCAGAGATGACAGTTCCAATCAGAAATCGATTAGTTTTGTAATAAACTGAGTAGAACATAGGTATAATTACGTTTGGTACTTATAGGGTTGCTATTGTGATTGCCACGGCCAAGGTTCGAAATTGCGACGTTCGTGGTCATCTTGAAGTAATGAAAGATGATGAGAAGTGATTGCTTTATTGGTAGTAAGTAGTCTGACCGATCATCAATGTTTTTGGACTGTGGATGACCAGCAGTTTTAAATGATGGAAACCAATTGCAGAACAGATTTAAACGAAGGTTCTTGTTTTTGTCAGAAAATTGAAAGAACAATGAAAATGTTTAATGTATATTCTTGTTTCTAGGTGATTTATTGGTTTCCATTCAAATGTAGCTAGTAGCTACGCTGACCTCAAGTTTGTTTGAATTTTAAGTTTACAGTGAGTAATTCATGAAAAAAATCTAGTCATTCCGAAGTTTTTCTTTCATGATTTTCTACGGATTTAATAGTTAATTTATCAAATGATTTTCGCTATGGTTTCCTCTGACCTTGGTCATTATGGCGTAACTTTGGTCGATGATTTTTTTTATGTTTACTTCCGTATTTACATCACTTACCGATATTATGTTAAGTGTTTGCCGATTCTGGTTTGTCGTAAGGCATTTTTATGGCTACACTTGCAGTATTTTTTTAAACTGCCATAAAACCGATTGCGTGGAGATTAAATGCAATAGTTTCAGTTCATGAAGAATATCAATTTACCGTTTCACCATTCACCATTTATGTTATGTTTTTCGGACTTACCAGAGGAATAGAAATCCGGAGTGGCTGCAATACAGCTTTACTCACAAAGTGTTTGTAAACTTTCACGTGTTCAACCTTAAAGTTTAGCACATCGGAAGGGGGATTAGATTTGCGCGGGAAAACCCTGCCGAGGCGGGACGTGCGTTCGCCACGCGGGTTGGTTGCGGACTGAACAACTCTGCGCCTGTCCTGACGACTCTAGTGCTGCGCGACAGGCTGTGCCGCGTCGGTGTCTTGTCTTCTTTTTAATTTTATTCTTTCCGTGCGTGCACCGGCTTCATATAGATAAATCCGCGTGATGGGCTCAGGTTGGTGTGTGATATTTATGATTTCTGTTGTATTTTCGTGTGCTGATCACGTGTTTTGTTCTTATCCGTGAGCTTGAACTCGGTTTGAGATGGATTGAGAGAAAATCGAGCGAGTGTATGAGACTCTCAGGCGGGTAGCACATGATAGTGGATGCCGCGCATGTGTGTATACGAACTTGCGGAAAACCAATGTGCGCCGTAAATGTCACTCTGTGGGTCCTGTTTCAAAGTTATTTGTACAGATCTTGCCTATATGAAGATGTTATGGCAATACATTTACAACTTTTCTGTTCAACTTTCCCTAAAACTCAAATTTGTATTTTCGTATTAAGGATTTTATTGTGTGTATTCCAGGGGGGTTGGGAGTTCTTGGTATACCCCGGGATAGGTTTAACTTAATTTATGGATTTAGTAGGTAGCGCTGCAATCGGGTTGTCACTCTATAACAAAATTATCGCCAAATATATTGCTGGTACCTATATACCGAATTTCATGTTTTTTTTTTTATTACAAGGTGATATCTGCGGATGCGTCGACCCATGTAAGTTAGGGCTTCCCATTAGGGGAACTAGATAACTTTGCGGACTGCGTTTTCGCTCGTAAAATGATTACTTACATACTTCTATAAATGCACACTTACCCATATCAAATGACGGAATTTTGGGGTCACATAAAAACATTTTACATAACCTTGTCATTATCATGGTATTTTAGTTTGACGTAGGCACCTTTATCATCATCGGTACCACAAAATTTATGCAAAACATTTTAACTCCATTAAGTATTGTAAGTAGCTACAAGTTAGTGTAGGTATGTACATATTATAAAATTATTTTCTTCACAAAAAATTTCAACCTGTAGTGTTTCCCACTGCCGGGCAAAGGCATTCCCACTCACCCATACCTCGCCAAAATTCTCTAAAATATATTGTATTTTTTGTTTCGACCTCGAATTAAATATGAAGCCTTTTCGCCTGAAGCACACTCGCGGACTACACAATATTTTAAAATAATAAATGCTCTGTAGCGAACTGCGGACCACATCTTAGCCGGGCGTGCTCATTCTACTAATATAAAATCTATTCCCTACGCTTTTCCAGGATAAAAAGTAGCCTTGACCTTTCTCAGGCTCTTGACTACCCGTGTACAAAATTTCATTTCAATCGGTTCAGTAATATTGGCGTAAAAGTTCAACAGACAGAGCATTTATTTATAAGACTAGTGGACGCCCGCAACTTCGTCCGCGTGGACTGCAGAAAAAACAAATGTCGAAATTATCCGGGATAAATAGTAACCTATTTTATTTATTAATAATTTTATAGTAACCTATATGTTAAGTGGGACCTGTCACAATATATTCCTGAAAACTGCATCGAAATGGGTCCAGCCGTTTCTGAGATTAGCGTGCACAAACATCGATCCGTTACAATTTTATTATATGTATAGATAGATTAGTAACGATAGATAAAGTAGCGTTTTCTAGTCGCGTATATTTTTGTTGGAAGTCGCGATAAATATAGATATTCGTTATGTAAACTGACGGAAGCTTTGCAATGACATTGGTCGTTTTGTTTTCTTTCAATGGTTCGTGCTGTCCTTGTCTTATTTTTAATTATTACTGTAACATTATGAGAGCAGATAGGCTAAAACTTGATCAACATAGAGACGGCATCAACCTTAAGACAGTTTATCATTACATTATCCTTAATATAGTCCTATCTGACCAGTGACCATTAGAAAATCGGCCCCAAGGAGAATTAGAATTACTCAAAAAACAATTCTTTACCAATCGCTTGATTGTTGTACTTGTGCCCGAAACGCTACGATATGCTAACTGCATAGTAGGCTAACTGGTGAAACGTAGGTGTGTTTGCAGTGATTGCGCAAGATGCCGACTGCCCAATTTGCAGTTATGAGTACGCTTAGGTGAGTTCGTATGCAGTCAGGTGCAGTGATACCAACCAAACCAACAAGCCAGTGACAGTCATAGAGTGTAATTTTTGTTTGTGTTTGAAGCAAAGTAAATACAGGGCCGGTGACGTGTACCCAGAGTGCTAAATAAAAAAAATATCGATATTTTGATATATCGATATTTTTTTACCAACCCTAACTTCTTCCCTACCACTGTTTGTGTTAAACTGTGGTAATGCTGCTAATCCCTTGTTAAATCAATTCTGTTCGGAACTACGGTTACAGAAATACCTACCGTACTAAATGAAATTGTATTAGGCGTTACAATTCGGAAGTTCAAACATTCACTATGGGTGCGCCCACCACCGGGCCCTACACCCTCCACTGACCCTCGGATCTACCTACCTACCGTAGTTTTAAATCCCGAGAAACTTAGCTTGTTCTGGATCTATACGAGTATAGGAGTTGTGGCCCATACAAAAGGGACCTGGATTTTTCCCTGAGTATGGTATGAAATTTTTACCGTCTACCGCCAAGATTGTTTAACCCTTTTTATACATAGCTTTTATATGTTTGCCTATTTTGTGAACTTTTTCTGCTAGATATTGGTAATTCCTGTATTAGATGTCAGGAACAAAAACAACGCTGAAAACGTATCAATCATACATATCTAAATCCTCATATTTACAATTAGCATCCATATTCAATCATTCTTGTACCAATAGTTGTACATTAGACCAACTATAAACTGCGCCGACCGCATGAATGAAATAAAATGTGAATGTGTTGGGTTTTAGAGTTTCATAATAATTAGTGTTTTACTAATTTCTATAATCCTGAGGATGCTGCACGGTTGTTGGCGAAACAAATGTAGATTATTAATCTAGTTTTTGATTTCGGAAATAGTGCGATGTATTATCTTGCATGCTAGGTGCTCGGGTCTGGTTTCTCGTGGCGATTGTAGGTAGTGCAAGTGCTTGTTTTCGCAGTTATGAGTTATCAGATCCGAGGGTCAGTGAAGGGTGTAGGGCCCGGTGGTGTACCCATAGTGAAATAAAATGGGATAAGGGCAAGAAGATGATGATGATGACGTGGAACTTTTACTACTACTTGTAGAAATGTGTCTATTCCTCAAGCTCCTTCAAAATTTACCTTGCTTCTACATATTCGAAGAGTCTCCAGAATAATTTATATTTATGGCAAGTCTGTGACATCACCAGCAGCATCACGGGTTGTCGCATACACAAAACTTAGCACACCTAAACCGGTCTGCCCAATAATTGCGTAGATACACAATTTCGGGTATTTGCCTATCGACGTGGCGATGTGTGAATTAGTCAATATCCAGTGCTCGCCAGATATGGCGGCTGTTAATCTTGTGTGGCAAAACAATTATGGTATCCTCGTATATCCTAAGTGTAGACTTAGATCAAATAGGTATGTAAATGCACAATACGTGTTCGAAAAATGGCACGTTCCAACAAAATACACTGTAAGTGGAGTTTTAACGCCAGTCGTATTCGGGCGCGATGACGGCAACGTCAGGGAGGCCTATGTTCAACAGTGAACATCTTAAGACTGAAAATACGATGATGATTGCTTTTGGTGTTTTGTCCATGAGGTCGGTTCCAGAGATCACCACTTCTTAGAGAACTCGTTAGTATCTACTGCATCCCCAGATATCTTCTGATCAAGCTCGAGTACACCCAATGTTTTGATTATCTGTGAAAGATTTTACTTCACTATGGTCCACAATTTGAGATTGTTTCAGTCACGTTCAAGTTCTAGTTCAGCCTTGCTTCCATTAGTCCATCTGTCTACACTAGACCTATTTAATATTGCACCGGCATAATTAATATTGTATGCTAATTAAGCGGAAGCAGCTAGATAATAGTCCTGCACCTGACGTGGACTTCCGGTGGCCATAGTTGTGAGGCTGAGATTTTAAGCCCGTGGTTACTGACGGAATTCTACGCAACTAAGAAAAAATGTATGAGTGAATGTTGGTTTTTATGGACACTAGCGCTGATGTCAACGGCTTTTGGCGCTTGTCGCTGTACTGTTTCTTCCTGGTAGTTACTATAGAGCTATCTCATTAACCTAGTAAGCAGTTTACCAAGGCACTTAGACAGTGTAATCGTTTTATGTACTGAAGCATACTAATACATACATACAAACTAAAGAAATTTGCTAAATTTATCAAAATATTTCCTCCAATAGGAAACCTTCGTGTCGCCTTGACGTTTCCCTGGTCGTCCGGTGGTAGAAGGGTGCTGGGTGAATTAGGTGGCGAAGTCCCAACGCACACTCCCCGAAATGTAATCTGTGATATACTAAAATTGTCACTTAGTTAGACCAAAGCAGAGTTGGCGTCTGATAGACGACCCAAAACAAAACCACAAATCCTTGGCAATGTGAGTTTCGAAAGAAACCAAATATTGCGCCGATACCATAAATAATTATGAGGGCAGGAAGATGATGAGGAAGCCTTCATTTAGCGCTTTCGTTAAATCACGTGAGGAAAGTGACCGCTGTTGGTGAAAATCTAGCTGTCACATCAGAGACCTTCCTCTTGGGCTATGACTTTGGAATTTTCTATTCCTTCTCTCGGACATTACATAAAATGACATATTTATGGTAGCTCTGTTAATGAGTATGATAGATGACTGTAGTAGTAAATTACAAGAAGGTATAAGGTCAGGGTATAGTGCCTGCACATAAGGAAGACCTTTGTTTATACGAGTATGTAATGTAATACGAATATGTTATAATGGCTTAATGCATGATCAGTTAGCTACATTCACTTTTCCTTCCATTTTCTTTGGGTTTATATTTGGAATGGCTGAGAAACCATGAGATTTGTTAACGGTCGCTAGATTGTAGTATTTGTGCCCGAAAAGTGGCGGTAGGACCACCAGTAACCTAGCTTGTGTGTAATTTGCACGCTTCTTTCTAACTTACTTGGGATACCTAATGGGTGTGCTTTGATGTGGGTGTGAAATTCACACTGTGAATATACCTATGGTATGTAATTGCCATATAGTCCCGGCGCTCCACCGCACGAAAGAGGCGATTAAGGCTTTCCGGGCAGCAGCGCCTAGTCCGAAAATCAGACTGCGGTCACCAACCCGACTCCCCAGCGTGATGACTATGGGCATAAACCCCTCTATGGCAGGAGGCCTACGTCCAACAGTAGACTGCAATAGACTGATATGATGTATTCATAAATGGTGAATCGTCTAATTTTGTACTAAAAGGGATCTCTTTAAAAATGTCAAAAAATCTGATCCTGATAATTTAATACTTGCTTTATACACCCACCATAGCTTTCTAGCTCACCTTGAGCTAGTAAATTCTATTAACTAATTACTGGCAGTGTACATTGCACATTTGTCGACTGTACCTGTAAATTGATGGCATTTAACACGCGATGCTGTGTTTAACACCTGACCCCGGTTATTGATACCGGCCTCATGTGCCCTGTGTACTTACACATACGCACCTATGACGTTATGGTATGGTAATATAATACCTAACATTAAAACTCATCGCAAAATAAGAGGTCCGTTTGCCGCAGCGCTAGCATCTTTGCAATCTGCTGCACGCTGTTTCATACATTTTTATTTAGTTCGTGAATAATCCGCCGGACTTCTTATACCGTGATAACTGTAGTAGTATTTGCCAGGGAAAAGAAAACATACAGACAGACATGTCTGTGTTCCAAAAAATGAAGTAGCCTGAACTGCAAGATCCCTAATTCGCGAATGAGATCCGACGGTTATGTTTAATAGTTAAAGCGAGGTCAGATTAGTTGGTAGCTCATCACCTGAGAGAACGCCCCTGAGTGCCTTAGTCAACTCTTACGAAATGTACGGAGATGAGCTGATATATTTTAAGCCCCGCATCAGCTGCTGATGCTGCACAGGCTAATTGAAAACAATGAGAATATTTCCAACTGGGGTTCTTCAGTGAACCCCACCCGTGCATCCTTCACTGACCCTCGAACATGACTTGATCTATTTCGAAGTTTTGTTCGAACGTTATTTATTCAACCCATCGTGTAGTACCATTGTTCTCACTTTTATTACATAACTTCATCACGCTGTAATGTGATTGGTCGGTTGCTTTACGTTAACGCGAACGAGTTCGAATTGCAAACTCGCTCAATATATCGAGCATCTAGCTTGTTTTTGGGCTTTCCGTGTAATACCATGTCTCTCTTTCTCTTCAGAGTCCAACCGCATGTGGGCCAGCGCGTCCTTTGTCGGCGTGCTCATCATCATCGGTCTACCGCTCTGGTGGAAGACTACCGAGGTCTACAGGTAAGTAATACGTCAGATATGTGACGTCACTAGAATACATCAGCTGCATCTCCTTTCGTGTGTGTCGTAAGAGACGACAAAAGGGCGTTCTCTCGGACGATGAGCTTGCTACTTGTTACTGATGTTATAGATCTGGCCCGCTATGCTAAAAGTGATAGTAGGATCTTCTTAGCCATCTTGCAGATCTGGATACCCCATTATGGTAACACAACCGTGTCTGTCTATGTATAGTCGTGTCATAGACACAGAATGAGAGAATCCCACATAACAATAAATTGTCTTCTTCAGCCTATTGCAGTCCACTGCTGGACGTAGGCCTCCCCCAGGGCACGCCACAAGGCTACTGCCCACGAAGAACTTCTCCATGCTACTACCACAGGGGGTTTTTGCCCATAGTCACCACGCTGGGCAGGCGGGTTGGTGACCGCAGCGTGATTTGCAGACTATGTTGTCAGTACGGGAGGCGCTGCTGCCCACCTACCGGAAACCCTTAATTGCCTTGTACGATACCCACGGGCAGGCAGGGGTGGTACAAACTCTACTCTGCCGGCACCACGCGGCTAATAAATATTAATAAATTGCATATGTACATACCTGAACTTATTTACCTAAAATGATTAATTAGGTACCTAAGTTTATTCAACATCATTTTATAGATATATGGAACACCAGAATCAAGCAGTTTTATTATGCGGATAATTTTTATATGCCAATTATCGTAGGTCGTAAGTTATCGACGTTGAATGTGGTGCCATAGATATTTACATAACAAAAACTATTATCGCTTTTAAAAGATATGTCGGTGGGAGAAATGAGTTAAAAATACTTTTTCTTGTTATAATTACAATTTTATACACACAGCTGTGTTACCAAGCTGGGCCAGATTAATCATCAGTGACAAGTTGCTAGCTCATCGCCTGAGAGAACGCCGCTGAGTTCCTTAGTCGACTCTTACGACATGCACGAAAGGAGATGCAGCTGATGTATTCTAGTGAAGCCCCC
The DNA here is from genome assembly GCA_014607495.2 of Carposina sasakii. Lineage (NCBI taxonomy): Eukaryota > Metazoa > Arthropoda > Insecta > Lepidoptera > Carposinidae > Carposina > Carposina sasakii. Next base: position 9,436,620 of record CP053169.1, read on the forward strand.
GCATCAGCACGGGAGATAATACATAGGCACGGGAATTATTATATAGTTTACCTTGTATCTCTTTATTTCCAGGGTATCCCTCCCATATGAGCAGATAAACGCGTTCTCGCCGCTATCCCAGTCGATGGCAGCCGAACTGACGGTGGTCGCCAATGATGACGCGACCGCGGCGGACATCGCCGGCCTTGTTGAGAAGTCTTTTGGGGATCAAGGTAATTATAACCATAGAGGAATAAGATGTCATAGAGTGCTAATGTCCTATTAACTGCGTCGATTCGATGCACCATGAGACTTTCGGGTACAATGCAATCTAAGGGTCAAGGACTGGAACTGTGAGGTACCGAAAAGTGTCATGGTGCATCGACGCAGTTAGACGCACTATAGGTCTAGACACCCGCGGCTTTATCCGCGTAAACTTTATTCTTTCCGGGAGGTGGGCAGCAGGGCCTCCCCTACTGACAACATAGACCATAAATCAAACTGCGGTCACTAACCCGCCTGCCCAGCGTGGTGACTATGGGCAAAACCCTCCTATGGCAGTAGCCTTGTGGCGTGCCTTGGGGGATGCCTACGTCCAGCAGTGGACTGCAACAGGCTGAAGACGAATATCCTTTTCCAGATGTAATAAAACTGAAAATAACCAAGCTAGTGGTATCCGACACGTTGAGACACACGCTAGAATCGGTCGCGGATGAGCAGGAAGCAGTGGAGGAGGTGGCAGCCGCCTTCGACCTGGAGCGATATAACACGTTTCTGGTGGTGCAGCGGCCGCCATTGTTCGAGCAGGTGTGGGTTGGCGCGGAAAGGGTGGCCTTCTTCAGGAACTCTGATGGTAGGTTGTGTAGTTCTTTATGGGTTTTACAATTAGTTGACGTTTTTTTCTTCATTCTTTCCTATCAGTGGCCATTTCGCTACTGAGTCTCGGCAAACGCAAATATGTGATGTGTCATTATCCAGTCTCGTATGACATGAAGTTATACAGGGTTTAACAAAAGGGGTATGTTAAGCGAAAAGCTATGTAAATAGCCCACTAAAAGGAACCTATCCACAAAATTTCGGAGTCGAAATCACATGTTTATTTTTCCAGATTGTATGGAGAATTCCTAAACAACTCAGGAATGTTCATACAATCTTGAAAAATAAATATGTGATTTCAAGTCTCAAATTCTGGAAATAGGTTCTCTATAGTGGACTGTTTACATACCTTTTCGCTTAACATATCATTTCTGTTACACCCTCTCTAATTTGAAAGAGCCTGTGGTGGCTAAGGGCTTTCGTGAAAGTAACATTATTGCTCGATTTGATAGAGGTTTGTAAACCTTTATTTTCGTGCGTTCGTTAACGTAACAATTTCCAACCGCTATTGTTGGGAGTGTTGTGACAACGAACATCAATGCCGAAAGATGTTATTATTGTCTAAGTAAGTACCTTGATGCTTCACTGGAAAATTACAGCTGCACCTTCCGTGCCTGTCGTAAGAGTCGACTTAGAAACTCAGAGGGCATTCTCTAAGGCGTTGAGCTAGCAACTCTTCGCTGATCTTTTACATCTGACACCGCTATGCTAAACGTAGCTATGCTAAACGTAGCCATGCTAAACGTAGCCATGCTAAACGTAGCCATGCTAAACGTAGCCAAACGTAGCTATGCTAAACGTAGCCATGCTAAACGTAGCCATGCTAAACGTAGCTATGCTAACTGGCTACCCCATTTTTCGGAACACAGTCGTGTGTATATTTATGTATGTATGCTGTACCTATCGTCTCCAGCCGGTCCAACCCTGGCCAAGGTCCTGAAGTCATGGATCTTCAACACGGAGGTGTTGACGGGCGCGCGCGCAGACAGCGCGGACGCGGCGAGGCGGGTTCGCTTCCCGCCGGCGGCGTCCTACCACGTGTTACTGTCGGTCGTGCAGGCCAATGCTGATATGCAGCTGGATTTTAACGCCAAAGAGATTATGGAAGGTAAGCATTTATTGGTAGAGTCCATTTGATTCCACTCCTAAGCCGGATTTCGGAACTAACGTCATTTTTATGCAGTAACACAATTATTACCCGACTGCGCCAGAAGGAGGGCTATCTTGACGTACGAGTGTATGTTTGTATGTATATTTCTTTGGCACACTCTATCAAACGGATTGTGCGAACTTGACAGGTATCATTATACTCGAGAGACTAGTTTGACAGTTCATTTTGTACAAGTGTTGCCATGGTCGGGCTAATGCTGATTTTACGTAATTTTTTTATTATTAAAACAATCAAATTGTTAATTAATTTACAGTGCGAGGTATAGTATTACAATACAATTCAAGAAAAATGGTTGTTTGTATTTTTGGCGTTCGTAATATTATTTATTAGCACCACTTTTACGGAACGTTTTTGGAATTCGTACAATAGCATGAGCACTTATTCTTCATTGGAGTTAAATGAACTGTAATATGAAATTTTGTAAATTTAAACAATCTATGCAGTCAAGTCTTATTTGATTATAATCATATCGACAATTATCGATATCGACTATAACGTCACTATTTAATTTCTTCTAATTCTGGTAACCCTTCAGCTGTCACTTAGTTGTCAAATTAGTCTCTCGAATTATAGTTTTTAGTACAGATTCGAGAGTGACACTGGGTCAATATTGTTACGCAGTTGAGTTTGGAATACGATCTCTTCATGGGCTCATGTAAGTTGTTTCTGCAATTCTTTTTGATCTATACTAATTTTACACCCATTCTTGAGGATTTTCCCGACGTTTCCATTCATCATCATCAATATCATCCATCATAAATTAAGAAATCATTTACCAAAGACAATGGCTGTATGGGCTTAGTTCCCCTTGCCTTTCCTTCGGGATAAACTATTAAAAGTTGCTTTTTTTTCCATGAAATAAATGAGGGATTCGGCGGGAAAAGCTGGAAGGGAGCGGGTGTAATTTTCTTGTGAAAATCAAAAATTATTTGTAAATGGCTTGCATGTGTCCGTAAAGTGATGTTTTCTGGTAGATAAGTTATATTTTGATTACTTGTGATGTGAATCTAGTGCGTGTGCATGGTTTTATACGCAGGTAAGCTGAGTAAAACTTTAACCGGAATACGATCTCTTCATGGGCCCATGTAAGTTGTTTCTGCAATTATTTTTCATTTTGACTAACTTTACACTTGTTCTTGAGGATTTTCCCGATGTTTCCATTCATCACCATCATCATTATCATCCCATAAATTCAGATATCGTTTACTAAAGACAATGGCTGTATGGGCTTAGTTCCCCTTGCCTTTCCTTCGGGATAAACTAAAGTTTTTTCATACAAAAAAGAAATAAATGAGGTTATTTAGTTTTACTGAAGGATTTTTTCGCTAAGGTCCTTATCTTTTACTTTCAGACTACATAGGCTCGTTTGTGGACGAGTTGAGCATGCTACACAACTTCACACTCAAGTCGCAGTGGCTGCATTTAGTCGACTTCGACTTCCAAGCGACAGAGGTAAAATGTGGCTTAGGCGCTATAAATCTCGCAGTTTAATATAACATATGACATACAGTTACAAGTGACGTTTTTTAAAAGGTTTTTTTTTTCGAGATAAATTTTTGTTACACGCGTCTACGTGCATTTCTGCAATTCATGTATACAGGGCGTAACAAAAGGGGTATGTAGAGCGAAATGCTATGAAAATAGCCAGCTACAGAAGATGAGACACAAAATCACGTATTTATTTTCCAGAATAGTATGGAGAATTCAAAGAATTTAGGAAAGTGCATACAATCTTAAAAAATCAATTTTTGATTTCGAGTCTAAAATTTTGTAGATGCGTTCTCTATACTGGGCTATTTTCTTAGCATTTCGCTTTTCTGTATACCTCTTTTGTAACATTATACTGTATAAATTGAATTACAAAAATTTCTAAAAAGTAACCATCCACCAATTCTTTTGCATCTGCACAGGGAGAATGGTAAAAAAATTGTAGTCTTCATGTTTGGGTCATTTTCATAGAATACTAGCTGTTTTCATAGAATACGGCTCCGCTCATTATGAAAAATTGATAGTAGCCGATTCTCAGAGCTACTAAATATGCATATATATCATTGATCATTTATGAAATGTCGAGCATTTCATAAATGGTCGCATTTCATGTTCAACTGACACATCATGATATGGTTTAGATCGATGATTAAAAATCATATGGGCAACTAAACGCCCGATTTTTTGGTCAAGTTGATCATATCCATGAATCACCGGTAGAGGCGCTGCGCGCGTTTTATTTATGTGTGAAGATGGCGGATTTTTCTTTTTAGGGAGAGTAGGGTGACTATGCAGAAGAAGTTCACTAGTGTGTTATATTGTATAATGTATATTAGACTTAATGGTGGTTATAATAATATTGTTAAACAAAAACCTCATAGGTTAGGTTACTATGACAGACGCACGAGCCGAGCGAGCGGAGCGAGCGTGCCCAGGCAGCGTCCGGCGATGTGCCAGATGCGAATCGCTTTTGTAAAGTCTTTTATGTTTTTAAATATTATATTGTGAAAATATCACATAAATAATAGCAAAAAAAATCATACCATCATACCTTATGGTATACTTATATATGGTGTACGGTATATATTATTTATATAAGCTCTTACCACATTCGGATTTTATGGACACCCTGTTAATACGATAAACGTGGATGACAAAATCGTGAAATGTAGACGATTTAACGATCTGGTCAAATTGAATTGGCCACTTCATGAAATGCGACCACTTCATGAAATGCTTTTCATGAAATGATCAATTTTACAATATGGCCACGACACATATACATTTTTTATGGTAAATAACATTGTGACACAAGAATTTTATACAGGGTGTTTTTTCGTTGTCACCCTTAACGAAGGGTACGTACTCTATACATCAAATAAAGTAAGTTTATGCCAAAAAATGCTGGGAAATGATGTAAAATTACTCGGGCGAAATTGTGTCCAGTGTTTATGCTAGTTTTTTCATAGACAGATATAAATTATTTCTCGTGAAAAAATCTTGCTACGCGCGTCTATGTGCATTAATGCAGAAAAACGCAGTCTATTTACTCAACTTTGGACCCTAATATCTTGGGAACCAGACACTTCCCAGGTATACTTCCATGGAGAAAAATGATCGTGATGATGAGGAGATTCCGTAGTTTTCAGGAACGTTGACGACCAAAAATCATTCTGTATATTGTATAAGATTGTGGTCTTTCCAGGTGAAAGATAACTCGGAATACGGTCGTCACTTCGCGACGCGAGTAGACCGCCTACCGTTACTACTGACTAGACTCGAGGAGCGTCTTGCCACGCATGTTGCCCCCACGTATACGGCCAATCTGGCCGCCTATGTGCTGCCCTGTCACAAGTCGCCGCTCATGATTTACGACGAAAATGGTGAGTGTGCCACTTCAAATTGCTTTAGGGCCTTGTTTTCCGATGGTCAATCGGAATATTCCGATCCGTCACCCGTTTTGTCCCCCTAGGGTGACAGATCGCAAAAATCGGATAAAAATGTCTTGATCTGTCCCACTATTAGTATGATTTCTTTTTATGAGCTAGCAATTTTATATTTACTTGCTAATTACCTTTTTTTTAATTTGTTCATAGATATTAATATATTTGTGATACAAGTTGAAAATTAGCAGTATTTTAAGACTAAATTGCTTTTAAAGACTTTTGTAGAGTTGTACGATTTTTTTCTTCTCGATATGAAACAGATTATGACAAATGATTTTAGAGTAGGTCCCATAGTAAAAGTTGTTACTTTTTACTACCTATTCTCGTGTGAAAATGGAGTAACTAATTTTGAACACAATCTATATTTAAAAAAATTCATAGCGAGCCTAACCAAGTCTAACAAGTAGTCCCTCTCCACATGTCAACAAGTATATCTATCCTACCCCAGAAAGGGCCATCCCCACGCCGTTCCAAGCGTTCCTATCCCCGAAGTGGGGCGGCGTGGCCCTCCTGTCGCCGCCGGCCCACGCCTGACGTCAGGCTCGTTATGGCCACGTTTGTGTCGCATTTAACTAACCTAACCTATTCTCAGACAGGGCTATCCCCACGCCGGTCCAAGCGTTCCTATCCCCGAAGTGGGGCGGCGTGGCCCTCCTGTCGCCGCCGGCCCCCGCCTGACGTCAGGCTCGTTATGGCCACGTTTGTGTCGCATTTAACTAACCTAACCTATTCTCAGACAGGGCTATCCCCACGCCGGTCCAAGCGTTCCTATCCCCGAAGTGGGGCGGCGTGGCCCTCCTGTCGCCGCCGGCCCCCGCCTGACGTCAGGCTCGTTATGGCCACGTTTGTGTCGCATTTAACTAACCTAACCTATTCTCAGACAGGGCTATCCCCACGCCGGTCCAAGCGTTCCTATCCCCGAAGTGGGGCGGCGTGGCCCTCCTGTCGCCGCCGGCCCCCGCGTGCGTCGCGCGACGCTGGGCGCCCGACGTCAGGCTTCTTATGGGCACGTTTATATCGCAATTGCGAACGCTGTTTGGCATTGCTGAAACTGTGAGTTTGTTTAAATTGAAATCATTTATTTTTATGGCATGCCAACAATATATACGTCTGAATTCTGATGCACATGTCTCTTATGGGCTAGCACAGCACTTACTCGTACACATGCTGACGTGAGGCTAGGTATGGGCACGTTTGTCGAGCAGTTTCGGACGCTTTTCGGGATCGCTGAGACTGTGAGTGTGTTTTTTGGGTGGTGCTGTAGCATACGTATTTTGTATAAATTGCTTATGCCTTTGGCTGGCCTAAATTGTAAGGGCTACCATGGCAACGAAGAAACATGTTAGTTTATGTTTTTTATATATTTTAGAATCTATTTTTCCAAAAGTCATACATATAATAACGAACATGATCATATAGTAGTTGTGGTGACACAGGAGCACATCCCGGGCCCGCATTTACCCTCCCTCTCCCACATCACAACAGCTATGATGATCTCAGAATAGGTATATTATCATCACAACAGTATCATCTATTCTATTGTAACGACCGTATAATGTTGATCGCAGCAGCTGATCCCGGGCGCGCACTTGTCCCCGTCGCGCGGTGTCCCCCCGCGTGCGTGGGAGCGGTGCGGCATGCTGCGCCTGCGCATCGCGGAGCAGCGCGCCGCCGCGCAACGCACGCTCGCCTCACTGGCGCAGTTACTGGGTGAGGACTGCGTTAGGAAGCGTTTCATTTTATTTATTTATACACACATAATATACATTAAAATCAACAATAATGACCCACACAGCTAAAAATCTGAACTATGTGCCAATTATAAGTATGCTACATCAATCACGGTGAATATGGTGGAGTGCGTTTCATCAAACAGCTCATCAACATTAGAGAGTAATTTCTTTAGATGATGGCCCCGGTATGAAAGTCATTTTGTCAAAAATTTACATGCATATTGACATGGCTGTGTTCCCGTAGTACTATGGGATTACACACATAAACTATGATTAACATAGCGTCAGTGACAGGTTCCTAGCCCATCGCTTGAGAATAGCCATGAGTCTCTTAGTCGACTCTTACGACATGCACGGAAGATACAGCTGATGTATAGAGGCTCCTTCGTGTATTAAAATACCTTACCTACACAGAACGTAGGAAGGTTTTACAAAAAAGTCTTTTTTTTTACATTTTTAACCTACATAAATTTACTATATCTTTATTCCCAGGCGAGATATCAAATATAGTGATAAACGACGAAGTAGGCGCCTCAATAAACTCGGCTGTAAGCAGTATTCACTTGGCCGACAAAGCGGCTAATGATGGAGACCTGGAGCTGGCCTACAAAGCCTCGCTTGAAGCCTTTCTGGCCGCAGAGGCAGCGTTTATGGACCCCTCTTTACTGGCATTATTGTATTTCCCCGACGATCAGAAGTGAGTTGACAGTTAGATTTTTTTTTGTTTTTTGACCGGGGTATACGGTTTTGCCCTGTTTTTAATTTGTTTTAGTTTCTTTTTTAGCTACTAGATAAGAAGTTTTATTTTTTCCGGGATAAATACCTACGGATGAGTTGAGATTCTTATAGTTAACAAATTGATTGGAAAAATGTTTATAACCATACTTCTTTTTTATTGTGGAGGGGAGAATGAATACCCCCCATCTCATTTCAAATAAGCTTATAATAACACCTTTAATTCGTATTAATTTTATTAAAACACTCCTCCAAAAAATGTACGAGAATGCTAATTATAACAAAGCATTAAGTTCACCTTTGTTTTTACTACAATTTTAATATCTATCTATTCACAGGTACGCGATCTACATCCCCCTCTTCCTCCCGATAATGTTCCCCGTCCTCCTCTCGCTGAAGAACTTACTTCTCTGGCTCCGAGGCAAGAAGACCACCAAACAGAAGACTGAGTAGACCGGGGTGATGTGATATAACACTGACATAGGTAGAAGTATATTCTGTATAGTTATTTTAGTTACTACACTTTATAGCTTAAATCCGTCACTGCTTGCTACAATATACAGGGTGTAATAAAAGGGTGTATGTAAAGCAAAAAGCTATGAAAATAGCTCACAGCTTAGTTGCCGGCCAGCCGTACGATCTCAGATCTCAAAAATTTTACCTCTGGGACCATAGGTCTACTTTACCAATTCGTGCTGGGTAAACCTAATGGGAAAGAAGGCCGTTTGAACAAGTAGACCTAACGGGAAAGTAGACCGTAAGACAAGTAGACCGATTGGGAAAGTAGACCGTTTGAACAAGTAGACATAACGACCGATGGTTCCGGAGGGTTATAAAAAACTTATCCACAAAATTTAGAACTCAAAATCACGCATTAGTTTCTCCAGATAGTATGGAAAATTCCTGAGCAAATTAGGAGTGTTCATGAAATTGAAAAATTTACATGCGATTTCAAGTTTCAAATTTGGCATACATGTTCTCTAAAAGGGACGGGGGCCTATTTCGTAGCTTTTTTCTAACAAACCCCTTCTATTACACCCTGTATATATTTATTACCAAAGAAGTTGTTAGAATGCATTTCACCAAATACAAAAAAAAATGTAGTTCCGAAATCAGGCACATGACTGTAAAACGGACTACAGTTTATCGCCTGAGAGAATCGCCTCTTCAAAATGGATTTAGTTTTACAGTGTAATTATGTTTCTTTAAATATTATGTACAGGAATAGAAGCGTTCTCTTTATCTACTTAAATCTATGTCGGTGTTGGAAAAGCATTTATTTAGTTTTTAAGTTTTATATGTTGTGAATACAGTATTAAAACTGATATGAGTTTGATTTCTCAACAGTAATATTGAAGTAGTCTACAGGTTGTAGCAAAAGGGGTATGTTAAGCGATATGCTATTAAAATAGCCCATTATAAAGAACCTATTCACAAAATCTTAGACTCGAAATCACACGTTTCAAGTATCCAGATAACATGAAGAAGTCGATTAAGATAGGAGTGGTTTTGGAGTAGCAGCTATGTAGTATTGCATGCTAGGTGGTCGGATGCCTGTGATCGCAATAGTCGTCAGATTCGAGGGTGTATGGCCTGGTGGTGGGCCAACACTAGTAAGATTAAAGTTTTTAAACAGGTGACAAATAAATACATATTAAATCTTTATTTTTCCGACATATTATAATTCCACTATGAAGGTATTTTTTAAAATTTTATTCCTGAAGGGGTAAAATAAGGGTTGAAAGTTACGGGTCACTTTACAGACGCAAAAATCCATTGCGACTACGCTGTTCCTAAATACATAGGTGAAGGAAAGTAAAAACATTTGTTTGCTTCACATTTAAATATTTAATAATACTGAGGTACTTTCGTCACTAAAATCATTTTATATTAATTTAATATGGCTACTCAATATATCGTGCTGGTATGTTTACAATATGCGGTTCAAACATGTTTGAATTTTGATATATTTAATTTACTTCAAATATTTGTAATACATACTCAATTATATTTTTAACATGGTACGGTTAGTATGTAACATGGCGAGGCATGTCTAAGTAAGCTACAAGGATAACAATTTATTGCCATCATAGACCAAACGTACATCTCTGATGAAAAGACAACATAAAAGAGGAACAAACCAAAGTTTTGAATAGACTGATCTCAGGCCCCCTGATTACGTAAAAGCAGTAGCAAAGCCGAAGCCGCGCGATCGCGGTAATTGAGTGTGTGTGTGTGTGCTTGGGCGGGAGGACGCCGAGCGCTCGTTACGCGCACACACACACACTCGAGATTATCGCGATCGCGCAGCTTCGGCTTTGCTATTGCTTTTACGTAATCAGGGGGAGGGACACATTTTCAAAAAAATGATAATGTTATATATTAGTGTCATTATGATAATAGGATATGAAGTTAATTTACAAGTTTAGTCGATAATGATATACTCATTATGATTTAATTAACCTTTCTGAACACGGCTGTGTATGTTACGTACGTATATCATAAGTTTGAACAGCAAAATATCTTCTGATAGAAATTAATGAGAGAAAATAAATTGCCTCAAACCCAGTAATGAACACGAATAGTGATTGAATTACTTAGTGAACCGTATATTATAAGCATAAGGTACAAGTTGTGTGTTTAAACTAGTTAAGATTTAAGGATTAGATATTGAGGAAAACGCTTAGTTAGTTATTTTTTTGGAAACATTGAAATAATTAACATAACATGGTAACTGGAGAGATAGACTAAGGAAAGAGAGAAGAGGGGGAAGTGTTAATATTAACTAATAAGATTGAATTTGCGCTACCTTTGTTGGATTTAAAGACTAGAAACAGTTTTCGATTGATATGTTATCTCTTTACCTGTTACAAGAGTTTTTTTTTATAAAATAATTTAATAAATAATGAGAACATCGTTATGTTATAAACATAATTGATAGACTTTTTGCACCAAGTCTAAAACAAGAAGTCAAAGAACAGCCTTAATTCTGGTAAATTTTCAAAACGTGACTGAGGAATTAGTGTCAGTTTTCACGTGTAAATTTACTAGAATTAAGTGACAGTGGTTACTGTGCTTATCGACAATTAACAAAATCCATGAGGATTTGATCAACCTCTTAGTCAAATTTTAATCAACTTCAGACTAAATCATTATTGTGTATACTTAAATTAAAATTGCTTTCAGCCACATAATATAAGGTACATTGGGTTTTTTTACTATCTATTTAATAAATCGTTAACCAATAGAGTTAAGTTCACAAAAGTTCTTAAATAATTTAAGATTAATCTTTCCAATAACGCTGAAATATTTAAATTGTTACCTTAAATTACTATTCCATGCCAAAATCGACGTAGACCATATTTTATATTATGCCATAATTATAACAGTAGTGCCCCATAATTTAATATAATATTATATTTATTTAGCGAGATTGATAATAACTTCGGTTGAGCCCATGTCACATAGTTTTCTTACAGGGTAAGCATATTTATTACATTATATTTGTTTACGTAAGTTAGGTTGCTGGATCTAGATACATTTGCGAAAACGAAAATTGAAAATTTGGTTTAATGATAAAAAATCCATCTAAAAATACAGATCGGCCACGCAGGCTGATTAGCAGAAGCAATGCGGAATCGAAAATTGTAGAAGATTCGTGGTGAAATGTCATATTCCTTTGAGATTGCTTTGCTTTTACAAGACACGTTGTCACTGACCATTTACATTCTGTCTCCCCGCCATACTAAACGTGGCTGTGGGATTTCCTTTTAGGATTTAGTACTTAGGCAGTTATCGATTAGGTATTTCAAGTACTCAAGCTAGGTAATAATCATCGGCAGATCTCATCGCATATACTTTACAGGGTGTAACACATGGACATTTATAAGTATAAAGCTAGACGATATTTACTAGGAAACGTTTGCATTCTTTGGCACAGAATCTAATTATTTTTGTACTTAAGTGCTTTGATATTTACATTCGTTGTTTTTATTCTATTTTTTTTATAACAATTTTAGACAAAACCACAGGTAGTAGGTATCTAAAATATGCCACCCCGCCACCCCGTAGAACACATGATCCAGTTGCAAGAAATTATTAAGTTAAGGTAATCTTTGTGACAATATACCTAAGTTTTATATAAACTTGTGACTAATAAAATATCACCTTAATTACGGCTAGGATAGGAATATAGGATTCCGATTCACGATATTTCAAAACATGGGCCAACCAAAGCGACGAACTTGACTCAAGACTACATTGTTTTAGCTAAGATCTAGCGGAATTCATTATGACTCGACCCAGTCTGTCTCCGTGAGCATGGCGATATTCTCCCCCTTTCCGGGGAGATATTCGAACTCCCACAAAGAATTCCCCAAAACGAGAGTTTCCCCCTCGTTCACGTCAAAGTTTATATTGAAGCAGGCGTCCTCACACGGCGCACGCGGCTTTATCTGAACAGAAGTCTTTCCTTTCAGCTGAGACATGATTATCAGGCCTGGATCCAACTCTAAATACTTATACCGATGGGTGTCGTAATTCTTCGATAGGAGCAACCAGTTGAAGTGCGATGGTGGGATGTGGGGAGATAGGAAATAAGGTCGGGGAGCTAAAACACGAAAGGACTTGACGGCTTTAATGTCGCAGTTCTGGAAGTGGACGAACCAGCTCGGTATGTTGGTGCTGGTGATCCTGGAGACCACTTCCTCTAGGTCCATGGGCTGCCGACCGAGGCGGATGTTGGTGAGGATCCTGCAGGGCACGGAGTCTCGGAGACGGTCGTCGTTGCTGATCAGGCCGGTCAGGTTTACTTCAGACCTGGAGACCGGCCAGTCGTGGTAAGCATCAGCTACTATGACGGGTGCCCCTCGCAGGAGGTGATGGTTAAAGACCTCGTTGTAGTTTGTGTTGGAGACACGGGTGACGGTTTCTGTAGAATAACATTGTTAAAATAAGTATTGACAAGGACTCCTTATTCTGTGTTAGGTAGGTATGTACCTCTATATACTCGAGTAGATTGTAATATTACAACTAAGTACATATATGGGTGGTACTGTACTGTGACCGCGTATTCTATGGGAAGCGGCGTATCTATGTGTTTTTACTTTTCATATACTTGTACCTCTTACTAATAATAATAATAAGTAAGTATATCAAACGAAAACTTTATTAATATCTACAATATATACATACATACATACACGGCTGTGTTCTCAAAATGGATCATAAAGGATATCACAGCCACGTTCATTATCGGTGACAAGTTGCTAGCTTATCGCCCGAGATTATGGACAAGTTGCTGATTTAGGTATTATACTGAAGTGGGTTATTATATTCACTATGGGTGCGCCCACCACCGGGCCCTACACCCTCCACTGACCCTCGGATCTGATAACTCATAATTGCGACAACAGGCACTTGCACTAACTACAATCGCCATGAGAAACCAGACCCGAGCACCTAGCATGCAAGACGATACATTGCACCATTCCGAAATCAAAAACTAGATAAATAATCTACATATGTTTCGCCAACAATTATATAATATATATAATAGGGTTATTATAATTAGTTATTATCAAACAAATCATTTTAATCTGACTGAAGAATACACAAATGGATTCGCATTGAGTCACATGGACAGGGACCAAAAAAGTCCGCTAGGCGATATTGTTGGGGTGCAGGCGCCGCTCCCTCTTTTTGGTACAAAATAAGCGAAATAACGAGCTAACACCACTTCTTACATCCTGCTAATAAGATGTTGAATTATAATGAGTTTTAGATGTGAAGGGAAGTTAGATTCGTCCCCTGGGCGCCAAGCGAGGTGGTTGAAGGGGTAAAGTACTTCTTTTTTCTCACCAGTTAATGCTATAATTATTATTAATGCTGTAATTATCCCATATCCCATTATTTATGGTAACCTACGCCTTCCGCCTAAAAGGTCTATTACCGCAGGAAATAGTAATATAACTATTTATATTACTTATGGACGGAGAAGTATCTCTAAGGCATGAACGTATAAAGAACAAATTCTTTATACATTCATGCTATAAGGTATATTAAAATATTGTCATGCACTGAAATATACTTAGGTACTGCAGATTGCTTTGATTGTTTCCCTTAGTTTACCTACACATGAAATACCTATTAATAGTTAGTTGCATTAAGGTGTAGGTACTTACTTATAGCTTCACAGGCAATGCAGTCAGCTGAAGAAACCAAATTGTTATCCAAATGTTGAGGATTGGACCGCTCAATAAGACATTTGTTGTAATACAATGGAGTCCAGTCCCAAATAGGCAACAACTTTATTAGAACAATCCTCGCCGCTGCAGTTGCATGCCACTGAAATGTATCCGTTTGGCTAACAGTGTATCCGATAGCCACTACCATCACCAGGAATAAAAACACTCTCGTCCACCATTTAATTGAAGCCTTCCTCACTGCGTTAGTCAGAGGTCGGCAAATAATGTCCATTTCCTCGTCACTTATACCTGCTTCTTTGCAGTACTCGTAAAAGGAACGGACCTCCGAGTTAATTAACTCAAACTTCTCGCGCTGAGACATTTTTGTCCCGTTTTTTAAACTCATTTTATGTGACCTACAAATTCGTCGGCAACGATCGATACCTAGTAAACTTTATGTCGGGCTTATCGATAATAGAATTTCGCGCGCGCGCGCGGCTGAAATATATTTTGTTGTTATGTTGTCTGCATTGATGATTTTGTATTTAGCGACATCTAGCGGCTAGTAGTAAAACAAAAAACTTTTTTTTTATCTTTTACAAACGTGCATGGAATACAGGAAGTTATTTCGTATAAATGTTCGGTGTGCTGAACACTCAGCAGCCGCAGTATTTATATAGCAAGCTGACATGGCGTAGCTCTAGGCTCAGGTACTCACTGAGAGCATGTTCCTTGCAATTTAGTATGCCACCTCACAGAACAGCCGCATTTAGGGGCAGTTTTAGATATCTGGCTACTAAATGCTGGAATAATATACCCCCACCAATTCGACAGCTTAGGACGAAGTCCTCTTTCAAAGCCTCACTTAAACTACATATGCTTAAACTTCAAAAACAAAACTTTAATATTACTCGGTAGCCAAACTAGATTGATCTCATGACAATTGTTTATGCCTCCCATACTCACCCTATAGAACTGATTGACTACCCTATTCATATATATATTCTTTACAATATTTATCATACACCATATTGTACAGGGTGTGGCAGGGAGGGTGTGTTGGGCGGGAGTCTGCGTAGATGGCCTATTGTCGGGGGCCTATCCGCAGAATTTGGGGCTCGGGATCGCATGTTTGTTTTTCGGGATTGTATGAAAATTCCTGAGATATTTAAAAATTTTGCATACTTTCCGGAGGAATGGACATGTGATTTCGGGTCTCGGGTTTTGTAGATGGGTTCTTTGCATTGGGCTGTTTGCGTGGCTTCTCGCTTGACATGCCCCTTATTGTTACACCCTGTATAAATGTATCCTTTTGCAGAATCACCTTATACTCGTAATATTTGTTTAATTATAGTTTTTATTGTTGCACGCACTCCCCTTTCGGTTCTGGCAGAATTACCAGCGTTGCAGACTTGTCAGTAACACATGCTGAGTCAGGACCTTTTTGCTATTGTGACACATCGCACATTACTTTTGTTAGACATAAAAATTGTACCACCACTTTACCAATTTTAGAGTAATCTGTAGTGTGTGTTGTTTTAGCAAATAAAGATTTGTCTATTTTATTTTTAAGTTGTCTGCATGGATCTATTTTGTATTTAGTGACATCTACCGGCCAATAGCTGTAACTAAACTAAAGCATGCATGGAATACGTATCTTGTACTTAATTGATACATGGAATGTATTTTGTAATATACCTAATTTCTATTGGGTTCAAATGGTTCAAATATAAAAACAATTAAAAACCTAAAATTAAATATTAACTACCTATTAATTCAAAATATTTACAAATAGAAGATGGCCTGCAAATCCTCCACCGATGGCAGCGTGCCCAAAAGGCTGGCCGCGTTGCCCCGCTGTATAGCGAGGCTTACGCGTTGGCCCAAATAGACACCAGCCCTCTGGTCATGGGATGCTTCGACCAATCTTTTAGAAATGCCCCTGAAGAGGGCATGTGCACCCGGACCCCATGGCCCCATGGTTTCAACCCCAAACAACTCAAATGTGTAATCCCCGCTTAGGTTTGCATACTTGCGCCGCTTGAGGTTTTCTACTGAGGCCGTCGCTGACCCGATTGTGATTCTTGTGCCTCGGAGGTGAGACGCCCCAAGGGTATCGACGCAAGTTTCGTCCCATACCAAGAATCGTTCCATCCTCCAAGGCACAAGGGTCATGCCGTCTGGTCTCTTTCCATCGTCGCGCACCAATCTAAGGGGTTCTAAGACAGATGAATGAATGGAATGAATATTTTATGTCAAATTTTTGATAACAGCAGTTTGTTTACACCATGTTTACACATAAATTAGATGGATTCTTAAAACTCAGGTTTAACAACATATTTAAAAACAAATCGCCACCAATGATGTATCTCATATACTTTAGTATCGCCAGCTAGGAAAATTGTCACGTAATATTTTTTTAACTTTCAGAACTCTTTACAAATAATATGTGACAGTTTGTTAATGAATAACCTGATTTATTTAAATGATCTCGTATTAATGGCAACACCAAAAGTCAAATTGCAGTCGCCATATTGAAAATTTACGTTCAGGAAGTAGATCAGTGGTCTAACCTTTTAGTTTGTTCTGGTTGTTTAAGCCCTAAAGATATAATTATCTATTTTGTTAAAATATCGTATTTATATTTTAATAAGAGTGATATCCTATAACTTATTAGTGAGTGTATTTGTGGTTTTGTGTACCTCGCTTGATCAATACGTCACAGCGCCATGTTGTATTCCTGCGCTGATTGCAGGCACGAGAAATCTGCCAACCCGTTTATTTTTCGGGATTAGGCCCCGAAAATAAATCGAACTGCGATTTTGTACTCAAATATATTGTAATTTATATTTGTTGGCAAATGTAATACAACTTTAGTGAATTCGATGCATCCCTGTTGTCCCATTTTGAGTGCTAACTCCTAATTTCTACTGCAGTTTTGTGCATCCGCGAAAGTTGAAAGGACTGTGTTGTAAAAGAAAGAAGTGAATAATTAGCCAAAATTCCGGTCCCTACGCGCAGACGAGAAGGTGCCTACCCGCCGGGGCAGTCAGGCGAAGGAGATATGAACAACAGTAAACGCAAAAATCGTCAAGGGCCGCCGAGGTAAATGCTAGTTTTACATCCACCAGCTTTCAGGCATTCGGATGACATGTCTTTGTTATTCGGGCCAATGTCCTGAGGATTGCGAATTTGTGATCATAATGTTGTCACGTTGACAGTTTTTCTGATGTGAGCGTGGCGAATAATAAGATGTAAACAATACGTTGAAGTAGTTCGCGAAATGTGTTTGGGACGAGCGCTTGTCATGCCGCGTTCGAAGCGGCGCGGCGGTCGTGTACGCACTCTAATCTAGATGTTTGGCCTACTTTTGCACTGAACTCAGGACGATTAATTTAGACGCGTGTGATCAGCTGATCCCAGTGCCTGAACTGCTCTTTAAATTAATTACAGACTGCATTAAATAGACATATAAGTGAAGTTGAAAGATATTTCTGTGTTTTGGTTTAGCTGTGCTGTTACATAGGTTGGTTTCGGTGAATTGTGATTTAGACAATGAAATATTAGACAGGTTAGTCTAGTAAGGTCCGAACGCTTTCACTTACTAATGTATGAACAAAAGACAAAGTTTGGCAATACTCCAAAGTTCTTAATAGATCACTTTCTATTCTTTATGTGTAGATAAATTGTACATTGACTTGTTCAAATTTAATTAACTGTCATTATCAGGATGCTTTAAAATAAACACAATCATTTAGCAATATAAATTATATGTAAAGTATCTAATATAAACAATTCCAACTATGTTATCAGTAGTGATAGTTAACAAAGTTGGTTATTACGAAATTATTTTAGCTACAGCTACTTGTGGATTTTCCATTACTGCAGTTCACATTGGAATAATAATAGTTACATTACTTAACAACACTCGTTACTTTATTACTGCAATTCCTAATGTGATGTTCTCTTTATAATTATTTCTGAGAATTGATACTTATTCTGTATGTTGCAAATTAAGTAATAGGCAAATGGTTAGGTAAATAATATAGTATGAGAATATATATCTCAATGTCTTAAAAAATGCCAAAATATGGGAAAAGAACTAACAAACCAACAAAAAAACGAACTAAGTACTAAGGGAAGCGGAAGATAATGTCTTCTAACAAGCTCAAGAATAAGATAAATGAATATAATGTTATTAAAAATTGTTATAATATATTATACTGAAACAAATTGAAGTTCATGCACCTAAACATAACTGCCTAAATGTTTCTAAGTTAGCAACACACAATTTTTTTACAACAATATAGCCCTTTTATTCCATGGATTTTTATAACTATAAATAATTGAAAAAATATAGTTACCCTTTCGAGTAGAGACCTCCAACTTTTATCACTTTTCTCATCCTGAGCCATTTTGTGAATTTGTTTCATTTTCAGCCTATTGCAGTCCACTGCTGGACGTAGGCCTCCCCCAGGGCACGCCACAAGGCTACTGCCACAGGGGGTTTTGCCCATAGTCACCACGTTTGGCAATGTGATTTTCGGACTATGTTGTCAGTACGGGAGGCGCAGCCCGCCTCCCGGATTTTGTGGATATGGTCCAGCAACTTTCCTAGTCTCATATTCCCACCGTGTGCAAGGTCTTATCTTTAACATGTGATGATTTAATGAGATAATAATAACCATTTATGTTGTAAAAATTACATCATCACCACTTCTTTATGGAACATCAGATATTATGATTGATGAGTGAATAAAAGCCATCTATGTAATGGTGTATATGTTGCATATTGAATAACAAATGGTATTACAAACTACTACTATAATGTTTTTGAGAATCAATGTTTGTTAGTCATTCAAACATATTTTGGTGAAGCTTAGCTTTGACAGTTATGTAGCATCAGAATAACACATCGGCTATTACAATCATGCAGACAAAATTGTGGACTAGTTTGCTACATACATATATATGAGCCCTTCAATCTAGAACAGGGTGATCTATAAAATACAGTTGTTCTCCTCTGTTTGCATATGCATGCAGCTAGTGGAGTGTGAAGTAGGAAAGACTACATCTTTGTAACACATAAGCTAATATCAACAACTTTTCTTGCTAACCAGATTATTATTCAAGCATGGCTTTTTGTTACGCTAATGAAAAGATGTTGGCCTTCAAAGTTAATTACTTCCATATTGTAATCTTAGAAATAGTAAATTCATAATTTCACAAAAATATGATGATGAAAAAGCACATGATGTGATTTCATCATCATACCAAAATTTAGAATCAATTCTGAACAGTACACGAAAACATTGGACAATTTAGTCTTTGTGGTCTTGCGCAAATTCTACCTGTGCCATTCTGTCTCAGCCATTTACATTTAAAATAGAGAGGGCTCCAGCTCCAAACCTAACTAATTTTAAGTATGACTAGGCAGAATTTACCACATTGTGTCCATAAATATAAATACAGAAAACATATTACCCGAAGCGTGTTTTTTTACATATTATTTACTAGTTGATACCCGCGACTTCATGTAAATTTTATAGCCTATTTTTTATTCTTATGTATGAAGTAATTGCCAAGTTTGATCAAAATTGGTTCAGAAGCTTTTGTATGAAAGATTAACAAAGATCCATTCTTACAAACTCTCACATTTAAAATATAACAGGATTAGATTTCATATTGCCGTATTAGGTGGATCATTGGTTAAGTATAGCATAGTTTTTGTGATCATTTTAGTCCCCTTTAGTATATCCACTTATTAAAACGTATACAGTTATCCATACATTACTGCCAACTGGAACAATGTTAATCAGCATTCATAGAAAGGTACCACATATTTAATTACAGTTTACATATCATTATGTTTATTACTAACTAGTGGACGGCCGCGACTCCGTCCGCGTGGACTGCAGAAAAAACAAAATCTAAAAGCGTCTCAATTTATTTCCAAACATTGGCTACTCCGTTCGATACCGTGCACGTCTGAGACTAAATGTATATCATATACCTGTGTAAAAGCGACCATTAACATTAATCTCATGCCTGTCGATTGACGTCGTAGTTCCCGTGCATCCCGCGTCCGAAGCCGATAGCTAACGAGCCCTATGACGGAAGGAAGTGTGCTATATTTATAAAATAGCTGTACTCGATCTCATCCATTCAAATAATGTGTGATTACACATTATTATATGTGAATAGATAGCTAGATAGCTATTTTATGATAGATAGCTATTTTATAGTTTTTGTATGATTTCGGTCACAAACCAAGAATAGATTTTGGGAAATAAGCATTTATTACCCCACTGCGCCGAAAGGAGGGTTATGTTTTTCGAGTATATGTATGTAAGTATGTATATTTCTTTGGCACGCTATAGCTAGAGCCTAAACGATTTATCGCATTAGAGCTTGCGACTCTTGAGCTTGAGAGGTAACTAGATTCGTCTTCTTTTTTTTTACAGTTAGCTAGGCAAACATTTGACCGCCATCGTGCCTGATGTTAAGCAAGATGCGGCCTAGGGTGGTACATGTTTGCCTAGCAAGTGCCTATTCACTCTAGCTTTGAAGAGACCAATGTTGTAGTGTTCGGGAAATACATCGGCAGTCTTAATCGTGAAAGTGACACTGGGACAAATTTTTTACGCAGTCGGGTCTTTATGTTAAATTAGGTTATCTGGAACAAAGATACCAGCCCTCCTAGCATGACCACGCATCGCGGATATCGTATCGTCTCTATACAAAATTCAACGGCGGCTATATTTATCGTATTTTGACAGTCTAAATAACGATAAATCGGTTTATCATATCGTGTTTCGCAGGTCATGCTACTTGAGCTGAACTGAATCTACGATTATCTTTTATCGATTATTACTTAGTATGCTGTCGTCTCTAGTTTCGTCATAAACTATTAGTTTTTTGCATTTACATGAATTTTTACATACTAGCGTGGGATGATAGCATCACCAAATGCCAGCATTCATTACTTGATGTAATCTGCATATCAAATATCGTTTGTTTTGATTTCCCAACCCCTGAAGATTCAGCAGAAGGCCAGGGTGACCTTGGCCTGGCCCTACCCCAAGTTTATATTTAAAAAAAAACCAGAATATTGAATGCTCTATCAACGTAAGCGCGTGTTACAAAGTGTCCTTCTACAATGTTTATTTAGAAGTCTATAAAGGCGTATGTCTGTGATTTTTTCCAATACTAAAAAATGCTTTTTGGCATGACATCCAATACTGTTATCCTAGATTAATGTGTTTTGACGCGACTTTCATGGTTTGAAAAGGTTTTTATTTCCTTCCAAGGGCGGTTTTTATTGCAAATGTGAGCTTATTTTGACTGCAGCAAACACTAGTTTATATTATAACTTAAAGTTTAATAATAATCTTAGTTATTCGCTAAACCAGGGTCCGTGTATTGTCTCCGTTTGGTCCTAAAGGTGGTGATGTCATCATTCCTGAATGCGGCTCCTACAGACCTTGACTGCTTGACCCCAACGTTTTAATACGTTTTCAAAATGCATAAAACTAACAGAAAATATTAAGAGTCGGTGTTAACAAAATTTTATATATTTTTATGTTCTCGAGGGTCTTTGTGCGTTTAACAATAATCTTGACGTGATATCCCGAGAAAAATGTAGGTTATTTCTCGTTTATGTGACTGAATATTTCTCGTAGGATAATCTCAACCGAACTCTCTTGGAGGTATCAGTCGAGACTGAAAGTAGTCGTAAACGAAATCAATTCGATAAGTTAATCAGTTAATTCATTAACAGCTTCGCAATGTGATCTCCTTTATGATCCTGTAGATATGTATTATACAGCCGTATGTATATACATATCTATGAATGTTCCCGCGTTTACCAGTGTATGTCCGTTTGTAATAAAAGTGAAAGGTAGTAAAATAGCTGGCAGATTCGACGCCGACGTTGTGTACAAATATTTGGAATGCCTGTGAATGCGATTTACAAATGCCGATTGATAATGTAGGTAGGTTGACTCTGTAGTGGGTAATGCTTATTATTATTAAGGTTGATTCACTCTTTTATCTGGTATTATACTTTTAAGCTGTTGGCGCCAGAGCGATAACGAAGGGCGTTATGTGGTAGCGTGCATCATGGGTGAGAATCTGAAACCGCCATCAGCATTATACTCCCCCAAAGCACGCCACAAGGCTGCTCTTCAAGCCTTTGGTCCATCTGACCGGAGCGGAGGGCGTCCAACGCTACGCTTGCAGATGCGCGATCTTCGTTCTAGAACCAGCATAGTCCACCGTCAAAGTTATAATATAACTATGAGGGTTTTCTAACTTCCTTGGTCATCTCCAGGTCGCCCCGAGGGCGAGTGGTGGCGGAGGGCGTGTACAGCAACGCGCACTTCATGCACGCGGCCACGTCGCACGTCGGCGACACGGTGCAAGTACTGACGCAGTCCGGCAGCCTCTGGGAGGGCGTGTTCAAGACTTTCAGTGCACAGTTTGAGGTGAGTGCGTATTTTCAGGACAGATTTTTAGAGAAAAACCTGCCTCAAGACTTCTATCTCTCGGTCAAGAGTATAACTAACGGACGAAAGTGCATCAAGAATTTTATCCAAAGTCTACCTTGGCCGCGTGGTGCCGGCAGAGTAGAATTCGTACCACCCCATGCCTGCCCGTGGGTATCGTACGAGGCGATTAAGGGTTTCCGGGAGGTGGGCAGCAGCGCCTCCCGTGTTGACAACATAGTCCAAAATACAAACTGCGGTCACCAACCCGCCTGCCTAGCGTGGTGACTATGAGCAAATGCCCCCCATGGCAGTCATGTGGCGGGCCCTGGGGGAGGCCTACGTCCAGCACTGGACTGCAATAGGCTGATGATGATGATGAGGTTCGTTGAAAATGGAAGTCTGATCTCTGTCTACCTCTTCGGGAAAAGGCAAGGTTTTATGTATGAATTACTACTTACAAGATATGTATGAAGAGATTTTTTTTTTTTTCAAATATACAAAGATTTGACCCCTATCACACCCCTTAGCAAATGAAGACGCGGTGAAAGCAAAGTGCCAACATTTTTATATTATTAGGATCTATGCCAATAATACACCCACCGATTTTCGCTAAGTCTTAAATAAATATTTAAACTCGGCATAGAGCTAGTGTAAAAGAGTAAAATACATGTGTAGATAGATTAGATAGCACATTTTCAGCGAGAGGTCAGTCACCTCTGGCTACAGACATGATATGACCTTTGTGCCCGTAAACCATCGCTAGACAATATACAGCTACAGTATCAAAGAAAACATTTACGTATTGGCGATGAGTAAATGTATGGCAAGCTTGGGTTATAATATAAAAGCGAACGAAGTAAGCAGTCGGTTATGCTTTCCCTCTATCTATATTCTATTGTCGAAAGGCTGCGGCCCATACGGCTGTTACCAAAATGGGTTAGCGAGAACTGTAGATCGCAAGGAGATCCCACAGCCACGTTTAGCATAGCGGGGCCAGATGTAAAAGATCAGTAACAAATTGGTAGCTCAGCGTCTGAGAAAACGCTCCTGAGTTCCTTAATCGACTCTTACGACATGCACGGAAGGAGACGCAGCTGATGTATTCTAGTGAAGCCCCGCATCAGCTATCTACCTTCTATACATATAATAAAATTGTAACGGATCAATGTTTGTGCACGCTAATCTCAGTAACGGCTGAACCAATTTCGATGCAGTTTTCAGGAATATGTCGTGACAGGTCCCACTTAACATATAGGCTACTTTTTATCCCGGATAATATCGTTATTTTATTTTTTCCGCAGTCCACGCAGACGGAGTCGTGGGCGTCCACTAGTTACATAATACAGTGCTCATCTCTTATGAGAGAATTGCAAATTTTGCTAGAGATACGTAACATTCATGCCCTTACCTACCTATGCAATTCATTTTAAGTGCAAATACTTAATTTTGTATTGATAAAATCTAGCAACAGACCATTCAGAGTACAGAAAAATTTGTGAAAAAATTGTCAATCACGTGAGTAGGAGGTTCAGCTTACCTCAAACGGGGTTACAGCTCTAAGTCTGGCAGTTCAACGACCCTGATCTATATTGGGCGTGACGGTTGACTATATGCCATACTCGCAGACGGTCTGACGCAGACTGAGGTTCAACTACAGGCGTTACTGAAGGTCAGTACTCCTGGGAGGGAGCAGTACTCCTAGCTCAGAGGGACCTCTGGTTTCTAGGGTCAAAGATGTTGGTGTGCTCGTTGAAAAGGGAAGTGATCCTATTCGATGTTATAAATACATAACGTCAATGTCTGATTTATACAATTATTCCGAATCCTTAACGTGATAAGGGTAGATACTTCCATTGCATCAATTCGAGATGCGGCATTTTTGTTCGGACATTTCTGTATTAAAAATATGACCTATGCGTATTTCGAATCTCGCGGATCTCATAAGGTCACTGACTGGTTTGGCGGTTGGCGGCCTCCTGGGATAACACTGCACAGTTGAAAGATGAAAGAAATGTTAACAAGCTATCATAGATATGATAAGCTCTTTTAAACATTTGTGATCAAACTTCCTATTAATATCTGCTGCTCGGTAACTGGATGCTCTGTGAATGTTAACGTCTGCGTCTTCCTCTCCTTTCATTCATCCACAATAGATCAGTATATAGGATACACCCGTGCGTAGACATACATACAATACATCATCATCATCAGCCTATTGCAGTCCACTGCTGGACGTAGGCCTCCCCCGGGGCACGCCACAAGACTGCCATGGGGGGTTTTGTCCATAGTCATCATCACGCAGGCGGGTTGGTGACCGCGGTTTGTATTTTGGACTACGTAGTCAACACGGGAGGCGCTGCTGCCCACCTTTCCGGAAACCCTTAATCGCCTTGTACGATACCCACGGGCAGATATGGGGTGGTACGTATTCTACTCTGCCGGCACCACGCGGCATACAATACATACATACATAAAATCACGCCTCTTTCCTGGAGGGGTCGGCAGAGTGCTCCACTTGCTGCGGTCCTGATACACTTCTTTTGCTTCATCTACTTTAATGATATTCTTCATGCGTAGAATTCTGTGCGTAGAGGCGACATTAGACTTCAGTGTACCATAGTTTTATACATGTCAATATTCTTTATACACAGGTAAAGTTTCTACTCATATTTTACCAATGTCCAAACTGCTCATGTGACACGAGCACGCCATGCGGGATTCTGGCGCAGTTTTTGCAACTTTCGTGCAAGATAACACAGCCGTTATCTCTTGTGGAGTTGCGAAACATAGGTACAATTCGTATACCCTCCGGCTTTTTGTGCATTTTTATGTTATGTATTTGTATAGATATGAGTACGCTTGGTTCGTTTTATTATTAAGTTATTAAGCTGATGGTTGAACAAATTCTTTAATCGTGATTTAGGAAAGGTATAGATTATAATGATTGTCCTGAAATAAATAAGGGAATATCGGAATATACTATGCCGTGGTACCTTCATAGGTGCCATGCCATAGGTAGGTAATATATGTTTGAATGCACTAAGCAAGGGTGCTTTATCATTTCAACTATTTATGTTTTACAAAAAGCGGGGTAACAGTGTACCCCTTAGTATATTCTACTAGTTATGCTCGAAAGTCCGTGTGCGTAAAACACGTGAGTAAGTACATATATATTGTATTAAATACGGATGTACGGATGTATATTAATGTAAGTGGCCCATAAAAAGATTCACTTCCGCTCTTGCAGGCAGTATAAAATCATTACTTTAATATGCAACTAGTAACTATATATGTAGTACCCTTAATTCTGGCAGGAAGGGCGGCGGGAGGGGGGGGTTGTCTGCAATATATTGACGTTCTATATCCCGGGTAAACTACGTCATAACGTCACTCTAATGCAGTTCGCTGGCGGACGCTGAAATGTTCAGTGAAACCTTCGGCCTTTGCGATGGACTCCCTGACCTTCCCCGTATTTGTGAGCGGTAAAGTGCATCGTTCCTGCATCGTAGTTGTGCTGTGCCGCCACATCACGATCTGGGTCAAATCGATAACGCACGAGACCCGCCGGACCCCTTTTACGTAACCGCCGCTGCACGGAAATACGTGAATTTGTAATTACTACTTCAAAACGCGCGTGTGACCTTAGTCTTGCAGTGATACGTCTAAGTTGGGGGGCTAAAATCTGGTTTTACTTCACAAATTGTTACCCCAAGTTTGTGATAAACTCGTGTGTTACAGACACCAAAGTGCATATTAATTGACCTCTAATATTATAACGTTTTGATCGTAAAATATTAAGTGTTTGTGTGTGTATCCTGTTAAAATAAGGACATAAATTAGGTATAAGGACTTGTGCCATGAATATGTTCTTTCAGAAGACCACGTACCTTTGGCGACATGTAAGTTGATGGCAAGGTAGTTTCTACGTAATGTCTTGCCAGCGCTTTGCAACAAGCTGTATATTTATTGCCTTAGTTGCCTAGTTTAGACAGCGACTTTGACAAAGAAATATAGTGCAAAACGCTAAATTAAGTTCCGAATTAGCTTAAATGGGTCTTAGGAGGTCCCCAAGTCAAAAGTACTTTAGCTCTGTGGCCATTATTGGTTGCTGATCGATATCCTCAAAATATTCGCGACATTTTGAATCGCTTTGAGGCAGGTCAGCGAGCTCTTCAGTTTCATTTCCGAGGGACTATAATCTTCAAAATTACAATTTTACTCAATAAACTACTTATTTGTGTAATCTTCGATCGTGACGCCATGACAGTGTAGAGAACAAAGAACTGGCTAAAAAAATGCTAGCTTCTAGTACATTGGTGACGCGCTATATGACATTGCGAATTTTGATAATCATTAGCACGGTGCTAACAAAACTATCCTTACATGTATTGGAATAGTTTAGCCTCCTCTAAACTTGACGGATGTATCCGATGGTAGATAAGAGGATAATAATGGTCGTCTATGGATGAAGGGATCGATGGCATCTGAATGTCGTAAAAGTCGTCTTAGGAACGCAGCGGCGTTCTCTCAGACGATGAACTAGCTTGTATCTGATCTTTTACATCTGAGTCCGCTATGCTAAACGTGACTTCAGGATGTCCTGAATGATCCTGCAGTTCTGGCTACCCAATTTTGGTAACACAACCGTGCATATGTATGTATACAAACGAAGCATAGCATAGAGACACATTTTTTCATGGAAAATAGAGCGCGTATGTGTGTTCTCAGGACGCTAATGTCTAGCGAACACAATCGACATCGTTTGACATTAATTAGTAATCGATTAACGATTGGGCTTCATTAGTAGCATTCCGAATTTTTTTCGCAGCATCAAATTAATGTCAATTTATAGTTTCTTCTTATTTATGGGAGCTATACTGCAATAGCGTTTGCTGTAAACGTATTTCGCAGTAGGCCGGCTATTTTATGCTAGTACCAATTACCTTTTAACAGTTTTAACATAATTGCTAAATTAGGTAAACTATGTTAATTATAGTGAAGAGCTTATTGGCATGAAACACATAGATTTATTCTCCAGTTTTCCGATCGGTAAGTATACAGGTGATTTATGGTCGTCAACGTTCCCGAAAACTACGGAATCTCCTCATCATCACGATAATTTTTCTCCATGGAAGCATACCTGGGACGTGTCTGGTTCCCAAGATATTAGGGTCCAAAGTTGAGTAAATAGACTGCGTTTTTAGATTAGATTAGATTCATTTATTGCATATCACTGCGTTTTTCTGCATAAATGCACATAGTCGCGCGAGAAATAATTTTTCACGACAAATAATTAATATCTGTCTATGAAAAAACTAGCATAAACACTGGACACTATAAATTTCGCCCTATCAAGTATTTTTTTATTATTATTACATCGTATTCCAGCATTTTTTTGGCATAAACTTACTTTAATTGATCTATAGAGTACGTACCCTTCGTTAAGGGTGGCAACGAAAAATCTGTATAACTTTTTTTACATACATGCTGCACACAGCCATGTTCCTTTTATTTGTTTTTTTGCAAAAAATAGTTCCTAGAGATGCACGACAATCGAATATTTCCGATAATAATATGCTCAAACAAACAAAATACCATTACTGAGTCATTCCGGCAAAATTACAGATAAAACGTATGTTTCGTCAGCGTGAATAGCATATCTATGATTTTTATTTTACTATCGGTCATATGTCACAAAAGCGAACATAAATTATACCTATTTCATGTAGAGGTCACACATACTTGTTATTGAATGGCATTGGAAGAAATGTGACCAAGATATTACTTGTTATACAACTTATACCTGTTATTATAGTACACACGCATATATGACTTTTTTACATTAAACATTACACTATATTTAATGCTTGTATTGCTAGTTAAACAGTACCTTTTCCCTTAAGCTTTCCCACTCGAGGTGGTATTCCTACCGCCTTTTCAAGCAAAAATACAATCTATCTACCGGTAACTAGTTAGCCGCGTGGTGCCGGCAGAGTACAATTCAATCAAATCAACAATCAATCAATCGAATCACCCCATATCTGCCCGTGGGTATCGTACTAGGCGATTAAGGGTATCCGGGAGGTGGGCAGCAGCGCCTCCCGCGTTGACAACATAGTCCAAAATACAAACTGCGGTCAAATATCCCCCATGGCAGTCTTGTGGTGTGCCCTGGGGGAGGCCTACGTCCAGCAGTGGACTGCAATAGGCTGATGATGATGACCGGTAACTAGCCAACAAATGTTAATTCAGAATCATTCAAGTTATATGGGTGCACCACGGACAGGTGAGGTTGACTTTAGCAGGGGAATTACGTAACTTGCAAAAACATAGACAAAGCAATGCGATCGCGAAAATTGAGAATGGGAGGCTTGGGAAGACCCCACACATACGTCACATAGGTACTCACAATTTTCGCGATCGCATTGCTTTTGCAAGTAACGTAATCAGTCGTATAGTCGAACCCACCAACACATAATGTAACTTTATGCCTGCAACAATGTGAACTAATATAATAACCATAGACTAAACATAAATAACAATGAAATGAGATTTCCTGAAAGCGTATCAGCGGCCTAATCGCTGCTTCCTCTTCACGTGCAAAGCTAAAACTGACCTTAACGCTGACCGCTTACGTTATTTATTGTTAGGGCCTGCTTAAACGGTTCTGGTAAGATAACTGAGGGTAGGTACGTGATGTCAATGGACGTATTTATTGCCACTTTGTAATATAAATACATATACCTACACACAGCAATGTTCCCGAAATGGGGTTGCCAGGACTGCAGGATTATGTAGGAGATCCAACTGGCACGTTTAGCATAGCCATGATGCCATGAATAAGATTAGTGACAAGTTATTAGCTGATTTCTTTAGGGCTCCCACACACGGGCCACCGGCCACAACCACAAAACGCCGCCACCGGCATGTTTCCTGTACTTTTCACACGTAACTTCTCGTGGCGGCGTTTGTAGCTGTGGCCGGTGGCCCGTGTGCGGCGACACTTAGTCGACTCTTACGTTATGCTCGGAGGGTGATGCAGCTGATGTATAGTGGAGCCCCGCATTAGCACAGGATACCATAACCCGAGAAAATGGGTTCCTCCATTAGTGACAGATTTTTCGATTGTCACCACACACAAGTAAGCGAATTATAAGTATGTAAGTACTTACGAACACAATGCGCATTGCAAAATATAATTTGAACAATGTCTCGTCAGGTTTCACGATAACCATCTATGGCATGTCCAATCTAAATACGCACGCACGGTCTGCTAACGTGGTTCATGTTTTTAACCCCCGCCGCGAAAAGACCGGTGTTATAACTCCTCGTCTCTATAATTAGCTCGCAGTCACTATCTCTGTCCACGGTATTCGTGGGGATTATTCCCGATCTGGGGATAAACCTTAGAGGGGCAGAGATGTGCTAGTGCTAGAGCTGTGCTAAACGTGATGGTGAGATGATGCTGCTGGTCTGGCTACACCATTGGTGGATGTCAAACACATCCATAGCATCGTAGCATAGCACACACCAGCCCGAGTAGCATGACCTGCGAAACGCGAAAATACAATAAATATAGCCGCCATGTTAAATTTTATATAGAGACGACACGATATCCACGATGTGTGGTAATGCTAGGGCGGCTGGTAAAAAGGCAGGGAGCACAGGTGGACATACATATAACATATAATCACGCCTTTATCCCTTACGGGGTAGCTCTGCCTACTTGGTGCTCTACCAAGGGCCGATAGAACCACATGGTGCCACTTCTGACCAATTTTGAGGGTATAGTTGAGATGTACAAGTTCGGTTAGTTCAGGTGGACACATTCGTAATGTACAGATGTAGGGCAGGAGTAGCCAAATTACACCTTTCAACACATATCCTACACCGAGGTAGCATACCTATCGCATTGCTTCCAGCTCTGCTATTGCAAATTAAGTAATAACTCTGCCGTTCGTTTGGAGCGTTTTTGGGCTAATCTAAAATGATGATTTTAAAATTGTCATATCTCGGAAAGTTTTAACGCTATCGAAGTTTTCCTTTAGCTGATATTTATTTTATTGTGTGATCTTTCGATAAAAATATTGTCTTCATCCCCATTGCGTTGTTATATTTTAAAGTAGGTAGGTACGATTTTGATTATATTCACGTTACCTAACTATGGTAATCCCGTCCAAGCAATAATAACCCTTATTATTAATATGTTTCTCGAGAGACCATTTCAACAGGCCTAAATAAATGGTTTATGATATCGTAAAACTGCGACCCACTTTAGTAATGTTTAGGGCATGGAGCTGAAACTAGTGATAATCAATGCTAGTAATTCTTCAAGCCTTCTGTTTGGTCTAAGCAGAATTTATCTTACTAGTGAATAACCGCGACTCCGTCTGTGTAGACTATAGAAAAATACAAAATGTCACAATTTTCCGGGCTAAGTCATAATCTGGTGTCCTTTCTTGGGCTGTAGACTTCCTGTGTGGTACCAAATTTCATTTCAATCAGTTAAGTCGTTTAGATGTGGAATTGCGAGAGACAAGAGTTACTATCGCATGTATAATATAATACTAGCGGACGCCCGCGACTCCGTCCGCGTGGACTGCAGAGAAAAGAAATGTCGAAATTATTCGGAATAAAAACATTTTCCCGGGATAAAAAGTAGCCTATATGTTAAGTGGGACCTGTCACCATAAATTCCTGAAAACTGCATTGTAATCGGTCCAGCCGTTTCTGAGATTAGCGTGCACAAACATCTATCCGTTATAATTTTATTACATGTATATAATAGAATAGAAGATAGTGCTCACCGTCAGGCTCTGTATCCTTCGCTGACCCTCGAATCTGAAGACTCATGATTGATTGCACACGTGATTGATCACAGGCAACTATAGTTGCGATGGGAACCAGGATTCGAGCACCTAGTATGCAATACGTACGTTGCTATTCCGTTACCACTCAATTCCGTTGTACTTCACATGCTCGGCCATTAGTCTTTACATTGAACGTAGGTACATATTTTATTAATGAATGTCTACTATTAGATCTACT
Source organism: Carposina sasakii (assembly GCA_014607495.2). Taxonomy (NCBI): domain Eukaryota; kingdom Metazoa; phylum Arthropoda; class Insecta; order Lepidoptera; family Carposinidae; genus Carposina; species Carposina sasakii. The sequence goes on from CP053169.1 coordinate 9,468,270, forward strand.
GCATTTGATCTCAACAAAGAACAATTGGTTGCTTTGGGATAAATGCTAATGTTTACGTTGGAGCGCCTTCCGTAACAAAAACATATTTTGTTGAGTAACCGCACTTTACTTGTAGTGGTTCTCTTTGGTGTATTTCATTTATCTAAATAGGCGCATGATGGTCCGTTGACAGATTTATTGGAGTGAAGCTTACAAGTGCAGTTTTTAGGCTATATAGTGTCAAGCTTTACTTAGGTCCACTCAAAGACCTTGCATCGCTCTTTATGGTTCCACTTATCTTATATTTTAAAAAATCATGCAAGATTGCAAACTAGTTGAGAAGTCCCACAAAAATGTTTTAGGGTACAATTTTTTTGATGAGTGAATCGTTTGATTTTAACTTCGTAAGTGGGATGAATGTTCTATTGAATTGTTTCTTCCTTAGCTATTATTCCTTACATTGATTTGCGGGTCATAGTTGACACCCTAGTTCTGGTTTCCACCTCCATTGCGACCCAAGATTAGCACGCATAACACATTATTTATTTAAACACCACGTTTAAAATGCTGGCAGGTAGAGAGCGCAAATCTGGTACTATCTCCTAAGTTCCCGTCCCCAAACAAAAGGTACCCTTACTCATCTATTGTACACAATAATGACTAAATATGAACATAGGAAAATATTTGTACATAAACTAACAAAAAAAATATAAGACAATATTATAGAAGAAGATGTGCTAGGCTTGTAAGTTATTACCTGCGTTGGGCAAATCATAAAATTTTGTGGTACTTCCACTCGATTTTTGTATTTACTACGTGCAAAATTTACCGCCTCAATTTTAAAATATTTCGTATCAATAGAAATAATACCTAGTAACAAAATATTTATTAAACTCATAATATTTTGTTCCCAATTCAATTTAACAGGAAACATTCATATTCAGCATATATCTCGTTTCATCGAACTAAACTGCGATAAAATAGGAAACCTGTGACCTTTTCATTCACAAACTAGACTCAACCGCTTACCCTAAACGGAAATATCGAGACTCGAGAGCCGGCAACAAAATATTTGCTTATTCGATTACTTATGTAATTATAAACATATCGTCACATCGGAAAATCTTCACTTCACATAGATTAAGATCATAAAATATGAGACGATGCTGCAAAAAGACACAGCAAGTAAATGTTGGTTTCAATAAATTTTTTAATAAATAAATTTGGTTGCACTCACATTATAGGTAGCTTAGAGTAGTTCTTAGTAACTTTGTATATCATGCATGACATAACGTGATGATTCATGTATCGCTGTAAAACTTGCAAACTCGCGAATAGTCAGGATCTACCTAATAAAAGATAGCCAAAGGTTGAGTAGCCGACATAACAAAGATCGCAGATGTTAGTCTATTACCATTTTTATGGCCCAATTGACTCTTCACTTCCCATCGACAGTGGTCAAATGCTTGTCTAATTCCATCAAAACCTGGTGGTAACCTCCATTTGTAGAATAAAGTTTCTACCAGATATCTGTCTACGTTCCTATGGATGGATTGGTCCATGAATTTTATTAGTGGATATCAAACTATCCATAGCAACCTAGCAAAGAGGACAAGTCTAAGTAGCTCTCATCAGATCCTCAACTAAAGCAACCAATCCTCCCCAGGTGGTGTTAGAAGTGGCCCACCGAGTGGACCAGGAAGGCGTGGTGGCGGTGGAGTCCGTGGTGGAGAAGCTGATCTTCAAGCCGCAGGATGTGGTCTCCATCCGCGCCAAGGACTCGGACCTGGAGTACGCCACCCACGACGTTTTTCAGACAGATGCAGCTATTTCTAAGTTTAATGGTGAGTATCTTAAAGCTGCACAAGTAGCATGACCTGCGAATCACGATATGATAAACCGATTTATCGTAATTTAGCCTGTCAAATACGATAAATATAGCCGCCATGTTGAATTTTGTATAGAGACGATACGATATCGTACGATATGATATCCACGATGCGTGGTCATGCTAGGGGGGTTGATGGACTTTCAAAGAATACGTCAGCCGCATTTCTGAATGTTATATGAGTCAACTAAGAAAGAAAGCTGGCCAGTGATGAGAAGAGACGTAAATATTATTTAAAAAAAATTATGATAGTTGTTGAATACTTTGGAAAGTATAACGTATATAATTTCCTTAACCTAATAAGAAATATAAACAACATGCAATAACACAAAACAGTGGTATTATGGGCGATTCTGACTGTCACACTTAAACGTAGTCTTAGTCAGGTCTATCCCTCTCCGTTCTTAACACAAACGGCTGAGAGAGAGAGGGACAGGTAAGTAAAATTTTACGTATAGGTTTCAGTGTGACCGTAACAGAATCGACCATATTTTCTTTCTTTCCAACGTAGGTAACGGTCGAACAGGCGAGGAGCGCCACCTAGAGCCGTGGGACGGCTGCGACGGAGACGGCGCCGACACACCGTCGCTCAACGGCGACGCGCGACTCGACGAGCTTGGGCTCGAGCGCGCCAACGGCTGGGACGCCAACGACATGTTCCGCAAGAACGAGGAGGTCTACGGCGTCATGAGCACCTACGACCACTCGCTGGCAGGGTATACGCTGCCGCTGCAGAAGAAGGATACCCAGGATTATAGGTGAGGATGTTTCTAGGTGCGACAGGATCCGTAAGGACGAGGTTTACGGCGTCATGAGCACCTACGACCACTCGCTGGCTGGATATACGCTGCCGCTGCAGAATAAGTATACCCAGGATTATAGGTGAGGCAGTTGTAGCTGGTGTAGAAACATATCAATGTTTTGCATCCAGCGACCAGCATGGGTATTACGTAACTTGCAGTAGCAATAGTTAAGTCGAAGCAAAGCAAGAGTATTGAGAAAATTTAGTGTGTCAGTGCGCGATTCACAATTTTCGCTGTCGCATTGCTTCGGCTTTGCTATTGCAAGTTAGTTAAATATCAATGTATTAATCGGTATTGGCCTCTACTCATTTCCGCCACGGCGACTCCTATAAGCCAGGATCAACAGAGACAACCAGAATGCTAATAAAGCACAGAAAATCCGTGGGCGGAGAGCTTAAAACTAATATAAATAACAAAATGTTTATTATAAAGTATTCAAGCTAATGAATGGTGCTGATTAAAGATTATATTAATTCACAGAGACGCTGAAGCGAAAGCAGAAGAAATAGCTGCTGAGATAGAAAACACGCCGTCTTACAAGGCGCGCATTGAACTCGAAAATGGAGATGAAGAAGAAAGGTAAACCGCACTTTCGTTAAGCTATTTTATTGCCAATAGGTAAAAGTATTGCCAATCTGACTTGACTTAGGTGATGTTTATTTATATATTTTTTTGTAATAGCAATGCTTAGTAGCAATCTAGTGAGTGAAGTATGTGAAAACAAGCTTATATTTTGATTATTTCAGGTACGCGGCAGTAGTTCGACCGGGCGAGGCGCCGCCTGCCAGCAGTAGCGGCAAATACGTCATCCCCAACAAACGGAAACAGATGCAGGTTAGATACACTTGTAACTCATTATACCTTACTGTGTGGGACTTGGCCTAACTCTTTTGGGGATTATGGGCTTTCTATGTAAGAAAACATCTAGTTTACTCTATATTCGCATATGTTGCGTTAAATCCAGATTATTCAAGCCTTGTGTAGTGATGAAAACGTCAAACAAACTAAAATAAGTTACCTTTGCATTTGTAGATGAGCACATAGTAACACACACACACACACATCAACCTATGCATAAACATGTTGCCGAGTTGCTGTCAACATGTTGCGGGCAACACTTGTGTTGCGGAGTTGATCACACCATGTTTTTGAATTGTGTGGACAACCCATATTGATTTGAACAAAGTTTCCAGCAGCATTCTCGCCGGTCATCAACAACGTTGATCAACTGTTTTGCTAAACAAAAGTTTACCATGAATACGTGGCTTTATGTTCGATGGTGTTGCAGCAACAGCAGCAGCAACAGCAGACACAGGTCACGCCGCCCCCCGCCAGCAAGCCGCAGAGCAAGCCGCATGCGTCCGAACCTCGCGCCGCGCCGCCACGACACCCGCTCACACAGGTACTGACTACTGCAGGATCTTCTTCTTCAGCCTATTGCAGTCCACTGCTGGACGTAGGCCTCCCCCAGGGCACGCCACAAGGCTACTGCCACAGGGGGGTTTTACCCATAGTCACCACGCTGGGCAGGCGGGTTGGTGACCGCAGTTTGATTTTCGGACTATGTTGTCAACACGGGAGGCGCTGCTGTCCGCCTCCCGCACCCTTATTTTGTTAATTGCGACCGGTGGGCAACCGGTCGCTAAACGTCAAAAGGCGACTACGCGACCGATTCCAAGAAACCCTATTCTGTAATCAAGCAGTATGGTGCACTGACTTTTTAATCTAGTAGGATAGTACCAAATGTCAATTTTGACAGCGACTATCCAGCGATTGCGACCTGTTGCAAGTTACAAAATCAGCCTGCGGCTTTATATTCATGTGTGCATAGTTTGTGGTGGACGCACATATATGTAAAACTGGCTTATCCAATGTGAGCCACCTAAGCTAAGGGTACTATAAAATTATTAAATAAAGAAGTTTATGCCAAAAAACTCCTCAATGGGAATCGAACCACGACCCCTGCATTCCGCGTGTCAGTACTTAACCACTGAGCACCGGGTCAATTAAATTCTTGATCGGATGACGAATTTATCTCTTTTCTAAATTACATATTGGCAACGTTATTTTTCATCCGATAGCTATACACTAGCCAATTATTTTCGGCAAACAAATGAATCCTCAGCACGCGATCGTCATATCCTAACGGATCATATTAATGGAGAAGTGTTTTTATAAATTTATCTTAGTCAGATATTATATATTATAAAATTATTAATAAAGAATATATAATATGTAATTTAGGAAAAGAGATGGTAAAATTCGTCATCCGACTAATTGACCCGGTGGCTTCCAGTGGTTAGAACTGACACGCGGAATGCAGGGGTCGTGGGTTCGATTCCCACCCGATGAGGAGATTTCTTTACCGTAATTTTCGGGATACTTGACTACCAGATAAATCATTGTATAAAAACACTGGCCATTAATATAATGTGAGCTAAGCTAAACTAATTTAGTTGGCGGTGGACGATCGGCTTTAGGCTGCTTTTCCACCAGACATGCCATGCTATGTTGCTATGCATGCGTGTGATATCCACTAATCACATTCATTGAACAATGATGTCAATAAACATGATAACATAGTCCAAAATACAAACTGCGGTCACCAACCCGCCTGCCCAGCGTGGTGACTATGGGCAAATAGCCCTCATGGCAGTCTTGTGGCGTGCCCTGGGGGAGGCCTACGTCCGGCAGTGGACTGAAATAGGCTGATGATGAGGAAAATGGCAGCATTCACATAACGGGGCCTGATATTAAAGATCACTGACCAGTTTGCTTGCTTATCTCCTGAGATAATATGCACGGAAGGAGATTCAGCTGATGTATTCTAGTGAAACCCCGCATCAGCATAGGTAACTTGTAAACTAGGTATATTCCTATTGAGGGATCGCCCGCCACCGGGCCCTATACCCTCCGCTGACCCTCGGATCTGCCTACTCATGATCACGAACACAAGACACTACAGTCGCAACGAGAAGTCAGATTGTGTTCGTGATCATGAGTAGGCAGATCCGAGGGTCAGCGGAGGGTATAGGGCCCGGTGGCGGGCGATCCCTCAATAGAGATTTGAACTTCCGAATAGTGACGCCTGATACAATTCAATAGGTACGAGTATATTCCATTGTATGTATTCGGAAGATCATATAACAAGTGTTCTCCCACCCTAAGCTGATAGATGAAAACTTTATGTATGCTTCTGTAATTGTAATTTATTTATTCGTGGATTTGACATCTGGATATTAATTTTATTATAGATAATAATTGTGCTGTGTGAACTGAAATGTCTTCGCTCAATTTAAATTTAAATTTGCGTGCCATATTTTTATTGCTGTATAGGATGTTTCCTGTTAACTATTTGACACCTTTTCTGTACCCTATACAAGAACAAATAAACATATTCTATTCTATTCTGTTTTGCCCATTTTCTGAATCATTGAATTAAATTATTTATTTGACTTCAAAGTTTTTATTTTACTTTCCATATAGAAGGAAACTTTGAATGAAAGAACTTAGAAACCTCTGATAATAAGGTATTAATTATGTATCCATCATTTCAACAATATAGCAAGTCCACTGCTGAACATAGGCCTCCCCTAATGCATTGTATACCAAGTGTACATGAAAGCTGTAACATTATATTTCTTGTCTACAGCCGGGTGGCAGTGTGGGCGGTAAGAGTTACGCTGCGCAGGCAGCCGGATACCACGCCGCCGCCTTCCCGCCGCATCAGTAAGTAAAACTAATTTTATAAACATTTATCGACCATGTATCTACTTAGTTGAGGCAAAAATAATGAAATGATTGTGTATTTGCCTTTAAACAAAATAAAAAATTGTATCCATTGATTAGGCTAATCAACGCTTGATTTGGCAAATATTCGATATTTTGCTGTCAAATGTCGTGCTTAACGATTGCTTAACTTTACACACGATTTATAGGTAAGGCCTAAAGCAGGCACGTCCAACATACGGCCCTCGGACCACAATGCGGCCCGCATAAGCCCTTCATCCGGCCCGCGACGACATCCATTGATATTCTTTCAGTAAAAATTCGTTAATTTTATCATCTAACTAAATACTTGACTGCAAGAGCGTCCAGTTACCAAGTGGTCCATGTGCTACTTTAAATCGTTGCTATTGGGAATTTCTTTTGGCCCGCCACGGTTACAAAAGTACTAAACTGGCCCTTCACAAAGGCCTAAAGTTATCATAACATCTCAGATACATGATTCGCCAAAAATAGTGTCATGTAAATATTTAAATTATTCAACAACCTTACAAAATTTATAAATTATTACAAGTAGGTATAAGTAGGTACATAATAAAGCAAAAAAAAAAATCCGCCAGTTTTATTACTCCTGCACAAGAAGAACGGCAAAGTAACTTGACAGGGTTTCTGAGGGATGACAAGCCTGAGTTTCTTTATTTATGTTGACTTCGTTTATTTAATGTAATTCCTTCTTCAGACCGTCGCCGCCGGCTCCTGGAGTTAACAAGATCAACGGACAGCATCCCAGACAGAACTTCCCACCGCACCATCATAACGTAAGTCACTCCATTTTACATAAACTAAGTATCATTCTCGCAAGAAATCATAATTTAAAAAGTCGGCACAAAACTACCATCCGCATATTTTGCGTGGAAAGGTTTTAACAATTTATGAATACTATTTCTTGATTATTTCTCTGATTGAATTAATGCCATACTGATGTGAATCTACTACAATTTGATATATTTTAATGGCATACAGTTAGTTTTTTTAAATGCTCACTGCAATGTATACAAATTACATTGTAAGCTGATATTCTATAACAATATTCATTCATATAAGGTTGAGAGTGTCTGTGTGTGAACAATATATTCATTTACTAGTGGACGCCCGCGACTCCGTCCGCGTGGACTGCAGAAAAAACAAAATCTTGAAATTATCCGGGAGAAAAACATTTGCCTGGGATAAAAAGTAGCCTATATGTTAAGTGGGACCTGTCACAATATATTCCTGAAAACTGCATCGAAATCGGTTCAGCCGTTTCTGAGATTAGCGTACACAAACATCGATCCGTTACAATTTTATTATATGTATCGATCATGGAGAAGAAATAAAAGAGGAGTAGCGGCTAAATATATTTTCATGCAAAAATAGTGTGCCGCTGAGCGGGGGTGAAGTATGGGACGAGGGGAGCATTGAACACTGTAGCCCTGCCCATTTACATAGAAACCACCTTGTAGTGACTAGTCAAACTACTTGCTCATTATCAATATGGTTCATGATTGTTTTACTAGTGCAATTACTGATCACAGATGGCAATATTATACTACGTTTTAGTAATAAAATACCCTGATAAAAGCGCGTGTCTGTGGTTACAGCTACTGCGTTACACTGGCGCTGAAGTTACGCCCCTATCATGACGTCATGGCCTCACGATTGCCACACGACTCAGTTCATAGTCCCACCTCCTCTTTTATACCTTCTTCATGGTATAGATAGATAGATAGAGACAGACAGCAGGAAGCAACTTCGTTTTTACTATGATTTTTCTAAACCAACGAGGCGTGCATGAAGAATATCATTAAAGTTAATTGTAGGTGACCTGATACATATTTATGTATATCTAATGTGTATTTATATTTATTAATACTAAACAGATACACTATATTTCATATATACGAGGGGCGTTTTTAAGTCGCGGAATGGGGTAAGACGTGGATCTCTTGCCCCTAATCTCTCCAATTAGGTATACCCTCGAAAGAGGAAACTGGCTTGATTCTTCCCCCGATGGAAAGAGATATAATCACTGTCAGGACTGATTGAACCAAAATATCTTATCTAGAAAGGAGGACGCCGTATTGCTTCCTTTAACGCTCTAACAATTCGGCGAGCCGCGACCGACTGTGACGCCACCCGACTCAGGTTCCGCACGCCCCGCCATTACAGCCAAAAACGCGCGACACTCTACGCCCCGCATTCTCGGCACGCACTGACCATGCCGCCCCCAACGCCCCCCATCTTCCACACTTTTTGCCGCCCCGATCGGCCGTCCTGGCCGACATCGTGCCGCCTTGCCCACTTACCATGCCGCCTCCCGCCGCCGACCCCCGCATTTTCTCCATTTTTCACAATGTTCGAGTTGTTTGATCGACGCCCACATTTATACCGCCGGCGCCGGCACCTACAATAAGACAAGCATTACACACATCATAGTCACACGCCGCACGTCCGTAGTTCACGCTGACGGTGATCGCGCCACACCCCGCTGCTCATGCGCTGGTACCTCCAGAGGACACGCCACGGTACCGCGACACGATCACATACCGACGCGAACGCCACTGGTGGGTCCCTATGTACAGTCTTACTCGCAATGCTGAAGCAAGGCCGACTACGCCAACCGTGGGACCGTAGCACAGCCTAACTTTCTAGAACGCCGTTGCGTCACCCGACACCGCACGGCCGGGTTGTGACTGCCCCAGCCGCACGTGACGTTGTCTACACGCCACAGGGGGTTTGTCCACAGTCACCACGCTGGGCAGGCGGGTTGGTGACAGCAGTCTGATTTTTGGACTATGTTGTCTACACGGGAGGCGCTGCTGCCCACCTCCCGGACCTCAGGGACACTGGCATATGCCAAATAGGCGTACCACAGAATAGCTTAATTGATAATTTTTCTGCCCTTATCTCATTATTGACAGGGTCAGTGACATAGTTGGCCATAAGCTTGTATGTGTATTTGAAATGATAGCAGCTAAATTTTAGTCAAAGTTTAATACTATTATAGCGAAACCACAGTCCAATACATTTCCAAAATGCGATATCGAATAACTTATGGCACAGTGGGACCGGACAAGCTTCCCTTTTCACCACAAACGACACGTCATGTTTCTTAGGCAATATGTTTCTTTTCCCTAGAAGAATACAGGCGTAAAGTCATATAGTCTAGCGCTAATAGCCATAGGTAATGACTTTATTATAATTTTCAGAAACACATGAAGTTCGCAGAGGACTTCAAGATAGCATCAGCGCCGCCGCAGTCGATCCCGCCGCCGCAGTCACAACCTCCTCCGGTCTGTATCTCAATATTTACTAGCATTTGTACTAAATTCTCTATTATTCTGTATACTATTCTCTTCATGGACACGGAAACTAATATAGGACATTTATTCGTCGTCAACTTTTCCGAATACTTCAGAAAAACTCACAAAAAAAGATTGCTTAAAAATTAAATAGTTTCGCAACAATTTTTTTTGCATAAACTTACTTTACTTCATACATATAAATAGAGTACGTACCCGTCGTAAACGGTGGTGACACCTTGTATATTCTTGTCGATAAAACTAAACTTTTAAACTTCTATGACTCGCAGAAATGATTTTATCTTATGTAGCTTGTAATGTTTCGAATTGTAATGTTTTGAAACATTTCCTTCAATAGGAAGCAAAATAAAAATTCCACTAATTATTATTATGTAATACGCAGGCGCCAAGTCCGCCCGAGGTTTCAGCGAACGTCGGTGCTCCGTCCGAGCCACCTGTTAAGAGAGGAAAAACCACATCACAAGGTATTTAGCATTTACATTTTACATAATACTTTATTAAGTCTAATCATTCGTCTATGCTGCTCTGGGAGTGAGAAAAGAACGTATACTACATCTGGTACTCTTCCCGGGCATACTGTACAAGTCAGTAGAGGGACAAGAGGGTCTTGGTGTTTTGTAGGCGATGGGCTGACCACCTGTCACTACTAACCGAACTTGTACATCTCAACTATACCCTCAAAATTGGTCAGAAGTGGCACCATGTGGTTCTATCGGCCCATGGTGCTCTGCCTACCCCGTAAGGGATAAAGGCGTGATTATATGTAAATATAGCATCGTTAGGATTAATTTACATACACACATATTGGATATGGAGTAGTCAGAGATGAAGGCTCATGAAACAGATCCTTACAGCCATGTTTAACACAGCGGTGACAGATGTTTATGACTAGCTTCTGACGGACAATTCTGAGTTCCTTAGTCGACTCTTATGATATGCACGGAAGAAGACGCAGCTGATGTATTCTAGTGAAGCCCCGCATCAGCACAAGATAAATTTATTTGAGTCTCGCCATTTGAACCAATCGAAAATTATTTCGACTTTGACGGTTAATTCTCAAATTAAATTAATTTTAGCGTGTACTGGTAAATTAGGTAGTTGTTACCAGTGAGTTATCTTGTATTGTTTCCTCTAGCCGGCGGTGCCCCCCTCGCCCCCCCTGCAGGCGTCCCCCCCGCGCTCGCCCGCGCCCCTCGCGCTCAAGAAGTCCACCCTCAACCCCAACGCCAAGGAGTTCAACCCGGCCCGCCCCCGCGCGCCCGCCACCCCCGCTCACAGCCGGTCAGTACACACCCTCACCCCCTCACCCCCGACGTCAAGGAGAACTACAGAATCACGACAGAAATAGCTACGGTACAGGCTGTCTGTCTAAAAACTCAGGACTCATTGACATCATGGATCAATGACTATGATTGGTGGATATCGTACGCATTCATAGCAACATAGTATAGCATATTTCTGGGCATATTACCATAACAGGGCCTGATGAAAAGATCTGTGATCAGTTGTTAGCTTATCGCCCGATAGAACGTCCCTGAGTCCCTAAGTCGACTCTTAAGACATACGGCGAACGGTTTCTAAAATCCTGTGTTACTCCAAATAGTTCCATTTGGACGCGCTAGTTGACTATGTATTTCCAAATTTGCGCAAGGTTTATTCAATGAAACGTATTCTACTATTGCCGTGAAAGTTATTTCAGTAAAGTACTAATGCAAGGGAGAAAAATATTGCAAAAACTCCCAGCCTATCTGGGAAAGGCAATTGTTTTTTTTTTTTTTGTATGAAACATAGTGTTTCATTAAAACTTTAATGCTTTATTGTACACATATAAAGTACCTAAAGTTTTCACATAATAAAGTTGATAACAAAGAAAATGTACAAAGGCGTGCTTATAGATCGTATGTTTGTTTCCTCAGTCCGCATACACCGGGCACACCGGTCGGTGTCAACTACGTGCCCGCGCCGCATCCGCCGCCGCATCCGCCACCGCATATGGTGACTATTCTTATTTATATTACTAGCTATTGCGTGGAAAGGGTATATAAAATAGTATACGACCTATTCTCAGACCTACCGAATATCATCATCATCATCATCAGCCTATTGCAGTCCACTGCTGGACGTAGGCCTCCCCCAGGGCACGCCACAAGACTTGCCATGGGGGGTATTTGCCCATAGTCACCACGCTGGGCAGGCGGGTTGGTGACCGCAGTTTGTATTTTGGACTATGTTGTCAACACGGGAGGCGCTGCTGCCCACCTCCCGGAAATCCTTAATCGCCTCGTACGATACCCACGGGCAGACATGGGGTGGTACGAATTCTACTCTGCCGGCACCACCTACCGAATATACATATTAAATTTCATAAAAATCGGTCAAACCGTTTCGGAGGAGTATGGTAACAAACACCGCGACAAGAATTTTATATTATAAAATATTTTCCCCAGGATGAAAAGTAGGCCTATGTCCTTTCTCAGGCTGTAGACTACCTGTATACCCATCTCGATCGGTTCAGTAGTTTTGGCGTCAATGACAGACAGACAGGCAAAGTTACTTTCGTATTTATACAGGGTCATTTTTGGTCGTCAACGTTCCCGAAAACTACGGAATCTCCTCATCATCACGATCATTTTTCTCCATGGCAGCGTACCTGGGAAGTGTCTGGTTTCCAAAATATTAGGGTCCAATGTCAAGTTTTCTGCATAAATGCACACTGACGCGTATAGAAAGATTTTTTTCACGAGAAATAATTAATATCTGTCTATGAAAAACACTAGAAAAAACACTGGACACTATAAATTTTGCCCGATCAAGTAATGAAAAAATATTTTTCAAAAAAATTTACATCGTTTCCCAGCACTTTTTTTTTGACATAAACTTACTTTATTCGATGTATAGAGTACGTTAAGGGTGGCAACGAAAAAACAGGTAATGTACGTAAGGAAAGTTAATTTGCCATGTGATTGCAGACGTTCCCGCAAGTGACGGCCGTGCCAGCGTACGCCATGGTGGCACAACAACAACCCGCCTACCTGCCGCACCCGCATCCCGCGGTAACTTACTCTGATTATATCCTTACCACGCGTTCACCAATGCTGTAGTCAGCCGAGATATGCCAGGAGATAGATCTTTGGTAAAAAGGTGTTAGAGACCTTCAGAATTATCAATTCATCATCAGCCTATTGCAGTCCACAGCTGGACGTAGGCCTCCCCCAGAGCACGCCACACGGCTCGATAGTATGTGGGCCCGTTTTTTATTGACATTTTCCGGGGGTTTTGCCCATAGTATGATAATATCTACATAATAATAATGTGTACCGATGGCGTGACAAACAGATGGAGATAGCCTGCGAGGGTTGTCGTCAATACGCCCCGTCTATACTGGTACTCGACAAGAGAGAGCGTCCTGATGCGGTGAGACATGTTCACTGTGCGCCCGGGAACATGCCTGTTCTGCTTATAAATCAGACATGTGTTTAGTCAAATATCGGTTTCGTAGATTGAAAAGACGTCCTATATATAAAAGGATACTTACCTTGATATAATGAAAAAAAAAATCCACCCGAGTGAGATTTGAACTCACGACCTCTCGCGTTCCGTGCTTTCGCTCTAACCAACTGAGCTATCGGGTCAATTAACTCGGATGACGAATTTTACCATCTATTTTACATTACGTTTTTAGCAACGTTATTATTTCATCCCGAATAAGGTTTCATTTCCCACAGCCTGAATTCAATCTCGGTATTTACGGGACTAGGATTTTTCAATCCCGCGGGATCTCGGTATTTGCAGGATCCCGCATATTGAAAATATTCACACAAATAAAACAATGTATTAATCAACTCCACATTTATTTACGTTCATATTACTATTAATATGAGATCAATCAAATAACATGGTTTATTTGTAATAAAAACAAATGAGTCGGACTCGCCCATGAAGGGTTCCGCGTGAAAGGTAAATTACAGTTTACGATTTATGACGTAAAAAAACTACTTACTAGATCTCGTTAAAACCAATTTTATTAGAGCGTATTTTTTTTTTGTTTTTTTTAGAATTATTATTCTCTTATTTTAGAAGTTACCCATTTTACCACTTTAGTTTGGAAGTGTTTCTCGCGCAAATTCAGTTTAGAAAAAATATATTAGAAACATCAATATCATTTTTGAAGACTTATCCATAGATACCCCACACGTATTAGACGGGTTCGATGAAAAAAAAATCCGGTCACCGAGCGATCGCGCTCGCGAGAGGTCGCATGCACGCTTTTTTTTCAATCGCGCAAATCTCGCGGATCCCGCGCCCGTAATCCCGCATCACGCGGGATTGGAAAATGGTGCGGGATCCCGCAATACCGAAATCTCGGTATTGCGGGATTGGAAGCCCTAATCCCGATAGCTATACACTAGCCAAATCTCAGTAAACAAAGCTGAATCCCTCAGCACAATGTTTTAATGATGAATCGAAATAATATTAGTAAATATAGGTAGATGTTGACAGTGTTATGACATATATGCCTGTCTGATTATTGGAGTTAGATAGCAACAAGATAGTTATTAGCCATCTCTGTTGATTGATATAACGCACTTGCTTTGTGCGTTATATTTGTGCGCACTTGCTTTATACAAATCGCGCATAAATAATATATATACCCATGTTGCAAAGGTCCTTTAATTTTAACAGAAATTCCGTCTTAAACTCGCGATAAAAAATACATACTAAAATAACAAGGTATATCCGGGTACAACAGAGATAACTGCTTCCTTTATCTTCCAATCGATTAATGTACTTTGGTCATATCATAGAGTATTAAAATTAATTTATTTATAAGCAGAACAGGCAGGTCTTTGTTTTGGCGCCCAGCTGCGTTATTGTGGAATTTGCCAGCGTCTAAACTAAGCCGTGTGGAATTCGCCAGCGTGTAAACCTGCTCGTCGTGTGATTGTGTCTAACATTGTGTATTTTTTAATACTAACGCTAGGGTTCGAAAAAACTTTAGCCCATTATCGAGTCAAAATAAAATAAATATATTTTCGCAAGTCACAAACTTTCAACACATTAACCTAGTCCCACACCAGATCCCTAAGGTCTTGTATTGTGGGTTATAAGCAACGCTATATAAATATACATAGATATATTACAGAAACATCCAAGACTCGGGAACAAACATTGACATGATAGAGGGATAGTTAGTTTTTTGGGAAGTTTTAATTCCTGTTTAGATATTATTGCTAACTACTTCGAGAAATTCTTCGAATAAACTTTTCTCTGACTAGTTGTTTCAAGGTTTTTTAAAACTGTGTGATTATTACTAAAGTTGCTTATCTATTTATTGTTTTGGAAAACCCAAGTTCTTCAAACTTATCGATAAATATCGACTAGCGACTTTAATAATTATTTTTGTACTAATAAGTTTTTGTTTGAAGTGATTTTTCTGCTAATACCTGTCGTTTTGAGTGCCTGATGTAATTTAGAAACAATTATAATTGTTTCTAAATTACATTATTAACCAACACATTTTATTTACACAGTACAAAAGTTACTTCAACACATATCACAGTTTCAATATGAAATCCTTTCTTCGGGCCGTAGTTTGACGAGTCCTTCGGATATTTCCCACAATTTCGCCGCCATATTTGGATCCTCGGCCTTCCTTGACATGCTGCTCTCTTCGCAGTCTACGTAATACTTCCCAGTCTCCTGATCACAGCTATCCGACACGGCCAGATATATCGACGTTTGCGCGCCCTCTTTAGGACTCTTAAAGAACGTATACAACACCAAACACCTGATCTTTTCCAAGATGGTCGACCTAAACAACGTTGTGTTTACTTGTCCGGGGTTCACACTGTTCACAGCCACATCGGTCCCTTCCAAACGTCTCGCTAACTCGTTACTGAACAGCAGGTTACATAGTTTGCTGTTCGAGTACACCTGCAAGTAGTTGTATCTACCTTCGTCGTTTATTCCATTAATCGTGCCGAGTCGATGAAACGCCGACGACACGACAACGATCCGACTCGGCGCCGATTTCTTCAGCATCGGTACCAGGAGTACAGTCAGGAGAAAAGGTGCGAAATGATTGATTTGCATGTCCAAAATGATCCCGTCTTCAGTTTTCTTGCTGCCCACTCCACTGGAACCAGCATTGTTCACCAGTACATCCAGCTTCGATTCAGCCGCTTTGAATTCGTCGACGAACTTTCTCACCGAAGCCAGCGAGCTCAAATCCAAGTGCATATACCTCACGCTCTGGTTTTTAGTGATTTTTTTAATGGCTTCCGTGGCTTTTCTTCCTCTCTTATCGTTTCGGCAGGCTAGGATAACTTTAGCGCCTCGCCTGGCGAGTTCTAGCGCGGTCTCGAAGCCAATGCCGCGACTGGCGCCTGTCACCACAGCCACTTTACCGGTCATAACGCTGTCGGTGTAACATCTTCCAGCAGATAATCTATTGTAAATCTTTATGAGGAACAGACTGCCCAGCAACCAGAGAAGAAACATGTTTAAACCGATTACTAGCTATCCACACGTCTGAAATGCACGCGGTGTGCCATGCGACTGATATGCTTTATCTTTGCTCAATTCCAATCTTGGTGCGATTTATTGTGTATCGCCGGGGTCAGTGACGTCTGCTTATTACAGGGTTGCCCATGTAATACTCTTCCGATATACTCGTACTAGCTTGTCGTATTCTTGATGTCACTCATTTTAATTCAGTTGGGGTTATATCAAATGAATGAACACATAAATAATATCGTGAAAGGTAAGGAAAAAGGTGTTTATCTATCTCCTAATATTAAAAAGCCATCTTTGTGTAACCTTTAGGTGTCCCACTGCTGGGCCTTCCCATGTTGCACCCGCAACTATCCTGGTCTACATCCATCCTGGCCTAAATCGAGATCATCTTACCATCTTCTGAATAACCTATCTGGCAATTTTCTCGTGTACGTCCAACATACAAATTATCAAAGCGCCAAGTATTAACGGCAGTACGTTAAGATATAATAGAGGTCAGCGGTATCTACATGTTTTGTTTACAGATGACATAAACATAATAACATATCTATATAAGGACGGCCCCCTTTTGTACTAATTTGCTATGAGTCGCAGTTTTGAAATAGGCGCTCTGTCAAGAATGACATTATATTATCCTTCAAGTTTAAAAGTCGGTGGTCTATACCGATGGATTAAGAAATATGATACTTTGAATCGGTCGCGTAGAGGTCTTTTGTCGCTTACAAAATCATCTTGTCCGTCTTCAGCTAATGCTTCATCATGGCTGCCTTTCCACCAGAGATGTTGCGTTGCTATGGAGGCATGTAATATCCACCAATCAAATTCATTGACATCATGAATTGGATGGAGGTGGATATCCCATGCATCTGTAGCAACGTAGCATAGCACTTCCAGGGAGAGACCGCTTCAATGCTCGATAATGTTTGGTTGGTTGGTTGGTGGACCATATCGACAAGGTGAAAACTTGCGCTGAACTCTTAATAATCATATCTATCTTATGATTTGAAAGTACCTAAAAAAACAATACAATATGTATAGGTATTATTGCGATACTGAAATTGCGATTGCGTATACACAAGCGATTTTTGTTATCATTCGCCGGCCGGTTCAACGTGTCATCGTTTATCGCTGAGCTGGTGTCCCCTGACATTCATGAGTTCTGACCGAGGTGAGCGCGTGTCCTGTGATTGGGTCATTGTCACGTTTTTATCTTCTATACATATAATAAAAATGTAACGGGTCGCAGTCTGTATATGGAAGATATATGAGAAAAAATATTATAGGAGACCTTTATCAACGCAATAGTGCCCAAAACAATGATTTTTGAAATTTTTGTCTGTTTGTCGGTTTGTCTGTGCGTTTGTGCACGCTAATCTCAGAAACTACTGAACCGATGTCGATGCAGTTTTCACGAATATATTGTGACAGGTCCCACTTAACATATAGGCTACTTTTTATCCCGGGTAAGTGTTTTTATCCCGGATAATTTCGACATTTTGTTTTTTCTGTAGTCCACGCGGACGGAGTCGCGGGCGTCCACTAGTACGACATAAATACTCTATCTTTTTTTATATCACTATCATTGGTAAGAGAAGAGGAATCTTAAGCGAAATGCTTATATCAGTTGACCGGTCCGAGGACATATTTGCACGCTTGTGACTATGCTCGCCCATAGCCACGCATCCATATGCACGGCAAACCCTGGATTGGCGGAATAGGAAATAAAGGACGGAGAGAAAAACACGGGATTATAGGATTGGAGGGAGGATGTGAGCTTCCTACAGCGAGTATCTTCTAGTTTAGCCAGTATGAACTGTTACTAGCATAACTCTTGTCTTTCCAAATCTAGGGGTGCGATGATGATCTTTTTCAATCCAAATGTCTAGAAGAGTGTAAAAACTCTTTTTAGGTATAAGCACTTATGTCTAAATGAAGTTTTTACATGTAAATTGACGAATATACTAACATCCGCGTCTATAATTTATAGGTTCAATAAGATAAAAACTCTCACCGTAAGTCAGTTAAAAGACTTCGTTGAGTAGTTTGTAAAATGAAGGCGTGTCCACAGTTGGCGTACGGCGCGATTCCGGGCGGGGCGGCGGTGGCAGGCGGCGCCGGGCCGGGGCCTATTCCCGCCCAGCAGCAAAGGAATTACAGAAAAGGTATTTCGTCATTTTTAACAACACGTTTAACTGCTACTGCAAGATTACCTCTTAAACTATGTTCCGATATCAGTAGGAATGGAATTTAGTCAATTGTAGCGCCACACTACTGGCAAAATAAATAAACCTCTTTACTTAATAAGATTTCTAGTTCTTAATTGGTCTTTTTAAGTGTCAATTAATCAGCTATTCTTTCCCTCCACTTCACCAAATTTTTTTTTCAGCATAATTTTTTACATAAACTTACTTATTTTATGTATAGAGTATGTAGCCGTCGTAAACGGTGGCAACGAAAAAATACCTAGGGTAGGGTAAGCACGAACCCTTTACGCGGCGTAGGCTAACGATATCGACTCGCAAGCAAAATCTATGAGATTTGACAGTTTGACAATAGCGTTACAGACCATCGAAAGGTCGTTCTTGCCCCACTGTATATCAACGTTATTTACGCTATAATCACCTGTAAGATGTTGTACCTTTAACAGTGGGTGGCGGAGTGGGCGTGGCGGCGGCGACGGGTCAGCCGCTCCTAGCGCCGGCGCCCTTCGTGCCCTACCCGCACCCGCACCCGCAGCCACACCCGCAGCCGCACATACACTACCAGCACATGGTCAGTACCAGACACTGTCACTGTCGTACTTACCCGCCAACGTTGTCAATGTAGCGGAGCCATCTACAGGACGCAAACAGAACCACAGAAATCCTAGAACGCGATATCGAAGTTTCTCACAATTATTGGAATATACAAGGTGTAACAAAAAGGGTATGTTAAGCGAAAAGCTATGTAAATAGCCCACTATAGAGAACCTATCTACAAAATTTAAGACTCGAAATCACATTTTTATTTTTCAAGATTGTATGAAAATTCCTGGGATATTTAAAAATTCTCCATACTATCCGGAAAAATAAACATGTGATTTCGGGTCTCAAATTTTGTGGATAGGTTCTCTACAGTGGGTTGTTCATATAGCTTTTCGCTTAACATACCCTTTTTGTTACACCCTGTATACATGGGCCAAACAACGACTAGTGGTTATACAGTCAAGTCTCTATCACTACATATTATAAAACAAAGTCGCTTGCCGCTGTCCGTCCCTATGTATGCTTAGATCTTTCAAACTAGGGAACGGATTTTGATGCAGTTTTTTAATAGATAAAGTGATTCACGAGGAAGGTTTATTTATACCTATATGTTTAGTATCAGCACTGCACCCGTCCGAAGCCGGGGCGGGTCGCTAGTTGTTTATAATCACATAGATAATTATCGACATCGACTATAAAGTCACTATTTAATTTTTTCTTTTTCTGGTAACCCTTTATCTGTCACTTAGTTATCAAATTAGTCTCTCGAGTTTTGGTTTTTAGTACAGTTCCAAAATCAGGCATAGGATCTTATTCTATGAAACTTCCCCCCGATTACCTAATTATCAAATCAGAAGCAGCGCGATAGCGTACATGGAGAATGTGTGTGTGTGCGCGGCTCGGTGTCCTCCCGCGCCCCACGCATACATGGATATTCTCCATTCTGCAAGTTACATAATCAGGGGGGTGGATTCTAGCTTTGGACATAGAAGATAAGATGTCATAGAGTGCTAATAGGGTCGATTCCGGCAGTCACACTTAAACCTAAACCTAATCTTAGTCAGAATCTTAAAAGGACAGGTAGGACTAATTTTACGTTTAGGTTTAAGTGTGACTGCCAGAATCGACCATAATGTCTTGCTAGGCCTTGAAACTTGCCGGCACCACACTATTGACCCATAGATTGCATTACTGTACATTACAGGACATAAGTAATGTTGTACATTACAGTAATGCAATCTAACAGCCAAGGACTGGAACTGTGAGGTACCGGCAAGTGTCAAGGTGCGTCCAGGCAGTTAGTAGGATATTAGCACTCTATGACATCTTATTCCTCTATGCTTTGGATTGGATGTTAAACGAGGCGTTTGTCCGCAGGTGCGAATGTACCACTCGGCGGTGGGCGGCGGCGGTGCGGCGGCAGAATACCCCGCCGCCGCGTCCCCCGCGCCCTCGCCCGCGCTCTACCCGCCCCCGCACCACCACTACCCGCACCAGCCCTACCAGGTACATCCTAGGGTCACTGCTTTAGGGAGGGGGAAAGCAGTAGGGAACTCGAAGACGGCAGAATGCAGCCCTACTAGATGTTACTTACAAGAGAGGGGTACAGAATGCAGCGTTACCAGGTATCTGATAAACTCTGGACACTTGCATAGGGAACTCGAGAGTCGACAGAATGCAGCCATACCATCCAGGCAAGTCTAGTAAGCTGAGGGGAGAGAAATGCAGCCTTACCAACCATACGAGTCTAGCAAACTATTTATACACCTATATGGAAGAAAATACCCAAAGTGGGCAGAAAGCGGCTTTACCAGCCCCAATGTGATTGTGGGGCAGGTGGAAATTCAGTCATTGACCTTCCAACTCATTGGCATTACCAAAAGCAACCGTATCAGGTACCTACACATGGACAAACAGTTGTATAGTACGGCAGCAGGACAGGTGAGAATTCGGGCATTGACCTTCTACCGGGTATGTATTACAAATATCTGACTTAGTCAGCGGATTATAGTCCAGTCACAGTACAAATGGCAATTCGGTAATGACCTAGTACCAAGGTAGACCAAAACCTTTCTACTTAAAGATAGACGTCAACTGGTTCGATAGTAAGCATATTCCTTTGTTTTTCTTACTCAAACAGCACCTTGCTATTGCCTATTTGGTAACTATGGATGTAGTCAAAAAGAGTGATAGTAATTTTACTTTATGCTTGATCGAACCTGTTGCAAAATCAATCCTGTTTTAATTATCATTATTCGTTAATTTTGACTGTTTATTACTCTGCTTGTGCACTAAATTATGTTCTTTATGAGATCCTTTGTTTTTGTTTTGAAAATATAGGCTTTTTATAGTAAAATTAAGCATATTTTATAATGTATTTGCACCCGCTCTTTGGTCGGTAAATGCATCCAACTGCATGAGGTTTGGGGGTCGATATCAGGTTATATCGGTTACAATACTATATCAGCATGACGTTTAGGGGTCGAAACCGGTGATAAAAATATATATGAGTACCTACTTTTATTTATAGCCTCTATTGTATCGGTTATCTTATTGGTTTATATTCGGTTTTTTTTTTGCGGTGAAATATGATGAATTTATTACTTTTTATTTGTGTATTTAAAATATCGGTTATATTTTGTTTTGAATTATCGTGTTATGAAGCTATTATATTATTTGTCGAACACTGTAACTGCATGCTTTGTTTTTACCAAGAAGCTTGTAGGTAATTGTGGAGCCTACGTTCGTATACCTATTTGTACCCATTACCTGTCATGTGTGGGTTATACTTATTTCTTTCTAAGTACATTAGACGGAGACTTATAGCTCACAGGAATGGTAGGTATTTGCTTCAAATAAGTATCAAGGGGCCGGCCAACAGTGAATTTCACATACACATGTAAAACTAAAGAAATTACTATTTATTTACATGACATAAAAAACTGCAATGTTCCGTGGGACGTATAGTGGAGCACTAAGAAAGGATTCCTATGAATTTTAGGATATTAAGTATTGTAATAAAAGTTACTTACATGAAGTCTTGAGCAAGTGCTAATCTTCTATTCTATCTATCTATACATAGTAAAAATGTAACGGATCGCTGTCTGTCTGTACATGGAAGATATATGAGAAAAAGTATTATAGGAGACCTTTATCAACGCAATAGTACCCAAAAGAATGATTATTGGAATTTTTGTCTGTTTGTCTGTGCGTTTGTGAACGCTAATCTCAGAAACGGCTGAACCAATTTCGATGCAGTTTTCAGGAATATATTGCGACAGGTCCCACATATCATATAGGCTACTTTTATCTCGGGAAAATGTTTTTCTCCCGTATAATTTCGAAATTTTGTTTTTTCTGTAGTCCACGCGGACGGAGTCGCGGGCGTCCACTACTATGAAATATTTCTTGGCTTTCTAAGCTTATATTATAAGCATTTTTTTTGTGTAAATGCTTATATTTCTATGCAGTTTAAAAAAAAAAAACAAGAACCTCAGGTATGAATCCAAATAACATAATAATAAAATATCACTTTAGTATTACATTTTTATGTAAAGCTCACTGTTCACTTCATGTCTCCACGTTTACCTACAGCTTCAGCTAACTCTGAGCCTGCCCAATCAGAACAGAAGTTAACTAAAGTATGTTTGTTGCAGACGGGCAGACTCCACGGTCTTAACATTAGGGAGCCGTATGTACCTTGCGATGTACGTACGGATTTCATTACTTACTAGCTATAATAATAATAATAGATTAGGTACCTTTTTTACTAACGAGAATTCTTACTCGCTTGCCTATACGGGGTGTTTGTGACAGCCAGGCAAATATTGATACCATGACTTCAGACCATGATTCTGAGGCGGAAAACACTGAAAATTTTCGCAGGAAAATCTCAAAATTTTCCGACATTTTTTTATATTTTCAGGAAAAAAATAGTTTGGTTCGTTTTATTAGGCTTATATAATGAGTTAAAAATAAAATTTTAACCTAAAGATGATTTAAAAAAAAAAAGTTGCCCTCGAAAAAGTTCAAATAACTGATTAACCCTAATGCCCAATTGATCCAAAAAACAGCAATATGTCACACAATAACCAATAAGCCCATTTAATTAGTCACAGGATCGCCCGATACAATTGGCGCTGGAGAGCAGAGATTACTGATAATCAAATCAAAAAAACATTTCCTGCGAGTAATAACACTGTCATATAACTCAACACAATGGTACTTGTTCAGCATTTCAGTATTTGCCTGGCTGTCACCCACACCCTGTATATCTTGTGTGACTTAATTTCTATCTCCGAAACTAAATTGTTCGTGTTAATACTAAAATTAACAAAATTTCAAAGCAAAATTCTCTCTTATTAACATAACGTACTCGTAACGCTGTAAAATTAAAATGGATATACGAATAAGCGAATAACCAATGTACAAATCTTCAACGCATTGTGATAATTTCCTATTACATTATCAATAGTTACAAGATAAATAATTAGATTAAAAAAAGCCTAATTATATCACATTAGGATTTAAAACCCTTTCCACACCACGACCTAAAAATTTAATTGTCTGGAAACATTATAAACGCGTGACATGAAAATTTAAATATGTGTTACCCATTTGTTTGAATTATTCTTTGATCAATAACGTCTCCAAACGCCATCTATCCAGGTGAAATTGTATAATTTCAACTTTAAATTCGTTCCAAGAAATCTCTCATCATCACGTATATCAAACAGTGGCGTTGAAAAGTTTAAAGTTCCATATTATGTACTTACATCGGTACAGTCATGAGCAATACGATGTATACACAAATGTACTTTTCCCTTACGTCAAAGTCCAACAACAATGTAATGAAATTAAATTAAATCATTTATTCTATACAGGTATACTTATACATGAAAGCATAAACAACATATTTGTCGATTGTCATATTAAACAAACAAACAAGCCTATATTAAACAAATTTTGTTACTGTCAAGCATAAGTTGGCGTTTCGGGGCTTTACAGCCACCAACGTGTATACATCTCATTACTCATGACCGTGCCTAAGCATGACATGGCAGCGTCATGACGTGGTATTCCCCACCATTGACAGATGGTGTGTCCGCTGATGAGCGGCTCGCAGCCGCATCACCACCACCACCACCACGTGGCCTACCTCAACCCCGCGCCCACCGCCTCGCCGCCGCACCACCAGCCGCACCATCTGCAGGTAACTGAACGCACTGCCACACTGCACTGCTAGTATGTTATACTGGCGACCGGCCCTGCCCTGCTGCCTGATTACGTAACTTGCAGTAGCAGAGGATGCGACGTGCGGGGCGCGGGAGGACGCCGAGCGCTCGTTGCACGCACGCACACACTCGAGATTTACGCTATCGTATAAATTAAGTAATAAGCGTACCGGCTTCGCACAGGTGCAATTCTGATACTATACATTTAAACCTTCCACTTGAATGCCTATTTTTAAAAAAACTCACCAAAATCCGATGCGTGGTTTTAAAGATTTAAGCATACATTGCTACAGACAGCGGGAAGTTTGAAGAATGCCGTGTGTCATCATCATTTCATAACAGACTGTGAAATAGATATGGGCTGTTGTGTGATTCAGTAAGAGTCATATACATACTTAAACTGGCTACGTTTTACATAGAATAGCCAGGATAGGTGTAAAATGTCAGTGACAAGTGTGTTTTGTATGTAAACTGTACCTATGTAACCCCGAAAAATGAACATCTCTAGCTGATCCCGTACATTAACATTTTCTTTTCTCGGCAACTATCAACAATTGATAGATCGTATGTTCTAGGGAATCGTTTCCCATGTCTAATTGCTTACGGGATCAGCTAGAAATGTAAATTTTTCGGCGTTTTCGGAACACTGCTTCCGTATGCTAACCGGGTATATCCGTTAGCAGCAAGTGCTGCTGCCGCCGGCTCACCCGGCCGGCTCCACAACGCCGGGCGCGCACCACCCCTAACGCGCCGCGCCGCCCCGCCGCCCGCGCTGACCGCCGCCCGTCACCACCCGTCACCACCCGTCCACCCGCGTTCTAGGCTCACCGACCTCTTATCGGACTCGTTTCTCACTGTCTAACGTGTTTGCGTAACTGCATTTACGTCGTCTTGGTTTTCTAGAGATGCCGCCGACGTTAATTTGCGTCCTATCTAACATGTTAGCATAACTGCCGCGTATATGCGTCGTTTTGGTTTTTAAAGATGCCGCCGACGTAAATTTGCCTCCTGGCATTATGCGCTTAAAAAATCTGCCGGCAACGAATGTGTTAACACATTCAGTGCCGCCCATTGCGTATTCTTGGTTTTCTAGAGGTTCCGCTGACGTTTATTTGCGTTGAACTAATGTCGGCACATTTAGAAAATCTGCCGGCGGCGAATGAGTTACGGCTCCTTATGATTTTCAGTGGGTTTCTATTGTAAGGCTACTTTGCTATCTTTATAATTTAGAGGAAAAATTTAAGGATAGCAAAATGGCATATTCTTTTTGGAAATATATCTTAACTGTTAGTCAACTGGTGTGCTGCGGATTTAAATACGCCTTAAATTGCAATAACGTTTACAAGATTTTGATCTGACTAAATACATAACGTTTAAAAATTTGAATTAGAGCGTTTTGTGTGTATCTCAATTTTTGTAATTTATATCGACTCTTATGAGGTTTATTTTAATTCTAGACTGTAACAGTTTGAGCAATAATATTTTAAGTGATAAGTCAGTCTGCTAGGAAATCGCACACGCCAGTCAAAATCGACTACATAAGGTTCAATTTTAAATAATATCTTCTAGTCCGATTAATGTTGGTGAGCTTAAGTCAGTTTATAATCTTACTTTTCTATTTTAAGTAGGCAGACTAGTCTTACGTACATTTTTTTAAAGATATTCAATTAACGAAGAACATTATATATTCATATAGTACATAGGACTAGTGCATATAATTAACTGACGTACTTGAGATGTATAACAACTTGTGTATTTCATTTGTAGTTGCAATCGGAACAGGAAAAACCATAGAGTAAGTTTATTCGACGAATAGCTATCGCGGGCGTATAGCGTAATCTGTCAGAATTGTGATTGTCAATTGGTTTGTATGTGCCGGAATATTGGTAGAACCAGTATATGGTGCCTATATACCCATGTGTATGTATTGAATAGTTTACATCTGTGTAGGAGATTGCAACTATACAGGGTGTGGGTGACAGCCAGGCAAATTGTGTTAAGTTCTACGACAGTGTTATTACTCGCAGGAAATGTATTTTTGATTTGATTATCAGTAATCTTTGCTCTCCGCGCCAATTGTATCGGGCGATCCTGTGACTAATTAAATGGGTTTATTTGTTATTGTGTGACACATTGCTGTTTTTCGGATCACTACTTTTTTTTTGTAAATCATCCATAGGTTAAAATTGACATGATCTAAGGCCTATTCAAACGAACTACACAATTTTTCCTGAAAAATTAACAAAAAAGTCGGAAAATTTTGGAATTTTCCTGCGAAAAAGTTCTGTGGTTTTCGCCTCAGAATAATGGTCTGATATGGTGACATCAATATTTGCCTGGCTGTCACTTTCACCCTGTATTTTAGGGGCGGTTTTTTTTTAAAGGTCAAATAGGTGTATTTAATAAAGTTGATGCTGTCTCTATCTTGGTCAAGTTTTAGAGAGAGACATTATCGAATTTATTCATCAGTTAGATCAATCTGCTTATTGAAAAATTGGCCTCAGAAATTTTTGGTGTATCTTAATTTTTCATCTGTATTTTCTCAAGTATGTCTTGTAATAATTGTATGATTATTTAAAACACTATAACCTTAATATTTTAATGATAATTTTGTCATTAAAATGTATTAACTACATACTCAATTGTCTGAAACGAGTGTTCAATTATTATATTAAACTTTTATAATGTTATTACAATATTCATGTTTAATATTACGTACAACGGTCTATTATTTTACAGTAAAATTTGAAATGCCAAAATTATCTTTAAATATTACTTTTATAGTGTTTGATCGTAAATATAATATTAATTATATTTTGTAAATTGATCGACTAGCCTAACAGGGGCTAGCAACATTTCTTTACTCGAATAATAACATTTTATTTATTTGTGGCAACACTGATATACTGGGATAGGTTTTGTTAAGTTTTATTATAAGGTGAAGGTAAATTTTCTATTAATTAATAAAGTATCTGCAGACTGTCAAAATGAATTAATTATAAAGAATATTATAAAAGGAGCAGTGATTCATATTAAATATGGAACACAATATAACAAGAAGTATAAATATGCTTATACCTACATAATTCAAATAGTTTAACTTGAAACTGTTTTTACATAAGAATCTAGTTGCCTATGCTCTAGTTGTTAAACTGATTGAATAAGAAATGTAAGAGGATATCAGTGTTGCCATAAAAAAGTAATTCTTCCTACAAAAAGCCAGCGGGGTTATATAATGTACAGTTATAATGGTTATATGGTGAGCATTGTATAGTCAGTGTAGCACGATGGGGCATTCTACAGGACTAAAACTATGTTTGTACGTGTGTGAGCGAGTTTATGTATGACTAAACGACACCACAGCAAGGGAATGTATGTAATATAAATATAATTATATCTCTGTTATTTGATCGGACAAAACTGGCAGACTGTTTGAAAAAATATTAGCTATCATGTTTTTATCAGAAGCAGATTGTCTACGGTTATCCAGCAGCTATCTTTCTCACTCATGTCGATTTAGTTTTGCGAGAAACAGAAAGAGACAACGAGATGTGTCGTTTTAAAGTCATAGATAACTGTAGGCAGAACTAAGTCGTTCCTTTATAAGTAATACTCTGCGTTATATTCCTGGACACAACTATGAGGTCACAAAAAAAGTAGAATAGACGTAATATTCTGATATTGGTACATTTCATCGAAAAAAAAAACGTTTATAACATTTCTTTTCTGTCAGTTTTGTTCGATCGAAGTTGTTTTTTTTTTCAGGAACCGGGGCTCGTCCCGCCTACAGTGACGCATCCCGGTTTGCGTGTATTTATTTAGTGCTACGTTAGTTTTAAACCCTCAGCTGTTTCCGAGTTTAAACGCGAAAATATGTCCGCACTCACGGCCGCCAAGTAATCTGATGCGACGTGATTGGCCAGTAAAAACGGATATATGACGCCATTGGCCACTTATAAACGACGAACTTATATGCGACGCGATTGGTTGATTTTATGTGTGTATGGCGAGCGTTTTATCGTGCTTATGTCGTCCACGTGTATATACTTCCTTATGGTGAAATCGCTATAAAATAAATCGATTCCAAACCTCAAGAAAAGAAATTTAAAATCATATTTCGAACGTTGGACACGAATAAGCGTAGACGATACAAGTTAGGTCAGTCGCTAGTAAATTGCGACGCGACTGGCTGTTACACTTTGGAAATAGGGAAAAGTGTAATCATCCGTTGTCTATGGTCTTGTAAAAAAAAAACACAGAAGTTTTTAATTTTAAATATAGAATCAGTAAAATTAATATTGAGTGCGGACGCCTAGTGTCAATTATAAATCAGTCGCCGCGTAAATTGTTATTTTCGCGTCAGTGTATCTGTGGACCTGCGTTTAGTTTTTTTTTTTACACTTTTCTAGCGTGTTCATGTTTGATGATGAATGTGGATTTTGTTCAGTTTTATATTATTATGAAATGAATCGCTGTTTAAATTTTATGTTGTTTAAAAATGGCCGAGACTCTGGGAGTCTTACTTATTTATTATGTATTTAATATATTTATTGTTTGTGCTATAGATACGCGTCTTCAAGGAATTTCAACGACCGGTGCGTACATGCGCGTATATGACAATAATACAAAAATAATATATATGTATAGGTTAGGATTGTTGCCGCCGCATAAAGTAAATCTGTTAAATATACTTTCCCACGTTTACTATATATTTATTTATTATATTTTATTAGTTTCCACATTTGTTTACCTTGCACAACTCCAACGCCTTTCGTTTTAAGTATTAGTGAGGGGCGATCGCGATAAAGTATATCGATATCGATAAGCAGCCTAAGTTGACCCGCGCCCTGAAGTTTTACGCTCAACAGACTTTAAAAGTAGATGTATGTATAGTATTTAAATTGAGATATATTTGGGATGAAGGGGAGCTTAGTCCATGACCTCCTCGCGGTGCTCCCTGGGTAGCGCCAAATGTGGACAATATGTAGGTCGCGTTCTTTATTTAAATTCAAATTCATCGACAGTTTGCGCTAACAAGGGCGGAAACACACTGCCACCACACCGGCTCAGTCTAGTACGTACGATCCATTTCACGTGTTGTTTGAGCCACATTTGTTTTCTGTTAGGTTGACAACTGATTTTGGTATAATGCTTCTTGAATCTGAATACGGTATATCCCGCGTTTATGTGTATTTTTTTATTGTACTATAGTCTCAGTAACTTCTCTTCCGTTTGTAAATAGAGGTGAAACTCGTGCTTCAGTTGTTGACCTAATCATTATAAATAATTATAGATTAAACACCCAACTTTTGTAATATAACCGGAAAAAAACAAAACATGATTTGTAGATTTATTAATAATAGATGTACAATAGAAATATTTACAATTTAAAATTGAAACTGCAGATTTTTCTGGTAAAACGATAATGTACTCTTATGTATAAATCTTCACTGAGTCCATAGATTTATCTCCTAAGGTAGATGTAAATATGTACATAAACCCCCCGCGGGTGTACTCGTGTCCTTTCACGAAAACGGCTTCTATTTGTGAATAATTTTTGGTGTACAAAGATTCGAGAGCGGAAACAGTAACATTCGAAAAATCACAAAAAAAAAGATTTCGGAAAGGGCCTACAGAGACCCGTACCATGTTCGTGACAGCTGACTTTAGTTTATTTCTCCTCGAGAACATGGTATCGGTCGCGCGTATAATATTGTAATTATTATTGTTTTTTTTTCCAACATTTTGTTTTGATTAAAATTTTATTGCGAGTGCGTCCACCGCGAAGTGTTTGTTGCTAAGGGAGTAAGATATGAGAGATTCTATGTGCGTGTGTTGATTGTTGTGCGCCATAGGTATGAGTAAATGATATAGGAACGTTTATATCGATATAATTTCGCGTGTCACAACACTGGTTTTCGTGATGCGGGTTTCGTTTTTTTTTTCTCTGTCAAATGACGTGTTGTATACACACTAGGAGTGAGTTTGAACTATTTTTTTCTAGTATATTTCTGTAAAGTGTACGAATGTGAAGTTCCTTTGACCGGCTTAGGCGAAGCGGTTGTGTAGAAGACTTTTGTACAAGATATTTATTCGTCGTTGACAAAGTAAGGACGTTCAAATGGTTGCAACGATATCGCAGTATTGCGGTTCTAGGCTACGTAATCAATCAGGTCGCTTACGCACCGAGACATTAGACCCGAATATCGGTTGCGTAAGCGACTTTTTTCTATTATATTTGAAGGCAAAAGGATATTACTAAATTTATCGAAATTATGCATTATTGATTTAAATTGAGCTCGTATTTATTTACGGGAGCATTTCATTTCTCAACCCGAACTCCTTGTGCCTTTAACATGCATATATTTATGAGTTCTTGAAAATAACTCTAAGTTTTACAAGTAAGCATGATGTCACACCAAAAATTATTGTGAAAAATGTTAACTTTTTGCAAATATGCATAAGTAAGTTGTCCTGATAATCGAAATAACGAGAGTGATGGATGATAGATAATTATTGACCTAACAGAAATTTTAGTATATTCCCGGATTTTATTATAAAAGAAAATACCTCGAAGCGGTAATTTAGTTCGGATTAAACGGCAAATGCATGCCATCGAGAGTGGCGTGAGGTACATAGACATGTAATGAGTAGTACTCTATGAAATGCCTTATAGATGTGAGCCCTAAGGGGAGGCAGGCGCGGAGGCAGCTGTCGGCAACACCACGGGTAGATAACACACCACTACTCGCCGACTGCTTCGATTTGGGGGACTTGTTATGTGCATTAGTTAGTGCTCAGAAACTATACTAAAATATACATTGCTGTATATGACCTAATTTTACTATGTTTACCCGGGTATACCTTTTTCGTAATCGCAAAACAAGTCCCCTAAACTGTAATTTAGTAAAGACTGACTTGATGGTTTTGTAAAATGAGCTGATGTTTGTATTTGTAAAATTGGTTTTTATAAACGTGAGTAACGCGAGTCTGAGAGCTCTTGTAAACATGTATGATATTGCGTACCGCAGTCGTAAACGCTTGGTTATTCATTTTGTAACTGTAAGCTTCTGGCTTCGACTCGCGCCAAGCCGAGTGAAAACGTGTCAGACGGCATGAAACAGCATTGTTGAGACATTAACACCTGTGTCGATGAATATTTTTCAATAAAAAAGTAAAAAAAAAACGTGTTTTAAACACAACACTTGCGTGTTTGATTTTTTATTCCCCAATTCGTGAAATGGTGCGCCCATTTGGTTTTTGGTATAATATCAGTACTTAATGTTTTTCTAATGTTAATTTATGGCCGCAAAAAATTCCGCTTATGTAACTTGTAAGGAAAACTTCACTTCGGAAAACTTTTGCCAAATGGGTGCACCATAACAACAAATATAAAAATAAGAATCGTATAATTTAACTATTAAATGAACTACTCGTATGCATTGAAAGGATATTTTTAAATATGCAAAGTACGAGTATCTCGTCCATTGCGTATTAAACCACATTGCAAAAGCCATGTTCAGAACGAAAAAATGTAATTGAAACTACCCGCGATCCGAAATATTTGCGCCTGGCACCTGCCAAGTTTACTCTATAGCACCTTAACCGAGTTTTCAGCTCTGATTTTGTACGAACATTGAGCAAAATTGGTTGATTGGCTGGTCGGTCACGATTTCATAACGAACCAATCAGTATGTATTCCCCGCCTTATTTATAAAGTTTCACTTCCTGGGTATGCGACAGAGACGACGACCTGTGAGCAGGACGGATATATTAAAATAAGTTGCTGCTTCAAACTGTGGTAGGCCACGCCCTTCAATGCGCACACGCAGGCAATGATCGTACTATAGACAGAGATAGACATTACCAGAGAGAACTCCTACAGGTTTATGCGATGCTGGTAGCTGAATCCAAATTTGATTTTTACTAATTTTGTGGGCTATTCTTCGGTTCACATCTCACACTTATGAATGATGCAAGCCAAAATCATAATGTCTCCGCCCGCGCCGTTCAAACTTTGGTTTCATAGAATAACGATGCCGTCATATAGCGGTCGTACGTATTCAAAACGACACCCACTTTACGGTGCCGACATGTGAAATAATTCTTCAAGAGCTGTGTCTGAAGAATTATTTCACATGGGTAGGTCCACCACAAACACACTCACACATATTCTCATAGTTATACATACCTACACACGCACTCACCCT
This sequence comes from Carposina sasakii, assembly GCA_014607495.2. Classification (NCBI taxonomy): domain Eukaryota; kingdom Metazoa; phylum Arthropoda; class Insecta; order Lepidoptera; family Carposinidae; genus Carposina; species Carposina sasakii. Next base: position 9,500,732 of record CP053169.1, read on the forward strand.
CGCACACACCAACACACACACACTCCACAATGTAAACGGAAGAGGGTGGCTTTCCCACTACAAGTGTCCATGACTACTTACCGGGAAGCCCCTATTACTATTTGTAATGGATTCTCTTAAATAAAAAAGCATTTATTATTAATTTAAGACCGCTATATAGACGGTACCGCTAACACGCTGTAATCGACGTTATCTAAACTTGAAGAATGAATCCAGGTACTACAACACTTTTATGTTATGCTGGTAGATCCAAATCTCACTTCGCATAACTATGGGAAAATGGCCTTAGGCTTCACTGCTACCAGCAGCGCATAACCCTGTAGGAGTTTTCTTTGGCTGTGTGGGAGAGCAGGATAGCATGATAAACAAACATATATCATTCTCTCTCTACGGTATTCCCATTGTCTGCGTGTGCGTCGCTTCGTTGCGTGTGTGATGCCTACAACTGTCAAAACAAACCATATCATAACATACCATACCAGGATTCGGCGGGAAAAGCTGGAAGGGTGCAGGTGTAATTTTCTTATGAAAATCAAAAATTATTTGTAAATGGCTTGCATGTGTCCGTAAAGTGATGTTTTCTTGTAGATAAGTTATATTTTGATTACTTGTGATGTGAATCTAGTGCGTGTGCATGGTTTTATACGCAGGTAAGCCGAGTAAAACTTTAGCCGGATTACGATCTCTTCATGGGCGCATGTAAGTTGTTTCTGCAATAATTTTTCATTTTGACTAACTTTACACTTGTTCTTGAGGATTTTCCCGACGTTTCCATTCATCATCATCATTATCATCCATCATAAATTCAGAAATCATTTACTAAAGACAATGGCTGTATGGGCTTAGTTCCCATTGCCTTTCCTTTGGGATATATATTTTTTTTATTAATTTATTACGGGCATTGGTATACAATACCTTCAGCCCAACCAGATACATAACAAAAAAGGATATACTACCTTTGGGATAAACTAAACAAAAAAATAAAAACAAAACAATGAAAGTTATAATTAACAAAAGTGTTAAGATAAAATCTAATTTATCGCATTAGGGGAACCTGTAATGATAAACATTAGTTATGTGTGTGGAAATTAATTAATTAATTTTAAAAAAATATATTGCGCGCGAAATTTACTAAAATGGAATGAGGATAGAATTATTACAATATAGAGAAAAGTATGTACCCTCAAATATTTGTTTTTTTTTTCGTTACTCCGGCTAAGGCACATACACTGCCATACTGTCAAAAGGGTATTTTTATAATGTAAAACATACGTTAATACCAAAAAGTGATTTTACATACAGAATACATCCAAATATTTGCAGGTACCGTATAGTGTTGAGTAGGACACGACTTGAAAAAGAGTTTGTAAGAGTAGCCTCTTTTTTGTCCTGAGCCAGTACAATGTCCCACTTCAAATGAGGCGAGGCGTACCTACTGACTGAACCATTTGAAGTTATTATAGTACGAAATATGCGCGCCTCCTGACGCCTCAAATGTCAGACGCGACGTGCTTTTGTCATGGCGCCTCGCCTCGCATGGAAGACAATATATTTCTCTCTCGCTCAAAATGTCAGACGCGACGACCGTGACGTGATCACGTGACGTGCTTGTCGTTTGTCTGCCTGCCTCGCTCGACCGTTCAAGCTCGACCGCGACAAGAAAATTGAAGTAGTACAATTTAAAATTTCGAGGCACTCTTACATTTTGACGTCATGTCCGGGACAAATGAAGTGCCTCTTGTATGTCCTACTCAACACTAGTACCGTAGATAATGTGATTTGAAATAAAAAATACTATTTACTATTCGTATAATAAAGGTATAATTACTATTTGATTTAATAAATACATTTTTTCCTATCTAACATGTCTTACGTAATTATAATGGAAATAAAAGTAAATACTTGATTTGACGATATATTAATATACCTCGTACATAATGTGGTTAATATTGAATAACGAATAAACAACATATTCTCACTTTGTATTTTTTACTCAACAAATGCGTGAATCTAGATTTAATTAAATCACAGTTTAGTAAACATGCCGTCGTCTTTCTCTTTTTAAATAAATACAAAAAGACCTCGGATGTCCTTTTTTCTTTAATTTAATTAGATAAATGTAAATTTACGACATCTGCAATTTATTAAGGTTTGAGGAAAACATTAAAATTACATTATGTTTTCAGTTTTAAATATCACATAATAAATTAAAATACATCTAAGGGTTGATTGACCTGACAGCGGTCAGATGGCCTATCGGAAAGTTCAATTTGATAACTGTCTTTCTCCAAAACTTGATTAAGATATCGGCAGTACTAACTTTATCCTTCAAATAAAGGCTACCTGACCGTTAGAAAAAAATAATTAAAATAAGTCAAATAGTCTGGTAGTCACTGTCTAAGACTACTGAAAACATTACAGGTCTTACTTTCAAATTTATAAATAGTTTGGAAAATATTTTTACAGTTAGTTACTTACAGACAACTTTTGCATATTTTAGATTTAATGTTCCATTGTTTTCATACAAAATTTCAAATTTGGAAATAAATAATCCAAGATTCTTTATGATCTCTAGTATTGAAATTGGCCGTTAGTGCATACCTTTACAGATTACTTACATCATTCAATATAACTGTCGTGAAGTCGTGATAAAATGATATAATTCACTGAATGACACAAATAATCATTTCAACTCGAGCCATTATGCAACATAACGACCATTACTGTGATCTGCATAGTCTTATTATGTATACAAATTCATGACATATACACAGATAAATCAGCTTACATCTTTGGCCATACGAACTTAACACAATAAACAACCTAAACCGAATCAAACATTTTTAATATGCCGCGTGTGAGTCCTATGCACTCCCTGCATCGCCGATTTGACTTCCTCCAAAAAGCTCATAGAATTGTGTATAGTGGTCCCACCTAATACTACTCTGACGCCCGGGTTCGCCTGGTTTATCTGATGAACGCATAGAGACTCCTCGTAAGTGGTACCACCTACCATAAACACTATGATATCTTGCGGTCGTCTACCATAGCCGTCGTCGCCTCCTAGTGTGTGGTATTGGTTTTCTCGGAGCTTGCCTTTGATGAGGTCTTCTAAGGTCTCCTTTAGTAAGGGAGTGTGCTGTGTGTAGATATTCTCCACTCCGTTCAGACCCTGTAAGAAATCAACAATATCTAATTATATAAAAATATCGCGTCGCGGCGTTTGTTACCAAACTTCCTCCAAAACAACTTGACCGATTTTTATGAAATTTTATATTGGATATTCGGTAGGTCTAAGAATAGGACATAAATTATTTTTTATACCTCTTTTCACGAAATAACCGACATCCACGCGAGTGGAGCCGAGGGTAATAGCTAGTCACTGAATAAAACAGTCGGTTTTAGAAATATGCTGCTCTTTTTTATAAAAACAAAATAAACCCCGTAATTTAGTTTGTGCAATCGGAAATACCTATAATTTGATAACAACTCATTACCTTAAACAGTCTTTTAGTAATCTTCACAGCATCGTGCAGTCCAAATAAATCGGCTTGTCGCGCATGCGCCCCCGCGTACTCCAATAGATTGAGGACGTCCTTAGGTCCAGGCCCCGCCTCTTTAGGCCCCGCCCCCTTAGGCTCCGCCCCCCGAGCGCGTAACGCGTCCAGTAGCGTTGGAAGCGCGTTGGACGCATGTTTCTCGTAACGAAGAGCGTATAACATCACTAGTTTGCACGCGTCGAGATCTCGGGTCGTTGGTTTGGATAGGATTTCTTTTAGCGCCTGGAATTTAAAGTAAAAATACTGGTATTCACGATATAAGTACATGATTTAATTGGCAATTTCAAAATTTGAGAAGATTTTCGCATACCAAAAAAATATTGTGGGCGATTCTGACTGACATAAACATAAATGATTATGAATTGTATCAGGCGTCACTATTCGGAAGTTCAAATCTCTTAAAAAATGCCCCCATTTAATTGAACGCGTAATTTCAATGAATCTTGTCACACCAATGTTATACGGTTTACCAAAATTACATAAAATTAATATTCCTGTTAGACCTGTAGTTTCCTATATTGGAGCGCCTGCATATAAATTGGCAACGTTTTTAAATAACTATATAAAGGAAAAAATTCAATTCACACCTAAGTATAGTGTTAAAAATAGTTTAGATTTAATAGAAAAAATTAAATATATAGAATTGCCTACAAATTCAAAATTATTTTCATTAGATGTAGAAAGTTTGTTTACAAATGTTCCTTATAAAGATTGTTTAGACATAATTAAGACTTGGTGTGATAAAGTCATTTACATCCAACGGAGGTTGATAACATTATTGGACTGACTAGACTTTGTATGAACCAAAATTATTTTTGTTATCGGAACACCTATTATTTACAGAAGGATGGTTTGGCTATGGGTTCTCCGTTGTCACCGTTTCTTGCAGAAATTTTTATGGATTGGTATGAAAATAAGTTTATAGTTAACAATAGTAAGATAAAATATTATTTTAGATATGTAGATGATGTTATCTTGTGTTGGACAGGCTCAGTGAGACAGTTTTCATGTTTTTGTCAACAAAATTAATACCAAGCATGCCAAAATTAAATTCAAAATTGAAGAAGAAGTTAATAATAGCATAAAATTTTTGGATTTAACTATATCAAGATTAGATAAATTTCATGATTTTGCTGTATACCGGAAACCTACCCATACAGATGTCACAATACCGGTTGATTCTTTCCACCCATGGCAACATAAATTAGCGGCTTATAAGTCTATGATACATAGACTGGTAACTTTACCGCTTAACAATTACAATTATAATAAAGAATTTAATACCATTGTTCAAATTGCCAGATCTAATGGGTACAGTCCTCAATTAATTTATAATCTGGTCAATAAAAAGGAAAACATTTTGGTTAAACAAATGTATATACCCTAAAGTTGATCAGATTCAAAAACCATACACTGGTAGTTTGACATATTATGGAGGTTTTCAGAAAAATTATCTAAATTATTAAAAAAAGAAGACATATTTGTGGCGTTTAGGACTTATAATTCATTACAAAAGTTAATTAACACAAAACAAAAGTTGGAACTTAAAAAGAAATCAGGTGTATACGAGTTGAAGTGTGATGAATGTGATGCTTGTTACATTGGACAAACTGGTCGCAGTTTTAATGTTCGATACAAGGAACATATATCAGCTTTTAGAAATGGTAATCCTAATAAATCCAACTTTGCCGAACATTTACTCCAGGCGGGCCACTCCCTGGCAGATAATAATGAGTTAAGAGTTCTACATGTTGCAGATAAAGACATCCGTCTGTCTATTTTAGAAAAACTAGAAATTATGAAAGCAAAATTTTCAGGTATTAATTTGGTAAATAATCAAATAGATTTTGTAAATTCAATTCAATTTTGTTTAATGGCCACTATTGTGTCGGGCACAATAATTCCGCCAATGTCACGTGAGAGGAAAATACACGATGGAGATTGGTCAGCAAAATGAAAAATAATTACATTAGACCAGATTGTACCTAAAACAAAAGAAAACACCACATTTATGTTAGTCAGACGTACACAAAATATAATTGTTAATATGACAGATAAATCTACTTTCAAATACAATACAAATATATCTATATTAAAATTAATACATACATAAATAAACCTAAATATACTTTACAATTTAATACTATTAATTTTGACAAAATGAGCCAGAACTTTTATAAAAGGAGTATGAACAAGGGACAATAAACAATTAAGGTTAGTAGGGAGAGGAATTTCAGGTGGAAGGAAGTGATAGAGGGAAGGGGATACATTATGGCAATTGAAGAAGATGTGGTCCGCAGTACCTTCTGCCAGGCCACATTCACAGAGTGAATTGTCCCTAACTCTAATTTTAGATAAATGGACCGGTGTGCAAGAATGACCTAGACGGAGGCGACAAATCGTGGATGTAGTTGTCTTGCTAGCGTTCTTATACCTGGAGAACCATGGCTTGCAGGGAATAATGTCCTGAATTTCTCCGAAGTGTTTGCCTTTGGTAAGCCTGCTAACATCCCAAACTTTCTGCCACGATGATGTTAGGCGGATTTTGGAGTGTTCCAAAAGGTCGTGAGCAAATATAACACTATGATCAGGTACTCCTATCCGAGTAGCGGACTTTGCGAGGGAATCTACTGTCTCATTTCCTACGATACCCCGATGACTAGGAATCCAGGCAAGAGTAATGAGGATATTCTGCAAGTGGCAATCATATAAGGCTTCTCTGATATTAAGGATAATAGGAAAATTGGGATTAGTTTTAAAGGGATTGGATAAGATTGATTGGAGGGTGCTTCGGGAGTCAGAGAGGATTATGGAATTTAATTTATGGGATAAGGAGTATTTAATGGCCTCGAGGATGGCAATGGCCTCGCCAGTAAACACTGAGGATTGGAAGGACATTTAAAGGAGAGGGCAATTTTATATTTAGGGATCCAAACAGCAGCACCAACATTTCCTTTTTCAGATGGTCTAGAGGCATCAGTAAAGATCTGTAAGTAGTCCTGCCAGTTGTTGTCCATCTCCATTTTGAAGATAGTATTGGCTTCAGGAGCAAATTTTGAGATGCCCAGGTTCAGGTATATGGAGGGTTCGAATATTAAGGACTGGTAGTTTTTGGAGAAAAGGGGGTGTATTTCGGATAGGAAAATAGGATGGGGTAATTGGGAACAGAACCTAGCACTGGCGACCAGAAGCGAAGTTTTGCCTTCGGGTAAAGAAAGACTAGATAGGAGCCGGATTTTGGTATGGAGAGGGTGAGAGGAATTTTGCATGATTTTGAATGTGAATCTATCGGCTAGATATTGTCTGCGAAGTCCTAGAGGAGGTTCTACGCATTCTACCTGCATGGCATTTATAGGAGACGATTTCATAGCTCCCAGGATGATTCTCATGCATTTCGATTGAATTTTGTCAATCGCTTGGAGAGGAGCTTTATTACATGGGATTAGGAGGAATGAACCGTAGTCCAGGTGACTACGGATGATGGCATTATAGAGAATCTTCTGGGTAAACGGGTGAGATCCCCACCACACACCCGAGAGAGCTCTAAGGATGTTAATACCCCTTTCGCATTTCTCAACGATGTACTTAAAGTGTTGTTCACCAGTAAGTCTGCCATCAAGGATGATACCCAGGAATTTAACCGACCTGTGGACCGGAGTCGAACGACCCTGTATAGCGATATCGACAGGAGGTATTGTTCGTTTCCTGGTAAATACTACAACCGAGCTTTTAGCAGGGGATAGAGATAGGCCATGATCGATCAACCATGCGTCCAGATAGTGGAGAGCAGAATTGAGTCTAGAGGATGCATCCTCTACCGATTTGAGTGAGATATACAGTGCTAAATCGTCAGCATATTGAAGGATGTTGCAAAAGCTATTAACTGAGCGATCCAGATCGTAGGTGTAGATGTTATAGAGAAGAGGGCTTAGAACGGAACCTTGAGGGAGACCCCTCCAAACTCGTCTATTTGTTGAAACAGATCCCCGAGAGCGAATAGATAAGGTCCTTTCCATTAAAATATTACATATAATGTGGGTCAGCCTCACAGGGAGACTCAGCTGGAGCATTTTCTGCCTGAGCACTGGAAGCAGCACATTATCGTAGGCGGATGAAATGTCTAAGAATACTCCTATTAAATATTCGCTCTTGGAAAAGGTTACGCGAATGTCCGAAATAAGCGTAGATAGGCTATCAAGTGTACCCATGCCTTTCCGGAAGCCAAACTGGGTGCTAGGTAAGAGTTTCCTGCTCTCCACTAACCATTCTAGCCGTCCCTTATTAGGTGTTCCATCACTTTAAGTAGCACAGAAGATAGTGCGATGGGTCTGTAGGAAGAGGGTCTGCGGGGTTCTTGCCATGTTTGAGGATAGGGATAATGACTTGGGTTTTCCAGGATTCAGGAAGAATTCCTGAGAGGAAAAAGGAATTAATTAAATCTAAATAGAGGATATGTGCCTGATGGCTGCATTTTAGAATAAAGGAGTAAGGGATGCCATCAGCACCTGGGGAAGAGTCTACCAGACCCTTAAGCGCACGCTTAAGTTCACCAATACTGAAGGGATGGTCCATTTCATCTGACGATGAAATTGACGAGAGAGGAAGAGGAACAGAATTTAGTGGCGGGGCTGAGGGAGGAGCGATTCTATCTGCAAACCCATCGAGCCACAAGGAAGGATCGCTAGAGGATAGGTCAGGCACTGCAGAGGCTGAGGAGCGGAATCTTTTAATTTGTTTCCAGACGACGCCTGGTGGAGTCCTGGGGGACAAATTCGTACAAAAACGGGCCCAACCTTCTTTCTTTTTCCGTGCCAAAAGTCTCCTAGTTCGTGCTGCCGTCTGCTTGTAATAAAGAAAGTTATCTAGAGTCATGGAAGAATCATACAGTTTTTCAGCGTTTCGTCTTTCCTTAACCATGTCGGTGCACTCATGATCCCACCAAGGAGGAGAGGAGTATTTTCGTCTAGAGGAGCTTTTGGAAGAATATGAGAATCAGCTGAGGAGATAAGGGAGTCTGTGAAAAGGGAGTAGTTTTCTAGGGAGTTTAAACTGGATGTGGGGGGGATCGAAGAGATTTTTGTATCAACAGTAAGTTGGAAGGCAGACCAGTCTGCTGCATCCAACTTATATTTTAAAAGCGGGAGGTGATCTAAAGGAGCGGGCGAGGAAGAAGACATTGAAACAAGGATGGGATAATGATCTGAACCGGTGGTAAAAGGTAGACGAACCCATGATAATTGAGGATAGAGCGATGGAGAACAAGCAGTAAGGTCCACTGCAGTGCGTGGGTTTTGGGTAATAGGATCAACCCTGCTCGAGTCGGTGATCCATCATTCATGATGACAACATTGATTTGATCGAAAATGTCCAATAGGTTAGTTGCAAATGAGTCACAGTAATAACATCCCCACATGGTGTGGTGAGTATTAAAATCACCCAAGACAAGGGAAGGGGAGGGAAGAGTGGTCAAAATGGAAGATAGTTCTGGGGCGAGAAGAGAGGAAGGGTTAGGGATATACACAGACACAATAGCAACGCCTAGAGTTTTCACTGCTACTGCATTGATATCCTGACTGTGAGATGGGAGAGGGATTTGGGAGAAGAAGAGGTTGTGTTTTATTAGGAGGACACTACCTCCATACCCGTCGTCTCTGTCATCCCTTAAGCAGGAGTAACCTGGAAACCTAAAATGGGCACCAGGAAACAGCCAAGACTCAGAGATGGCAATGACATCAGGGTTATGTTTTTGGACCAGAAGGGTCAAGTCATAACTTTTGCGTCGAATGCTTTTAGCATTCCATTGAAGTATCTTGAATGGATGCATTTTTCGCTATGTTAGCAATTTGGTGAAGTTGTGAGGCAACGTGGGACGGTAAACATTCATTATAACTACTTAGGAAGTTTAAAATGGAGGTTAATAAATGCTGGACTAAATTAACATTGAGGGATACAGGGAATGGGTTGGGGTCATTGGGAGTAGCAGAACCATTAGGAAGGGAGGATGAGGGGGTGCTAACAATAGACTGATGAGCAGCCTTATCGTAGCCCTTACCAATTTGGGGACGTTGATGAGTGGGGAGGAACACAGTTTTCCTATAGGACTTGGATTGCTGGGAGGGAGTGACCTGGGATAAAGATCTTGAAGGAGGGGAAGGAGCTGCTGCAGTCATTTCTGCGTATGAACGCCGAACTGACGGAAATTGGGAGGAGGCTTCAGCATAGGAGACACAATCTTGGGACATTGTTTGTTTGATTGCTTTTTGCCTAGATTGCTCCGGACAAGACCGGCTCATAGCAGAATGGAGACCAGAACAGTACAGGCAGGTTATATTCTCTTCAGGAACTGTACATGAGTCACCAGAGTGGGGCTGAGCACATTTGAAACATCTTGGCTTAGACCTACACTGTGCCTTGACATGCCCAAATCGGCAACAATTCATACATTGAATTGTTGGCAACTGGTACATATCAACGGGCAGTGAGGTGTGGTAGCAGAATACTCTAGATGGGAGTACTTGACCTTTAAATGTGAGAACAACTGTTTGGGTTGGGACCCAAGCAATTGTGCCCTCATCTACAGTCTTTCTATTCAATCTACGGGCCTTGAGGACAATACCACATCCAGTTGGTAACACTAATGAGTCTACTAGTTCCTCCATTGATAAATCAATGGGAACACTTTTGACAATACCCATGCGAGTGATGTTATAAGTTGGTATGATGGCAGAGTAATTGTTCATACCTAATATCCGGTTGGCAAGGAAATCATTTGCAGCAGAAGCGGTAGTAATTGAACAGCAATCCTATTCCGACCAACACTCTTGACACCGTCGCAAACTATGTTCTTCACTTTATTATTCACCAAGAACTGGCCGAATTTGATGGGGCGAAGGTAAGTACCATTAGAAGGCTCATCTACTTCCCGAGAGACATGTATAATATAAGGTCCCTTGTCGTCATTCGTGTATTCTTTCACACCCTGAGATAAGCTAGGATGGATGTAAATATTATTATGACTTGAAGGCTGATTATTGGTGGATGGGTCAATAATAGTTTTTTTGGATGGGATGGGTAATTCAACGTTACTTAATCTCTTTCGAGATTCCAAGGAGAAAAATGGGGGGGAAAGGCAGTTTTCGGGAGTCTTAAGGGGGTCATTCTGTGGATCCGGAGGATCCGGAGGTTTCGGCGGAATATTCATACTAAAGTATAGTATGGAAGGGAATTTTAGTAAACCAACTACTTACCTATGGACAATACACAAACAAACACTATTTAGACACAATGCTAGTATTCAAAATATATGAAAAATACTCTAAAAAACCAAAAATCTCGCTAACACGTGTGTTAACCAACTCTCGCGAAAACGGAATCCGATTTTGTAAACACTAGCCCAGTTTTGGCTGCAATCTGTCAATGTCAAAGTCAATAGGATCGGACAAAGGTAATGACTTTGTCGTACAGCCTTGATATGGTCTTTTTTTTTATATATATTTAATATTATTATAATTTATTTTTCTTCTAATAATTTAACAATTAATAACTAATGTATATTTTTAATAATTATTTATCTATAATAATTTTACATTTCTAAACTAATATGTAGGTATTAACATTTATTTTTTTATGTTGATTGAGGGTATAAAAATGATTTGCAATACATTGGTTTTAGTTGTTAGTTAGTTGGTTCGGTAGATAGAACTAACATGGAAAACTAATCCTGATGATGCCACGGGTGTTGGCGAAACATATGTCGATTAAAATTTTAATTGGTTTTCGGATTAGCAGCTATGTATTTATGGTTGCATGCTAGGTGCTTGGATCTGGCTTCTCGTTGCGACTGTAGTGTCTTGTGTTCGTGATCATGAGTAGGCAGATCCGAGGGTCAGCGGAGGGTATAGGGCCCGGTGGTGGGCGATCCCTCAATAGAGATAAATGATTATGTTCCTTTCTATTATTAACATAAATGGCTGAGACAGAAAGGGGCAGATAGAGCCAATAATAACAACTTTATTATTTAAGAGGGGGTCAGTATCGAAATTGTCAATAAAATCGTGTATAACTAACTTAATGTGACGACCAGAATCGAGCACATTGTGTGTGTTTCCTTACAGAGGTTTGCCATAGTCACTCCATCAAGTGAGGAGTTAATAGACACGCAACTTGTTAAAGCAAAGTTAAATAGCTAAAGCAATGCGATCGCGAAAACTGAGTATGTGAATGCGGGTGCGAGGTCACTTATATGTAACACACCATGATCGCTTTTCCTTTACAAGTTACGTATTCAACCTATAGGACAAACATAGTATTTTAACAGTGGTATACAGGTTGATTTTTGGTCGTCAACGTTCCCGAAAACTACGGAATCTCATCATCACGATCATTTTTCTCCATGGTAGCATACCTGGGAAGTGTCTAGTTCCCAAGATATTAGGGTCCAAAGTTGAGTAAATAGACTGCGTTTTTGTGCATAAATGCATATATAGGTAGACGCGCGTAACAAGATTTTTTCACGAGAAATAATTAATATCTGTCTATGAAAAAACTAGCATAAACACTGGACACTATAAATTTCGCCGGGCGAAATTAAAATATTTTTTTTTTTATTTACTTCGTTTCCCAGCATTTTTTTTGGCATAAACTTACTTTATTTGATGCATAGAGTACCTACGTACCCTTCGTTAGGGGTGGCAAGGAAAAAACACCCTGTATAACAGTAGTACAGCTAAGTATACCTGCAGATGTTTAGCATGATCGCTCTGACAAGCGAGCAGTTGCTCCAGTTCCGCCGCCGCTAACAACGCTCCGTCAGCCACCTCGCCCGCTAAAGCTCCCACTACACTGACATGCTTCGTCACTGTGCCTGACATTTTCTGTAACACGTATCACCGGGTTAAGGACGACGTTCTGCCCGGTCGCAGACAATAACAAAAGTGATTTACCGTAAAAATAAGGATTTAAAAACACTTCATTTCATAAAAAAAAAAACACCAACCTGTTAACATAATACATTACTATTTCGAGTTTTAAGCAGTAATTTTTACCTTTTTGCGATTTTTTTCATTGTTGTTGCGTCATGAAATATTGAAATGACAGCTAAACGAAGTTCGGATACACACCAATCGCTGATTAGCATGTTTCCTTAGATTAATAGGGTCGATTACTTTTTTTTTGTATTTAATGTAATAATATAATGTAATAATAATAATGTAATAAGTATAATGATTTCAAAATCACAATTTTAAACTTGCCAAAAAAAGCTCCATACAAACGACTACCACAATAATGACGTCACTCTATCAGTAACTTGTACGCGCGTAGAAGAGCTTTTGTTCTACAGCTATATGTTGCATTTATAAATATGGTCATTAAACAAAAGTTGCTGTGAATGATGCAGGTGGTCATGTAATGTAGTAATTTTCAATTCATTTGACATTTGAAAAATTGACTTGCCCACTTAACTTTGAAGGCTTAATACTACCTCATTTGGACACTTAATCAAATTGTAATTTTACAGATAGATATGATAAAATTATTAATAAAGAAAATGGAAAAAATTCTTCACCCGAGTGGGAATCGAACCCACGACCACTGCAAACCGTGCCAGCCGCTATAACCACTAAGCCACCGGGTCAATTACTCGGATGACGAATTTTGATATTTGATAGATATGATTTTGATGATTTATTCTGATATGCATAAAATATCATTAAAATCAACCATAGTAAACATCCCTATTCTCTTTCAACACATGTTTGGATACTTCAATTTTATGAATGAAAGATGCGTTCCCTTTTGCTTAAATTGTTTGTACGAATATTTGTGACAATATTCGGTACATACAAATATTCGTATCCGTTGCATCACTACGATAAGTTACCTTGAACAGTGGATACTGCTCCACAAAGGTCTTCATATCATTGATGCTCTCCACTTTCTGGTGACTCTTCGCTTTCTTCTGGAACTCATCCATCAGCGTCTTTATCGTCTGACCGATCTCGCCGAAGTTTGAATACAGGTTCTGGAAATATAAGTACCTATATGTATAGAAATATTCATCAACTTTTTTGATGAATTTCATCAACAGCATTCAACGCGTTTTTACAATAATTCAATATCTATACTAATATTATAAAGCTGAAGAGTTTGTTTGTTTGTTTGAACGCGCTAATCTCAGGAACTACTGGTCTGATTTAAAAAATTCTTTCAGTGTTAGATAGCCCATTTACCAAGGAAGGCTACAGTCTATACAACAACCTGTCCGGCTTCGCACGGGTACAACGCCCCCTCACGCAGACAAAGTCGTGGGCGGCTGCTATTAAGTATAACTTCATACTTCACATTCTGAGAAGTCCACTGTTGGACATAGGCCTCCCCCAACAACCTCCACTCCGACCGGTCGGAAGCAGCCTGCATCCAACCGACGCCCGCGACCTTGGCCCGGTCGTCCGTCCACCTCGCGAGTGGCCTTCCCACGCTGCGTTTGCCGATACGTGTGGTATCCACTCTAGAACTCCATATTTTATGCATGATGCCCATCAGAGGCGGCTCGTCCTAAGGAGCGCTGGTGCAATGCACTCCCACCCACGAAGATTACATAGGCAATTAAATAGGTATATTTATCTATACTTATAATTATCTTTCAATTCTAATATGTTTATACGATAATGTCTACGCGTTCATCTTAAGTTGTAATCTTATGTATCGAATGGAGCGCTAGCGATCGCACTCTAATGAAACGAAATTTGATACGATTCCTAATACTGTATTCAATGAGTGCGAAAGAGACATACCGACATATGCCGGCGCGTGAAACAGAAGATTTCGTATGAAAAATTAGCCTTAGCGTCGCTCACACTAATTCGTAGTGTGCGTTTGCGGCCACTAGATGTCGCTTAGTCCGAGTAAGACCGCGTTATGGTTGTCCTTAATGTGTATCATTAGGTCATCTGAATTTTAATAAGAGTGAGGTTGCATCATTTCATTCAGTAAGGGAGTGAACACCACAGAACACTATACCATGTAATTTTAAATCTTATAAATTGTAATTTTGCATGCGCTCATATTTAAAAAAAATGTGAACCCCCATCTAAAAATATCACGAGCCGCCCCTGATGGCCATCAAGAGTGCAAACCCTCTATATTAGTTAGCCTAGTCCCACGTGGTAAAGACTGAGCCTCCCGCCACACAATTTAGCATACCTTAGCATAAAACTCGTCCTGTTCCGATGACAGTACAACCTCCTTGAAGTCCTTGTGAACATCCGGCAAGTGTGCCAGAGACACGCGGTTATTGTTGATGGTCAACAACTCGTGAACCATTGCCTGGTATGTCCACTGTAATGTGAGGGGTTTGCTGTTAGTTTCGTAAAAAATATGTTTGGTTATATGTGTATGGTTCAGCCAAATCTGCTGGAGATGGAGTAATTTTAAAGTGCCTAGATGAAGCTGAGTTTGTTTAACTCAAAGGTTACTTGATATATAATTTCTAAAGCAGCATACATAAAGGTAGACAATAAAGACAAAGCCAACCTATCAAAGTACGTCAACCATGTATTCATATACCTACTTAATAACACATGAACCTAGTCCCGCACTAAGATTAGAGGTTTTGAGTCTACTTAGTAACAGTTTATAAATAATAAAATACAAAGATCAGTATAGAAACATCCATGACTCAGAAACCAACATTAATGAATAGCACTGGGATTCAAACCCAGGACCTATGTCGCAATGGGCACTACCAACTACACCAGTCAACCATCAAACTAGTCACGCCATATGAATGACATACCTGATTCAACAACGGAGTAACGGGATCATCTCTCCTATCCACAATGAGCAGCACCGGAGTGGGCACATCTCCGTTGATCGGTACGTTGTTATCGACGAGGGCCGCCTCGCGCCGCAGCAGGTCCCTGACCCGGTCCGCGAGGCGCGCGCACGGCTCGGACGCTGCCTCGTAGCGAATGCTCGCGCGGCGCCGGAGCGACAGCAACACAGAGACCAGGCCTTGGGAACAACGCTGCAGGTGCTGCGGGTTCCAGGAGCGACCTGCAACATTGATTTTTAGATTAGTCTGATCAGTCCTGTGATATCCTACTAATATTTTCAACGTAACAAAAGTTTGTGAGGATGTGTTTTTGTTACATTCATACTCTTTCGTAAAAAAACTACTGAACTGTTTTAGATAACTTGCCAGGTATACAGTTTATAAAACACTACGGTTAAAAACCGCGAATATAAGTTCTATGGACAGCAAATTTTGGCGTGGTTTTTACTACTCATGTAATAAAACGCGGTTTTAAAATCAGTCGCGTGAAAAAACCGTCAATGCGGCCGCTTCCATTGGTTTCCTTTAGTCACAAAGACAGGCGGTTAAAAACCGCGGCGGTTTTGCTGTAATGCGGCTTTAGACTAACACATAGGCTATAAAGTTTACGTCAGGCAGGCAGCCAGCCATTAAAACAAAAGTCAAATCTTTGGCAACATGAGATTTTCGAAAGATTCCATATTACGCCAACCCGATTTATTAAATACCTACCTGTATCTTAGATTGGGCTCGATTCCAAAAACTACATTCAATTATTGCAATCATTTGTCACTATTTACTTTCTCAGACTACTAACATACACCACAAAATTCATTGTATGTAGTAATTTTAGCAAACCAATAGGCATATAAACAAAAATCAACCATTACATAACTAAAGTTTAGTGAAACAACTAACCATGCAAACAGCCGACAATATTGAAGGAGAACAGATGTCGGTCCACGGCCAGGTAGTCGGCAAACACTTCCTGAACCTCCCTCACTGTCTCCTGCTCATCACACTCCGCAAGGGTCTTCACATCTGCTTTGGATATTGTGTTGCTGAAGTCTGAAAACATACATCAATGGTTAATTATGTGGAATATTCTCTCATGCTATATTACTGTAGGATCTCCTCTAGCTCTGGCTACCCCAATTCAGAACACAGCTGTGTGTGTATGAGTGTACCTATACTATATCTCTCTTAACTGTGCGTCAAGATAATATTATCATCTAATACTATCAGCTAGTCTTATGTTAGCTAGTATTGAGTCATCATCATCATCAGCCTATTCCAGTCCACTACTGCACGTAGGCCTCCCCCAGGGCACACCACAGGACTGCCATGGGGGGTATTTGCCCATAGTCACCACAATGGGCAGGCGGGTTGGTGACCGTATACATACAGGAAACAAGTATATATGGTTAACTTGGAAGTTTTTATTGAAAAATTACACATTTATACAGTTACAAAGGTGGAATTCCACACATAGCAAAAAAGGACAAGGTTCAAATGGTAGAAAATATAAATATTATCATAAAAGTACCACATTTTATGTATTAATTATGATGGCCCTTATACATTTTAATACCCTGTTAAAGTTCGTTAACCTCACGCTAGATAAGATTGATAAATAAAATGAACTCAAAACTAGGTTGACCACAGTGGGACATCACATTATTATGGGTGTTCAAAATGAACTCAAAACTAAGTTGACCACAGTGGGACATCACATTATTATGGGTGTTCAAAATCTAGTATCATCATATTCTTTATTTATTTATATTTATTGACCTATTTAATTATTTTTTCTACAGATTATATATAAATATCAGAAAATTTTATTATAGATGGTCTTTAGTTTTTACGTAAATCAAGTGAAAGGTTACAATAATAATAATAATATTTATTTCAGACACATGATCCACACAATATAATAGATAATTTAAAATAAACATAAACATATAATACTACACACAATACACCCTATTGGGTGTATTCATTATAGGATAAGCTAAAATCTGCATGGACATTTTTTTACAAAAACACCCAAGTGTCAGCATGAAAACACCTCTGTGATGAACTGGGTGTGACACTTTCTGACTACTCAAAACTGCTCATGCATAGGTTGGCTCTGCTGTCACTCTCTGACTGCCCCATTAACTCTTATCCTCTAGCAGTCACTATCCCAGTGTTCCAAAAACCCCAAAAAATGGACATCTCTAGCTGATCCTGTACATCGATGTAGTTCGACGAGAACCAATTCGCTAGAATAAACCACCTAACAATTGTTGATAGTTTCCAAGAAAAAAAAAATTAAAATCTGTTTTTTGGTGGTCAAAAAATGAAAAATTTTGAATTGTACTTTTATTAATGAGGTTTGTCACAAAATCTATTTATTCCATAATATTTCATCATATTGCGCGTATTTTAAGCTAAATTACAATCATCTATACATGCGACTCCCCAAAAACTGGCAACTTTAATAATTTTGTCAGAAACTATTAACAATTGATAAGTGGGGTGTTCGGAACACTGTGTATCCCCACAATATCTTTATCATGCTTTCCATCCATAGTGTACAAAGTCCCCAGATCCTCAAACAATACTTACAGATGAAATAAACACCATATTTAGGACATCTAAGTTCACGAGACAGTAACGCGATATTTTCAGACGTGGGTCGCACGAACACTATACACTTCATGTGCTTCAGATTGTCCCACTTGGAGTGGCTGTCAATCCTCTCAAATAAATACACTTCTTTCTGTAAAATCTCCGACTGACTGTATACCATGCTCACTATGCTAGTCTGTAAAATAAATGTTTTTTATCATTAATATAGTCAAATCTATGGGAAAAAGGAAAGTAATGATAACTTATCATCAAAAATAAAACCGAATTTAGTCGGGAAATGTTGCTAATATTCATAGTTATTTGTATAGCGGAAGATTTGCGGATAAATCTAGGAGAAGTATATTTAATTTGACTACAAAACGGAGACTACAACATACGGTTTCCTTGTCCATGAGAATAACTTTCATTCCGGGGCCACTTTCTTCAGTCATCTTCGTGATATACATTTTCACAGCTTGTATTACATTCATTTTTATGTCTTGTTAATTCTATAATAATTGTAATGAAAAGGCTGTAACACCTCAGAAGTTATTCAATTGGGAAATAAAAAATATCAAATCTCAAACGAAATCGATGAGTTCCAGCAAAACGTCAACAAAACAATTTTGACATATTGATGTTCTTAATATTCATCTCAAGCAGAATGGAGTTACTTTGAGTGAAGAGCTCGATAGTTTACAAAGCTCGAGTCATGCCTGATGAATTAGGATTTCTCTACAAGAGTAGAGAAAATGACCCCTAATACCCTATAACTTCTTCCCTTTTCTAATAGTAATATTACGTTCATGTAGTAATATTAATTTATGACAAAATAACCTGAGTTCTAAATTTTGGAGATTCGGGTCACACTTGCAGGGCTCTGTGACAGTGTTGCCAGATCCTACATTACGAAATTATCTTATAATTATTTATCGCATTATAGAATATATGGACAAGGTATGAAATCCTACCCCCGTGAGCGGGGTCACGAGTTAAAGAAGTTAGAATTTACGCCGAATCAAAGAGACGGAATATAATATATGAAACGGACAAGGTATCCAATCCTACCCCCCCTCCCTCACGAGTTGGAATCACAAAAGCAAACTTTCTGAGTAATAACTCGAGCCATCAAAAAAGCACACCTTTAAAAAACACTCAGGCTAAAGACTCAGGCATAGAAAAATATTCAAGTGCAGAAAAAGACTCCAGATCTAATGATACGCTGAGGGTCAGAAAACCTCGCACTACTCGTCGAACAATAAGAAGCTGTTAAACGATTCCAAGCTTTGTCAGGCTCTAAGCCTGACAATACCCATAAAATTATAAGGGCTGACTTTATTTTAAGACACGAGCTCTTTTCAAGGTTACACTCTTCTGAAAGCTCAAGGCGTGACTCAGAAAACTCGGTTAGACTCGGAACTAAAAACCGAGTCTGTCGACCTACCGACCCTCAGCGTATCCAGATCTACTCGTATCCTGCCAATCCGCCGCGATGCTTCTAAAAAGAACTCGACGACGATGCCTCGAGCCTTGCACATATTGTACATCACTAGAAGACGATGACGTCACGAATGCACTGACAATCTTGTGACAACCACTGTCAAACATTCGCACCACCACCACCTCACCAGGCGCGTCACATCCCTAGTTTATTTCAAAAGGTCGTCAGGGTCAGGTGGAAGTTTTTGCCGAATATTATATTTTGTGTTATAAAGGGAACTTCCCCAGAAACATTCCTTACAAAATGTTCTCTCGTGCTCTAAAACCCGTTGCTGCAGTAGCCGTGCAAAATGGCACCAAAAACTTCTCCACATCATCACAGGTAAATTCCCTCATGAAACCACCTCTATCTTCTATCTTACAGCATAAAAGCATTCTAATTAAATGGTTTATTGTATGTGAAAAGGCCCAAAGGTGAAAACACATAAAATACACTTCAAATTCCTTCCAGAAAAACTTCAAGGTTGTGGTAGCTGGCGCGTCCGGGGGTATCGGGCAACCCCTGGCACTCCTGTTGAAGCAGAACCCCCTGGTCACCAAGCTGGCCCTGTACGACATCGCGCCCGTGACCCCTGGCGTTGCGGTAGATTTGTCTCACATGGACACCCCCGCCCAGGTCTCTGGTCACAAAGGCCCCGAGGAACTCGGAGCCGCCATCAAAGGTTAGCACATCACTGAAATGGCATGCAGATTGAAATAAATTCATTAATTCAATGTTTTCAATTCAAAGTATTACATAACCTAATAACCTATATGATATTACTTCATACTACATAATGTTGATAATCCAATTTCTTTATATAAGTAGGTTGTTTTCATTACATACTTATAGCATTATTTATTTAACAAAAACATGGTACATAAATAATGTGTTTTACTTTAATAATGTTCTTAAAACTAACTTTTCAAGTGACCTTGACATTGGTTTAGAGTAGGTACCGTTGGTAAATACGTCATTACTTCTGTATAGCTCATTGATAAGATAAAACATTATGAAATGAACAATAACTGTACTTACTACTACAGTTTTTTACTTTTCTTGGTGTTTTATTAATTATTTTGTTTAAAATTACCATTTGTGCCACAAACATTTAACAAACTATGAACTTTTAAGATGAGGTGAATAATTCAATCATAAGTTATAAGGAAAATTAAAACTATAAAACGAACATCCTTGGAAATATGTTAAGTATACTTTTTTTGTAAATAAAGACTGAATGAATCACCCAAAAAATAATAATTAAAAGTTTAGTAGGAAGTTTATACACATAAAAATATCCTGCCATGAAAGTACCAACTTTATAGTGATTTCTTTAGTCCAGAAAGTTGTGATAGAGTCTTTATCTATTACAAAATAAACCATGACTATGTATGCCTGCCAGTTGTAGTTTTTGCAGGCTCAGATTTATAAGTCTATTTATCTTATCAAAAATTCAATTCAATCAACACACAGAGTCTAGGATTCATAGAAACAAATAACTAAATATCTATATGACAAAATTTATTTAATGAATTATGGAGTTGGGTAAATACAGATTTTTTTAAATAAAATTAAAATTAATTGTATGTTTTATAAATAACACACCATGTTCAAGTTTAAAAAAGTTATAAATATTTTTAGCAGCATCTGTGATTTAATCTGTTTTACAATGTAGGATACTGGCATAGAGGAATAAGATATACTGGGTAGGGGTAGACAGCAGACCCTACATACCTTTCCCAAATAAATTTATTCATCTCACCATTGGCAACAACAATACCAGAGCTTATATAACATTCAGACTGTTTAAATACTCTAAATGACTTCAATATTTCAATGAGTTCATTTTTCAACTTAGGAGCCGACCTGGTTGTGATCCCAGCGGGTGTGCCCCGCAAGCCCGGCATGACCCGTGACGATCTGTTCAACACCAACGCCTCCATCGTGCGAGACCTCGCCGTCAGCATAGCCCAGAACGCCCCCAAAGCCATTGTGGCCATCATCACCAACCCTGTCAACTCCATGGTGCCAATAGCCTCTGAGGTCTTGAAGAAGGTATGTAAATTTATTAACAGTTTCCGAAATTGTAATTATAATAATAATAATAAATTTTATTTGAAATCAAGTATTTACAATTCATCCTTATCTAATATTTAACAGAGTAGGTATTTGTAAAAGAAAAACACTTTGCCATAATACAAGGAGAGCTGAGTTTATAGCGGTCCCCACACTAGGTCAGGCCTGTATCGTGTATTACAATGTGTTTAAGTAAATACTGGCATAATGCTTTGTTTAGACTTTTGAGTTGACACAGGTTTATGAATCTTTCTTCATCTATGAACCTAAGCTCCTAATGTTCTGTCCATTCAGTGGTAATAAAAACAAATTACAGGTTTCCATAAAAAAACTCTTTTTAATAGCATTGTTTATAGATTGTTTTTTGGTCCCAACATTCCCGCATTTTTTTTTTTCTCAATGCAATAAAGTGTCTTGTCTGGCTCCTAAGATATTAGGGTCTTTATTTGATGTATAGAGTTTTTTCACATAATTAATATCGGTTTATGAAAAAACCTTCGTTAAAATTCGCTCGAAGATAATTAAAAAAAATTACATCGTTTCCCATTTTTTTTGGCAACTTACTTTATTTGAAAACCCTTCTTTAAGGGTGGCAACGAAAAAACATCCTGTATAAGTTATTGTATAAGTTAGTGTACTTTTAAGATATGTTTGGCATCAGAAAAGATTCAGAAAACCTTTAATTTGCAGTATACTCATATTATCATTTGCCAATCACAATGTTATGTCCTGCAAGCCTAGCATGACCTGCGAAACACGATATGATAAACCAATTTATCGACATTTAAACTGTCATAATACGATAAATATAGCCGCCATGTTGAATTTTGTATTGAGACGATACAATATCGTACGATACGATATTCACGATGCGTGGCGACTGATCATGCTAGGGGGGTTTGTCTCTAAGCTAAATATAGCCAGTAGCTGTAGAATAATTCGTGATTCTGCAGTTCTGTTCTGGCCACCTAATTTTAGAAACACAGCCATGTTTATCTTCTTCTCTATATCCATATACTAGCAGCCCGCGGTTCCGGCTTCGCTCGGATATTCGACTTTTACAGCTGTAGTTATGAAAATAGAAACTCCTTCCAATTCAAAGTGATAATAAGTTGCCAATTATTATATCTGACAGATGGACAGACCTAGGTTCTTTATTAATTACGGAAAACTAATAAATTTCAACATAAATTAAATTTTAAAAATCAATTGTAAACTTGAAACGAAGCGCCGCGCCGCGCCGCACTGAAATTTTATAATTCGACACAACCATCAACGTTATCTACCCTCACGTGTCTGCCCGTTCGGGTCGCGCACCTCTGAGCCCACCCCCACCACCGCCGTCGCCGCCGCCGCGCGCCGCCACTCGCCGCCACTGTCGTGCTATGCGGACCGACCGACTGACACAACGACGGAACGCAGCCGTCGCCGCCGCCATCTCTGCCCTCGGCATTGTAAATGCATCTTGTGTATTAATATTAACATAAAAGTGTTATGATATGTATATATTCGGAATCCTCATTTCATCAGCTTTAATTTGATATGCATTTTGTTTTATGTTTATTGGTCTATGTCGGTAGGAACATCGAGTAATTGAAAAATAAGATATTTCGTAAATTAAACTTGAACACCACTAAAATCGTTATTGTGGCTAAACCTTAAAGGATAGACATATGCTATCGCAGACTTTTTTATATAACTTTTTGAGAAGAATAATTCCCCCATACATTGTTATTCTGTATTTGAGTTATTTCAGCAGCGCACGCAATGCAAGCCTCCAAAAGCTCGTTTTTTCCGTCCGTCTGATAACTGTTACGATTACTCTAATAATTTCTTAAGTAGGTACACCTAAATTATACACCTATAGAATCCCTGGAATGTCTTCTTTCATTATTGAAAACGCATAGCTATTGATATAGTAGTTTTTGAGATCCTAGGTAACAAACACATTTTGGGCGCCCTTCGCAACTTCATTTTATACTATGTATAGATATGTATGTTCCTATTTGATCTACTATCTTCTTCCCTCTCAGTTCGTTCATTTTTTCTCTATCGTAATTTGATTTATTCCTTAGGCCGGAGTATACGACCCCAACCGAGTACTTGGAGTCACAACCCTAGACGTGGTGCGTGCAGCTGCCTTCATCGGAGAGATCAACGGCGTCGATCCTCGCTCCGTCACCATCCCCGTCATCGGAGGCCACTCCGGTGTGACCATCATCCCGGTTCTCAGCCAGAGCAACCCGGCTGTGAAGCTGAGCGACCAGGCCAAGATCCAGGCCCTCACTGTGAGGATCCAGGAAGCTGGTACTGAGGTATGGAAGTTAGTAATGTCCTCCTGGACTTATTTTATTATGTTCAAGACACATCTTAGTCACAGTGAATATTTACAGGGTGTAACAAAAGGGGTATGTTAAGCGAAAAGCTATGTAAATAGCCCACTAAAAATAACTTACCCACAAAATTTCAGACTCAAAATCACATGTTTATTTTTCCAGATAGTATGGAGAACTCCTAAACAATTCGGGAATGTTCGTACAATCATGAAAATAAACATGTAATTTCAAATCTCAAATTTTGGTAATAGGTTCTCTATAGTAGGCTATTTACATAGTTTTTCGCTTAAAATACCCTTTCTGTTACACCCTGTTTATGTGTGCAAACACTGGTGCACTGTCTGTTACCTCCATCAAATAATCAGATAGGAGAGACATCCAACAATAATTCTCACTCAAGTGCCCTCACAATGATGGGTCATTGTCCGAAATTCTTCGTAATCCGAGTCTGTGCTTTAGGTACTTACCTATACATACCCATTAGGGTTAAAAACCTACGCAAAATAGGCGCACAGACGTCGAGTTGCGGAAACCAGCACGTACTTCACGTTAACTGTACTGGGCCTTTTACTTTTTGCGTCTTGGTTTTCTAGAGGTGCCGCTTATCTGCGTCCTGGCACTAGACGTTGAACTGATGTCGGCATTCTTAGAAAATTTGCCGACAGCGAATGTGAAATCAACCCTGACGTGTTTTTGTATTGTTATCCACAGGTAGTGAAAGCGAAGGCCGGTGGTGGTTCAGCTACTCTGTCGATGGCATACGCTGGTGCCCGGCTTGCGGGATCCGTGCTGCGTGGACTTAAGGTATATTTACAGTTTAATAGCAATACAAATAACCTTACTAATGGGGTCAGCGCTGTCCGACTCCAATAAATATGCCTAAAATATTCTGTGTCCCGTATTTGCCGTAATTGTGATCGAACCTACGTCGTCCTACTGGAAGGCGGAAGGCGCACGTCTTAACCATTGGGCTATATATATATCACCACTTTTTTAATCAAACCTTTAACTCTTGCTTGCGGAAGGCAAAGTGGCAAAAGTCGATCATAAACCACTCTGAAAAATGCTATAGCAACTTTTGCTTAATTTCCAGGGAGAATCCAACGTGGTGGAATGCGCCTACATTAAGTCTGACCTGACGGAGGCTGGTTACTTCGCCAACCCCGTGGTCCTCGGCAAGAACGGAGTAGAGAAGAACCTCGGCTACGGAAACCTCAACGACTTCGAGAAGGGACTCCTGAAGGCTGCCATTCCTGAACTCCTCAAGAACATCAAGGTCGGCGAGGAGTTCGCCAAGAAGTAAATAGAAGAAGAACCCAAGATCAGACTCTAGTGACGGTCAGTGAAGTGCACCTAATTAATCACAAATTTCCATTTTATTTCTCAAACTTTTACATAGTCTATGTAAGAGATAGATGAATATAACCCCTAGGTTAGTCTGATCTAACTTGATGTAAATGTAGGTGATAATGTTTATAACTAGCATATTTATTATCGAATTTTTATAGATAACATTTTTACAAAACTGTATTTTTATTATTTGTTGTTTATTTATTTGAACTGCATTTTTATCATAGTCCGGGGCTGTATAAATAAGGTTTTTTTTAAAATATTGTTTATGTTTGTACAGAGCCACGTTTTGTTATTCGGATATTAATTTGCAATAGTTAGTGATTATCACCAAAGTGTCTGCCAGTATATAAGTGTACATGTTATTATTGTAAATAATTATGTTTTGTGAGTGATAGGAGCTAGTAATAAAATTTACAACTCCCAAATATTATTATTTTTTAGTTACCTTGTGTTTTGTTGACCTTTTACCAATCTATAGGTAAGTAAGTATAGGACCATGCACCATAGCTGCACCGAAAATACTCCGATCTAAATAAATATACAGGTGAAACATGTTAGCAACTTTTAAAGATGGAAATTGGAGTTGTTATAAACTATGACGATTCAAATTTAATTATTCCTTTTTTTAAGAAACCATTTAAATAAAGATTTTATTATTTCGATAGATGTGCTGGAACGTGTAGGTACATACAATATTACCCTAATGAACCACTAACGACATTTCTCATCATAATCCTATCTGTAAATGGTAAGTACCTACTCGTACCTTCATAGATAAAGCGAAATAAATAAACCAATCGTTAAAAATACATTCTTTTAGTTTAATTTATCAGCTTATTTGGACATTACGCAATGTTATTTTAATTTACTTCTCAAGTTCACTAGCAACTCACAAAAGTTATCGTAAATACGCAAATGAGTTTGTTTCTCGTATATTTCAATGTACACCTCCACCATAAGAAGGACCAGATACGCCGAAAATACAGTGACACCACTCCACGCACGTTGTTTTGTGTTCCCATAGCTTATTAGAGTACTTTTATTTCTTTCCATTACGGTATATTTTGCTGATAGTGTTTTGCAAATGATACAGAATGTACGGTATGAATGACAGTACAAGCTATTATGTAGTAGCTGGCATTGATTTTGGCACTCCTCGCTACTATCTACATTTACTCAATACATAGTTAGTTATTTTTATCAATACCCATTTAATATTATACATTTTTTACGTGTATTACATATCAGGTATACATGTTCATAAATATTCACAACGTACCTATGCTGGAAGTTATTAAATAAAAAACCTATCCATATTTTATGTAGCGTCTCTACATGATATTTTAAATTTAACATATTTCAGATACTTGGGTTAAACTCGTATGGCGACAGGATAGCTAAAGACGAGATAACACAATGACGTAGGTAACCTTGGCTGTGATCCAAACTTATTTTAGCTATCGGTCCCGAGCCAGAGTTTAGATAATCTTATCAGACGTTGCAGTATAGGCACGTTTTTATTGAGGTGGAAATCAGTTTTTATCAATTTGTAATACCTAATGTGTACGTAGGTACTTTCACTCCTGATCCAAAATAAGATTTAAAATTTTACATCTAATGGTACTGCATTCCTGAAGTTCTGCCATCAGCTTATAAAAGGGCGATTTTCCTTTGCAATTCGGAATACATTTTTTTTTTTTTTTTTTTACATTACACAACACATTAACCTAGTCCCACACTAAGATCCCTAAGGTCCTGTGTCGTGGGTACTAAGTAACGGTATATAAATACATAAATAAGTATAGAAACATCCATGACTCGGAAACAAACATCAATATTCATCATATCAATGTTTGCACCTACCGGGATTCGAACCCAGGACCTATGGCGTCGTAGGCAGGGTCACTACCTACTAGACCAATCGGCCGTCAGACATTTACAACTCATGACATTAACGCCGTCAACGCTTTACGTGAAACAAAACGGCGACAACCGATGGCGAGGCGATGCGATGGCGGAGCGGTGGCGATGCATACAATAACAAGGACGGTGTAGTAATGCCATGAGTCGTGAGGCCATGACGTCATGATAGGGGCGGAGCTTCAGCGCCATTCTAACGCAGTAACTGTAACCACACCCTTCTGCTCCGAAATGTAATCGTATTAAAATTACAAAGACACTAGCGCTTTTATCAGGGTACTTTTTTGAAACGTTTTACTAAAACGTAGAAAAGGTATAATATTGCTTAGAAACATCTAGCGTTAAGTAATTGCACTAGTAAAACAATTTATAGCTTGAACCATATTGATAATGAGCAAGTAGTTTGAAGTCACTACAGTCTAGACGGGTACAACGGTTACCAGAAAGTACAATGTATGTATTTTATGGTACCTGTTCTTTTTTTAGGGTTTTCTTTCACTTTTAGCGATTCGTAACATAGACGTTTCACGTTATGTGCCCCGATCTAAAACCCTCTAGCGTTCCATAAAACAATTTGAACACCCTACCTATGCAGGGCTCAGTGTTCAATGATCCCCTCGGCACATTATTTTTGTATGATAATATACTTAGCCTCTACTAGAGATGCGCAGAATGTGTCCTTTAAAAGAAAAGAGTGATATATATCATTTGAATGAAAAGATATATATCACTCATTTAGCTCTTTAGCTCAGTGACGCGTGTGTGCTCACGTGTGACTTTTTCTATGATCCATACTATCCATAGTATAGAATGAACGAATTATTTCATTGCTGAGTGATCGAGATGTACCTAGCTGCATTACGCTACAGAAATAATTTTAACCGATTAAACTGATTAATTTGTTCATACAATTTTACCGTCGTAAAACAAAAATTTTCTCTGAACAATTCAAAATTTCGCTTGTCCTGTGTTTAGGTACCTACCTAGGTTTATTTACCTATCATCGGATTATACATAAAAATATCGGCAAAATACTTAACTAAAGAGGAATAACTGCAACATTTACCTCTAAACTTTGCTCTAAACACACTCTTAAGTGGTTTCGTCTCTGCACAGGCACCTGACAGCTTCAACAGTAGTTTCAGTTCATAGATGCGGCTACATTATTGAATTGGTCATAAGATCCTGTTATGAAATTAGCGATACTGGACTTGAAATGTTATTATAAATTGATTATTTTGTAAACTAAGATACCCATGAAACGGTAATATGGCCATGAACTACTATAAATATTTTTCAATTTAATGATAACGCTCGCGAAAGTCACGGTTGCGATTAGAGACGCGAACGGCGCGGCTGACAACAGCAAATGCCGGCTTCACCTTACCACTGCAGCTGAAGCACAAAATGAGGGTAGAGTTGAAATTAGTGCAGCCTACTGTCTGCAGGGCGTATGTGTGGAGTACCTATACCTATGCATTTGAGATTAGGAATGTGATAAACTATATGTTAAGTACATATTTTATTTATTAACTCCCTAGTTTTAAGGATTTTCTGATAACTTAAAAAAATATCGATAGATGATGTTAGCTGCATCTTTTCCCATATTAGTTCCTATGAACTACTCGTAGACGGTTGGTATAAAGAATAGAAACATTTATAAAAGAAAGAAATTAGCAGTTTCATAAAAATAAAACACAGGAATTTCGATTTGCATCTTATTTATTGATTTGTCCTCCCAAAACTTTGTTTTCGCTTATGATCGGACTTACAAGGGTTATCTTTTCTTTCGGCTACTTACAATTACAATTTTATAAAGAAATCACAATGTCGTGTGCGCAGGCGCCGCCGCACGCGTTTCAACTCAACTTTACATTTAATCAGTCGATTTTTTTACACAAAACTCGAAAACATTTACAAAAAAAAAACTGGACCGCGGTAGCGCGAAATGCGAAGCCCCCCCCCCCACTCCGCGGGGCATGCCGCCGGACGTGCCGCGCTGTGATTGGCCCAGGCGCAGGCCCGGCGCGCTGATTGGCTCGCGGACACGGCGCGGCCCCGCGCACTCATAACCCATACAGTATTTATACCCGGCCTCGCAGCCGACCTAACTAAAAAATGAAATCTCTATCGTAATCCTTAACTAGACTGTATAATTACAAATGCACAGTATGTATACATAATTACCATACACTTTTACATATGTATAATATAATTTACCGCTATAATTATCCGTTTACCGTGTGTACACTATTTATATAACTATAAGGGTATTATTTTCAATGTAGCGTTTTCGAATAACAGTATCGAATGTAGACGTCCGTCCGGACCCCGCCGCGGTACGAACTATACAGAAATCAATGACATGAACTATTTACACGGACAGAACGCTAACGACATAACCTCACTACGCGCTTACTAACTAACTCAAATGAAATGATGCGCCGGCGCGTTCCGGACGGGCGGAATATACAAAAGTGTATCATCAACACAATTCTATACATGTAACAAGTGACGAAACGTCGTGTTTGTAAAATAATAGAAAAGCTACGGGAAGGCCCTAGGGACCCGCGCCCTGCGACTACATATACTATGTACAAGTACCTACGTGTAGCTAAGAAATGGACGAAGTTACGCTGAAACCATTCGAGATGGAAGACTGAATTTAAACTATTTCGTTTTAGTCTCATCTAGCTAGAACTGCGGTGTGTTCGGGCAGTGCTGACTCACAGTTTGTTCTACTAATAGCCGAGCGTTTTAGACTAAATAACATTAAACTCGTACCTGCCCTCCTGTGACAATCAAAAAAATCAGCTTCAAACGACCATTTGCTTGCCGCTTAGTCTAAAACGCGAATTCAAAATTAACAATTACTTCATAAGCGTGACCGACATAGTTTAATTAAAAATAATCGTGTCGAAGTTAGCTAGGCGGGGTGCGGATACGACTGGCGGCTTCATAAAAAAATATATACTGCATTAGAGTGACAATTAGAACTCGACCCGATGCGACCAGTCGCATCTGTCCCCCCGCCTAGGTTTAGAAGACGGACACTATTAAAGCTTTCCACAACACTTTGAACCCTGCATGTAACATAAGATCACTGGCCTAGGGCGGGCGTCGCTCTAGGGCGGATTACTTCACATCGACGACGGATGATCACACTAGGGCAATTAACGATTGTAGATCTTGCTCTAGAGCAACCCTCCTTGCATCAGAACACTCATGTCATTAAGGCGGCCAGCGGTAGATAGAATCGTTAAAGGAGTCACCAAGTAAAAGCGCACTAGGGCGGATTTTCTTGCAGTCAGCTAGCAGCAGATATTCCCGTCCTAAAGCGGTTTTCTTGATACTTATATGAGATGTGTTACTGTTATTTAGGGCGAATGACTTCACGTTTGGACGCCTTAACTTTGTCCTAGGGCGTATGACATTACTTTAAGACGCCCATCTGGCCACTAGGGCGGATGCCCTCTCACGAGAACGCCCTCTCTTGTTTCTAGTGCAGATGACGCCACATTAAGACGCCTTTCCATCCTCTAGAGCGGTTGACTTCGCACTAAGATGCCACAACTGGATCTTAGGCATGATACAGCACTAAAGCAGCTAGATTGTCTATTCTCATCATGGCGGACGTAATCTGGCGGTCGCGGCGGTCACTCACACTGAACCGCCCTATCTTGTTCGTAGGGCGGATAACAGCATATTAAGATGCCACTATGACATCCCACATGACACAACACTAACCCCATTATCTGGCGGTCTCATTGTCGCTCACATTTGGACGCCCTAATTTGATCCTAGGGCGGATGACATCACACTAAGATGCCCTTCTAGCCACTAGGGCGGATGACTTCGCACTATGACGCCCCATCTTGATTTCGGTGCGGATAAAATCACATTAGCATGCCCATCTTGATCCTCGAGCAGATAATACACTATTAAGCCACTAGCGCGGTTGACTCCGCACTATGACGCCACAACTGGATCCGAGGCGTGACGCAACACTAACGTCACTGGATCGTCTACCGTCACGATGGCGGTCACTGCGTGCGGTCACTGCGTGCGGTCACTGCGTGCGGTCACTGCGTGCGGTCACTGCGTGCGGTCACTGCGAGCGGTCACTGCGTGCGGTCACTGCGAGCGGTCACTGCGTGCGGTCACTGCGAGCGGTCACTGCGTGCGGTCACTGCGAGCGGTCACTGCGTGCGGTCACTGCGAGCGGTCACTGCGTGCGGTCACTGCGTGCGGTCACTGCGTGCGGTCACTGCGTGCGGGCGGCGGCGCGGCGTCAGTCCTCGTCAGACAGCGGCTCGTACTGCGCGGACATGAGCGGCGCGGGTTCGGGGAGCGCGGGCGCGGGCGGCGGCGGTGCGGGCGCGGCCGGACCTATGCCTGAAGGGAATACATAGACATAAATGAGTAATGTACCTAAGGGTTTCTGAAAAGTAGACAGCAACGCTCACACTGCGGTCACCAACCCGCCTATACCCAGCGTGGTGACTATGGGCAATAATTCCCTTATGGCAGTAGCCTTGCGGCGTGCCCTGGAGGAGGCCTACGTCCAGCAGTGGACTGCAATAGGCTGATGATTCACTTTCAATTGTACCCAAAATCCAGGTTCACGAAATAGGAATTACACCCATTTTATCTTATTATTATATTTACCCAGTATAACAGACCCAGATGTACAAGTTCCGTCACAAATTGCTGGCTCATCGCCTTAGAGGACGCTCCTGAGGTCCTTAGTCGTCCTCTTATAACATGCACGGAAGAAGATGCAGCTGATGTATTCTAGTGAAGACCCGCATCGGGATTACTATCTAACTGTGTAACAATATATGCAGAAGGGAATGAATATCTGTCAGTGTAACAAATAACGATTTATTGCGATGTATTAAAGACGAGCACAACATCATATAAATGAGCTTTTAAAATTAGAGTTTCATTTTATCCGTTAGTTACGAGTAGATGGCACTTCTACAGCCATCTATATAGGTACAA
Organism: Carposina sasakii; assembly: GCA_014607495.2. Classification (NCBI taxonomy): domain Eukaryota; kingdom Metazoa; phylum Arthropoda; class Insecta; order Lepidoptera; family Carposinidae; genus Carposina; species Carposina sasakii. The sequence continues at coordinate 9,532,889 of CP053169.1, forward strand.
AACTTTCAATGTCGTTGGTGTACAGAATAAATCTCTTTTATCTTTATGTATGTTATCTATCTAACAGTTCTTACCATCGGGATGTGCCGCCGGGTTGACATTAAGCGCGGAGTAAGGGTACGCATAGTTGGCGTGGAAGGCCAGCGGGGCTGGTTTATCATCAGCCGCGGTCCTCATGACCTCCACAATGCGTGTGGTCACGTAGTCGTAGGCGGTGCGTAAGTTACCACTGCTGGAGACTGATGTACTCAGGGTGCGCTTTGTATTGTTTCTGGAAGGAAAATTTACATTTATAATAATAATGCCTCCGACCAATGCTGCTCTGGGAGTGAAAAAAAAAGGTATAATCCTACAGCTGCTTCTTTTCTCGAGCATACTGTACAAGTCAGTAGAGGGACAAGAGGGTCTTGGTGTTTTGTAGGCGATGGGCTGACCACCTGTCACTACTAACCGAACTTGTACATCTCAACTATACCCTCAAAATTGGTCAGAAGTGGCACCATGTGGTTCTATCGGCCCTTGGTGCTCTGCCTACCCCGTAAGGGATAAAGGCGTGATTATATATATGTATGTATGTCTCCGACAGTATTTCGGTCAAGGCGGCCAATCTCTACGGAGATTAGCCAGGTGCGCAGGAGATATTATAGTGCACAAGTGTGTGCGCAAACACAGATGCACTCTGTATTACGTTACTTTCATAGTCTGATGTGGCGGAAAACCGACACGAGCGGAGAGAGATCAGGTGCAGGCCTAACGGTTTTACGTGCTTTCCGAAGGACGAGCTAAGTGACAATGTTACTACATTAAAATCCGTACATTAAATAAATTAATTGGTACAGTCCCGTGACTGGTATCGAACTTACATTAATTACTTAGTTTTCTATGTACACAGACTAGACAGCTCATCAAAAGACATAGATAGTAATTTATCAACTTGTTCTTGAAGGTACCAATAGATGCGTATGTCCAGTTCACAATCAGTTCACAGGGTCACCAGTGTGGGGTTAGTTAAAAGGGAAGCGCTTCCCGCCCCACCGGGCCACTAGTTATTGTTTGGCCCATGTCTAGCGACTTCGATATCGCGTCCTTTTGTATTGGATACTAGTGGACGCCCGCGACTCCGTCCGCGTGGACTTGTAGCCTATTGAGGTAAAAAGTAGCCTATATGTTATCGCGGTTCGTAAAAAATTAATTCACGTCCGCCGATAAATAAACATATATGCTCAACTTCAGTTCACATGTTTAACCGTTTTCTAAAAAATAAATAATTCCGTTGGTCTCCTTCCCGTGGGAATTTCAGTTCTAGTGTTTCCTCGCAGTTAATGAACTATATGCTTTCATTCATATGAAGCGGTTTTCGTAAAAACGAATTCCCGTTTGTCCCCTTCCGTGGGAATTTCGGGAAATCCGTTTTTAGTCCTCCCTCGCTGTCCCCAATGACATATATGCTGTTCTATGTATAGCGGTTTTCGTAAAAACTATGAATTCCCGTTTGTCCCTTCCCGTCGGGAAATCCGTTTTTAGTCCTCCCTCGCTGTCCCCAATGAACATATATGCCCGATTTCACTTCATATGCTGTAAAAAATATAGAATTCCCGTTGGTCGCCTTCCCGTGGGAATTTGTGTTCATCCAGGTGATGAAAGAATTTTTGAAATCGGTCCAGTCATTCATTACAACCAAACAAACAAAGTTTTCCTCTTTATAATATTAGTGTAGATTTGTATTGGTTTGAGGTCCTGTCTTCCATTCGCCGACAGGTGACTCCGCTGCAGGAGTTACTCTATGAAACGGAGTGTAGTAATGACCTGATCTACTCCGTTCTTGTCCCTTTCCGTTTTTTCTCCGTTTGTGTCAATGTCATGTGAATAATATAGCAGAGAAACCTCTTTATGCACGCTGAATTCGTACACAGCTAGTATGTTCTGAAGTGCTAGTAACTTTCCTGTTCTGCATAGCATAGGAGTAGAAGTTAATCTATGAGAGACTCTGGTAGCATACCTGTTCTGCAGATGGTTTTCCGGCGGGCTGACGGGCTCGAGGTAATGCTTGTCGCGTCGCTTCCACTCCTCGCCGTAACCCTCACCGCCGGAGAAGCGACTGCAACGGGGCGGACTGTTAGTGTATCATATAGGTAGATATAAACGCGGCTTGTGGCCAGAACTGCAGGTTCACCGAGTAGATAGATAGATAGATAGAATTTATTTGAAAATTACACATACACGGACAGCAAGAACATAGAACAAGATAATGGAAATAGGGTAAAAATACGTTCACGTTTAGCATTATTACATAAAACTATGTTATTGATAATAAATGGGTGGAGATTATTATGCAAAGGGAATTTTTATAAAATTATAACTTTTTCCCTAGAATTGACTTGTAGAAAATGCTTTATGGCATTATTGTACCTACCTATGCCACGGCCACATCACTACATAGTATAAAACAAAGTCAGTTGCCGTTGTGTGTCTGTCCCCATGTGTGCTTAGATCTTTTAAACTACATAACGGATTTTGATGTGGTTTTCTTAATAGATAGAGTGATTTAAGAGGCAGATTTACGTATAACTAGGGACCCCGGCTTTGTACGGGTGTAATGTCCTTTCACACAAACGAAGTCGTGGGCGACCTCTAGTATCTATGTATAATACATATATAAAATACTGGTGCTGAGTTTTTTTCCTTATAAGTACTAAAATTATGAACACATAGCGCTTCTATCAAGAATCTTCATCATCAACAAATAAAACAATCACTATTCAAGTCCAAATATAATTAAATACAAATAAAAATTATACTTACTTGTGTATTAACGAAGTAGTGGGACTACAGAAGTCTCGAGTAATGATATTGGAGGCGAGATCCCCCAGCTTGATACTAGTAGTATGAGCCACTCTCTCCGCCTCCTCTCGATCCGCTCGTTCAATCCGCTCGCGATCCGCTCGTTCGATCCGCTCGCGATCCGCCCGGTCGATCCGCTCCTGCGGCTGTGGACCGTTCTCTTCGCGAATCATTTCGCCTCGAGCCTGGAAATTATTAGAATTAGAATTTTTGAGTCGCTTTAAAGTTTACATTAATTCAAATTCTTCATTGTACACAGTATCGTCGCATATTGACAACGAATATGTAAGTTGCATGAGAGACAGTGACTGCGATGCAGATATTGAATACTGAGTTTTGATTGGCTAGTTTTCGTGATTGGTGGAATAAACACGTGAGTGTTTTGAATATGGCGTCCATAAGAATAAAAACAGAAAGTTACATTTGTAATATAAGCTCTGATATATGGTTAGTAGAATAAAGTTTACAGGTTTTCAATCTGTAAAAGTCAATGTGTGTATGTTCTTTATAGACTCCAAAACGTCTGGAAAGATTATGATCGTTTATGGTTATAAATTCGGCAAATTCAGCTAGCAAAAAGTACTTAGAACCCGCACTTGCTACACATATAGGCAAATAAAACACATACATACTTAAAATTTATCTAAATCAGGATTAAAACATAGACTTGTAACTAAAAAAAGCACCAACCTTTAAGGCCAAACTAATTTTACTTTTTTAACACTTAAAAAGTATTTCTATACTTAAAATTGAAATGAATATTAGTATAACCAACTTAGCAACTTTTATATTATAGTAGATAAGTATTTTATATAACTCGATCGATTCTTTGTTTACTGTCCGAATGGCTCCGAGGTCTGCCGACAAAAGACGATCGCCGAGAGTTCGAGATGAGACGACATGAATATCTCATGAGTTGACGCAGGGCGGCTGGCGTCAATGTACTATTTACAAGTCAAATGTTACTTGCAACGGGGCTTGTAAAAAGTTTCATATTTAGAGACGATTTTTCCAATGTTCTGATAGCTTGAAGAATAAAGTATTTCTATCTTGAGAAAGTTTTACAGACAGACATTATCAATTTCACCCTAGAAAAGGCCTATGAAACAATTTGAAAAACTGAATCTGTATTAATATTTTAAGGGCCGATAGGTATTTGAAGGATAAAGTTAATGCTGTCTCTTTCTTGATCAACTTTTAGAGAAAGATAGCAGAAAGCAGACTGAATATATTTGTGACTGTCTCACGCAACTTGACCGTAGAAATCTGTTTAGCGTTTATATTCTTTTAGGAATCTAGGGAAGCACTAAGAAAGGATTTCCTAAAACACCCACGGGAACGAAAAAAACGGGAATTCTAAAGTATACGTCAACGAAGTCGCGGGATAGTACTATAAAAAAAAATAATAACGTAGCCAGAGATGGTGAAATTCGTCATCCGAGTTAATTGACCCGGTAGCTCAGTTGGTTAGAGCGAAGCACGGAATGCGAGAGGTCGTGCGTTCAAGTCTCATTCGGGTGATTTTTTTTTTTCATTTCTTAACATTCTTTCTAATATAAAAAAAGTCCTTACACCTACCAAATACAGTGAAAGCCTTGGTAACGATAGCTAACAAGTTAATATTAAATAACAAGTAAAATAACAATTTACAAGTAAAATATTGTAATACAATCCAATCTCTTGAATCATTCATTTGTAGATTAAAGGTCGAGCTGCAATGTGTGGGTTAACCTTAATGCTGATGAAGTTCTATGTCCTTATTGCATTTAAATTAATTTAAATTCCAAAGCGAGTTTGGTATTTAAACATAAATAGCCGACACTATAAGTGTATATACCAGTAGATTCAGAATTTAGTGATTTATAAATTGTGATTTTTCAAAGGTTTTATAATATACTACTATGATATGGTTGATTCAGGCAGTCACACTTAAACCTAAAGGTAAAATTAGTCCTACCTGTCCTTTTCTCTCTCAGCCATTTTTGTTAAGCACGGAGAGAGATAGACCTGACTAAGATTAGGTTTAGGTTTAAGTGTGACTGTCGGAATCGACCCTAATATCGCCTAAAGAAAACAGTATATGTAAAACTATTATATTTCTAGATGCTGATATATCCAATGAGAATGTTTCCGAGTCTTTCTAAATAATTAAAAGCTTACTAAACACTCCTAAGTTATACAGTCTATGATTTAACAGATACGGAATATATACAAGGGCCAAACAATAACTAGTGGCCCGGTGGGGCCAGAAGCGCTTCTCTTTTCACCATCATATATTATTTTTATATATCATCTAGTAAATTATGTACCGATGACTTGAAGAGGGCTGTCGGTTGTAAACTAGTAACTGGAAGGCGAAAACAGAAGATCGAGCCTTGTAGCGTGCTCTGGGAAAGGCATACGTCCAGCAGTAGACTGCTATTATATAGGCTGATGTAAAAAATCTAGTAAACTAGCTGTTACTCGCGGCTCCACTCGCGTGGATGAGTTTACAATCTATTCTTAGACCTACCGAATATACATATAAAATTTTACAAAAAAGGAGAAGAAAGAAAGGTCTAGCTATTTCGGAGGAGTTAATTAAAATATAAAGCTAGTATTAGATATATGTATTTACTCACCGGATACCTAGTGTCTGTGCTCTGGCTGATCTGGTGCGTGATGATGGCGTCGATGAGGGAGGCGGCGGTGAGCGTGCCCTCTGCGGGGCGCGGGCGGTCGGCAGGCGCGCCCGCCCCGCCCCCCGCGCCTCCCGTGCCTCCCGGGCCTCCCGCGCCTCCCGCCGCGCTCACGGGCGGCGCGGCGGTAGGAGGGTTGCTCACGCTCACGCTTACCGGTGGTCGGCTGTGGGGGGGTGATGTACTATATTTACAGCCAATAAGAGTTTATTACATATCTCAGATATAGTCATCAATTTAAAAAAATAATTGATAGGTATTTAGTATTAAAATAGGCCGTTAGACTTGTTGTAATCTCTCCTATATACTGAACTTAAGAAAAAGTATCGAAAATGCCCGACGCATTGGGAACTATCTCTAAGAAATAAGTTAAATAAAATGACTGGAAATGCCAATAAGAGTTTATTACATATCTCATTAGTCCAGTAGGTTTATAAAAATAGAGAACTCTCCTGTACATACAGATTGGAACTTCTCTAAGAAATAAGTCTAGTTAAATATATGGTGTATACTTTTTTGTGGCCAGGGTGATTTTTGGTCGAAATCAGTGTTTATGTTAGTTTTTTATAGACAGATATTAATTATTTTTTGTGAAAAAATCCTGCTACGCGCGTCTATGTACATTTATGCAGAAAAAGGCAGTCTACGGAATCTCCTCATCATCACGGATCATTTCATTTTTCTCCATGGAAGCATACCTGGGAAGAGTCTAGTTTCCAAAATATTAGGGTGCAAAGTTAAGTAAATACGAGTAGACTGCGTTTTTCTGCATAAATGCACATAGACGCGCGTAGCAGGATTTTTTCACGAAAAATAATTAATATCTGTCTATAAAAAAACTAACATAAACACTAGACACTATAAATTTCGCACGATCAAGGAATTTAAAAAATTTTTTCAAAAAAAATTTTTTTTTTCCCAGCATTTTTTTTGGCATAAACTTACTTTATTTCATGTATAGAGTACGTACCCTTCGTTAAAGGTGGCCACAAAAAAACACCCTGTATAGGTATTGTATATTAACGTTGAGATGTAAGACACTTAATGATTCCGTCTGTCCTGTGCTATATCTCCTTCCTTTCATGCATGTCGGAAAACTCGAATAAGGAACTCGACTTTTCACGATAAACTGACCTTCTATCACTGATCTTTTAAATCTCGTTATGACAGTGGCTGTGGCATTTTCATTGCAATCTTGCAGTTGTGGCTACCTCATGCACACAGCTATACAGGGTGTAACGAAAAGGGTATGTTAAGCGAAAAGTTACGTAAATAACCCATTGTAGAGAACCTATCTGCAAAATTTGAGACTCGAAATCACATGTTTATTTTTCCCGATAGTATGGAGAATTTTTTAATATCTCAGGAATTTTCATACAATCTTGAAAAATAAACATGTGATTTCGAGTCTCAAATTTTGTGGATAGGTTCTCTACAGTGGGCTGTTTACGTAGCTTTTCGTTTAACATACCCTTTTTGTTACACCCTGTATAATCACCATCATACTCCTGCCCTTATCCCGTTATTTATGAGGTCGGCACAATATGGTTTCTTTCGAAATCTATAAGCGTTTGACATCAACCTTCCTCGGGTACAAGTGACTTCAGAATATTAATATCTGTTCCTATACATGTAATAAATTCAGTGGTCAAGGTCCACAGAGTGACTGGAATTGAACCAACGCCGTCCGACTGAAAGGCCCACGTCTTACCATTGATATACTGCCCCCGTTATTATAATTCTTATATATCTATCTATAGACCGATTGGTGTAGTAGGTAGTGGCCCTGCCTGCGTCGCCATAGGTCCTGGGTTCGAATCCCGGTAGGTACAAACATTGATATGATGAATATCGATGTTTGTTACCGAGTCATGGATGTTTCTATACTTATCTATGTATTTGTATACACGACTACGACACGAGACCTTAGGGATCTTAGTGTGGGACTAGGTCAATGTGCTGTGAAGTGTGTGAATATTAAAAATAAAATATAGTAAGTTGAAAAAGTTGAAGTGTGGGAAATTGCACCTGTTTCAATTCTTTAAAATTAATGTATCACACTTACTATGACTAAGCTAACTGTATCTTTGTTAATGCTAGGACTATAAATAAGTCTCAAATAGACATAATGTAGGACACGCTACAGTGAAAACAGTAATACGTACAGTAACTCACATTACTGTAATTATAATAATAGGACAGTATAGCGGTGTGTATACAGGCTGATTTTTGGTCGTCAACGTCCCCGAAAATTACAAAATTTCCTCATCATCACGATCATCTTTCTCCATGCAAGCATACCTGGGAAGTGTCTGGTTTCCGAAAAATTAGGGTCCAAAGTTGAGTAAATAGACTGCGTTTTTCTGCATAAATGCACATTGACGCGTGTAGCAAGATTTTTTTACGACAAATAATTAATATCTGTCTATGAAAAAACTAGCATAAACACTGGACACTATAAATTTCGCCCGATCAAGTAATTAAACATTTATTTTTAAATTGACATCGTGTCCCAGCATTTTTTTTTTTTGCATAAACTTACTTTATTTGATGTGTAGAGTAATTAAGGGTGAAAACGAAAAAACACCCTGTATATGTGTGTAAAACAAAGACGAGTGACACTCACATATCCTTCCTCTCCAGATGGTGTGGTGTGATGGCGCGGTGTTTGGGCGCCGACACATATGTGACAGACTGTCGACGTTCGTCCTGACTCGACGATGACGCCTGACGAAATAAATACATCAATAAAATGCTTATATCTGACCTACTGGTCCATAGGGAAGTGCTACGGGGTATCCCGATAAAGGATAATACTTGGTAAATGGTGTCTTGATTCTTCTTTTCTTCAGCCTATTGCAGTCTACTGCTGGACGTAGGTCTCCCTCAGGCCACGCCACAAGACTACTGCCACAGGGGGGTTTTACCCATAGTCACCACGCTGGGCAGGCGGGTTGGTGACCGCAGTGTGGTTTTCGGACTATGTTGTCAACACGGGAGGCGCTGCTGTCCACCTCCCGGAAACCCTTAATCGCCTCGTACGACACCCACGGGCAGGCATGGGTGGTACAAACTCTACTCTGCCGGCACCACGCGGCGGTGTCTTGATTATATTAGAGAAAACAGAGAGATTATAAGAGAAACTAATATTGATATGAGTACGAATGACTTGGTGTATCGATGATTGCGAATTGATTTGCGTAATACAATTGTTTGGTGCAGTATCTAATGAGGTTAGTAAAAAAAAGCTGATGTCGGCAAAACACCGGGGTAGGCAGAGCATCAAGGGCCACATAGAACCACATGGTGCCACTTCTGACCAATTTTGAGGGTATAGTTGAGATGTACAAGTTCGGTTAGTAGTGACAGGTGGTCAGCCCATCGCCTACAAAACACCAAGACCCTCTTGTCCCTCTACTGACTTGTACAGTATGCCCGTTTTCTATTTCTATTCACACTAATGACAGCGAGGCCGATAACAGCGGCGTTGATTCCTCCTACAAATTACCCTCCGTTTCAAACTCCTCTAAATCGGCAACATTTAGCTACAAATTCTAGTAAAGCCGGTATGAAACTATATTTCCACCAGAGATGCATTATTGCCACTAAAACTACATAATATGTTAGTTGATTGTGTCCCACGTTCTTTGTTATTTTATGTAGTTACGTCACATTTGTCTTCGTGCATTCGTGTTATTCTTATGTTTTTAGTAAGATGTTATAATCATAACAAGTATATTCGCATTTCTCTAAATATAACATATAACTATGTGTACGTCTGTCACCAACCCGCCTGCCCAGCGTGGTGACTATGGGCAAAACCCCCCTGTGGCTGTAGCCTTATCGTGCGTGCCCTGGGGGAGGCCTACGTCCAGCAGTGGACTACAATAGGCTGACGACGATGTGTACATACCACAGCATGTTGCAGCGCATGTCGATCGTGCATCAGATGCGGCGCGTGCTCCATCGCCAGTTGTCTCTCTTGCATCGCCGCCAGCGCACGCTCTCTGCATACAAATAACACAATACACATTACTATATAGAGTGCTCGATTCAGATCGTTACGCTTGAACATCTATTTGCTATGACTGTCCTTCTCTATTGCTAATGTAAGTTTTAATGGCTGAGACAGAAAGGGACAAATTAGCGCACGCTCACTGCATTCAAACCAAACAATACACATTACAGTGTTACACCTTTTTACGCGCCGCAACGCTATCGACTCGCAAGCAAAATCTATGAGATATGACAGTGTGACCATAGCGTTACAGACTATCGAGAGGTTCGTGCTTGCCCCACAATTCATTATAATAAACAACCAGTATCTACTTGTAACCACACCACAAGGGGGTAAATAAAATAATCTTACGTTTCAAAATAAGGGATAATGTTATCAAGGTAGCAAAAGCAGTGTTTGTAAATCAGCTTAAAATTTATAACTTATATACTGTAGTGTTGTACATTTGCTCTGTAATAAAGTAGTTAAAATAACTTAAGTCATTCATTATAAATATGTTTTAAGAAAATGAAAAAATTCTGCACCCGAATGAGACTCGAACCCACGACCTCTCGCATTCCGTGTAGTGCTCTCACCAACTGAGCTACCGGGTCAATTAAGTCATTCATTGAATCAGTCACTTGTGTCATTATTAAATGTGTGTCAAATTTGGTGAAATTTCATTGCTAACCATGTTTTCTTGATTTGCTTCCGCTTAATCTCATTTCCAAACAAAATTAAAAGTAGTCGTTTATGTATTTATATCTCACCGCTCTCTGCTCTGCTGTTGTTGCATGGCGATCTGTCTGTCTCGCTCTATCTGCGCCTGCTGCGCTCGTCTGTCTCGCTCTATCGCCTGGTATTGTATCTGTTGCTGGTGGTGGTACTTCTGAGCCATCATGTCCCTTTGCATTCGTTCCGTTATTCTGAAATGTAGGTTGGGAATTAGTGATCGACAAAGATATTGCATGTAAGTAGATATACATACTGTTAAAACTATACTTGTTTCCCCCTCTTTTAATCGTTTTCGTCCTCTCCTCGCCGCGGTTACGCCCCCCCCCGTGTGCTTTGCACCTCCTGACTTAGTTCCTAACCGAACGCGCCGCCGGCCTGTCGTTCGACAAGTAAATTTTCGTGTGTGACCTACTGACCCTATCCAGTAAAGTGCCTGAAACCTGAAAGTGGACAGTGAACTGTGAATCCCAGAACCCTACCAGAGATTCCGCGCGGAAGAAGAAAGAACAAAATCCCACAGGTACCTTTTCGACCTACTTGCCTATTTAATTTTATGGGCCCAGCCCCCTTCCTCAACACATACACTTCCAAAAATGGATAAGCTACTGACCATTGGAAAAATTGGCCCTTATTTATTTAGAATAATTTTCACATAGTGACAGCATACACCAATGTGCCATGAACATCTCCAGGACGCAAACAGAACCATAAAATTCTAGAATGCGATATCGAAGTTTCTCACATTGAATAATATAAATACAATAACTAGTGGCCCGGTGGGGCCAGAAGAGCTTCCTTTTTCACCACCCCATAAGTAAAATGGGCTTATACATTACTGTTGAATAAATAAAGAAAAGTTGGAAAATATTGGAATTTTCCTGCGAAAAATTTCATAACAAAAGCATATCAATATCTGGCCTGGCTGTCACCTCAAATTCAAAATACACACTTTATTTGCAGAAAATAAGATGAATTTGGTTTAGTGTCTCTTATTTTGTCGACATTGGCATGCAAAATGTCGTGTCCTTAAAAGTATACATCCCTGAATACCCTCGGAGCCCGGTTACCTGATGTCGTGGTGGTGCGGCTTGTCCTTGTCTCGCGACCCCACAGGCACGGGCAGCGCGCTGGCGGCAGACGCCACGTCCACCAGCGAGTTGAAGGCCTCGTGACCTGAGGGCAGAAGGGAAGTTAGGTTATGTTCAGAGATTAACACACGTACAATAAGCCAAAGATGAAGTATCTGAGATTAACACACTAACAATAAATAGATCAAGTATCTTCGAAAGCTTTCTTCCCGGAATAGGTTAACTGCCCGTAACCCGTGCCGTTGTGACGGATGTACCTATGGCCTGAGGACAGTCGGTAGTCGGCTAGTTAGACAGGGCTATTACCTAATTTTCAATAGCTGAGAGTCAAAGCATTGCGATGGTGAGAATTGAGTGTGTGCGCTCGGTGTCCCCCCGCGCCCCGCACCTCGCCCCGCACACAAACAAATTGTCTATTTTCGCTACCGCATTGCTATCGCTATGTTTATGCAAGTTACATAATCAGGGGGAGGATATATTCTAAAGATAACAATAAACCAAAGATTCTTCGAAAACTTTCTTATCTACAAATTGTGAACTGTGTTGTGGGTGTACGTACACATATCAAATGTGTCTATACGTATTAGACGGGTGTATTGTATAGTATACAAGTCAGACGGGTGTACACATGAGACGGGTGGCCGCGTGTTCATCTGCTGCGAGGTGATGAAGTGTATATGTCTGACGGGTGCTGCCCGGCGGACGGGTACATACCGGGTGGCGGGTGGTGGCGCGGCGGGTACCCGTGACGCTGGATGACGGACACGGGCGAGCGCCGCGTGTTCATCTGCTGCGAGGTGATGAAGTCCGACATGAGGATCTGACGCTGCTCCATGCCGTACGGGCTGCGGCTGTAGGACGCTGTCGTTTGCTGGAACGATGACGGCTGTGGAGACAAGGGATTGTTTTATTACACAATCGTACACTCTGCGTCCGTTTCATAATACAGGATGTTTTTTTGTGGCCACCTTTAACGAAGGGTACGTATTCTATACATGAAATAAAGTAAGTTTATGCCAAAAAAATGCTGGGAATTTTTTTTTTTTAATTTTAAATTCCTTGATCGTGCGAAATTTATAGTGTCTAGTGTTTATGTTAGTTTTTTTATAAACAGATATTAATTATTTTTCGTGAAAAAATCCTGCTACGCGCGTCTATGTGCATTTATGCAGAAAAACGCATCTATTTACTCAACTTTGGACCCTAATATTTTGGAAACCAGACACTTCCCAGGTATGCTTCCATGAAGAAAAATGATCGTGATGATGAGGAGATTCCGTAGTTTTCGGGAACGTTGACGACCAAAAATCATCCTGTATAACTCGTCTCTGATTTCGGAACTAAATATTTTTATCTACACAGATAATGTACTCATAGTAATAGCTATCGCATCATTCATAGGAACCATTTGGTTAAACGCACTATGTTAAGTACCTACTGCTTTTTATTCAATCAATACTGTATTTTACTATGAACTAGCTGACTGAATTAAAGAAATCTGTTCACATGTGATGCGATGAGCAAGGAAATAGGTAACTTTTGATTTTTGTCCTTGTAGATCACTAGAGAAAACATTTGCTAAAATTGGATTATGTCATAAAAGAATAAGGTACTACCTTAGCTTATATTTAGCAATCGAGTTAAAAACAGTAGACTTACTTGACAAATAGGAGGTTGGGACCCTTGTTGATGCTGCTGATGGCTTCCTTGATGACTTGGCTGATGACTCGTTTGGTGACCCGCCTGATGACTCGTTTGGTGACCCGCCTGATGACTCGCTTGGTGACCCGTCTGGTGACTCGTTTGGTGACCCGTTTGGTGACTTGTCTGGTGACCCGCTTGATGGCTTGTCTGGTGACTTGTCTGGTGCTGTGTTTGCGTTTGGCCATGCGCCGGGCTGTAGTATTGTGCCGGTCGCTTGTACATCTCGAAGTTTCTCTTTTCGAGATGATGTCCGGCGTGGACCGGGGTGCCGGCGGTTATTGACCCCGTTTTAGGGTCCGGGGGTGTTCTGGAATAGGTTAGGAATTATTTAAGTGGGTGCTTTTTTTCATTTTGAATGGTATAAGATATCTTGGTTGTTCCTTATTCGATCATCATTTTAGATCAATGATCTCCATTGCGAACTGGCGTTCGCTTCGCTGTAATGTGCAAAAGGCTACACTGATTTTAATGACATTTTCTTTATATTGGATCTGAGAAAGATAAAGCCAAGTAGGTGCTACGATTAGATAAAACTAAGAAAAATATGCTGAGAGATCACTATGTTACTATTGTATATTATTACAATACCTTATAAAAATTGTTTAAGCTGAACTAGTCTAAAATCTGACAGAAATCGATCGATCGATGCATTGTTTTGACGGCCGACTGGTCTAGTAGGGAGTGACCCAGCCTGCGACGCCATAGGTCCTGGTTCGAATCCCGGTAGGTGCAAACTTTGATATGATGAATATCAATGTTTGTTTCCGAGTCATGGATGTTTCTATACTTATCTATGTATTTATATACCGTTGCTTAGTACTTACTCAGGGATCTTACTGTAGGACTAGGTTAATGTGTTGTGTAGTGTGTGAATATTTATTTATTTATTATTGTGTTCTCAAATGACACATTAAACACAGTTTATAACAACATCCCTATTGGTTTATACAAAGGTATACACTACACACCTTCTGGTCTCGAACCTGGTCTCGACGGGCGTGCCCAGCGTGATGGAGCCCTTGGTGTGGGCGGGCTGCTTGAGGGGCGCGCGGGGGGCGCTGGGGGGCGCGCGGGGGCGCCGGGGGGCGCGGCCTTGGGGAAGGGGGGCGAGGCGCGCTCGCGGTACGCGTACTCCGCGCTGCGGTACGCCTGCGCACACACATACATAGATAGATACGCCTTCGAAACGCGTTGACCGATAGTTTGAAACGGGTTCACCGATAGTTTGAAACGGGTTGACCGGTAGTTTGTTTGTACGCCTTTGAAATGGGTTGAACCCATTATACCCCAAAAAGGTTGGGCAGAATGTGAAAAATACACACCCACTTTTTACCAGTTAGCCTATAAGTTAGTGGTAAGGGGTGAGGCTACCGCCGCTTTACGGGCACAAATACAACATTACAAATAAATTAAATGGTGTTTTGGCTAAACTTTGTCTAATTTTGAAATATATTTCATACATTTTGTTGTTAAATGTATGTCATATGCGAAATTCAAAAAAGTTACACTTCAAATTAGAAAACACAAAAACATACTATATTTTTATAATGGGACAAGGGCAGACAAAATGATGATGACATTTTGGCAAAACATATCAAACGTAACAATAACATTCGGTATAGTACCATATTTTGAACATACCTACAATCATTATATGAACAAACCTGTTGCTGCTTAGCAGGATTAGGATACATCTGATCGCTTCTCGGTCGCTTAACACTCAGGTCCAACAGCGGTTCTACCCTCGGTTCTATATGCAGCACCACCACGCCATCTTTCGCCGGCGGGCCCCCCTGGCCGGCCCCCCCGGGGGGTCCCGCGGGTGCGGCGGGTCCGGGGGGCCCGGGGGGTCCGGACGGCACGGGGGTGATGGTGGCGGCGCGCGCGGGCGAGCGCGGGGAGCGGGGCGGGTGCGGGGCTGACACCACACTGAGGGTGGCTAGGCTTTCCCGCGGGGTACTGGTCGGGGGCAACTGGGGGGAATTAGATTAGTCTTCAGATGACAGTTGATAATTTAAAACGCAAAGGCCGTCTTTTTAAATAGTGCTATGCTACGTTGCTATATGTGATATCCAACTATCAAATTCATTAATATGTTTGAGTAAAGTTTGAATAAAGTTGTGTTACTTATTTACGAAAAAACTACTAAACGGATTTAGATTAAACTTGCCAGGTACATAGCTTACACATCAGAATAACAAATCACTACATAATAATTATAAAACAAGGTCGCTTCCCGCTGTCTGTCCCTATGTATGCTTAGATCTTTAAAACTATGCAACGGATTTTGATGCGGTTTATATGTATAGCTAGGGACCCGCCCCGGCTTCACACGGTGTAATGCTTTATTACGCGGATGAACTCGTGGGCGGCGACTAGTGTCAGATAAACATACCTTGTTAGCATTAAGTTTAGCGGCGTCCGTCGGCTGGCTTTTAAAACTGATCTCGATCATGTTAAGGACCACATCCTTAACGGTGCGGTGTGTGAGCGCGGGCCCGTTACGAGCGGCAGCGGGCGCGGGAGCGGGCGCGGGAGCGGAGGCGGGCGCGGGCGAGGGCGCGGGCTGCGCCGGCGCCGGTTGTGAGGTCGGTGTTGAGGTTACTACGGTTGGCGGTTGCTGCAACGTTTTATATATTGTTAGTTAACAGAACGCTGATGGCGGGCATGTCATATGGTGTGTCATAGAAAATTTATTCTCAGCCACGGCGAAAAGTTAAAAAGCAATATTAAAAGGCACGAGCGTAGCTAGCGTCAAATATTTTGTTAGAACAAGACACCGACACTTAGATAAAGATGAACTGTATAAATGGATTTGAATTACCGACTAAAAACGAAATTAAATGCAATCAGAAAAACTTATCAAGAGTAGTTAGATTCGTCTTACGATACACCCTTTAAAGATTATGTAAGACACAATTTTTCTTTTGAAAAAAAAAGACAGGATTGACACTTTCCGCTGTTGTACTGTATGTATCTACGTAGCTGCACTGAAAAAAGAAAAAAATCAGGTAATCATAACTACCTTATGCTCCTCCTCGTCCGCTGTCTCGGTGGCGCTACTGTCGTCGTCGCGCGGGCGGCGGAGGCGCGCGGGGGGCGGGGGCGGCGGAGGCGAGCCGCAGCTGTCCGCTGACGAGGTGCTGTCGGTGCTGCTGCCTCGCGAGGGAACACGCTCTGCTGGGGGCAGAGGGGGACATGTAGCACTGGAGACTACACACAGCCTAAGAGTCAGATGACACCAAAACGCGATGCGACGCTTTGATGTGCATCGCAACGTCACAAGGTGTATCGTAAAATCGTTGGCAGCACGAACGATTTTGCCACCGCGTGTTGCGTATTCGTAACGTAGAAAACGTTATTCAAATAATATGTACTTTTGTTCGATTAGTAAATGAACTATATTTTGAGTCGCTCTATTAAATGACCCTTAGCTACTGGTCCGTTCTTCTGTCAAGGCTTGGCCGAAATTACTGGACGTGGAATGCCTAAATACGGCATATAAGTGAGGAAGTTAAGGGAAAAACTAAGAGTACTCCTGGAAAATCGAGTAGAACGGGAATTCACGTAGCCAAGTCTAAATGAAAGCTAACCGTTCTGTTTAACTGTCCTAGTCTATAATATAAAATGCTTTATCCTAAAAAGCTGACAGATCAACACACAGTGTAAACCGCTGATGTTAGAGACCTGAACCTGAAACTTAAAATTTCCCGAAATCTCAATGGAAACGAGAGAAACGGAAGTCCCAAACTGCAACAACCCTGAAAACCAAAACCAGAACTCACCAGAAACCATGGTATCCAGCTGAAACTTCTTCCTGTACGTGAAGTAGAAGGCTTTCAGGCTGGCCGGGGTCTTCCCGCACGCGGTGGCCATGCGGTCCCACGCGGTCCCGTGGTCCCGGAGCATGGTCCTGAAGCGGGACACCTCTTCCTCCGAGGGTTCTGAGGGCGGCTCCCCCTGGTTCTCTATACGTCTAAGGATGCGCTTGAAGCAGTCTAAGCAGCATTTGCTTAGCTCGCTTGGTATTCCTGTTGATGGGTAGGGTTTGGGTAAAATGAGACGCTTATCTGCTGTTGGCAACATAACTGGCAGCCATCTTTAATACACTAGATAAATGCAATTATATTCGTGAGAACGCTAGATAATAGCAGCAGTGCCCAATTCAGAAATCTGGAAGCCTTGGGCCAACCAAGGAGTCTAACAAAGAAGTGGTCTCTTGCCCCAGAACTGAATTAGTTTTTGTTTTTCAAAGTTTATATTTTGCCCCTCTTTTGTGGAAGCCCTGGTTGCCCTCTTCTAAATCCTGAGTAGCATTCACTATGGGTTCACCCACCACCGGGCCCTACACCCTCCACTGACCCTCGGATCTGATAACTCATAATCGCAAAAACAAGCACTTGCACTACAATCGCCACAAGAAACCAGATCCGAGCACCCAGCACTCCTGAGTAGCAGTTACATATATATCAAGTGTACGCTGACAAACTCATGGATGGCCGCTAACATAATGATAAGGTAAAACAAATGTTATACTTACGCAGCTCGTCCATAAGAGGCCTTTTCAGTTCTAGCGAGAGGTCGTGCCACCGCGGCGGCAGATGCCTCAGGCGCTTGGCACGCACCTTCGGCACGGGACACGTGGGCACCGGACACCGCGTGTACCGGGATCTTACGTATCTGCCAGGGTTGGAGAACGAGACGTTGATAACGTATTTAATTGTACGATAAGCTGTGCTGATGCGAGGCTTTGCTAGAATACATCAGCTGCATCTCCTTCCGTGCATGTAGTAAGAGTGGGATAAAGAACTCAGTGGCGTTTTCTCAGCCGATAACAAGCAACTTGTAGTAACCTAGACCTAGGTCTATTTTACTATTATGCTTATCTGGGTTAACAAAACATTGACCCAGTCCCTACTAGAATCTCTAAAGTCATGGCGTGGGTCCATGATGTCAACGAATTTGATTGGTGAATATCAAACACATCCATGGCACGTCTCTAGTGGAACGTGCTTCAGCATGGTCTTCCTACGCTGTAATGACAACATTACCTGCTATGACACGGCTCGCAGACCCTGGCGCCCGCAGCGTCCTCCTGCAGACCGTAGTAAGCGGCTCGCGAGCGGGACACCACCCTCGTGGCGCCCGCCGCGCCGCACACCGCGCAGTTGGTGGTGCACGCCACCGTGGCGGTTATGGTGGCCGTGGTAGGCGTGGGTATTGTTGAGGGGGTGGCCGTTCTTTCTGTCACCGCTGTAGGTAAAAGTGGTTGTGAATATCAACTAGTAGACTCTAGAAGGCTGAATACGTACCTTGATTTAAAAAAAGCAGTAGAAATGCGATAGCAAATGTGTACAATTGTAAGTAGAAGTACGTTACAATTATCGCGTTGGAATAATAAACGAATATTGTACAATTTTTGTTATCGCATTGCCGTTGCTAGATAGTAAGGCAATACGAAGTCGGGTTTGATTATCGAGCCAGTAGAGAGAGAAGTCTTCGAATATTGGCATGGTCAAAACCGGAGTAAATAGGAAAGGGTGTATAATTTTTTTTCAATATTAGTTGGCGTGAAGACCCTGGGCCCTTGGGGACCGGCGGCATAAATAAATTATCCCATACAAGTTACCAATTAATAAAACCCAGTGGAGGTCTGCAGAGAAGCACAAAAGAGGCAACATCAGTAATAACAGATTAATAACCATCCCGCTATCCAGTTCGCAAACACCCGCCATATTAAAACAGTTAATTAAGCTCGGATAATAACGTTAATTAATGTCATATATCGACTTTTGTATAGCGAATAAAAACGCCAAGCATTTTCATGATAAAATTCAAAGTTATATTCGGATACATCGAAGCTTTAACGCTAGTTTTTTTTTTAGATAAATATGCAGGGTACTCCAGTGAGAGATCACTGATATCTGTACATATTTTTATATTTCATTAACAGTTTTAGAGCTATCAGATAACTCATTGTACTCTCTTGAACAAATCCACGATACTGTATAAAAATTTACACCAAAGAACGATAATATATTTTCTAGATTTATACGACGTTATATCAAGTCGACAGAATACGATTCCTAACATTTTTATTATACAGTTCAGCGATAACAATGTTAATCAAAGGCTACGCAATGCAACCTGCATTTCATTGCCTAGTAATAATAAAGTTCAAAATTTGTGAGCATCAAAAGTTCAGTGGTTCTCAAAGTGCATGAAATCGTGGGCTCACGAAATCCTTGTCAGCTAAGCTAAATAAGGAAGTCGCTTATGACAGGTATATGCTAGACACGACTGATTGATTGATAAAACCACGTAGCGCATGATTAGTAGAAAGTATTTTAGTGGGAGTCTAAAAGAAAAAGAAAAAAAAATGGTAGAATACTTTCCGCCGCTTGCTAGAGCATTCCCAATATCTCTCTTTACTTAATAACAGCTCTGAGCGACAGAAAAGGATAGCGCCAGGAAAAAGGCGAAAGCACAACAAATTCAGCACTTAACAGGATTTCATAATAAATTCTCAACGCTTATTATCAATGGCATTTCAACCTTGTACCTCCAAACTCTGACCCACCATGTGGCCCACACAAACACACTTTGTGAAGCACTACCCTAATTAGATATACACTAAACAATAGTGTATAGCTAACTGGTTAATCTGCGAAATCAGTGCGCGCCCGACAGCCAGCTGCTGTAATATTCAGGCGCGCGCTCGGCATTTGCAAGCCAAACTAGATACGGGCCGTTCAGGATTATTTGATTAACGCTGCTTAGTTCGCCTGATTATACTCGAAATTGTGATGCCGGTGCATTAGTAGGGAATTTTTATCATTTAACGTATGTGTATGGCTGGCATAAATATGGAATCAATGATTTAGGCATAATTAACGTAGAAGGTAACACAGGACTGTGTTCCGAAAACGGGGTAGTTAGCCAGAACTGTACGATCCTATTGCCACGTTCAGCATGGCGGGGCTAAATGTTAATTAGTGATAAGTGAAAAGTTGCTTGCTTTCATGAGAGAACTGAGAGAAGGTACATACAATGATCAACATAAAATATACGTTAATAGCAGACAAATGAAGAAGACTTGTTTAGGTACACATCGAACTAGCCATGGTAATACTTTATCAGCGGTTGGAATACGCTTGAAACTCCAATATAGTAATGACCTAGCTATAATAACTAAAACACAAACCCTAGTCTACACCTAGACTTGAAACTCAAACTATTGGCCAATCCTAGCCGCTCGAGTTAGTTAAAACAACTCGAACTGCGCCCTCAATTATTAACAGTTCAAACTGCAGTGGAAGCTTCGCTAAACGCTCGGGATTTATTTGAATAGACAAAACGGAGGGTAGTTTGTGTTTTATGGTGAAACTTGTGAATATATTGAACAGTTTGTCATTGTGTTGATTAATATATAAGGGAATTAATATACGGAATGGGATGAAACAATTACCGAATGTAAAATAATAATTGGAAATGAGAGTGGAACAATTTGTATATCTGGGAAGTATGTTTACAAGAGATGGCAAGTGTGAAAGTGATATAGAGAAGAGAGTAAAAGCGGGAAATCAGGTGAATGGGGCAGTGCACTCTTTAAAAAGGCTCGTCTGTCTGTTCACAGAGCGGTGCTCACCCCTACACTGATGTATGGCAGCGAAACTTGGGTGTGGGAAAAGAAGCATGAAAGTAGAAGAAATGCTGTTGAGATGCGATCATTACGAAGTATAAGTGGCGTGACTTTGCGAGATAGAGTGAGAAATAGTGTGATAAGAGAATTATGCGGTGTGAAAGAGGACGTAGTGACAGGGATAGAGAAAGGTATGCTTCGATGGTTTGGACATGTGGAAAGGATGGATAGAAGACGATTAACGAAAGAGATATATATGGCAGAAGTGAATGGCAATGCTGGGAGAGGTCGCCCTAGATGAACCTACATAGACCAAATTGGGGATGTGCTAAAAAAGGGCTAGTCAAGAGCACCCGAAACCGGCGAGCATGTATGAAGATTGGATGAGGCGAAAGAGGTATGTTTGGAACGTACTAAATGGAGATCTGTAGTCTCTGCCTACCCTTATGGGATATAGGCGTGAGGTTATGTATGTATGTATTAATATACACAGCAACTCTTAAAGTGTACTGGAAATGGTGAACTGAAGTAACCAGTTTGCGGGTAGATGTCATACATAGTACATACTTACCTAATTACAATTTTTTTGGAGATAGGTAGAGGTATAATGTACATAATCAATACTCGTATATGGCTTTCCACCATAGATGTGCTATGCTACGGATACGTATGATATACATTAATCATATTCATTGATCCATGATGTCAATGACTTTGATTGGTGGATGGCATGAACGTACAAAGAACAACGGACGTAATGCTGTCACTGCACAGATTGAAGCACCGAAATGGCGGTGCGTTGGGCATGTGTGCGTATTTCCAGCAGGCGCCGAGCTTACTATGGTTTGTATGAGTGTGTGAATAACGCGTCAATACACATCCCTACTTCATGGAATATCGTTGCCGAGCTTACTTTGAATGCTTCATTCTGTGTAGTCACAACACTCTGACGTTCATGGTGGATATATCAAAGGCATTCATAACAACTAACATAGTAGAAAGCTGACATTTGGCAAATACGTTTTTAGGGAAGCACTAAGAAAAGATTTATTTTTTCTGTCAGTATCAATATTGTAATATTTTCAATAGCGAGGCTATAGATATGACCACCGCCAGCCCTCTTACTCTCACACAGCTGATCAGGCGTCAGTGTGAGTGAGACAACAGCGAATCGGTGCTGAATAATCACACCAATTACAGCTGTTTGCTCGGCGTTAATTGGTTTCGCTCAAACTCGCTCCACCACTGCACCATAGTATAAGGGAAATTGTATAAATCTTACACAGTAAAAACTGTGTATACTACAAAAAATGCAAGATAATACCGTGTAAACCTAGTCTAAGGATCTCTAATTGTCAATCACTAAGTAACCGGAATAAATATTCACAAACTTCACATCTCATTAACCTAGTCCCACACTAAGATCTCTAAGTTCTTGTGCCAATATTAATTACTGAACAATAGTTGTATAAATACTTAGAAAATGGTGGCAACACATTGATATTACAGATACATATAATCACGCCTTTATCCTTTACGGGGGAGG
This sequence comes from Carposina sasakii, assembly GCA_014607495.2. Lineage (NCBI taxonomy): Eukaryota > Metazoa > Arthropoda > Insecta > Lepidoptera > Carposinidae > Carposina > Carposina sasakii. The sequence continues at coordinate 9,555,120 of CP053169.1, forward strand.
CAGAGCATAAAGGGCCGATAGAAACCCATGGTGCCACTTCTGACCAATTTTGAGGGTATAGTATTGATATTATACCGTCAATATAGGTTACAGAGCGCAGTATGTACCAAGCACTGGCTTCTCCGCATCTGCACTACTACTACTTCGTACATGCAAACATCCCGAAATACGAAGCGAACTCACTGGAGAGCTTGTAGCATCGGTTTGCTCGTCAGAGCGTGACAATTTAACGAGACTACCCTCAACGCTTGTTGACAGTACAAATACGGGAGACATCCCGCCGATTAAATGAATGTTGGCGTATCTAAATCATTTGATGTTGAACGTGGGTAGTATGTAAACGGAGAAATATATCGGCATATTATGCGGAGACTTTTATTTATAAATACAGTCGATTTCCTTTGAGAGCCTGGATTTTAATTTTATGAATATAAGCAGGATAAATTCATACTAAAATCGAAGATTGAAATGTAACGTGCAAGTACAATACAATTTCATTAAATAAACTAGCTATAGAGCTGTTGGGAAGTTAGTATATAAGATATTAGTTAATAGCGCTGAATGAAAGAAGAATATGTAAGAAGGTATGTTAAGCGAACAGCTATGTAAATATATAGAGAGAAGATTGTATGGACAAAGGGAATTCTAAAATTTTGGAAATAGGTTCTCTATAGTGGGCTATTTACATAAAGGTATAGGCAAATTAATGGACAAATTAAGTATTATAAAAGCTTAAAACTCAACATTGCTCTAAAATGTATTCACATATAATATTGGTCAAAAGGTTATTAAAAACGGGATGATCACTCCACTTTAAGTCCCGCGCGTGGAGTACAATCCCCTTGATATAATATTCCGTGTGTGCACGGCTTTAGCGGGACACTGACGCGGGATTACTGTGTGTCACGAGCTTTATCCTTTAGCTGTTCGATGACAATGTTGGTCCACAATGATATTTATGTGTTATTTTTGTAATTCATGGTTTTCTGGTTAAATACACGAGCCTAATTTGTGAATAAATCCAGCGCTGGTGGACCAAATATGGCGTCCGGACTGCAATAAAAGTTTATTCTGTGTTAATAAAGCTTTCGCTTTGTAAATACAGATAAATTAATCATTACAGTTAAAAGATCTCTACTAATAATGATATTTAATGAAAACTTCGATGTGAAAGCAAAAATAACACTCAACAAATTGAGCCCCACGTTGGGCGCCAATAACGAAATCGCCAGAAAAATACCCGCATTTTAGATTCTATTATCATCGAAAATAGGCTTCGAATAACTGAAAACCTGTAATCGCAATACACAGGACACTTAAACAAATCGACAGCTCACCGCTTCTCTCGATTGAAATGATAGGACTACTAAAATAAGAATCGTTCAAAAGTCTTTCACGGAATACCTTTGGGATCGAGCGGAGTTATACAATAAACAGCCAAGACCGAGAGCAATGAGAATGTCAATAACTAAAATATACATTCCAACAGCCCTGTCGTATGGAATGATAAAATTTATGCTACATTTATTGAACAAAAATGTAGTCGTAAAAATATGACTACATATATTTTTACGACTTGTACATTTTTGACTAAAATCCATTTCTGACAGAAAAAATCAAAGTATGTACTAACTTTTTATTTATCTGTAAATATCGTGTGAAATCTACAGGTAGGTACTAATTTTGACAATAGTTCTTTATCAATGGACCACTTAAAATATTATTGATAAACTAATTTAAAAAATTACAGCTTGACAGAAAAGTATGATGTCGTGAAATTGAAAGCAAACACCGCCAGATATTTATTATTATAATTTGGCTTGCGACGGCTGGTTAGCTCCCGCATAGATATTTACGAGGCCCGCGAGTCCCTCGGGACGTTACCAAACGTCGGTCCTAAGCAAAGGTACAATACCATCAGTCGCATTACATATTCATTGTCTTGGACGGTATTCTTTAAAAAATCGTGATAAATCCCAGAGAGAGAGAGTCAAGAGAAAGACTTGAAAATTTAAAAATTTTCATCTTCAGGGAGAAGGGATATTATTGTGCGCTCGTATGAAGTACCGTGCGTTACTTAACATTCTTAATTTGATAATTAAAAGTAGGATTAACATGGGATTAACACTATAGTAAGTAAGTATCAAGACTGTAGCTAGTCCAAACATGGAAATTAGAAAATGAAGGTCTTTTAAAGTTATGATAAAAATTTCATCGTAAATTTCTGAGAGCAATTGATTTTCAGATCAAGAGGGTACAATAACTATTGCTTTGTTTCAAAAACCGACCCCTAATCAGCCACGCAAATCCGATCCCATACTAACTCGAGCTTTACATTTCGCCGGGCGTATATAAAGGAATCGCGGTCTATCACCGTCACAGTCGGCTCGCGGTCGCGTCGGCAGCATGTTGTCGCTGTACCGCGCGTGGCTGGGCCCGAGTCCCTGCGTGGCCCGGCCTGCGCCCCCGCCCGGGGCCCACCGGCCCGTCCCACGGAGAGCTAGAGTCCCCTCCCCGGTGGTAACACCGCCACCAGCATCGCCCTCATCGACGACGTCCAGCGAGCTAGACGTGGAAAGAATCGAAGCACCAGAGCCGGAGAAACGCGAAGGAAACGCTGTTCTAGACGTGGCGTGCTGCGACGGGCCAGTACGCTTCAGCCGCGTGTTAAACGTCGCCTGGTCGGAGTCAGCGGAGCGCGCGTGGGCCTGTCGACATCGGAAGACCCGTGCCGCACTACACTACTACCCCTGCAAGACCTGCGGCTCCAAGTTCCCGTCGTACTACTTCGTGCACAAGCACAAGAAGCGATGCCACGGCGACGAGACTAGCGACAGCCCGACTTTGACCGAACCTGAGCCGTCGACCAGCGCCGCGCCGTGAGGTTTAGTGGAATTACATATCAACCGAGATGACGAGCTTACTCTATCAATTGTATCATAGGTTAAATTCATTTAAAATAACTTATTGTGACGTTACTGATTATATTTAATATTAATATTTTGTTGTTTTATTTCATTGTGAGTGTGGTATCTAAGTTTATGGGGTACTAAGGAGAAGTCCCTTTTATAATGAAACAATCCAAAACAATCTTGTAGTAACAGTAAGTAAAGTTCAACTACTTTTCTTGTTATTTGAAGTAGGTATTATTCTCAATTAATACGAGTTTTAATGAAAATATAACATTGTATAAGACGTAAGACCAATAAATAGTATACGATTTTGGTCTCATTATCTACCTGTCAATATCCAAAATACCATAATAATGCGCTAACCAAAAATAAAGATTAACCTGCGTATCATTAATCGCTAACCCGATCATCCACAAACTATTGAGACATAACGCTATGTCAAAGAATGCAAAGCACTGCCATCCCTCACTCAAGTACCCTCCAGGGAAAAGTTACCACTTAGAATACGAGCATTAGGCTCTGAACATACCTATCTGACGAAAAAGCATCAAGCGTATCTTCACATATACTTTCCTAAGCTCAGGCAAACGCATCATCAAATCAAATGAAATATTTATTTGTTGTCTAAAGTTTGCAGTACCTTAGGTTATAGGCCTTATTATTTCAATCTAGATACAAAAAATGTACAGTTGTCGGATTCGAGGGAAAACTTATTAATAAAATCTTAACGGAAAGAAAATATTTTTCGGTTCGTCTTCTTAAGTTTATAAATCGATCAGTCGAGGATGTAAGGCCTGGTGGACGAAAAACACCGTTTTGCCTCCGATAGGTGTCTCCGTTACACAAATAATTCAGTCATTCACATATGAACTAACTATTCAAAGGAACTATTCGGTGAAACTCTTACCAGTCTCCGGCGTGGGCGGCGGCTGACTGGGCGTGGGCGGTTGACTGGGCGTGGCCGGCTGACTGGGCGTCGGCGGTTGGCTGAGTGGTTGGCTGGCAGCCGCCGGTGACGCCGCAGGTTCGCTCACCGTCACAGTCACCGCTGCTGATGGCAGGCTGGTGGTGGATGGTGACGGCGAAGGAGGGGACGGTAACGTCGGCTGTGGAGGTTTGGGAGGGTTAGTTTACGAGTAGGTACGCTTCCTTCTTCATCTTCTGCAGCACGATAATCTAAATGGAAACTGGTTCTATTTGTGAAGATCTGACGAGGGTACTCGTATCTAAGTAAGAGACTGATATATGATAACTTTGCGATCAAACTCTTGTTCTATGACAAGCACTTGACTGATCCCCGTCTCACTTTATGGATTGCATGGAAATAAAGTTTTCTTAGGACTCTCAGATATCTTCCTATATAACTACAATATATAGCGATAGAAAACCTGCATTCAACTCCATATGACCGAAAGCTATTCTGTTACAGTCTGACGAAGATGTAGGTAGGAAGCTGAAAGTCATGTATGTTCCGTACAGAGTGTTATTTCATCATCTTCCTGCCCTGCTCCCCTGTAGGGACACCAAAAAAGGATTTCCCAAAATCCTTACGGAAACGTACGAAAATAAAATGCTAAAGTAGTTTATCTAAAAGATTATAAGTAGGTACTCACCGCAACACTCGTAACCGACGGCACTAGCGTCACCGGCGCTGGCGCTTCCTCCGTCGCAGGTAAAGGTATCGCCAGCGGTGAGGGTATGGGCGCGGTTTCAGGCGTAGGCGCCGGGCTGTCCAGGCCGTCAGCCATGGATCCGGCAGTGGTGGTGACGGGCGCTGCAGGCGCTGAGGATGCCGGCGGAGGCGAGATCGGCAGCGGCGGCGTACGCAACTCCGATCTGGTGGATTGTTTCCATGTTAGATGTGTTTATTTAAGGTGGGATAGATGGGATTTGTTTGTCCTAGTAGGCTAGCTCAATTTACTTACTCGGAGGAAAAGGGTAACATACATACATAACTCTATGTTCTATAGGGGTGGTAGGCAGAAACTAGACATATCTCCATTTAGTGTGTTGAATCATATTATTATTTATTTAGTGGTAAGATATTTTTATTCCTAAACTGTACTTTTGTTAGAAAGAAATATGCCATACTCTTTACTAATTATTGTACACGTCAAAAATTCACTATCGAAACGTCAATGTAATATTCCTGTATGTACTGTAATGTGATTTCGAGTTAAATTTTGTGGATAGGTTCATAGTGGGCCGTAGCTTTTTGTTACATACCTGTTACACCTGTATACTGTGATGACTTGAAAAGGGGGTAAACAGGAGATCGAGCCTTGTGGCGTGCTCTAGGGGAGGCCTACGTCCAGTAGTGGACTGCAAAATAGATAGGCTGATGTAATGTAATGTAAGGTATATGTTGGTGTGTCTATAAATAAATATTATACCGTAAAATTGTAACCATTTAACTATCAGTATGTACTTTCGTGAGGTGGGCAGCAGCGCCTCCCGTGTTGACAACATAGTCCAAAATACAAACTGCGGTCACCAACCCGCCTGCCCAGCGTGGTGACTATGGGCAAATACCCCCCATGGCAGTCTTGTGGCGTGCCCTGGGGGAGGCCTACGTCCAGCAGTGGACTGTAGTAGGCTGATGATGATGATGATGTACTTTCTAATAATCGTGTTCACTTAAGCACTCTAGCATAGCAAAACACATGTGAATAAAAGAGCAGTACCACATCCCCGGTCAAACAACGAACCAATGCGGAGAATTATGTTGACCCAACCCCTGGGGGTGCGGGGTTTGGAGTTGTATTATCTTTTTCGTACTATACCACTAATATACTACTTTTACATTAACAACCAGGTAAACTAACTTGAATGGTAATAGCGATAAACAGCGATTGTTATTATTTAACCACCTCTTCAAATTAGACACCCGTTAAACACGACATTTGACAGCAAAATGTATCGAACATCTATCAAATTGATCAATATGCATATGTCGTGGCCATATTGTTAAATTGATCATTTCATGAAATGGTCGAGCATTTCATGAAGTGGTCGCATTTCATGAAGTGGCCAATTCAATTTGACCAGATCGTTAAATCGTCTACATTTCACGATTTTGTCATCCACGTTTGGCCAAATCGTATTAACAGGGTGTCCATAAAATCCGAATGTGGTAATAGCTTACACCATATATAAGTATACCATAAGGTATGATGGTATGATTTTTTTTGCTATTATTTATGTGATATTTTCACAATATAATATTTAAAAACATAAAAGACTTTACAAAAGCGATTCGCATCTGGCACATCGCCGGACGCTGCCTGGGCACGCTCGCTCCGCTCGCTCGGCTCGTGCGTCATTTGTCATAGTCTAACCTAACCTAACCTATCGTAATCTAAGGTTTTTGTTTAACAATATTATTATAAACCACCATTAAGTCTAATATACATTATACAATATAACACACTATCCGTGAACTTCTTCTGCATAGTCACCCTACTCTCTTTAATTTGTTTTATAACCTAAAAAGAAAAATCCGCCATCTTCACACATAAATAAAACGCGCGCAGCGCCTCTACCGGTGATTCATGTAACTATTTTACGATATGATCAATAATCTTGACCACTTCATGAAATGATCGGGCGTTTAGTTGCCCATATCGAGAAACGATTTTTAATCATCGATCTGCCCAAACCATATCATGATGTGGCCAATAGACAGTAGAAATTTTCATGAAATGCGACCATTTCATGAAATGCTCGACCATTTCATGAAATGATCAATTCTACGATATGGCCACGACACATATAAGTACATAATCGATTCTCATACGTGATCGATTCTGGCCGCCACAAATGTTTTAATTATTTTATTAGCATGGCCTTAAATGTATAAACATGAGACATGCAGCATGCTTTACCTATAAACGATAAAACGCTACGCTGGCCTTACCCTAAATTCCCGGTAAAAGCTCAAATTTATCCTCCTTCTCCTAAAAAAAAAACTACAAACGCGAATTCCGACGCGAGCATTGCTACTATTTGAACATCATTAAAATCCAGCCAATTAATACGGTGGGGTAGCTACCCCGGGGTAATTAACGCGAACAAACCCTGGGGGGAGGGGGAAGCCAATTAATCTGGTATGGATGTTATGGACAGTAAATTAATATGTGTTCGGCGTAGATTTCAGTTTTAAGATATGTAATAGGTACTTACTGAAGGAAGAGTTAAAACTAGGGGCGCAAATCAAATTCTATGTATTTTTCTTGCAATCAAGCCTGGGCATGCGGACCCAGTCATTAACACAGTCCATCCAATATTTCTTAGGCTTTTTTTAAATTATATTAAATAGGCTTACGTTTGACCACAACGCGCCTGACGGTAAGCAGCGTTGTTGGTTTTCCTCTTTTCTTATAGTCATCCACATGACCAACGCTAACCGTGGTACCTAATATGAGTTTCGAAAATGATCATGATGGCATGAAGATGATGATGATGATCCACATGACCAACGCTGTGTTTTCAGTTGCAAAGTTTTGTCATAGTTATTTCCTCGCTCTCGAATCAAATCATCTTTATTATCAAAGCTAATATACAAGTTTTTTAAACATACCAAAGTATTCCGTCATTAGAGGGAAATGTATACAGGGTGATTTTTGGTCGTCAACGTTCCCGAAAACTACGGAATCTCCTCATCATCACGATCATTTTTCTCCATGGAAGCATACCTGGGAAGTGTCTGGTTTCCAAAATATTAGGGTCCAAAGTTGAGTAAATAGACTGCGTTTTTCTGCATAAATGCTTAAATAAATATTAAAATAAATATTTGTCTATAAAAAAACTAACATAAACACTAGACACTATAAATTTCGCACGATCAAGGAATTTAAAAATTAAAAAAAAAAAAATCCCAGCATTTTTTTTGGCATAAACTTACTTTATTTCATGTATAGAATACGTACCCTTCGTTAAAGGTGGCCACAAAAAAACACCCTGTATATAACTTATGATACCATTAGATGCCCCAATACTAAACAAGCAAACAAAAATTGGCAGTACAAAGATTTTAACCCACAGCCAATCAAACATTTCTCTATAGTCGGTAAGGTATTTTTTCCTCTATTTCCCTCTGCTCTCACTTCCTCAATTGGGCTGCTTTTAATTAAGTCAATTAGAAAGATGGGCCTCGCCGCTGCTGTTTGCGCAAAAATCCAAACAAGACAGCAGAGATGTTGCGTAGGGAGGACGACTGTCGATGATTTTTATCGATAAATTATGTGATCCTGCAGTTCTGGCTACCACATTTCAAGAACACAGCCGTATGTATATGTATGTAAATTATAACTTGTATAAATATCGATCTACATTCTCCATTTTACTTGGTTTAGGTTAGGTATCCATTTATATTCCTCAGATGTTAAGTGATAAATACTAGATAGGTATTTTAAAACTAGTTATGAATATTAAGGTCAGGTTATCAATCTTTGACAAACAATATGATAATACTATTTTTTTTTTTCTAAAATACAAATATACCTATTAGTAATATTTTGTTAAAGGACGCTACGTGAAAATTAAAAATTACAAAAAATTCAAAAAATTTACTTACAAAAATTTATTTATCTATAATTATTTGCAATAATAACTAAACCTACTTAAACTAGTTATGTGTATGTTCATAAAATACGTAATGTATACTGTGATGTTTAATGTGTGAATGTATTTATTTTAATAACTTGCATCGAATAAATTGAAAGCTTTAATGTACAAAAAATAATCATGATGTGTATAAGAAGTGCAGATAAAATAAATCACAATTTTCTTCTCTATTATTATTTTCCTAATCGTCAAGGTTCAATCAAAATAAGGGCAAAAACAAAAAGGTCTTAAAGTCAAAATGTTTGAGTTAGCGAATTTAAAAATTAAATGTCAAACAAACGCGTTTTACATTTAATAAATCCGTCCCAACTATCGACACGTCACATCCCTAGCCCGCTCTTGCGGCCCGGATACCGTATGCTGATCATTTCCCGCGGGGCGCCGCGCAAATAATAACCTCGGAGTGATTGTCAACACACGCACCAATACGTTGTTATTCCATTTCTTTATGTCTGATCTCCCCTAGCCCCTGAGGGTTGGGGGCACACAATTGGAAGTGATTGGCTAATTGGTTTTTCTACGTTCATACCTGGGGGTCTAAAACGGTTGCTTATTGTGATATTCTGAGGGATAGGGATATCCCTTCTTGCTTATCTGTGTCTATTACGTCTTACTACAATTTAATATAGAGAAGACTTTTTTGGTTGAACACACTATTTTTCTATTTTTAAGGACTACTAAGTTGAAACTGTTTAATTCTGTAGATAGTCCATTTATTAATAGGGAATACTGTTTTCCGCAAGTCGTCCTAGACGGCAACCGCTAATTTTGACATAATATACCTATAGTGAGTGAGGTGACCAACAAAACCTTATCTGTATTATTAGAAAAGTATTTAAACATTGCCTAAATTTAATACATATTCCATACATTTTGCTAACAAATGTAATTTTTAAATAGTGCCTAACTTTAAACGCTGTTTTGTAATAACACGTTATTAAAATAACCCTTACACTTTCCATATTGCATGGCATCATTTACTAGATTATTAACCTAGACCTGATTGTAATTGAAAACTCAGCTACACAACTCAATAGAAACACTCTAAAATAAAAGGAAGAGAGAATAATGAATTTTAAACGATTAATTTGCGGATGAAAGATGGATTTATTCAGTTCCTTGAAGCTCATATAACGGAGTGGTGCAAACAGAACGGCACATAGCCCGCCTTTTGGGGAGCTCGGTTTTTATTCAATTACATTTCAAATTAATATTGAGAATGGATGGGATACGAAAGGTTGGATTTTGCTTTTATTTTTTGGCGTAAAACAAAAAGAATGTGATATGCATGTAGGGATGGTTTCGGCAGAGTAGAGTAGCGCCACCCCATGTCTGCCCGTGCCCGTAGTATCGTAGAGGCAGGAGTTGGACAGCAGTTCCTTTTGTGTTACAACGTGGCCAAAAATCATACTTCGGTCACCAACTCGCCTACCCAGCAGACCTATTGGCTATCTTTTTTGACAGTTCATAGCGATCATCACTCAATGGAAACTCAACAACTGGAAGTGGCATAATGCCTTATCTGAAGAAAATTTTGGCAACACATACATGTCACTTCCAGTTAGCTAAAGATAGCCATAGGGGGGCTGAGATCTGGACCCATCGAATTGTAGAGTTAAAACAATGTGGTCACAATTCTAAATATTTAATTATAATATTCCCGGATAAAACGTAGCCTATCTAAATTTGGGTATTCTTCCATCTGTGTACCCAATTTAATTCAAACTTAACCCTTTTTTGGGAAAAAATCAATAATGTCAATTGTATTAGTTAGGTGTTACATTGTTATACATTTTTGGATTGTACGTACTTATCATAAAATATTTTACAATTTCAATATTATATACCCTTTGCTAAATCCCATTTATTGAATCACTGAATAATAGAATAATTAAGAGTGAAATTAAAATTACACATTTATTTGATTTTAGTTATTTGCGAACGGTACATATACACCGTTCGCAAATAACTAAAATCAAATAAAAAGATAATAAATTAAATGGAATACTGTTATTCTCACATAGTATAACTCATTAGTTTTTTGCCGTGTAGTCGGGTAAATTATATATTTAATCTGTGTTCTATAAAGATAGCCCTTCTGAGATAATACATAAAATTACATAACTAACTAGCTTTCACAATCCCATGTTTTCGAAATAAATTATTTAAAGAACGATGTGACGAATTTGAGCCTGTCCTCTGTGTTTTGGCAGGTACACAAATAGTAGTTCAACGCTGGTCTAAAGACAACGTTAAATGTACTATGTAAGCTTATGTAAACTTTGTAACAATCTCGTAATAGTAAAAACCAAACTGTCTCATAAGATAAGAAACATACTTATATAAAACAGCTATTCTTCTTATGTCTGTAGAGAGTAGAGATCAATCTCCTCTATATTTTAAAACTTGTATTTGTAAAGTTAAGTATCCACATTTTCTAGATTAGTTAGTTTAATAACTTTTTGTTCATCTCAAACCACCACATTGCATATCACAGTGGGAACAAAGCAAAAAAATCAGACAAGAACTAGGTTTCTCTATGGAAAATGGCTAAGAGTGATCGAGGATAGGACCTAGGGTTCGCTTTGTTGTCTGCACATAGTATTCCTAAAATGCTTAAGGGGCAATTTAAGGGGTAAAGAAAACTACTGAAGCCCGAGAATATCTAGTCGTATTTTATCGCAATGTTTAGGTAAATAACTGTGTGCGCTACGTGGACTACAGTAACAAGGAGTTTTTTTTTTAAAGTAATTTCATAAACCGTTAATTAAACTTATCTGACACTAAGGATCAAAGTATGCATGACCAACTTTCCTTTTAATTGGCAATTCATCTAATTCTTAATTATTAAAACAAGCTACACCATTTTAAAATTGAGTAGCTCATGAGGGGTCCTTATAACATCCGCCTGCGACAAGGCAAAAGGGTTCTCACTATTCACAAAAATATGTCAATTGATAGCGAATGTCAATGAAATATTTAATAAATATGCATGTGGACACCGTCATACCCCATATCATCCTATGTGACCCTTGACTAGATAACCGTGATGGACTCTGTCTACACCCACCTCAATTCAAAAACATCTGATCATCCATTCAAAAATCAAACAACGTCCCGGTCCATCAAAAGCCCTGCCCAACCCTAAACCTCGGACTATTAAATAATTCATGGGCCCCCGAGCCGGCAGTGTTGACACGACGTAATTAAAAAGCCGGGTTCCGTACGTATTGGTATTTCTCGAATTATACCACTTTTTGTGGCACTGTTCAAATTGGCTAGCGAGCGGCGCCGAGTAATGTGATTGCATTGATCTCGCTCTCTGTTTGATAACGGAATGCGTTTTGTACATGCATAAAACTGATTCTATTGTTTAGTTAGATTAGTAACTTATCTCTCTGATTTAGACAGATGAGTCTTACACACATACACGCCGTGTTGCCAAAAATAGAGAAGCCAGTAGAATTGTTTTATCGGGAAGGTGATACAGGGTGTAGAAAGACAACGTTGTTTCTTTGATGCCTCGTATTCCTTGTTACATCACGATTTTTTTTTCTATGGAAGCAACCCTGGGAAACCACTGGTTTCCAAGATATTGAGGTCCAAAGTTACATTATTAATTTTTGTATTTATTATTCTGGATTTTAAATATTGGTCAACCTAAACATTGCCTTAACTTGACAGATATTCCATACATTTTGCTGTCAAATGTCAACTTTAGTTGAGGGGTTAGTTCTATAAACCTAACTTCTGTATCTTTTGATCTCTAACATCTAACTAATGTACGTGACGCCATCTACCTTCTGTTAGACGTAACCTTTCATCCCTTTAGTGGTGCAGAACCAGAACCCCTCACTCCAGTCACAGATAACTTACTCCAGTAAAGACAAAACTTTACGCAGTGCCCAAGAGATGTCTCTGTTTCGAAAATCCAATTCTAGTTGTCCCATGAATTAATTGGGTGCTAATAATTTTATATTTTCTGCTACTACATCAACAATTAGCACAACAATAGTAACTTTACGACAAAGTACCTAATTATACTTATTTCACACTATCATTTCATATAAAGACCGCTCTTCGCGTTCCTACGATTCTCTGTTAGCTGCGTTTTAGCTGGAAAATTTAACAGAATAGAGGAGGGAAGAATTGCTTGTCAAGCATGAAGAAGGTATAAAAGAGGAGGTGGGACTATTACCATATGAAGTGAGTCGTGCGGCCGGCATGGCAACAGGCATCAAATTACGCGACAGCGCGCATGAGGGGAAAAAGTAGGGAAGTGAATGGTTACATTAAAGAATTTGTAAAAATCATGACGTGTAGAGCATGATAGGGGCGTAAATTGAATCTTAATATTGATTACAGGAAATTATCTTGTAACGATTATGTATTACAGAAAGAACGATAGCTGTAACCATTATTATTATCACTTATTACCTACAACGTTTTGCTTGTGCTCCGAAATGTAACCGTATTAATATTACAAAGACACTAGCGCTTTTATCAGGGTACTTTATTACTAAAACGTAGTATAATATTGCCATCTAGTGATCAGTAGTCGCACTAGTAAAACAATCTTGAAACCATATTGATAATGAGCAAGTATACTAGTCACTACAAGGTGGTTTCTATGCAAATGGCCAGGGCTACAGTGTTCAATGCCCCCCTCATCCCATACTTCACCCCCGCTCCGCGGCACACTATTTTTGTATGAAAATATACTTAGCCGCTACTCCTCTTTTATTTCTTCTCCATTTACCAAAATATAGATTGACGTAGTGATAAGTGGTACTATATTTTGCAGTATGTCCAAATATATGAATGTAGTAGCGCCCTCTCTTCTTCCATATTCTTGTTTACCAGTTACTATGCCTGTAAAGTGTACTAACCTGGGCGTGGGCGTGCATTCGGGCGGCGGTGCGAGCCCAGCGAGCGGGTCGGACGACATCGACTCATCCATTGCGTCTTTGCTGTCCGCCGCTCGGCAGACTGTACCTAAAGAGGGAAATGTATTAGACTAATAATAAATAAACAAGATGACAAGCCGGTAGAGCAGATTAATGACGAAGCTGATGCTTGGCGTCACCATCGGCACGGACCCGAGTTCAGAGAGACACGTTACCACCTTTGGTCCTAAGCTCTCACCTTGCTTTCATTGGCCGGTTAAGAGGAAACAGCGAAGAGAGTGGAAGTGGATACTATGCGTACAATGCTGGTAGTTGATATCTAGCCAAAAGTGCTGTTGTGTGTTGATATCAGCTGTTCAAATATTCGCCATTTTGTTGTCACATAGTTTTAAGGACAAATATGTTGAGGGTAGACATGGCTAGCGAGAATTCGGGTCCAAGGGGGTAGCACAAACTTTGTTCCGCTGTGTAACGTAAGCTAAATCTATGAGATTTGTCAGTTGCTGGTCCCACAGGTCTCCTCTCGTCTAGCACTCACCCTGACTCCGCTGCAGCCTGGTGGTGACCCCGGGCGGCAGGTCTGGCTCGCTGGCGGGACGCGGCGGGTTGCGCGCGGACCGTCGCTGTCGCGGCTTTCGTAGCATCTGTTTGTAGTTCTCCGCTTTTTTTGACAGGTAATAAAATCTGGTGGAAGAATGGTAGGCGCGATTTAGATATAGATACTAAAAACAGAAGACCAGAGAGACAGACGTGGTCTCGAACCGACGGATGGTGGAATAAGCGAATGGAGACCGCGCCTCTAAAAGCGTAGTGTTGGACGCCCTCCGGCCTGATGGACCGATGACTTAAAGAGGGCGGCTGGTAGTGACTGGATGGCAAAAACGGGAGATCGAAGTAGTGTACTCTGGGAAGGCCCACGTCCAGCTGTGCAGTGCAATAGATAATGACTTCTAAGAATAGCACCACCCCATGTCTGTCCCGTGCTGACGACATAGTCCGAAAATCACACTGCGGTCACCAATCCGCCTGCCCAGCGTGGTGACTATGGGCAAAACCACCCTGTGGCTGTAGCCTTGTGGCGTGCCCTGGGGGAGGCCTACGTCCAGCAGTGGACTGTAATAGGGCGAAGACAAGACATGTCTGCCCGTGGGCATCGTAAGATGTCCGGGGGGTGGACAGCAGCGCCCATGTTGTCAACATAGTTCGAAAACTACACTGCGATCACCAACCCGCCTGCCCAGCGTAGTGACTAGGGGCAAAAACCCCCTATGGCAGTAGCCGCGTGGGGTGCCTTGGGGCAGACGTCTGGCCATGGACTGCAATAGACTGATGTGACTTCTTAAATGGTCCTATACACGGGTCTCTAGTTATACATATAGGTACATATAAAATTTCTCTTGAATCACTCTATCTATTTAAAACCGCCTTAAAATCCGTTGCGTATTTTTAAACATCTAAGCATACGTAGGCACAGACAGCGAGAAGCGACTTTATTTTTAATATGTCATCATCATCATCATCAGCCTATTGCAGTCCACTGCTGGACGTAGGCCTCCCCCAGGGCACGCCATAAGACTGCCATGGGTATTTGCCCATAGTCACCACGCTGGGCAGGCGGGTTGGTGACCGCAGTTTGTATTTTGGACTATGTTGTTAACACGGGAGGCGCTGCTGCCCACCTCCCGGAAACCCTTAATCGCCTCGTACGATACCCACGGACAGGCATGGGGTGGTACGAATTCTACTCTGCCGGCACCACGCGGCACTTTTAATATGTAGTGATGATTAAATGATCAAACTCACCTAACACAGTCCTTAACACTCTTCCTGGGTAGAAACGAGGCGATTTGGCCAAAGTTCTTCGGATGCTGGAGGTATTTCTCCCGGAACATATCCCTTTCTGCCGCCGACCACATGTTCGACAGTTCGAGGGATTTCTGCTCGCCTTCCATGTCTATCACGCGTGCTGTAAGAAACACATTGTTACTCTTATGCTGGCCATAGACCTTTTTTTTTGTTTAGTTTATCCCGAAGGAAAGGCAAGGGGAACTAAGCCCATACAGCCATTGTCTTTAGTAAATGATTTCTGAATCTGATTTATGATGGATGATATTGATGATGATGAATGGAAACGTCGGGAAAATCCTCAAGAATGGGTGTAAAATTAGTAAAGATCAAAAATAATTGCAGAAACAACTTACATGAGCCCATGAAGAGATCGTATTCCGACTAAAGTTTTACTTAGCTTACCTGCATATAAAACCATGCACACGCACTAGATTCACATCACAAGTAAACAAAATATAACTTATCTACCAGAAAACATCACTTTACGGACACAAAATTACACCCGCTCCCTTCCAGCTATCCCGTCGAATCCTGGCCATAGACCATTCTTCCTATCGTCTAGGAGTCGATTGGCATGACAATGACAGTTCCACTCTCGGTCAATCAAGGATGTTCTGATAACTATTTAAAGTAAAAAAATTGTACAAAACGCCTGAAAATAGTACATACAGAATTTCGGGATGGCGTGAGCGAATCTCCATCCCTAAATTCTTTATGGAGAGGCGAAGGAGGAAGGAGCTAGGCAGGAGAAATTCAAAATTCAAGCGCCATCTATTTTTGACAGTTATTTTCACTTGTCGAAAATTCCCTCATTCTAATTCTATCTGAGGCTAAGTCCAAACGCATGACGCAATGGAATGTAGCAGTTAGTCTAAGGCCGCAGTACGGCAATACCGCCGCGGATTTTAACCGCCTGACTTGTTTTAGTATGGCTGAGCAACATCGTCAGTTACTCACAAAATAAGGCCGTTTAAAACCGCGGCGGTTTTGCCTTAGACTAACTGCTACATTCCATTGCGTCATGCCGTTTGGAGATAAGAAGGAAGGCCAAATATACTGAGGGTAGGTAGATGTACTCGTAAATGGCATTTTGAAAAGTTCACCAAAATACACTTTAGGTAGAGTTTTAGTTTTAAGAGAGACGGCGTCATGTTCCACGATGTCGAAAATAAGATTGCAGTGTAAGGTTTTAGTCAGAATAAAATAACATATTGTTTCTTTTAAAGAGTCAGCTAATCTGTCGGATTGTCATCTCAACGGATTGCGAGAGTGAATGAAATAGAGAGGGCGGCTATGTTCTTAATATGTTCTATTTGGCCATGATTTCCAACCCAACGCATTATGAGAGTAAACCAATAGAGAGTGCAGCCAACACATAGCCCAGCAGTCAACAGAGAGTGCCCACACTACTACTACAGCTATCACTCACGGTTGGCGTCGACGCAGGCGCCGGCAGCAGGGTCCACCCGCAGCGGCGGCACGACGGTCAGAGCCCTCATCTTCTTGTCCTCGTGCTCCTGCTCGTGTAGACCGTCAGCTACCTCCTCCAGCTCTGCCTCCGACTTGACCCTCGCCCCGAGTCGGTGGAAGCGCTCGCGCTCCTCTCTCTGCTTGCGAAGCTCGGGGAATACCTGACAAACGAAACATGTAGGGTTGATAAGAGTTCAAAAATAGTTCTTTAGGCTACGCTAGAAGACTGGACTCCGTTTTACAGATCATTCAATCATTATCGTCTCTTCACTTCAATAATTACTCTTCACTTCTACCTTAGTATCTTTTTGTATTAAAATAAATTAAGTAAAGGACAGATTATGTAATTAGATCATTATTTACTTATGGAATGGATCCCTCAGACAAAGAAGTTTTGTGGAACGTTGTATTTAGTTTCAAGATCTTTTAAATAAATAATACAAATGATAATAAGCTATTTGCACTTTCTAGCAGAATTACATGGGACCTGATTATAAGGGTTATATAGAACAGAATTCTGATTAATGTTTCTACAGTCATTTACATTAATTTCATTGAGGACGAAATACCAAAACTTGAAACACGACATAACTTAAAGGTTTATGGATCATAATGTATTTCATAGCAGAGATACACCATCTAGTAGATAAATAAATATATTTATAGATAGATAGATAGATAGGATAGTTTTCACTCTTTCTTTGACTCTAGCTGGTAAATTTGAGAAACAATACCTTATCACAATTTAATTTGAGAATAGAGTTAGGCTACTCAAACTCACAAATTAATTAAATAGATTGGTGAAGTAAACACTTACTTTTTCAAAGAATTCCCTATTCTTCGCGTCTTTTACTTTCCTCTTCTGTCCCTGTTCTATCCTTTCTACCCTCTTCATCCATTCTGCTGCTCTTCTCGTGTATTCATCTACTAATGCGTCTTCTCTCTGTAACAGAAGAAATTATCTTTGTTAATATTCTGCTGCATCCTGTGCTTAAGCAGGACTTCACTAGAATACATCAGCTGCATCTCTTGCGTGTCGTAAGAGTCGACTATGGGACTCAGGGGCATCTCAGGCGATGATATAGCGACTAGATATCGATATGGATGGATAGATTCTAGTGACTTGTCAGTGATGTCTATGCATCTGCATCTGCATTACCAGGGACGATACTCTTCCCACGATGCGGGCTGATCACGCACCGTGGGAAGCTAGCATAATGCCTGAGTTAAGCATGTCTTTGTGCATTTTTTCGAACAACTTTTTGGTAAAATATTATCACTACATTGTTATAAAACAAAATCGTCCCGCTGTCTGTCTGTCCTTATAGTTACTTAGATCTTTATAAAACTAGGCAACGGATTTTGATGCGGTTTTTTTTAAATTGTCATTCAAGAGGAAGGTTTATATGTATAACTAGGGACGCGTCCCGGCTTCGCACGGATGTAAAGCTCTCTAACGCGGACGATGTCGCAGGCTAGTAAAGAATGAGAAACTTACCCTTTCAGTTTCCATCTTCATGCGGCGTATGTACTCGATAAGTTTGGGCCGAAAGGTCTTGTACTTGCGGTTGTTTTCGTGATACACCGCGGTATCCTGGGGTTGGTTGTACAAGGGGTATAACACGCCGGGGGGGTGCGGGGCGAATAGGGCGTGTGCTGCTGCTGCCTGGAAAGTAATTACATACATCGTACATATATAAGGTCACCAATCCGCCTGCCCAGCATGGGGACTATGTGCAAAACCCCCCTACGGCAGTAGCCTTGTGGCGTGCCCTGGGGGAGGCCTACGTCCAGCAGTGGACTGTAATAGACTGAAGAAGACATACATACATAAAATGACGCCTTATTCCCGGAGAGTAAGGCTGAGATCACGGAAGACACGCAGTTGTTAGTTTTACATTTCTATCTTGTTTAGTAGGCAATATAAAATAATAGATCTATTTGATACAAGTGCTGTGGCGGTTAGACGGACCATAGCTGGATCCTTTTTCAAATAGTCTTGTATTTTAATTGACCTAAATTATGTGTGATGTACCTAGCCGCGAGTGAATAAGTACATAAGAAACTATTTTGCTAAATTAGTAAGTCAAGTCAATTTGTAATTGTGTGTTGCGTAATATTTTTGTGTCGCATACTTGCGGAGACCTTCATTTAGCTGTATGTCACTATATTGTTGTTATTACTGCCTTAATGTAGCTGTTGGTCTTCCTAATACCAAATAAATAAATAAATAAAAAAATAAAAAATAAATATGCTATCAACTGATCACTGATTATTTTACATCTGCCCCTGCTGGCTGTTTCTTCATGACCCTGCAGTTCTGGTGACACCATTTCGGGTACACAGTTTTTCTAAGCTTTACTTGCATTTTCCTTGCTTACAGGAGTTGCAGTGGCGGGAACGAGTGGTGGGCCAATCCCTATGTGTATGCATGCAATATATTAATTAATTGATGTCGAGAGCATTTTGAGGCTGCAGCGTGATGTGTTTGCAGCTACGAAGTGAATAGGTGGCGCAACATAATCGTCAACGCTAATCTACACTTAAACCCCGTTAGGTCTCGTTAAGGACCTTGCATCGAAACTTTCTTTCAGTGCGCGAACGTTTTCAAAGCAACAAAATTGCGCTCTAAGAAGTGCTTTGCACTCCTTTACACATGAAGTACAGACACAATAAGCTAGGTAGTTAACCTATAGTGGCATGAATGAATGGATGGTCAATCCCTGACGGCTGGCCACGTACCTTTTTCCTATTCTCAGCATAGACGCACTGCGCGAGGCTGCGGTTCCTCGGCACGGCCTCCTCGGGTTCCTTCTCCGCCGCCGGCTTGGACGCGGACTGCTGCAGCTCCTCCGCCTTCTTCTTCAGCTTCACGAGCATGCTTTCTGACAGCGCCATCTCGCGGTCCACCTGGGGGGTTTTAGGACAGTTTTTTATAACAAAGAATTTCATGTGACAAAACCATTATTCAAATCGGTCTAATTAAAGTCCGTTTCAAAGAAAAAAAAGCCTCGAGCACACCATGCGTATGTGTACACGTAAGCGTAGACTTGCTCGTATCACGAGTTGGGCAGACCGGATGCGTATGCGTAGACATAAGCGTAGACGGCAAGCGGTGTGTCCTGTCTTATGCAGTTCTATACTTTACAATTCAGCAGTACGTGCATATCCGGTCTGCTCGCGCCTTTACCCCTATGCCTGAATTTGGCACTAACATTTTGTTGTATGCATTGACACAGGACACAGACACAGATAAGTAATGTAGTTATGTGTATAGTAACTAGCGCTAACAGCCAAATGAACAGTTTGGTGAAACGCAGTCTGGTCCTTAGACCAGTGGTTCCCAAAGTGGTCCAGGAGATTCGATGGGGTCTACGTTTGCGTGAAAAAATGGGGCTTCACAGTTAATTGGTATGTGGTGTAGGCCTGCAGGGGGTCCACGAGAACCAGTTAACTTTTGAAAGGGGTCTATGAGAAAAAAGTTTGGGAATTCCTGCCTTAGACGTTACGATGCCACAACCACACACAAACTTATTATAACACCCTTCATACTTCCAGCTTCTCACTTTATCGAGATATACATATGTACTACAGTGCCGGAGACAAGCAAATTTACGTAATTCGTACTATACAGTCGAATTTAGAACTCGGGCTTTCTCTCAGGCGATAAGCTAGCAACTGTCACTAATCATTCATCTGTCCCCTATATCCTAAACGTGGCTATGGGATCTCTATTATAATCCCACTGTTGTGACTACATTTCTGGAACACAGTCGTGTACATGGAGAAGAAATAAAAGAGGAGTAGCGGCTAAGTATATTTTCATACAAAAATAGTGTGCCGCGGAGCGGGAGTGAAGTATGGGACGAGGGGATCATTGAACACTGTAGCCCTGCCCATTTACATAGAAACCACCTTGTAGTGACTAATCAAACTACTTGCTCACTATCAATATGGTTCAAGATTGTCTTACTAGTGCAATTACTCATCACTAGATGGCAATATTACCCTATGTTTTAGTAATAAAGTACACTGATAAAAGCGCTAGTGTCTTTGTAATTTTAATACGCTTACATTTCGGAGCACAAGCGTGTGGTTACAGCTACTGCGTTACACTGGCGCTGAAGCTCCGCCCCTATCATGACGTCATGGCCTCACGATTGCCACACGACTCAGTTCATAGTCCCACCTCCTCTTTCATACCTTCTTAATGGTCGTGTATGATACGTACA
Source organism: Carposina sasakii (assembly GCA_014607495.2). Classification (NCBI taxonomy): domain Eukaryota; kingdom Metazoa; phylum Arthropoda; class Insecta; order Lepidoptera; family Carposinidae; genus Carposina; species Carposina sasakii. The sequence goes on from CP053169.1 coordinate 9,576,114, forward strand.
GTTGTACATGTATGCACTACACCATCCCTCTGGTACGCTCACCTTCGATATTTGCTGCAAGAGATCATCCTTGGTGGTTCGAAAGCTCTGGTCCTCCAGCGTGGGCTCCGACGGAGGGTTGGGGGATAGCACCTCCACGGTGTTATATGAGTTCACCTGCTCCTGGAATCAGGGGAAAAACTTATGTAAATTAAATAGTGCTGATGCGGGGCTTCACTAGAATACATCAGCTGCATCTCCTTCCGTGCGTGTCGTAAGAGTAAAGAACTCAAGGGCGTTCTCTCAGTCGATAAGCAAGCTACCCTTTTACAACTGGCTACGCCATGCTAAACGTGTATGAAGGATCTCCCTGCAGTTAGGGCTACCCCATTTTGAGAACACACACCGTGTAAATGATTTTTGAGAACTTACTTGTGTTTTAATAAATTACAATGCTTTATAATAGAAACTAAACAATATTCGACAACTAGGTTTCTAATATACAACTGCGATTCTAGGGACTAATGGCCACGTCTACGTTTAAGGTACATTAAATTACACATCAAATGAGGGTATTACCAGAAGATATACATACCCATCTTCTTGAAGAGGGGGCGTGGGAGTCGGAGTCTCAGAGTGAGGTCATTTACATACAAGTCATATGAGGGCAGTTCCACCAGACTCACCCTAGTATCAACCCGGAGCTGCTGGTGGTGCATCGCGTGCGACCGATCCGCGCCCAGGCGTATCTTCTTGAAGGGGGGAGGGTCGGGCGGCGGGTGCGGCGGAGGCGCCGGCGGCTGCAGGTACGCGGTGTTGAGGAGGGACATGCGCCCCGTCTGTCGGTACTCCGGGACTGATCCGGACCGCCCATAGCTGCTGTCCCTGGAAAAAGAGGATGGTGAGATTAGTCTTCTCATCATTTCAGAGATAGACGGTGATGTATTATAAACCTAAGTCTTAAAGTTGAACACAGTTTAATAATGACATTAGACAGCAAATTGTATGAAATATCAGTGAAATTCAGGTCTTAGATAACGTTCCTGCCCTGTTCCAATTATTTCGGGGTCGACGCAATATGTACTCTTCTTCCATTCATCCCTATATCCGACACCTCGCTACTCACCCAGTACACGCATTTGTATAGGAAGTTCACTGCTGGACATAGTCCTTCCCAATGAGGGTACGATACGATCATGCCTGCCTCGCTTGTCTAATACGGTTAAGCGGATTTTTCGCCAGAGCCTCTTTTGTCAGTCAGGCGCAGGTGAAGTTGGCTTAGGTTTTGAAGTCATAGACCGCTCCTATTCCCAGCCTAAAGGTATTCCAGTCGGCTCCACAAATGGTCTGGCTTCAGCCAAGTTCAGGAGTAGAACATAGATGAAGATATACACAGTGGACTCCTCGAGGAAATACTGTCCCACAATGGAAATAGGTAGTTATTCTATGTATCATTTCAACTGGTATTTAATAGGATTATGTATAGAACAATACAGCAAACAACACTAAAACAATATAAAGTACACACCACAATTTTCTGTGACGCATTTTATAAACAAACATAACTGAGCTGTGCAAATACTGACTACGAATGGCATATGATAAACTATTTGCTTAATAATTTGTGAGGTAATCTTATTACTATCTAGTCAGCTGATAAGAACCGCGATTTATTTTATTACTAAATAAATGGTAAATAAACAGCACTGGAAGCTATAATGTCAATGTCAAAAATATAAGGAAACTGTCAAATCTAGTTATAAAACCAACAGCGTTTCCATTATACGGTCTAAAATCGGTATTTCGTGCTTGCACCACGGTGTTTAAGCGCTCGTCATGATATCGGATCAAGTAAAATCAAGATATAGATCGGATAATTGACGACCGATTGGTGTAGTTGGTAGTGGCCCTGCCTGCGACGCCATAGGTCCTGGGTTCGAATCCCGTACGTGCAAACATTGATAATATGATGAATATCGATGTTTATTTCCGAGTCATGGATATTTCTATACTTATCTAATTTATATACCGTTGCTTAGTATCCACGACACAAGATATAGATCTTAGTGTAGGACTAGGTTTAGATATTTATTATATATAATGGAGAGAAAAACTACTTAGTTGACTATAATGTCGGTCCGATATTGTATCACTTAACTGTAGGTAGCGGCGCGGCCGTAACTAAAATCCAGAGATGTTGGTGTGCCTAATATAAATAAATAAGAGTAAAACACTTAGATATAATGTCGTATATTGGTAGGTAGCCTAAATCAGAGATATCAGTCAAAGGAACGGCGCAAGCAGTTTTCTGGGACGTTGTATCTAGTTTTAAGTTAAAAAAAAATAATGTAGAAACGGTCTAAAATGCCTTCTCTACAGTGAGGCTTGTTTCACAGCTATCCAGGAGACCCAGGTGCCCGCTATGCTCTCTAAACTAAAACGATGTTTCAGAAATTATTGTGGAGACGATTGCTAGCGAGAGACAGTGCTAATGCAAAGCTTCGTTAAAATACATCAGCTGCATCTCCTTCCTTGCATGTCGTAAGAGTCCTCACTGGCCTCACAGTTCTAGTCTTTGACCCTTAGATTGCATTACTGCATATTGATGATGATGATGATCTCCGACAGTATTTCGGTCAAGGCGACCAATCTCTACGGAGATTGGCCAGGTACGCAGGAGATAATAATATATAATGCACAAGTGTGTGCGCAAACACAGATGCACTCTCTATTCCGTTACTCTCAATAGTCCGATGGAACGGAAAGCCGACACGACCGGAGAGAGATCAGGCGCAGGACCAACGGTTTTACGTGCTTTCCGAGGCACGAGCTAAGTGACAATTTTGCAACATTAAAATCTGTACATTAAATAAATTCATTGCTACAGGTCCGTGACTGGGATCGAACTCACGCCTCCCGCTTGGAAGGTGCACGTCTTAACCACTAGGCTATCACCGCTATACATTACATATATTAGAAATGTAGTGCATTACTGTACATTACAATAATGCAATCTGACGGTCAAGGACTGGAACTGTGAGGGACCGGAAAGTCTCATGGTGCATCGACGCAGTTAGTAGGACATTAGCACTCGTCATCTTATTCCTCTATGCCAAAGCAAACCGGGCGGGTCACTAGCACAGGATACAGTGCATAAAACACGCTGAAATAGCACAAAAAACACGAGCTAATATTAAAAAGTAAAGTAAACATCAGCGGCCATGGCGTGACGTGTGCGCACGTGGCGGCCAACGCAACGTGGCGTCTAAATTCAGGGCAGACTTCGTTATCTGTGCAAATACGTATGGCCACGTGATACGGTCAATAATTCCTGTAATGATTTGCAGGGATATTTATTACATACATATAATCATTCTCTTTATGAAAGGGGCGGATGGAATGAGCCAGTCGAATTCTGGTTTTAATAAAAGTTCTGGGGTAGTTCTAATTTCTTTCTTTACAAATGATAATTTGTTGGGAACTGAATCCGATCATGATGCAAAATTTCAGCTCAATCGAAGTGGATCAAATTTAACTTGCACGATTTGATTACAAACGGGAAATAGACGCTTGTAAAAAGCTTAATATTTTTATGCATAAGTATATTATTATTTATTTTAAACCTAAGAATTTTGTGTTATTTCGTATATTTTAACACATCACAAAAATCGCTTATTACCAAACATTTCACGGTAAAACGATTGCGCTCCACTTGAGCGGTAGCGATAAGAAGCGCGACAGAACAGTTCCAATAAATTTCCTATGCTGATGCGGAACATCACTTGACTTAGGTGCAAATACATCAGAAGATGCTGTCCTTCAACGTTTAGATCTGTATAAGTACCGGAATGCTTGAGTACTCGTCTTTGACTAAGGAACCAGTAAGGGGCGTAGTCTCTTTCCAGGGGAACGAATTCGAATCTGCGGACAAATAACGCATTGAGCTGGCAATACAGCCGTGTGTATGTCATCATCATCAACATCAGCCTATGCAGTCCACTGCTGGACGTAGGCCTCCACCAGGGCACGCCACAAGACTGCCATGGGGGTATTTGCCAAAATCACCACGCTCACGCTATTTGCCCACCAGACGGGAGGCGCTGCTGCCCACCTCCCGGAAACCCTTAATCGCCTCGTACGATACCCACGGGCATACATGGGGTGGTACGAATTCTACTCTGCCGGCACCACGCGGCGGCGGTGTGTATGTAATATGTACGTTAAAAGAAATGTGCAAGAGTAAGTACATATTTTACTAGCCATTAGTAATGTCTGATCATTTAACATTGCAACACAATGCTACTACTCCCCACATCTACGAGAAGAAACACTCAACTCCATAAGATTTCATAACAGTCCCGCTTGGATGAGCGCCAAGCCAGTGGGAATTTTAATAAGCATTCAGTGCAGAAAGCATTTTGGCAGATAACTGGAATAATCAGAGGTTTGTTTACGTTTGTTTGAAGAACGTCTATTCACGCTGGAATACAGGGTGATTTTTGGTCGTCAACGTTCCCGAAAACTACGGAATCTCCTCATCATCACGATCATTTTTCTCCATGGAAGCATACCTGGGAAGTGTCTGGTTTCCAAAATATTAGGGTCCAAAGTTGAGTAAATAGACTGCGTTTTTCTGCATAAATGCACATAGACGCGCGTAGCAGGATTTTTTCACGAAAAATAATTAATATCTGTCTATAAAAAAACTAATATAATCACTAGACACTATAAATTTCGCACGATCAAGGAATTTAAAATTAAAAAAAAAAAAAAAAAATCCCGGCATTTTTTTTTGCATAAACTTACTTTATTTCATGTATAGAGTACGTACCCTTCGTTAAAGGTGGCCACAAAAAAACACCCTGTATATAATTTATTCACGTCTATTCGCGTTAGCCAACCAACCAAAATTTTGTGTAGGGGCAAAAGTGGAAAATAGGATGGAAACGCCTACCTTCGAAGTGGACTTTATCTGGTGTTGGTAGTTGCGCAGGCGCCTGGCAGTACAGTTGGTGAATTTGCCAGTATTGTGGGTTTCCTCCTTTGCCAATCCGCAAAGGAGGAAACTCGCGAGGTATCCCGATGATTTGCCTTCCTGGTTGACGGGACAATCGGTATGTCGACCGAACCGAGGTAGATCAGGTATATACTTCCACGAAATGCGAAGACGTCAGCTCATTGACAGCTGTTTGTTTACCCGCGTTTCCATTGGGATAGGAAAGGATTAGGAAATGCGGGAAATGCAATGCAATGCAATGCAAACTTGGTATATACTTTATGTGTAATTTAAATAAGTCCTGTGCTGATGCGGGGCTTCACTAGAATACATCAGCTGCATCTCCTTGCGTGTGCATGCGGTAAGAGTCCCCATTGCGGGAACACAGTCGTATCTATCTATAATACCTATATGTGATTGATTATATAGGTAAGGAACTCAGGGATCGGGCGTTCATACAGGACTGACTGACATTTAGCCCCGCTGTGCTAAACGTGACTGCAGGATCTCCATCGTGATCTTGCAGTTCTGACTACCCCGTGTTTATCGCAGTGTGTGTATTATTTATGTAATTTAAATAAAAATAAGGAAACAGACGGAGATGCAGCTGATGTATTAAAGTGCGGGGGTTGTGAAGCGTGCGGTTGAAATCTGGAATTTTTCTAGCAGTATACCCGCTCTTAATATTAAATTAAGGGTAAACAACATAGGTAAGGGGTGAATATAGAAACAGTAGGTAAACGATAAATTCTAAAAAGCGTCAATGTTTTATCGTCCACTAGATCTAGTCTAGGTCTTGTTCTAACCTTGCCTGTATTTTAAAACTAGGCGAACTGCAGACCGTTTAAATCTGCTCACGTTATAAGGAGGTCATATCGACAGGCGACAGGAATAAACGGCGCGCCTCGAGCGCGGTGGTGCATCACAATAGTGTGCTATCCAGTTCAGTGAGCGATTGGGTGAACGTAGTTAGTTTAGCAACCCTTGGTCATTCCACAAATACTGGTTAACATGAAGTCGCTTCCTGCGGTCTGTCCTATTCTATATTTCCATGTATGCTAAAAGATCTGTAAAACCACGCAAAGGCGGTTTTTTTAATAGAGTGATTTAAGAGAAAGGTCTGTTATTGGGAAAGGTTTACATGATGCAATGCTGATACGAAAGTATTACCACTACGATACCCTTTACGCAGATGAAGTCGAAGGCGGCCGCAACTAAAATCATATTTTCTATACCCATACACGCACACGGCTAGCGGCTGTTTTCCCGAAACATTGTAACCATAACTACAGGATCGTAAAGGAGATCCCAAAGCCAACAACCATGGCAGAGACGAAGAAAGTAGGGAAGACCTGGGCGAAATAAAACGTGACGCTCAGAACATTAGGGAAGACCAGCAAGCCTAGCATGACCTGCGAAACACGATATGATAAACCGATTTATCGACATTTAGCATGTCAAAATACGATAAATATAGCCGCCATGTTGAACTTTGTATAGAGACGATATGATATCGTATGATACGATATCCACGAACTGTGGTCATGCTAGGGGGTCTGGAGCGAAATAAAACGTGACGCTCAGAACCGAACGGGATGGCGGACATATTATGTGGAGGCCCTCTGCCCCAACTAGGGGACACAGGAATATAAGTCAAGACAGCCAGCATATCGGAGACCGATGTCAATTCTACGAGTATTATTGTAAAAAACTTCAAAATGAAATATCCTGTTTTGCTAACATCGCTCAATACAATCACATTCGCGACGCGTCCTACATAATCTCATCCACGGAACTTTTAGTTCTGTAATCCCTTCTCTTCGCGGAGAACTAGCAAAGTCTAGTCTTCTCAAAGCAACAAATAATCTACCTCGACTAATCACTCTGATTGGTACAAAGCTAAATCTTCACCTTCAGACGTCTTTCGTTTAACATTTGGTCAAGCGAATGTGTACCAACTGCTAGGGTTACCTGCATTGTAAAAAAATAAAATTTGCCATTCGTAAAAATACATTCTAGTAATTAGCAAAATAAGTTGTTTTGCACCGTATTATTACAAAAAAAAATACATACTAGCACGGTATGCAGAGGTCGTGGGTTCGATTCCCACTCGGGTGAAGAATTTTGTCCATTTTCTTTATTAATAATTTTATAATATATAATATCTTGACTAAGATAAATTTATAAAAACACTTCTCCATTAATATAATCCGTTAGGATATGGTTGATCGTTTCATCTTTAAACACTGTGCTGAGGGATTCAGCTTTGTTTGCCGAGATTTGGCTAGTGTATAGCTATCGGGATGAAGAATAACATTGCCAATATGTAATTTAGAAGGCTTAGTGGTTAGAGCGGCTGGCACGGTTTGCAGTGGTCGTGGGTTCGATTCCCACTCGGGTGAGGAATTTTTTCCATTTCTTTATTAATAATTTTATAAAAAATACATTCTTAAATTTAAACATTGTAACTAACTTAACTTCAACATACATAAACTATATGCTAAACGTGGTTATGGGATGTTCTTTTCGTCCCCATTTTACCTAACTCAAGAAACATACAATTTTGACGGACATTATATCTTCGAAGACAGTGTGTACAAACATCACGTTCTATAAACTAACTATTGTAGATATATCAGCCCCCCCCCCACGCATCGTGGATATCGTATCGTCACTATACAAAATTCAACAAGGCGGCTATATTTATCGTAAATTGACAGGTTAAATGTCGATAAATCGGTTTATCATATAGTGTTTCGCAGGTCATGCTACTTGGGCAGGTTTAAATATAGATCAGCTTGACCCTATAACGTAAATGTAACTAAATATGTATAGGTAGATACAACACTAGATCGCTACTTCCCGTGAACTGTAATGTGTTATTCTGATGTAAAACCTACATAACTGCTACGTTTCATCAAAATCCATTCAGTGAGTTTTTCGTCTAACAATCTAAATCCCTTCTTACAATCCCTATGGGTGCGCCCACCACCGGGCCCTACACCCTCTACTGACCCTCGGATCTGATAACTCATAACTGCGAAATACTTCTTACAATGTAACTATTATGTTTTTAATATTAGTAAGATATGATGTATTCAAAACGGAATAAAATATCGTCCTTATTCACAATTAATGTTCTACATTCAACTAGCGAAAGCCCGCGATTTCGACCATCTGAACTTTACAGTGTCTGTCCTTACTCCCAACTATGTTATGCAAAATTTCAAGAAGCTTGCTTAATTTAATAATTGTTTATCAATTTATTTGCACTAAATATGTGTATAAATACATATTGTTAATTGTATTCACACCAAGTCCTACATATTTAGTCATTACTCACATAAAGCGTGAAGTGGTGACAAACAAAGAAACTTACTTTCGCAGTTTTGGGATTAATTGAAGATACGACAACCCTAGCGCAGCAGAAATGCGCAAAAACCTGCCGATATGATTTATTAATACCTACACGGAGGAAGTTTACTGTCTCGTTGACTGCATGACGCCCGCGCCGGTTTCCAATTCACAACACTCGTCTTTGTCTTGGCACGACTTTGAGAAGGTCTTCTCTGTTCATTACGAAATATAATTAAATTATGTTTAAATTAATGTAAAAAAATCATCATTAAACTATACGTGACAAAAACAGTTCCGGTCGTGTGTTAGGAGTTCTTGCATAACTCTTTTTTTTTAAATTTGAATTTATAATAATTAATATAGCGTACTTGCTTGACCTTACCAATTACAATAACATAACTTCTGGTAACCATGATCAGTAAATTTCATTCAGTACGTACTCCTTTGTTTGAAGATACTATACAGATTATACCCTCAAAATTGGTCAGAAGTGGCACCATGTGGTTCCATCGGCCCTTGGTGCTCTGCCTACCCCGAAAGGGATAAAGATGTGATTATGTATGTTGCTCGGAGCGTTACTTACAATGTACTTGCGGTGATGATTAAGGTTCTAAAATTACCCGGTAAACAAGGCATGGTACAAGGTGGTATACACAATCGACAACTGGTCAGATCACTGAGGAAGACCATCATCAATCTATCTAGAAGAGGTTCTGGCGATATACATGCATACATAGAACGTTACCAAAATGGGGTAGCGAGAACTACAGGATCACATAGGGAAATAGGTACTATATTATAGTCAGATGTAAAAGATTAGTGAGAAGCGACTAGCTGAGACTACGCCCTTAGGTCGAAAACTGGATGTCTGCGATTAGCGGGGCGACGCGACGGCGGCAGCGGTACGATAAACACATAGATTCATATTGAAGGGAACTGGATGGCAGCGGCGCGCGGAGCGACGGCGTCCGAGCAACGAGCCGCGTCCGCTCCCGCCGTCGTCGCCCCGCAAATCGCCGACATCCAGTTTTCGGCCTTAGTTGCTTAACACAGGTCGACCAGTATGGTTACTAAAAAAAGATGCATTCTCTAACACAAGGTGTGAGGATTTGTGTACGAGTACTCAAATAGATTGTGGCCAACATCCGTTAAGCCAAGATCAGTGAGCTATTAATGACGTTTGAGTTTATTATAATCAACACATCCGGCGTATTCCGGTCAGTGCATTCACCTGTTTGTTAATGCTGCTTTACGGTGACGAATGGAATGGAAGAACTAACTAGCAAAAGCAATGCGATAGCATCATGAACGTATAAAGAATAACGGACAGTGTTGTCACTACACGGATTGAAGCATTCATAGTAAGCGCGGTAACGTAGTAGGGATGTGTATTGACGCGTTTTCCACCCACACATACAAATCAAATCAAATACGTTTATTTCTGGATCACAGGTAAAAAAAATTGGTCTTAACTCTTTCCGTCACGCTTATAAAATATTTTTAACATAGTAAGTTTTAGCATTATTAACAATAAAAAAATCATATAAAGCAGGAAAAAAAAATATTATTAAGGTTTTCGAAAAATGAGGTGGTTAGTGCCTACCTGAAAATTTAATGATAATTTACGCATTTCGATTACGCAAAAAACTTAAGTGTAGTATTTTCTTAAATATATATAAAACAACATTGAAGATAAAAGCTAACTTATTTACCTGTTATTTTTTATAAAACACGCAATTAAAATTACGTGCAATATTCAATTCAACTAAATTGAGTTGTCATTCTTTCATTTGGCGTATATTCCGTATCTTGTCAAGCATGAATCGAACTTTGTACAACCGTTATAAGTAGATGGCATAGATTTTAATTAAAAAATTCAGAAATAGGTGGTTATAGCATAGCAAAAGCACCAATATTAAAGTAATATTTTGATCTAGTTTTACACCTTGGCACTGTCCACATCGTTGAAGTGACTACATTACATATGAGAGGAAACTTCTTTACTTGCTTGGTTTGCTGGAAGAGATCTCCGGTAGAGATAAGCTTGCCAGTGTATATGCAACTCTTCTTTCATGTTGTTTGCCATATTTCTTTTGTGTATGTGCAATAAAGAATAAGGAAAGATGCCCGTTTAATGATCATAACCTAACCTTCGAATATCATTACTCATGAATCATGTCAATGACAATATAATAAAATCTATGCACTATTGGTAAATAATTTGAAGAGGTAGATAGAGATACATGACATTTATCATGGTTAGAACCAGCGGGCTGTAACCAGGATCTCTCAAAACATGATATTTCCCATTGCGATAGCGAGACGTCCACGCTAATACTCGTAGCAGCATCTTGCAACCCACAATAGAGACAATCATGCTATAAAAGCTCATAATTTGGTTGGAGTTTGAGAATTTGGTCATAGTATTACAGTAATACTGTGATTTGGTTGCATATAACTGCCGGATATTCTGGAACTACAGGATTCCCTGGACCTATGGCGTGAAGAGCAGGGTCATACTGTCACATACAGCAATCGGTAATGAATACCTGGAGCTATAATACGGCAGGCAGGGTCACTAACAATCATATAGCAATCGTCATAATTCGTCTCACCTGTATGACAAAGCCGCCTGTCCATATCCTGGCTGTATTCTATAGGGCTGGGCGTAGGGCGCGGGGGGAGCCCGGGGCTGCGGCGGCGCCACCACCGCGCCCGCAGGCTTCGAACCGTACAGGGCGCCGCCGTGCGTGTGGTCCGTCTGCCCTGCCCTGCGGACAAAGAAATTGCTGGTGTTAATTAGTTTATTAAGTATGGTGTACTGTCGAATAGAAAATACATTGTACATAAGCCAATTTGTCCCCTCAGCCAAGCAAGAGCGTCCGGAGAAAGGTCGTCGATGTCCTCTATGGGCTCCGGGGTTTTAAGTTTTAATTGATGTGAGTGATATATTTAATTAAAGGAACCTTAGGTAAATGAGGTTCTTTAAATACATACATACACAAACGAATGTGTTCTCAAAAATGCAGTACTTACTTATTTAGAACCGCAGGATCGCAAATGAGATTGAATATACCGATTACCGAATCAAAAGTGAGAAAGAGTTGCACTAGATGCAGGCAATCTTTAGTTGGTTCGGTAGTTAGAACTAACATGGAAAACTAATGATGCCACGGGTGTTGGCGAAACATATGTCGATTAAAAAATTTAATTGGTTTTCGGATTAGCAGCTATGTATTTATGGTTGCATGCTAGGTGCTTGGATCTGGCTTCTCGTTGCGACAGTATTATCTTGTGTTCGTGATCATGAGTCGGCAGATCCGAGGGTCAGCGGAGGGTGTAGGACCCGGTGGTGGGAGACCCTCAATGGAAATCTTTCATTTCATTAGTTAAAATCCATCCATCTGTACAAATCGAAATAAAATTTAACTTTATCACAACGTGAAGACCTTAGAATAATGATTCGGTGAGGTGAGCGGAAATACTGGAATGCTGAACAAGACTATAGGGTTGAGTTACAACAATATTATAACTCGCAGGAAATGCATTTTTATTTTGATTTCCGTACCTAAGTGTTTTCCGCGCCAAGACGGGCGAATCGAAGTTAAATGGGCTTATGGTTATTGTGTGAGGTTTTTTGTCACTTGACTCTCTAAGGGTTGAATGTTTTTGAACTTTTTGAGCATAACGGTTTTTTTTAAATCGTCTATTGGTAGTTTTTAAGCCATTTTCTAAGGCCGAATTAAATAAACAAAACATAGCATAATGAGTGAGATCAACACTAAAATATCGTTTCATCAATTCGTTCTGAAACTTCGCCGGCAGCTGCCGCGGCACGATGGTCCGTCGCTCGGCTCGTGCGTTGTTTGTCACGATGTTACCTATCATGTTTTTTTAAAGTCTGACAAAAAGTTGGTACTGCACAATATTGAGTGATTTTTATTTGTACCATGTTATTTTAATATCATGGACTTCTTATAGGTTTTCCTATAATCTATAAGGAGAAAACTAATTTCTGTATTTTTTTCAAAATTTTAGGTTCAGCAGTTTCGGAGATAAGGGGGGGGGGAATGGTCAATTTTCGTCTTTTAAATGCAAAAAAGAGATGTAAGGGGTTGAAATAGTGGATGAAAGTTTGTATGGAAATTACGGCTTTTCTTGAATAACTTGGAAACCCTATTTATTTTATGAAATTACAAAAAAATACATTTAAGATCTTCTCAACAAGACCTTTCATTTGATATGCCACACGATCGCAGTTATTCAGAATTTATTTTTTTAATTTTCTGCCCTATTCCACGCCCGCAAAAATTAGACCCCCCATTATACAGATTGTCATCTGCCTCACGACTCACACCTCTGTGTTTGGGTCAGTCAGGAATTGATATGTGTACCAAATTTCAACTTAATCGGTCTAATAGATTCGGAAATAATTGACTGTAAGCGACGGACGGACAGACACACGAGTGATCCTATAAGGGTTCCGTTTTTGTATTCAGACGTACGGAACCCTAAAAACCACGACAAACGGGTTATACAATCTCCTAAATTTGTCAAACAGATTTCACGAGTAGGTATTTCATCTTGGAGTAAATAAAAATTATGTGCTTATTAAAAAGGGATTGCTCTATTAGCTACTATTCCGTAGTTTGACGACCGTGCTATGCTGTAGCTATATGACGGCTATGAGTATGACGTCATCCCTGCGTTACATCTTTATTTAATCTATATATCTCTATATTTAGGTCAGTAGCAGTAGATTATTTTGTTTGTTTACCATAGATGAGCGTGTGAACTCAAAATTCCGACTAAAATGCTTCTGAATTTCTCTCTTCGGGTTGAAATGTGAAATCCCTTTGATATTGCTGTTACTTGCGTAATACGAATGTTATAAGCGAACTAGCGAACGCCCACGACATCTTCCGCATAAACTTTGAAATTCCTATATTTTCCGTTCCTGTGGAAATTCTTAATTAATAGAATGCTTCCGTCATAAGAACACACCCTCAAAGTTCCAAATCTGTAAGATCAGTATTCATCTGAGATCAGCGGTTAAGGCAGTGCTTTGATCCATCACTGAGTGAGTAGAGTACTACCTATGAAGTATAAACCTATATATTTTTTATTATCGCATTTCTTTTGAGTTTGACCCGAGTACTGATGATGTATTACAGATATTTCGAGTGACAAAGCGGTGATAGCCCAGTGGTTAAGACGTGCACCTTCCAAGCGGGAGGCGTAAGTTCGATCCCAGTCACGGGCCTGTACCAATGAATTTATTTCATGTACAAATTTTAATGTTGCATAATTGTCACTTAGCTCGTGCCTCGTCCTGCGCCTGATCTCTCTCCGGTCGTGTCGGCTTTCCGTCCCATCGGACAATGAGAGTGACGGAATAGAGAGTGCATCTGTGTTTGCGCACACACTTGTGCACTATAATATCTCCTGCGTACCTGACCAATCTCCGTAGAGATTGGTCGCCTTGGCCGAAATACGGTCGGAGATCATCATTATCATATTTCGGGGTACACTCAGGCGTAACCAATAACAAGCTACGGTTTGCGTAAAATAACATAGACTTATTCTCAACGCAGAAATTATTCTAAAAGCAGCATGCAGATGCAGTTACAAGTTATCTTCTATTTACAGCCAAATGCAAATGAGTCACCCGGGCCAGGTCAAGTATTTCTGTTGATGCCGGCTTTGTAGGTCATATTGCAGTTAGGCAGTGGTATGAATAGTTGCTCCACTTTTAAAGATTATTTTAGGGTTCCTGCTACTGGTGCCGACACTCGAAATTACATATTCAAACGGCTGTGGTCCCGAAATGGGGTGGCCAGAACTGGAGGTTAATAAAGCATAGCTACGTTTAGCATAGGGGAGACATATGTTAATGATCAGCGTTTAAGCTAGCTTATCGCCTGAGAGAATGCCCGACTTCCTTAATCGACTCTTACGACATTCACGGAAAAATATGCAGCTGATGTATTCTAGTAAAGCCCTGCATCAGCACTGGACTGGAAACTAACGTTTTTAATAGGGAATAATAATAAAAAAATGCGCTCCCATAAAAAGACACAATATTGCAAAGTATTTAAGTGTATTTTAAACAGGCAAGTATCACTCAACTTTTGGATAAAATTTAACCCTTATAATGTGACTCTCAGCCCATGCTCTCAGCTTTCTCTCTGTGTTGCCGGAATGAGTCTATGGGAGCACATTTGATATTTTGATATGGTTTTTCCTCAAAAACATTAATATCGATCGAGTGGCAGCGGTAATAGGTCAATTTCGCCTTGAATCGGGTAACTACTGCTAAGTAGCAAACGAAGTTCAATAAACTGAATGTGAATTAAATTTAACCTAGATCACGCACGTTTGTCTCAGTGTCAGAGTATTTTGCTTGTCTGAAAAAATCTCGATCGAGTTTGGAATTAATTGAAAAATCACACTTATTCTACTGGGGCTCAGACAAAGTACCATTATTTATCGATCGAATCGAAGGTTCGTTACTAACACATTTGCTGCAATGGGCGTTTTTCGACTAGAAGACACAACGACACCACATCACATCATCTAGTATAGGGGCCGCGCGCGTCGTCGTGGTCGTGTCGTCTAGAGGAAAACGAGACATACTATCTATACAATGAATTTTTGCTTTCAAAAAAGCCGTTGTCGTGTCGTGGCTTGCTCGTCTAGTGGAAAAACGCCCAATAGCATTCATTTTCGCGCGTTCGAAAAGGACACGTGATGAATGAAACCACCATTCGTAGGAGTATTACACTAATGAACGTCGATGGCAAACGATGTTACATTATCTAAGCGCTCTGTTCTCTATCGTCAAATTAATTATAAAATTTAGGGTAAGCACACGGACTGTACGTAGATACTTGACTACGTTGACGTGCAGTTGGCTTGCAGTTTCATTGCAGTCGTGCCAACTGCATTCAATCTGCATCGGAACTGCAATTTTGCAGTCGACTTGCAGTCCGTGTGTCTTTACCCTTACTCGTAGGAGATGACTCGCGCGCCTTTTGTTTTAGAACCTTCCTTCAAAAGTAACAGCTATTCCATACTATTATGTTATTTAGTTTTACGACCGCCATTTCATATTCGTACACGTGTGTTTTATTTACGTAATTTCCACCAAGGTTAGCTAACAAAGGTTAACGGACTACGTTATAACATGCTTCCGGCGCAATAACTATGCACTATAAAACTATGGATAAATAACATAATAAAAATAACAACTTGCGACCGGCGACCGACCCTCATAAATTAATCCTGTATGTGCGCACATACGTGTACCTGCATATTATATCATTGTTTTATTGCGCTGTCCATTTATTGAGACGTTACAATACTTTTACTTTATTACGTGACCAATAAAAAACATTTATTTGCGTCGCCAAATGGAACTCTACGGTTCATATTTCCATACAAATATTATAAGTGGGGAGTCAGAGTAGAATAGCACCCATGTCTGCCCGTAGGTATGGTAATAGGCGATTAAGGGTTTCTAGGAGGTTGGCAGCCTCTCTTGTTACCACATAATCCGAAAATCGTACTGCGTGCAACCGCAAATCACCCGCCCAGCGTGATAGATAACTATGGGCAAAACCCCCCTTCTGGGAATAGCCTTATGTGTGCCATGCCCTGGGGGAGGCCTACGTCCAGCAGTGGACTTCAATAGGCTGATGTATATGTCAATGCATTATAAGTACGAAATTCTGTATGTAACAGCGCAAGGGATTTTCACAACGTTCTAGCTCGTGTACATCTATCTATCTAAAACTCTTGCAAATCCTGCAGATCGACAATAACCAAGATAGAATCTTGCGGGATTATAATGGACATAAAAATCTCGAGAATATTACTCAGAAATAGCAATTTAGTCAATACTTTTGCAACATCCTGTTGAATCAGCAAGTAACTGCGCATTGATGACTAACCGTGAAAGAAACTGACTCATCGGATACTTACTGCCGCGTGGTAACCTGGCAGAGTACGAGTTTGTACACACGCTGGGCCTTGCCGCAATGTGATTTTCAGACTATGTTGTCAGTACGGGAGGCGCTACCTCGGAAACCCTCGCCTCGTATTATACGAGGCAGATTACAGGGTATTCCGGGAGGTCGGGCAGCCACGCGCCTCCCGTACTGACAGTTCCCTAGTCGACTACCTGTGTAGACTTCTCTTAATGAATACAGCAGTGTCATGGACCGTGTGTGTTATGTATTATTAACTGCTAGTACCGGCAGAATAGAGTTTGTACCACCCAATCCCGCCTGGGCAGCAGCGCCTCCCGTACTGACAACATAGTCCGAAAATCACACTGCGGTCACCAACCCGCCTGCATAGCGTGGTGACTATGGGCAAAACCCCCCTGTGACAGTAGCCTTGTGTTGTGGCGTGCCCTTGGAGAGGCCTACGTCCACCAGTGGACTGCAATAGGCTGAAGAAGAAGAAGTATTGGAATACTTTTTAAAGTTTCAAGAATTTCATGATCGTAATGGCTGGGTTGTGCAAATATTTTCACCGCTTGGAAGTTTTTGAAAAGTTTCTCAAAGCAATAAATAGACTATTTGTCTCGTTTATCTTGAAACTTACTTACAATCGTACAATCTGTGATTCGTACTTGTGAATATTGCATTATTATTTGCGACGATTATTTCGTGATCTTGAAGTGTAGAGTAGACAGATACGCTATAGAGACAATTTCGTACAGGACAAGCAAGATTATATTATGATTTAATCAGGTAATCTTATAATATAAAATAGTATCCTTATTTTTGTTGGTAAGCGCAGATCTCGAGGACGACTGAACCGATTTCGCTAAATGTTCTAAAGGAGAGAAAATAAAAAAAAAATGCGTAAGAAAAGTCTAAAAACAACCCTTTTCTATACTTCCATACAAACAATTTGTTCGAAATTTGAAAGTTCGAATTGTAGTAAAGAGATTCCGGGAAGGCAAAACAAATTGAGTGACGTTAGTTCAAAGTCGTGGGACAGGACAACGTCTGTCGGGTCCGCTAGTTTAAATATAACACATAGGTAATGTAAATAATAAATACAGGATGATTTTTGGTCGTCAACGTTCCCGAAAACTACGGAATCTCCTCATCATCACGATCATTTTTCTCCATGGAAGCATACCTGGGAAGTGTCTGGTTTCTAAAATATTAGGGTCCAAAGTTGAGTAAATAGACTGCGTTTTTCTGCATAAATGCACATAGACGCGCGTAGCAGGATTTTTTCACGAAAAATAATTAATATCTGTCTATAAAAAAACTAACATAAACACTAGACACTATAAATTTCGCACTTTTCAAAAAAAAAAATTTTTTCCCAGCATTTTTTTTGGCATAAACTTACTTTATTTCATGTATAGAATATGTACCCTTCGTTAAAGGTGGCCACAAAAAAACACCCTGTATAAACTTAAAGACATGCAAACAGTACCTACGTATAGACAAGTTAATAGTTTTTGTTAAGCTTACCATGCGTAGTATAATTAATATTTTATTTACACATATTATTAATAGGGACTAGAAGACAACACGAGAAAGAAAGAAAATACGAATCTAGTAACAAAACCGTACACATACTAAAATAAACATTTTCCCAAGAAAAAACTGTTGGTATTGGCGGTGCTCGAATACCCATGTGTTTGCATAACATTTCCGCAAATTCGAGAACACCGTTACTGACCTAAAAACCTGATAAAAACAACTGAATTTAATAAAGCAAAGATCCCGTTTCGAAAAAAATAACGCATTGAATTTATCCATATTATCTCACTCGGTGATATTTTTTTTTTCATTTTCTTAATAATATTTACCATATTATTCATTCATTTGGAATATTGACTATTTTGGTCTGTTTTTATGCGCCATGGATGGTTATGTTTTTTGAGTGTACGTTTGTATGTAAGGATATATTTCTTCGGCACGCTCTAGCTAGATCCCTTTACGCATTTGAGCTTGCGACATTAAGGTGGGTTCCCACGGAGCGTGATATTACGGACGGACGCACACCAGCCCGCACCACGGATCGTGGTTAACGGAGCGTCCGTGGTAATACAGACACGTGCGTGGTGCGCGTCCGTCCATAGCCGTGTCGGCGCGTCCGCGTCCGTCCGCGAAAGCACGCACCGTGGGAACCCACCTTTAGATTCGTCTTATGTCGGGTGTTTTTCTTTAATTAAATGAGGAGAAGAGAACTCTATTATATAAAAGTTTAAGTGTAATATCGAGGTAAATAAGTTTGTATTTATGTAGCTAGCTACACCTATATACATGTACAAGGCAAATAATGAGCGTAGAGTTACTTCATATTCGCTTGCTAATTTGCTTTTCTGGGAAATTACATTGATACATGTTTGTGATAGAGTTGAAATTTAGTAGTTTAATAAAAAATTCTTTTGTAGTATTTTACACTTGTTTTGGATGTTTTACGATGCCGATTTTAAATCTTGATCAACTGTATAATGTACTAATGTAGATCTGTATACCTGTAGTCAATCCTTTCTATCATTTATTTACTGTCGCTAGTGGCGAAATATTCTGTAATATACATAAATAGAAAAAAGTATCTAATAGAGAGAAATACATTTTTGATCATGGTCAGTTTGGCCTCAGGCCTCATATGGACTACCTATGAATAAAAAATAATATGTAAAAAAAACCCAGGACCTTACTCAACGACCTCAACAATTTCCAATTTAAGATACCTATCACACAACTAAACTTTTAACAATAATGACCTAATACCAAACGAAATGAGAGCAAACAATCGGCGTTACATCCAATCGCTTCTAGTCGAGCGCGACTCAAAAACAAGCAACGGCTGGTTCCCAACACTTACACGAACGTACAAAAATAAATAACGATACAACAAACGCAGCTCTAAATTCGTCGCCGTAAGTTTGAAGTGCCGTATGTCGCAGTTGTGCCTTTTTCCGCTGAGCACACGGTGATGCGTCACAAGTGCGCGGGTGGCGGCGCGGGAGATCGGGTCATCGTGCTAAACACGCTACACGTATATATAGTTAGCTTGTTGATGTGTACACATCGTATCGTTGTATCTACATATAGTACGTTGTTACCAGCCGGTTGTTTGCTCGCTCGTGAAGGTCACTCACTTGACTCGAGACGGAGACGAGTTGAAAGTTACGCCTGATTTCGCTGTACTTGTTTAGTATGTACAAAGTAGTATGTTTTATGTTCAAATGATTTATTTTAAAGCGTATTAAAATGAGGCATTGTTTAAAAATGTGATGAATGGGGCTTTGACGGTTTTGACGATATGGCAAATCATAACTTTTATCTAGCGTATTGTCGAACCAGTATTGTTTAACTAAAATAAGAATAATATTTTTGCCTAATCAATCACGTAGGAATTGAGTCAATATTATATCTATTAGTAAAGTGTATGACTAACAATGTTTGTTAATTAGTCCATTCATCAACTAATTGTGTATTAGACCGACCCGGACCTTTAAAAAATTAAGTACTTACTTACATCGTACGTACACCTATCTGATCTTACACTATGAATTCTGTTTCTAATTATTACGGATCTCATCTTAAGATGCGGTTTTCAGAGACATTTAAACACTTGTTTGGTTTATGTTTTTACCAGACATTTTGTCCCGGATAGTCTACTGAGCTAAGAAGCTATGGCGAGTTGCTAGTATGTTATAAATACAATGTAAGATTAACGTTTTTGTGAACATACTGATGAAATGATGTCACTTCAGAATCCCATAGAGTTTTTGTAGGCAGAATGAAAATAAACAATGGAATCATTATGGCAAAAAAATGTTCCTTACAACAGCTACAATTACACACGTGCGAAGAAGCATTCAAGTACATAAGCTATTATCTTCTTTATCTTTCTTTGATAAAACTTGCCCGTTTTGATCATGTAATGTAATTTTAACTCAACTAAGATTCCTAAAAAACTACCCGACACAGGTTATTATTATGGCCCAAAACATTTTAAATAGGCCTGTTGTACCAGACTTGTAATACATAATTGTAATACGTACGTTACACTTTATATCAAAGACTGTAAGCGTTACCTATCTAAACATGTTACTACTTATCAGTTGTCACTGTAATTTACTTCTTATTTATTTTACTTAAGTTCTAGACAGACACTTTAAATTAAACATACGAACACAGACGAACGACCACGCCTGAAAATAATAAACCCTTATTATTCAAGAATCACTACGCAGTGTAATGAAACCAGATACGTTCGCGTGTTTAAGCTAATGTAATCAATCAGACAAAAACAGAGCGTATTTTAGACTTTGGATTCATTGAGCCATTAGGTATTTAAACATAAAAACATGTCGATAATTCCGTTAGCGGTTTACGATTGCAAAATAAACATTAACATATTAATTAATTTAGAACATTTCCTTATAAAATTGCTCAATAAATAAACGTATTAATTTTCCGTTAAGTAATAAAACAATAATAATGTTGAAATTAGCGAAATAAAAACCGGGGCTTGCTTGCCTCAAGTAATAAATTGTGGCATTAATAATATCGGCGAATCAGCATAAAAGTCCTGTTTTTAACTAAAATATACGCTAATAACCGTAACCTATATATATTATATGTCGAAAAATAACAACCTTTGGCATGCCTAGAATAAATAGATAAGTAAATATGTGATTGTTCATTGCTAACTCAGCAACATGCTCGCTCACGCATCATACACTTTTCACATGGGGTCATGTTATTATAAACGTATTTAAGTGCCTACCCCGTAAGGGTTAAATGTGTGATTATATGTATGTATGTATTAAGTGGGATTATCCCCATGTGTGATTCCTAGAATGTCGTATTAACCCAATGCTTGCGCGTAAATGCAATACGCACAAGACGTAATAAAGACGCATAAGTAAATGCGTCTTTATTACGTCATCGACGCAACGCATACACTTAGTATGCGTTACGTCGATGACGTAATAAAGACGTGAGAATAAAATCTATTTAATTCCTTTGCATTTCCCTCGTTATGTCTCAGAAATCGGAATGCTTAGAAGTTTTTGTATGTTCAGGTATGTCAAAATCGCAAATCTATACATATAATAAAAATGCAACGGATCGCTGTCTGTACATGGAAGATATATGAGAAAAAAATTATAGGAGATCTTTATCAACGCAATAGTACCCAAAACAATGATTTTTGGAATTTTTGTCTGTTTGTCTGTGCGTTTGTGCACGCTTATCTCAGAAACGGCTGAACCGATTTCGATGCAGTTTTCACGAATATATTGTGACAGGTCCCACTTATATTGGCTACTTTCTATCCCGGGAAAATGTTTTTATCCCGGATAATTTCAACATTTTGTTTTTTCTGTAGTCCGCTAGTATGTAATATATTTAAATTTTAACTTTCGTTTCTATTCTATTTATATTCTCGTAAGTATACCTTACTCGTATTTAATTGAAGTGTATGCTATTACAGAAAACAAAAGATCACAGTACGATGTAGCATACGAGTATACGTTGGTCCTAAATCATGGGTGGTTTAAAAATAAAGTTGCGCGGGAGCAGAGTCAAGGCCGAACAGAGGTGGCGACAGCGACACAAGGTGCCATGTGGTAACATGTGGTGCCATGTGGTTGCAGGTGAATAGAGTATACATACGGGCAATGTCATTTAGATAAGTAAATGCTAATAGGACCTTTTTAGTGTTGTAAATACACGAGTACAGTAAGAGACAGGCATAATTAAACTAACTTCGAAATTATAGCGGACATCGGTTTTCACTAATAATGTTAGAAAAATAACTGTTTCATATTTGTAGGTAACTATATATAAATTTATCATGGTATTTCTCTTTAAAATGTAACTTTAGTGTGTGTACGGGTTACCGTACATTGTTATGTCACCTATCGACAGATCAATAGTTCGTAATAAGTCTCTCTGCGTAATTTGTATAGTATTGTCTATATAGCATATCTTGTATTAGCGAACTACATAGCATTATATATAATATATTAAATTCAATGTTCAACATTCACTCAACGGGTTCAGTTGTATTTATCTCTTATGAGTTGACGACTTCCCTCAGCATTAGCATAGCATAGCATCATAGCATTAACTAGCAACTTTATTGTACGAGTGCCACACCGTACAGTGTGAGTGAAGTAATAAAAATTGTATCTTAGTACCACATAAAACTCGACATCACTCTTTTAGTCGTTATTTAAACGAACAAAAATTCCCAACATTGGGTATAAAACAAAGTTGGTAGAAATTATAATACGAACGCAACTTTGCGTAAAGCCTCCTTCAGTTGCGGTGGACTAAATAACGAAGTGAACTTCAAGAAAGTTATGCCCCTTAACTTTGTTAAAAAGTGCAAAAATAAACTCAGAATCTCAGTAAGGCGAAATGTTAACTTGGAGACTACTTAAAGGATTTCTAAAGACGATTTGAATGTTACTTGAAACTACAATCTATACTACATACTCGTATATAATCAAAATGTAACGGATCGCTGTCTGTACATGGAAGATATATGAGAAAAAATATTATAGGAGACCTTTATCAACGCAATAGTACCCAAAACGATGATTTTTGGAATTTTTGTCTGTTTGTCGGTTTGTCTGTTTGTCTGTGCGTTTGTGCACGCTAATCTCAGAAACGGCTGAACCGATTTCTATGCAGTATTCAGGAATATATTGTGACAGGTCCCGCTTAACATATAGGCTACTTTTTATCACGGGAAAATGTTTTTATCCCGGATAATTTCGACATTTTGTTTCTTCTGTAGTCCACGCGGACGGAGTCGCGGGCGTCCACTAGTCGAAAATATAACAATGATATTGTAAAATATTCAGAAAAATTATGTATCTGTTATTCTAATTTTGGAAAATAATGGTTTTACTCTTTTATAAATAAAATAAACATCACATAAGAATCTAGAAAACACGTCTAATTAAGCACACGGATACCGATCTGCAGCCTTATAAAGCCGTAATATTTTGAGACAAATAAAGCAGTAAAATTAAAACATGAAGTAAAAAGTAACTCGAGAACTTTTAACATACGCATAACACTGGGGGCACAAGGAAGTAATATAGTAGCGGTTCCCAAAAAAACATGTAACAGGCCCTTTGGGTGGTTTTCGGGGAAGAATTATAACTTTGTTTTTCTTCCCTTTGGGCTTCTGCCAACGACGTGTAGCTATTTAGGGTTACCATGTTTGATGAACACGACAACAAACAATATATGAGTATGCAGAGTTGTGGACGCAAACAGTCCCCTAATGACATAAACAGATGACACATTATAACAATATGTAAATAGTATCCAGTAGGTTTTACCGTAACCATTTTACTTGCATATATATTAGTTATTACCACTCGTCTTTACTCGTAATAATATTTTTATAAATATCTACGTACGATAGCGACGATGTATACATGTTTGAGGCATCATATGTCTGAAAAATCTTTTTTCTTTATAAAAAATATAAGACTGAATTTTTTATCACGGCTATTATATTATGCGCTGAGCAGTTTAAATCAGACTCGTAAGTATTCAGTTACTACATACGTTACAACTTTATTCGTGTAAAATTATAGTAAAATATAAAACTGTTACGGACAACCCTGTGCAATAAAACAACTGGCGGCGATAAAAACACGTATAAACCATACTACGAATAATAGAGAAAGCTGTTTATATTGTTTAATGTAGGTTATACAGTTTTTATGGGTCCGTCTCGAGCTTCTTTCGCAATTCCTTTAAATAAAAGACATTCAAGGGTTGGCTGGGATAAGAAATAGCGAAGGGGTTTAGTGCAAAAAAGATAATATCGGAACGCATGAGCACTAACGTCAGTGAACAATTACAGAAAATTACTAGGTTATGTTCCCGAAGAATGACAATTTGGTGCTTACGCTAATTAAAGTCTAGGCGACGATGATCAATGATCACGTATTTTTCACAGTAATGTTGAATATATTATATGTATGTAGTTATATAATAATACGTATGTAAAATACGTTGGTATTTAGATGTGAAGATTGGTACCTGACTTTTAAGATATTCGCGAATGATACACCTATACCATAGAAAACATTATGTTATTCCGTTCCGCCATTTTGTTCTTCAATAAGACCGCCTTATAAGTACTATCACATTAAAAATACATTATTGTTAAAAAAGTTTAATAAGGATAAATTTAAAATAATTCCCTAAATAGCAAAAAACTATCTAGGTCGAATTAAATTCACGTACAGTGTATACTAGGTGTCGTAGAGGTGACGTTGGCATTTAGTGAAAATGATTTACTATGACGTTATTTTATTTGTTTGTAAATGTATTGTGCTGTTGATTCAATCAAGTTACCTACTGTAATAGATACCTATCAAGTGAAATGCTAAATATTTAGTCCTGATTGAAAGATAAGATTAATTTGTAGATAAGGTAGATAACCTAACAATAGGCATCCAATATAATAAGGAGGCTTTGTGTGTTGCCTGTAATGTAGCAACAAGAGATAATCGTCTACTATACCTACAAATGACACGGATCAAATCAACGCACAGCCTTAACAGCTGGTCTTATGAGACCCGGAAGTTGGAGAGTGTGGTCTTCCCATGACATAGGAGGTTTATATGAACTCTCAAAGCAGGATTGGACCCATCGTGGAAGAGAGTCCTCCCATAAACGACTATCATCCTACGAAACCCACCAGCATTTGGATCAGGGAAGGAGCTTCGGTAGAGCCACCTTCAGCTCACACAAGCTCGGTGAAGATGAAAAAGCCTTCAGTCTATTATCAATACAGATAAAACACATTTTCATAAACACTAAACCAGCGAGTGAGGAATGCAGTCTAAGTAGGTAAATAGAAAAAAATATGTAGAGTGCGTTTCACCAAACAGTTCCTTAGAACGACGGCGCTAGTTCCTATGTGTATGACTACAAAATCGATTGTAGTGCATACAAAACATAGTAGTTTCGAAATCAGGCATAGGAGTTATTTTATGAAACGGACTCTAGTCAAGTCTAGTCTCTGTCCAGGCGTGACTATAAAGTAATTTTATGTACATTTCTAATTGACTTATATTAGGTAAATGTACTTACATATTAATTGTCTACAATGACTAATTCACTAGATATGTATATCATAACAAAGCTGGATTGAGAACTGAAGGAGTGTTACTAAAAATAGATCGTTCGTAGTTTCCTGTTTAAAGACGAATGGGCTTAGTAGGTAGGTATTAGTCATTGTTCGTAATTCAAACATTAAAGATGCGAAAGTAACTCTGTCTGTCAGTCAGTCTGGCTTTCACGCTAAACCTACTGAACCAATTTAAATTAAGGATGATGGGCAAAAATGTATGGGAGAGTCCCCACCGACAAATAACGATCAGACGTATATCGTTGGAGAACTCTTTTTGTGACTATCGATTGTTACTATAAGAGTGATTCTCAAGTTAGTTGTGTGAAGAAAGTTATAGCTCAAAGAATTCAGATTCTTTTTGCTTAAAAGTAGTACTTATTCAAGTGTTTTGTTAGTTACCTGCGAGGTATCAGCCTTTAAACGCTGGTTCTGGTACATTTCTAAATGATATGGACAACCCATAAAATGTATTTGAAAGACTTATGTATACAGGTGTTGTCTCAACTTTGGCTCTTAATATCTTGTAGTCCGGGAGGTAGCGTTGCATTTTACAAAATCATTTCTGGTCGATTGATTAATGTCATAACGTACTTTTCATGGATAGTCATTGAGTAACTCGAACGTCAGCAGCTCCAGTAAGGGTGGGGAGAGAATTTCAAGTATGTCAAAAAAAAAAAAAAAAAATTATTTCTGTTCGTCCGAAAATTTGCACATCAGTAGTTTTAACAATAATAATAATTATAGAAACCGTCAGCTGTGAAGAAAATGGCGGGTTGTACGTCAGCAGGTTATATATACCTATATTAAAAATAATTATTTTCATTTCATTTCCGGTCGAATGAAACTGATACAGGTTATTCTTTATGCTATAAAAATGATAAAAAAAAGCGTCAGCAGATCTATCGATAGGGGTAAAATCGTCAGCAAGGGGATTATATGTGCCGAGCAGGTATTCAATCCGAGTATGCATTAACCATCTATATTATTCAACTGACGACCTTCTCCCTGTCAATTACTCTGCTGATTCTTTTCTTCATTATATACATTGTTCAAATTATGCTTACGATCAATTTTCAAGCGACCTGAAATCAATTTGATTATAAAAATTCTCATTTTTTAGTCCAGTCAAATTAGCTACAAAAATAGGGGTAAGGTTACATTAATTCGCACCTTGCTAAAAATTTGCATGAATGTTGGGAACACCATTACATACAATTTGTCAATTATCCACATCAATCCAATGTGTGGAAAAATTTTTATTGAAGGTCAAATGTTGCAAAAATCGGTTTTTGAGTTTTCCAGCTAAACGGTAAGTTCTATCATGAAAATAGGTGAGACAAAAATTATTCATCATCCAATTATCTACAAAAATTGTTCATACACTTTTTTTCCTAAGAATCGCCATTTCGGAGATATAGCGATGCAAAATGTTGAAAAGTTGTGTTATTCATAATATGCACACGTTTCCGCGCCACCCGTGAGGTAGTGTACATGACGCGTTTTTTTTACGTGGTTTCCCCGGTAGGCCTATTCCACGATCTATTGTGGTTCTGTTGAGTTAAAAAACTATTTTATTAAATTTAAAATGGTACTATAGTAAATGACAAGAGCGGTGTAAGTAATGAGTAAATTGAAAAAATTATTCGTCTGATAGATACTCGTTTAATGGAACATAATCCATACTGTCTTGCACTTCTTCTCCTTCTTCTTCTTCTTCTTCCTGCTGGGTACAAATAAATTGTTCAAAGAGCGATGCATCAGATGTCTCCTCGCCTATATCGTAAGAATCCTCTTCTTCTGGCGATTGAACATTGGAGCACGATTGGCCTCGACAACTGATACATGCTAATGAACAAAACAACCCAACTTTTTTACAGCCGCATTTAGCATTACACCCCGTTTTGCAATTGCAAAAAATTGAATTGAGGAGTTTTTCCGGTGCAGGAGGGAGTAAAGTCTGAACTGGTTCCAATATATTGTCAATTAACTTCCAACCCCAGTCTTCTGGGTTTAGTTTATTACCGAGCCATACTTGAACTTGATAATATACCCGAAATAGATGTTGATAAGCAGAAGCAGAGGTTGGAGGAAGACAAGCTAATTGTACTTGTTTTTTTTTATGCGTATTTTTTGCAAAAGATAAGTATCGAAACTTATCTAAGCACGTAATTTTTTTTGGAGCTCCGTAAACGGAAAGAAGAAAGCGAATTCCGTTGGTGTTACAGCTTGTGGAGTAGAGGTACTTTCTTTGAAAACGTCAGCACAATCAACTAAATCTTGTCTCTCAAACAATTTCAAAACTGATTTTTTACCTCTCCTGAAAAATGCTGATGTCGTGTCGCAACCAGTTACTGCATGTAGAAATAAGATATGATTTTGGCATTTTGAAAAAGCAGATAAACTCTTGGATGAATATATTTTTGATTGTTGTTCAGCTTTCCCAGGTTTTAAAAATAAATAATTTTTTCGGTTGGCGTTCGGCGCAAGCTGATAATGATGCTGATGTCCTGATAGTTGAAACAGCAATAGAACAATTTAACTCGACAAATCCAACTATTGTTGTTGGTGAAGATGTTGATGTTGGTATTACTTACTGCTCGAACGCCAACCGAAAAAATTATTTATTTTTTAAACCTGGGGAAAGCTGAACAACAATCAAAAATATATTCATCCAAGAGTTTATCTGCTTTTTCAAAATGCCAAAATCATATCTTATTTCTACATGCAGTAACTGGTTGCGACACGACATCAGCATTTTTCAGGAGAGGTAAAAAATCAGTTTTGAAATTGTTTGAGAGACAAGATTTAGTTGATTGTGCTGACGTTTTCAAAGAAAGTACCTCTACTCCACAAGCTGTAATCACCAACGGAATTCGCTTTCTTCTTTCCGTTTACGGAGCTCCAAAAAAAATTACGTGCTTAGATAAGTTTCGATACTTATCTTTTGCAAAAAATACGCATAAAAAAAAACAAGTACAATTAGCTTGTCTTCCTCCAACCTCTGCTTCTGCTTATCAACATCTATTTCGGGTATATTATCAAGTTCAAGTAGGCTCGGTAATAAACTAAACCCAGAAGACTGGGGTTGGAAGTTAATTGACAATATATTGGAACCAGTTCAGACTTTACTCCCTCCTGCACCGGAAAAACTCCTCAATTCAATTTTTTGCAATTGCAAAACGGGGTGTAATGCTAAATGCGGCTGTAAAAAAGTTAGGTTGTTTTGTTCATTAGCATGTATCAGTTGTCGAGGCCAATCGTGCTCCAATGTTCAATCGCCAGAAGAAGAGGATTCTTACGATATAGGCGAGGAGACATCTGATGCATCGCTCTTTGAACAATTTATTTGTACCCAGCAGGAAGAAGAAGAAGAAGAAGGAGAAGAAGTGCAAGACAGTATGGATTATGTTCCATTAAACGAGTATCTATCAGACGAATAATTTTTTCAATTTACTCGTTACTTACACCGCTCTTGTCATTTACTATAGTACATTTTAAATTTAATAAAATAGTTTTTTAACTCAACAGAACCACAATAGATCGTGGAATAGGCCTACCGGGGAACCACGTAAAAAAAACGCGTCATGTACACTACCTCACGGGTGGCGCGGAAACGTGTGCATATTATGAATAACACAACTTTTTCAACATTTTGCATCGCTATATCTCCGAAATGGCGATTCTTAGGAAAAAAAGTGTATGAACAATTTTTGTAGATAATTGGATGATGAATAATTTTTGTCTCACCTATTTTCATGATAGAACTTACCGTTTAGCTGGAAAACTCAAAAAACCGATTTTTGCAACATTTGACCTTCAATAAAAATTTTCCACACATTGGATTGATGTGGATAATTGACAAATTGTATGTAATGGTGTTCCCAACATTCATGCAAATTTTTAGCAAGGTGCGAATTAATGTAACCTTACCCTATTTTTGTAGCTAATTTGACTGGACTAAAAAATGAGAATTTTATAATCAAATTGATTTCAGGTCGCTTGAAAATTGATCGTAAGCATAATTTGAACAATGTATATAATGAAGAAAAGAATCAGCAGAGTAATTGACAGGGAGAAGGTCGTCAGTTGAATAATATAGATGGTTAATGCATACTCGGATTGAATACCTGCTCGGCACATATAATCCCCTTGCTGACGATTTTACCCTATCGATAGATCTGCTGACGCTTTTTTTTATCATTTTTATAGCATAAAGAATAACCTGTATCAGTTTCATTCGACCGGAAATGAAATGAAAATAATTATTTTTAATATAGGTATATATAACCTGCTGACGTACAACCCGCCATTTTCTTCACAGCTGACGGTTTCTATAATTATTATTATTGTTAAAAACTACTGATGTGCAAATTTTCGGACGAACAGAAATAATTTTGGATTTTTTTTTTTGACATACTTGAAATTCTCTCCCCACTCGCCCCACCCTGAGTGCGCCTGCTGACGCTCAATTCAATTGATGTCCTCATCTAAACTATCAATTGCACTCAAAATCGATCGGCCTAAAATCACCATCAAAAATGCAACGCTACCTCCCGGACTATTGGAAACCAGACACTTCCAGTTATGCTTTCATGGAGAAAAACGATCATGATGACGAGAAAATGCTTAGTATTCGCAAACGTTGACGACAAAAAACACCTGTATATTCCTATTACGTAATAGACTATTTTTATCAATATTTTATCGTTTAATTTTAATAATATATTTTTAAGATCTCTTAATACTTAAAAAAAAGTACTTGCCTTAAAGTAAAAAAGGAAAACATTTTGTTTTTTTTTTTCTATTTTTAAAAAATTTCTTTTAGCTATAACTTTTTTCAGAGAACGATTTCAAGATCGCCCCAATAGAAACAATTGATAGTCACAAAAAGAGCTCTCCAACGATATACGTCTGGTCGTTATTTGTCGGTGGAGACATTTTGCCCATCTTCCTTCCATCGTCCTTGGTACACAGCATGTACGTACAGAGTGTTGTCAATACACAGAGTGAAGCATTCATAGTAAGCTCGGTAACGATATTCCATGGAGTAGGGATGTGTATTGACGTCCACACATACAAACCTTAGTAGGTACTCGTAAGTAAGCTGTTTCGACATTTTGTATTTTCTATTCTACAATCCACGCGGACGGAGTCGCGGGGTCCACTATTTATTACTATTTAAATTCCATTCTAACCCATCTTGACTAAGTACATAATAAATAATTGACTAGCTACTAGACTACTAGAAACTTGGCGTACAAAATAATTTACTAAAAGAAACTTAAATTATGATGATGTATCACCCACGCACACAAGCTAAGAATAGGGTAAGTAGATTATGGTAAAAGCAATTTTAATCACTATGCGAACGGCAAAGGTGAAACAGGTTTAAATCTCAAGTGAAATGAAAATTTGATGAAAATAAAACATGAACCAACCCGCCTGCCCAGCGTGGTGACTATGGGCAAATACCCCCCATGGCAGTCTTGTGACGTGCCCTGGGGGAGACCTGCGTCCAGCAGTGGACTGCAATAGGCTGACGATGATGATGAAAACATGAACAAAAGTGCTACATAACCAATAACCGCAATGTCTTAAAAGAAAATTGATATTTTGTTATACATACAAATAGACACAGGTGTGTTCCCGAAATGGGGTAGCCAGAAAAACAAGATCATAAAGAAGACCTGGCAGCCACGTTCATTTTACCTGAGATTTAAACTGAGAAAACACTTTTAACTTTCGAACTAAAAATAAAATGGCCGCTCGCATTATTTACGATTTCACGACGAACAATGTTCACTGCCAAGGTCAGAGTTGGATTACTACCTATAGTTAAGCTTATCACGGTGTAGCAACGCAATTAAAAAACATTACGACTGCCTACCAGCGACCTTCTACCATTGATAGGTACCTATTTGCCCTACTTTAACTGTTACCTCAGTTACTCAAGTAAAAAGGTATAACATTGAAAGGGAAATCAGTTATTAATTTGACGAGTTGGACCCGGTGAAAGTTGCCCACTACTTACGTGAAGAGTGCGTTTTAGCAAAATGCTTCAATGATGGCGCTAGTTACTATGTGTATGACTGCATTATCTGTGTTACTGTATACAAATAATGTTAGTTCCGAAATCAGGCGTAGGAGTTATTCTATGAAACAGACAGACTACTATTGCATTTAGTAATCGAATCATTTTAGTGAGTTTCTGCACTTTCTGCTATCTCGATATCTGTTTTTTTTTGGGGTAAATACAAACCGATCGACCTGATCTGGATAAAGTTCGATACCACTTCGATTATTTTCGATTGGAATATAAAAATATGGTCTGACGTAAGCTCATACCACTACTTTAGCTACTGACCTCACTAGCACGATTCTACAAACGCAGGAAATAAGATTATGGCAATAAAAACTTATGTATACATATTGGTGAGATTGGTGTAGTTGCTCGCTGCGCCATAGGTCCTGGGTTCGAATCCCGGCAGGTGCAAATATTGATATGATGAATTTTGATGTTTGTTTCCGAGTCATGGATGTTTCTATACTTATCTATGTATTTATATACCGTTGCTTAGTACCCACGACACAAGACCTCAGGGATCTTAATGTGGGACCAAGTTAATGTGTTGTGTAGTGTGTGAATATTTATTTATTTATCTGTACCTATGTATACGTAACACCTGAGTCTAATATCTGACGTGCCTGTAGGATTTCCATCGCCATCCTGCATTCTGGCTACCACAGTTATGGGTACACACTTCTTTGTGTGTATATATGTACTTACATATACGTATAATGATGTGTATTTTACTACAGACTGTGCAGCATGCTTGCCATGCAATGGATTTGACCTAAAAACTAAAATAGGGCACAATAAATGCACGTCGAACTAAGTAGGTAGGTACGACACGAACTTTAGCACAATGACCAAACATCCTGGTTGGGTACTTACTATAAGTAAAATTACTACATAGTAAAGTAAATCTTTACGAGCTATCGATAATAGTTACCAATCACTGATAAGACACGTCATCTCATAAGCGACGATCGCTGCGAGTCGCGGATGAACCACGCTGTCACATGACAAGTCAAGTTATAGCTATGTAGAGCGTGATCAGAATTAGGTATAGGTACCTCGTTACGATGTCTATTAGCACCTCTCCAGACGGAGTAGACCACACCATAATACACTAAAACACTACACTATAGAACATCCACCTGCGTACAGAGAACACCATTTCACGAACGGATAAGGACCTCGATACACGTTCCCGAATGATAACGCGGCTAAACAAAAAAAAAACCGGGGATCCTAAGAAGGTCGAATCTGGTATTTTTTTCTGAAAAGCTGGCAACGTCGCGCCGGGCGCCGGACGAGAACGAGAACGCGCGTTCGGCTCGCGCTCCGCTCATTGGCCGAGTGTAGTGGCGGCCATCACTGTACGCTCGACGGTCGTCCAATGACACCGCGTCCCGCACGCCCCGCCCACATCCTGTCAGCCTGTTGAATGAATTTCGCGGCAGTCGCGAGGAGACCTCTCTAGGTGTAGGATGTTGATCAATCTTCCAAAACTTTAACAACTTGATAACGTCAATAATATCGAGCGACACCAATATGTGAATGGTCAGTGCTAAGTGAATGTATAAATTTAGGCGTATCATTAGATTTGAAGCACAATGATTTCTATTAAATTCTATATTAAAAATGCAAAACAAATAATATTAGTAAAATAAATTATGTAATAGGTGTTAGGAACTTTCCTAAGTTAGTGCTGATTTGAATATTATTTTTCCCTGCTTTAAAATAATATTATTTGACTGCGATAAATTATGTAGGTAATTAAATAGTGATTATAAATTGCTTAAAATATACTCAGATCATTTTGTTCAAAAAGCCATAACGTAGTGACTTACGACAACTGACTGAAGTAGTGTGGTTATTATTTTTTTTACCTGAAACAAATAAACAAGCAATAAGATTTTTGAATTGTTGTAATTGCTTCACTACATATAAAACAAAGTCGCTTTCTGCTGTCTGTCCCTATGTATGCTTAGATCTTTCAAACTGGGGAACGGATTTTGATGCGGTTTTTTCAATAGATAAGAGTGATTCACACAACTAGATTTGGTTCTTCATGCATCGACTTTTTATTGTCTAGCTAGGTATTGCAATTGTATATCTCCTTCAGTTATTAAACGCGGTCTACGTGCGTGTTACAAGTTTACAACATTCATAACTCCAAAATGCGGATTTCCATGATCTATAATTATTTCTTGGTTCGCCGAATAGCAGAAAAACTGACACTTCGTGAAAAACTTATGTTTAAACTATTTGAATGACAGACGCATAAAATGTATCACCGAGATTTAAGTAAGCTATTATTTAAAAAAAAACTTTTAAGACGTGGTTAAAAAAAACTGCACGAGACAATCCACAATCATGTAAAACTGAGCCGCTATTTCGGTGCCTTTAGGTTAAGTCGAACTTGCAACTATTCAAAATTGGTCAGAAGTGGCACCATGTGGTTCTATAGGCCCTTGGTGCTCTGCCTACCCCGTAAGGGATAAAGGTGTGATTATATGTATGTATGTATGTATGTACGCGAGCGAAGTGGTGGCGGTCGCTAGTTAGTTTATAAAATTTTTATTATATTATGTACTTTTACAAATTGTATTACTTTAGTTCTACTTCACCTGCCCTGCTCATGGTGCACCCTGACTATAAATAGCCGCTCCGATTGACTCGGAAATATTTCCCAATGGATTCGTTACCGGTTGGTAGATAGAATAAGGTGGTCTGAGTCTTCCGGCGACTCGGACCACTCGAAACTCGGACCGCGGTCCCAATCGCCGGATCTATTAATTTTAATATTTTTCTTCCGGCGACTGGGACCATGCTCAATATGGATAAAAAAATCTATTGTTCTGATCGATTTGTAGTACAGTCAGAAGAAAAAGAATTTAAATAATTTTTTTTTTTTTATGAAAATCGTTTTAAATCCGACAAAATTATTGAAAATAATCAGTTACATACAAATAACAATTATGTAAGGTACTATAAAATAAAATAACAATATAAAAAATATTTTTTAACTTAAACAAACATTTAAAAAAATCACAATCTGTTTATCACACTAGTTCCTTCCAAATGGTTTAATAACAAATTTCAATTTTAAAAAATCTGCCTTTTACATGTTAACTATTAATTATCTTATACTAAAATAGTATAGTAATGAATATGCTACAGGAACAATATTCATGTGGGTTTCAGTACTTCCTACATCTGCATGTAGCGTAAGTTGATAGAAAGTATTGACACAGATTTTAAAGGTGCTCCGACAGAATTATTCCGTTTCTTGTACAATCGCTTTACCATATTATAAAAACGGCAATTTGGAGACAACGTGTAGTTGTCTACTGTAAACTTCGCGAGGGATCGAGAGAGCTAAAATAAATACTACTGTAGTGATGCATTGTTATTCGAATGCCTACAATATTTTGGTTTAAATGAAATTCAGTTGACTGTACAATTATCGTCAGATATTTTGCGGTCCCAGTCGACGGATTCAAAAACGGTATCCGGCGATTGGGAACGCGGTCCGAGTTTCGAGCGGTCCGAGTCGCCGGAAGACTCGGTGGTCTCACCCCAATGTGGCAGTTAACAGACAATCTGGTGGTGGTGGGTGTGTAATTTGTCCACGTCTGCCCAACCTATTCACTATGCAGGATTAGTTTATACTGCGTTGCGTAGCCTGACTAGGAAACATCACGCCACAAGTCTTCATCACATATCCATTTCGTCCTTCCTTCGTGGAGCGCTCTATGTAAATTCATACAAGCCAAGCAACATTGTTGTTGCGCATGCGCACCAGACATCTGGTATCTATCAGCGAACCGGTCTCGAAAGTAACCGGTCACCCACTCTGTTACCTTCAAGCGATACACAACCTGATATAGCTATGTAGGGGCTATAAAGTATATACGACAGTGTAAATTCTACAGTGACTCAACTATTCAACCATAGTCTACCACAGAATAAGATTAAAATATTATTAATCAACTTATTTTATCTGGTGCTATGTATATATTTTGAGAGAAAGTGGATTACTCATAGAAAAGTCTAATACATTACTCATTAACATTTGATGCTCTCAGAGAATTTAGTACCTAAGCTACCTCTTTTGACTATGCTACTACCAAACGGACAGTCAACTTGATTCACTTTATTTGTTACACTATAACTACTTAATAATACAGCTTAAGAAAAAAGCGATGGAGGAAAGAAAGCGGACCACAATGCCTTGTGGTTTTCGAGATATTATTGGCAAAAGGCAAAAATTGCATTATTTATACCCAATTTACGAACTTTGCGAACATGTGTGGAAATTTTGCAAAGAAACTCTGAAGCACTAAAAGTTAGTAAAGGTACATCAACATCTTCCTATCCCATTATTTATGGAGACAGCGCAATATGGTTTCTTTCGAAACTCATATTGCCAAGGGTTGGCCTTTGTTTTTTCCGGCCGGCTGCCTGTCTGGCGCCAACCTTCCTCGGTATAGCCAACTTTAGCTAAGTCACAATTTTAGAATATTAAAATGTGTACATCAAATACATAGGCCTGTATATTCAGTGGTACATCCAGGCCCGTGGCTATGATCGAAACTACGCCGTCCAACTGGAAGGCGCACTTCTTATCCATTGGGCTATCACCGCTTCATATCAAAGACAACTTCATATACATACATATAGCGTTCCAATTAGATAAATAAATAACAAAGACCAAAAGGTGGTAGAAGTCCGTTACCTTCACCTAATCAGCGGCGCATACGCAACTAGATTACAATCTCCCTGTATAAGTACATTGTATAAACGTGAAGTATAATACCTATACAAACTTCAGTGGATGCTATTGAAGTAGCGATTGAGGACTTTTATTTAGGTCTTGTTTAACTGTCTGTCTGTCAACCGGTTCATATGCTAAAATCGCTCCGATTGCGTTATGTTATATATGGTGTTTTATTCACAAAGATATTTACGTCGAGTTCAGTCATACATAATCATAAGTTCTTTATTTTTATTTCTTTTATTTAAAAACAAACACATGATAATGTTCATGAAAAATCGGCACGATACAGGTGTAATATAAACTTAAATAAGTTTTTCTATACACCTTAAGGGACGTATAAAACAGACAAGATGAAACCTCAAGCAAAAGCTCATTTTAGAGATACGCTTCTGTAATTATGTACATGCGTAGTCGTATCCCATATGCCCATACATTCGTGGATTACGTGCGCATTCTACATGTAGCTACATACTTCGTTCTACATATAGTGTGGTCTGCCACCCGCATCATATAGGTCGTGTTAAATTCTTCGTAGGTATATGCAGGAATGCCAAACATTTCGCATGAGTTGCAAAGTTGAGCGTTGGGTGGGCTGGGTTTTGGCAGACTACGCGCCGTGACATTAAAATAAAAACGAGAGGAAAAAGGTTGGCCACATTTTCTACCGTACGCACATTTCATTTTCAGCTACAGTAAGTGGTCCTGAACATATTTTACGAACAAAATCAGAAGATAAAAAATAACAAAATCAGAAGATAAAAAATAACACTTAAACCTATATATAAAAAATACTTGTGAAGTATAAAGAAAAATTTTGCAATTCATATTTTCTGAAGCATTGAATAGAGGCACTGAATGGAAAATGAAAATAATACACAAGCTTTAAATAGCACAACAAGACGGATCTAAATAAAAAAAAATCATCAAGTAGGCTTCTACCAACGCTTCTATACATTTCTACGCACTATGCTTCTCTTCCGTATTCTTTTTATACATAGAGTAGAACAGCTGATTCAACATTACCGAGGGGTTCTTCAAGGTCCTGAGAGCTCATTGAGTCACCCGGGAAAGGGCCTCCCAACCCCGCTTAAATTCCCTATTCGGTACCACCGAGTGGGAGGGTTTAGGAGGTGTGAGTGGAGTATCGATTTTCACAAACTTATAGCTAGGTAGGTATTCGACAAAAAATAACTTTCTTTCTCGAAGGAAAATGTTTTGTTGCTTAGTACTTTAGGTAAAACTTTTTGTTTAATTTGTGAAGGTATTCGGTACACTATCCACCCTTAGTGATGTTGGTACGAGTATCGTTTTCTACTTTTGGTTTTAGTAAAAAAAAAAAAAAGTGTAGTCTACAACTAGCTTCATGATAAAGAATACTTAGGCAGCTAGCTAGTTTTAGAGTACGTGCAGTACTACATAATAGGCATTTACATACATAGATAAACTGAGCGAGCAAAAAGCGCGAAACAGAAAATTCCGTATCGACGCGCCACGTTATCTCGCAAACTAAAGCGTACATTTTATAAAAAAGACAACAATGTGTAAAAATACAGAAGAACTGGCATTCAATTCAGCCGAGCGCAACGAGTAACAATATCTTTTGATAACAGATAGCTCCCCAGATCGTGCCTTTGATAAAATTACGCACGACGACGCGATGTTGCCGCTCCGCGCGCACCGCATCTCAGCGGCCATTTGCAATTCTGATGAGGGCTAGTTTGTTGTTACGCCACATTCTCTCAAAATAAAAACATTGTTTTAGTTGCGGTGCGGCACTAATTCTTATATGTATGTAGAACCGATAAGTAGAAGGAAAAACAGTCGTGTCTTATGTTATACTGTCCCTAACAACTCGCAACGCTTTTCTTAGGATCGTCAAGATTATTTCGTAATGCCAACCTGTATAAGTACTTAGTTTAACGATTTCGTAAATGACGTCATTAATTAATTATGTTACTACGCATAAAATACGTATAATTTACGATAAATAAAAAGAAACTGCTAACAGTCTTTGTATGATATCTGTCTCTGTATGATAATAAAATGTCGAGTTCAGTCAGATATGTCGAGTTCAGTCAGATATGTCGAGTCATGCGAGAACAAGTACCATTTTTAATAACTTGGTTAATTATAATATAATGTTAGATTTTGCAGTAAATTCTAGACCAAGCTCTGACAAATGTTACAAAATATCATCAGCCAATTCAGGATCATGTAATCGTATTAATTAAAACCAAAATCGGTATTTCTCAACAATAGAATCAAATAATTCCTTCAGATATAGGATAGCCGGTTTGTTTCCTTCTTCCGATTAAACCGTTAGACGGATATTATTAAAGAAATTATGTGTTAAGATAGCGGGACAACTTGGGAAGAATATACCTGTATGTAAGTTGAGTAAAGTTGCCTCGTGTACCTATATACAGGATGTAACAGAAAGGGTATGTTAAGCGAAAAGCTATGCAAATAGCCCACTAAAAGAAACCTATCTACAAAATTTCAGTCTCGAAATCACATGTTTATTTTTCCAGATAGTATGGAGAATTCCTAAACAACTCGGGAATGTTCATACAATCTTAAAAAATAAACATGTGATTTCGAGTCTCAATTTTTGGGAATAGGTTCTCTATAGTGGGCTATTTACATAGCTTTTCGCTTAACATACCCTTTCTGCTACATCCTGTATATAGGTACACGAGGCAACTTTACTCAACTTTAATGACTAATCAAATCCGCCACAATGAAGAAGACATTTAATAATTCCACTGAACACAGAAAACAATTTTATTTTTCGTCAATTCATTTTTTCTATAACCAAGCTATACACTTATTGGCACAACGATTTTAATAATAGCGCCCATGTACGGGAATAAGTGTTCTTTAAGATTTTTATCTGGAACATTATATCGGGTATCGGTACAGGAATAAAGCGTTACATAAACTATCAGTTTCTCGACTGACATACCGTAGGTAATAACGATTCTTTTAGATCATGCCAGGGAAATATTAAGACGACATGCTTGCTAATTAGAGATAACATAGGTTCGATTTTACAGCATCCGACACAAACAAAAGCAGATATGGTAGTACAAATGGGTCCGAATCTAATCTACATAATTATTATCTGAATATGTACAGCTCTATGAAAGAAAACATCACGTCTATAAGTTGATTACGTACGACGTATCTTGCAAAAGTAAAGCAGTAGTATTGCAAAAACGATGGACGAGTGATCGCATAATATAAACGGACAGATTCTCTTCTGGTGTCGTGTATTCGGAAACAGCTAACTGATAGCGAGTAGAGCGCTTTAAGAACAGGTTAGACAGGACGCCTACCGTGCAGCGTGTCAATCCACCGCAGTATCAGGTTTCACGAGCGGACGTATCGACTTTCTCGAAGCCAAGTTAATTTGATAAGAACGCTATTTAGCACATTATGTTGTTGTTATGAAATCTGTTTTTGAACCTACATGAGATTATTTGGAAGCCCCAAAAGAAATTTACAGAGAATAAAGGAAAAAACTTCTTTGTACACCGTAGCCGGTAGTGGATGGCGCAGTAAAAAACATATTTTTGGATTTGTCACCCTGTTGTTACAATTGAGCGAATATGTTGCGAAATTCCCTAGAGAAGTATAGAGAGCATACTTGCCAAAAACTGACGGCCATTTTGGAAGAAAACATTGAATGGAGCCGGAAGTTTCGTAATAGCTAAAAATTAGACGGCATAGTAAACGAAGCCGGTGGGCCTGGTGCCAAGAATAAAACGCGTAAACAAGGCGCCTCTGCCAAATGTAATCAGAACTGACGCTACAGAATATTACAGACAGGCTTGGCAAAGACTAGAAACAATGTCAGGGCGCTAAGAACTAGCGTCATAGCGTGTGAAATTGCCTAAAGTACATTATACATACATACATGACTGGACGATCCCAGGCACGGGCCTGTATCAATGAATTTATTTCATGTACAGATTTTAATTTAATGTTGCAAAAATTGTCACTTAGCTCGTGCCTCGGAAAGCACGTAAAACCGTTGGTCCTGCGCCTGATCTCTGTCCGGTCGTGTCGGCTTTCCGTCCCATCGGACTATGAGAGTAACGGAATAGAGAGTGCATCTGTGTTTGCGCACACACTTGTGCACTATAATATCTCCTGCGTACCTGGCCAATCTCCGTAGAGATTGGTCGCCTTGGCCGAAATACGGTCGGAGATCATCATCATACATACATATATCATACATCATCATCGACACGGCTGTGTTCCCGAAATGGAGTAGCCTGTACTGCAGGATTACAAAGAAGATCGCACAGACACGTCTAGCATACAGGTACATCTGATGTATTAATGAAATTGTATTAGGCGTTACAATTCGGAAGTTCAAACATTCACTATGGGTGCGCCCACCACCGGGCCCTACATCTGATGTAAATGAACCGTGACAAGTTGCTAGCTCAGGCCTGAGTGAACAGCCCTTAGTCGACTCTTACGACATGCACGGTCGCTGACGTGTTCTAGTAAAGCCCCGCATCAGAACAGCCTTCTCTCTGGGCTGCGAGCGTTAGTTTAATCGCTAGCCACTGCACACCAACTTACAAGTTACTTTTCTAGAATGTTTGTTGTTCTTTGAACCAAAACTAGCGAACGGATTTTGATGAAACTTGGCAGTTATATAACTTAACATCAGAATAACACGATGATGCGGACGAAGTACTTATGTATATCATATCTGATCATGATTGACAGCTATGCATATCTAATTCTAAGGGACCTAAGTATTTTCTCATTTTGTTTTGTTCCCATTTTTTCCTCATGATTTTATCTATTGTTTGATTTTATTTCACTGCGCATGTTTGGTGTAAGTGATTGTGTATTAATTTATAATGAAAATTATACATACTTACAATTATAAACTACAACAAATATAAATATTGTAATAAACTATTCAATGCACTGTTTCATTTGATATTTCATACATTTTGCTGTCTAAAGTCGAGTTTGACGGGTGTGTAACTTTACACGCGGTTTCTTACTCGTAGTAGCACCGTTGGATATTTATTTCGAAGTAATAGGTGGTTCAACAAACAAAACAACAAAGTTTGTAATTTATAAATTAGCTGTACAAAGACAAGGCAGACTTTCTATTATTATCTTAGTAAGATTTATTCCAGTTTCTACTTTGCAACAATATGGAGTGGAATCAGTGGACGGAGCAGCAAATGGAAGTACATACTTTTTTAATTATTATTAAAATAACGAGCAATTGGTCGACAGGGTTCTGATGAGGATGAGGAAAACAAATACAATAATCATATTCCGTATTGTGTTTACATGCAAGAATATTCAATTTCATCTAGTAAAGTATAAAGAAAAATAAAATTGTCATTTTCCGGGACAAAATAATATTCTCATTTTCCTGTCTATCTGTAAAGTTGCCCCGAAAATTCGGATTTCGGATATTACTAACATAAATTTTGATGGCTGCAGGATGGATGATGGATGATTTGGGTAAAAAAAGAAAACCTTGTTTAACTACGGAATATTATTATAATTAATTTGAGCCACTAAATCTAAAAATAAATATAAGTTCAGAAAAAGCGCTTCCCATAGATCATATCACAGGAAAGCTAGATAACTTTAATAGCCGGCGGTTTTCGCACTGTATATTTAGAGAGCCCATAAATCGCGTGAAGGCATTTTATTAACATTTCATACCGCTGCGCCTTTACGAGAAAATCTAATGAAAAATGTATGCCGTAAGTCGGGGAAAAAACTTGAGCGGCTTCTCAGAAGAACACTGATAGAATTGTTCATTGTAATGTTGGGTTTATTGTCCAAATTAGCGAGATAATAATTTAAAAATTCCCACATTATTGCAGTAAACAGGTACCTGCTAGTGCTATCAAGTTTCTATTTAAAGAATCAAACGGTATCCTTTCTAGCTATCCTCGCAGTACTCTAATAGAACTTGAATCACATAACTGCTGAGGCGATTTTTATGCTTGTTAGTCAGTCCTACAAATTAAAATAAACAATCCAATATAAGCTAACAATAAAAATAAATCTGACTTATTGCAATTCGTTAAGCAACAAAATGGGAATAAAACAAACCATAAACCAAATTCAAATGACCATAGAGTAAGTAATACATCGGTAGATATCTGAATACCAAATACAATAAGTACGAGTACGTAAGTAGCTACCTAGTTAAGTAACACCTACATATTATAGGTACGATTAATAAGGAAAGTGCTAAATATAATACGGAGGATCAATACTGCCTACTTCCACGTAGCTGTGCGTACTGCGTGCCTTCGTCAAAAAGCCTCAACCAACGTCCGTTTCAATCATAAAACCTGCGGATTTTCCTGGCGCAAAACAAAATAAATGAAATAGTTACAAACAATTTACAAAAGACACTACTAGCGACGCCAATGCCAGAATAAAATATGAATTAGAGAAGAAACATTACACAAAATTTACACAGCAGATTTGATAAAATTTCGGCAGTTAGGTAGCTTTACATCAGAATAGGACATAGGCTTATAAAGTACACACAGACGAAGTCGTGGGCGGCCACTAGTATTTAATGAGTATAATAGCCCTATAGGTACCTTATATCGCCCTTTACGAGCATGTTGGAG
The DNA here is from genome assembly GCA_014607495.2 of Carposina sasakii. Lineage (NCBI taxonomy): Eukaryota > Metazoa > Arthropoda > Insecta > Lepidoptera > Carposinidae > Carposina > Carposina sasakii. Next base: position 9,619,106 of record CP053169.1, read on the forward strand.
GTCCGGCTTCGAATTCCGGATAAAAGGGCGGAACCGGACACTGGGAGTGCGATGAACGTGTTCCGGACCATTACGCTCTGGGGTCCGGAAAGGTCCAAATCCGTTGGTTAGTAATAGTACGCCTCGGTTCGTGTGAAAATAGAGGAGGAAATACCTACCCTACTGATATACCAACTGATAATATGTATGAACACTATGGTCGATTCTGACCGTCACACTTAAACGTTAACTTAATTTAGTCAGGTCTGTCCCTCTGAGTCAGAAAGGGACAGGTAGGACTAATTTCAAGTAAAGGTTTAAGTGTAACTGTCAGAAACCGACCATACTATCTTACCTATGTCATATCTCTATACCACCTTCATCGTCATAGTGAACTTAGCTCCGTGCTTTTTATATCACTTTTACAAAATCATCTGTCCTATGGACTCTGCACTTCTGGCTATCCCATTTCGGGAATGTACATACATACTATAATCACGCCACGCCACGTCACACCAAGACCCTCTTGTCCCTCTACTGACTTGTACAGTGTGCCCGGGAAGAGAAGCAGCTGTAGTATTATACGTTTTTTTTTCACTACCAGAGCAGCATAGAAAAAACATTTCGGGAACAACGTGTCTACATATATGTAGCTGTGTAATACAGTACGTATGTAAGATGTACAGATGTTCTATGCTGCTCTGGGAGTGAAAAAAAAAAGTATAATACTACAGCTGCTTCTCTTCCCGGCCATACTGTACCATTCAGTAGAGAGAGGGACAAGAGGGTCTTGGTGTTTTGTAGGCGATGGACTGACTACCTGTCACTACTAACCGAACTTGTAAGTACATCTCAACTATACCCTCAAAATTGGTCAGAAGTGGCACCATGTGGTTCTATCGGCCCTTGGTGAACAGATGTACGAGTATGTATGTAACAATATCAGAGAATGCATTTAGCTCCGAATTACAGCCGAACTGAGTTTGGCATAAAATGAAATCTAAAGGCAAGACATGCAGTCAGCTTGTCCACCCCCTATGTCTAACACTAGCCTACGTAGGTAAATAATACGTACCTAAAAATACATCGTCTGATAATGCATTATCGATTTCGCAATTTCGCAACTCTTTTGTATTCTTTTATAGTTTAGCTAGTAGATAGTAGTAATCAAATCATAGTAGAAACAATGAGTAGGACAACTGGAACTCCGAGCGAGCAAAATTAGCCTAAACACGTAGGGCTGTCGCTTACAGTCTTTAGAGTTTATAAAATTGTAAAAAATGCGTCAATCCGTAAACTATTTTCCAGGTTAATCGTCAGGGATCTCTAACAATTCAGATTTCAGTTTTCTTTTGCGAAGAGTATCTGTAATAAATTGCCGAATGTGTTGCTAAGCGCAGATCTCGAGAACAGCTGAACCGATTTCGCTTATTATGGATGGTACTTACGGAGAGAAAATTTTTTACAATTGCCTTATCCATAGCCTTTTTCACTTTTCTATAGCGGCGGCACACGATTTGTCCATGTGAAAGGGCATTACACCCGTGCAAAGCCAGGGCGGATACCTAGGTTATTCTATTTCGAAGTTCATCTTCTTTGGCTGGTTTAGGCACATATGGACATGGAAAACATTATTTCCTTTTTAATACTTTGCGTTCGCGAGAGTGCGTGGGCGCGACCGGTAATATGGCGTAGCCACGATTTGATCAACTCTAATTTTCTGTTAAATTTGTCAGTTTATGTATGCAACGAAGCATACATACCGGTGCGCCATACAAACCGTGAGCAGTGCATTTGTATGAAGATAACTTACTTATGTTTCTACTATGTACGACACTATAATTGAATGAATGGTATTTTACGGTTTAGTTAGACGGCGCGGAGCGGCAACGTCGCGTGGCGCCCGCCCGTACCGCACAGAGCGGCAACATCGCATCATGCGTCAGTGCGGCAACGCCTGGTTGGAACGGAACGGCAACGTCGCACCACTAGTTCCGAGACGCAGGATGGGTGAGATTACGTAGAATTTTATTATTGTCGCGATGAACTTCAAGGGTTAGCGCTAAAAATATCGACTTGCAAAGTGTTGATATGAGGAAATGGAGTCTGATTTGATGGTCGTAATTGCTTGCTTGCCTAGCTTCGTTTTTTAGCTTTAGTTTAGTATACCTACGATACGCGATAACCATAGACAACTCCGTTCTGTTTTCTGTGGCGATAACATAATCGCATCACGTAACATGCCTATCTAGATGAGATATGAGTAATATTTGATAACAGACTATCGATTGGCACTTGAGCGAGCGCGACAAACAATAAACGATGACGTGTTTATTAGAGTTCATCAAATGCTAAATAAAACCTAAATATGTATGTATACCTAAATGTACTAAATACGTACCCCACCTACCGACATTCTGTTTAGTCGCTAGTGGTAATAAGATGATATTCATTATTGTTATTGATTAAATAAGATAAAACTAAAACAACTCCCATTTTACTAAAAGCTGGTAATTTTTTTTTGTATATTTCCACATTGGACTCTTTCCAACTTTCCACAAATATTTAAGAAGTTTAGAAATGCACACATACATATTTTCACTTCACTTTAATAATATATTATACAGGATGTAACAAAAAGGATATGTTAAGCGAAAAGCTACGTAAATAAATAGCCCACTGTAGAGAACCTACCCACAAAATTTGAGACTCGAAATGATATGTTTATTTTTCCCGATAGTATGGAGAATTTTTAAATATCTCAGGAATTTTCATACAATATTGAAAAATAAACATGTGATTTCGAGTCTCAAATTTTGTGGATAGGTTCTCTACAGTGGGCTATTTACGTAGCGTTTCGCTTAATATACCCTTTTTGTTACATCCTGTATATTTCGGGTATTCAACAATGTGTTTAGTGCTACATACTTGATACTGTACGAACTAATTAATTGCGAAAGTAAGTTTGTTTGTTACCTCTTCACACTTTATTTACTCAAATATTTAATCTTTTTGAAATTTTGCATATATACCTACACACAGTTGTGGGAGTATGGAGAAGGACATAGGCTATGAAACAGTTCAAGTGAAGTCACGTGCGTCCGCTACTTAACTACAAAACGTAATTGCCATGTTATTTTTTTAGAATGCAGTAAGTTGCAAAGCAGAAACAATGTTTAAAACGTAATGCAACCTACTAACTGTACTGCAAATGAAGCCGATGTAGTGGCAAACTAATGCAAATTCTAGACCGACTACCTAGATGCAATTAATTCGAATAATAGCCACGCTGGAAACACGAGCGACTCGAGCGAGCGAAGAATTCAATATTTAACAAGCGTTAAAATACAGGTAAAATGTATACTGCTAAGTCCGACGACGAGGTGGAACAGGAGGAGGACCAAGACGTAGATAAGATGCTTAAAGTCATCATAAAAAAGGTCAGTGTCCTTCCAGGCTTGGAAAAACAATTAAGTGCCATCAAACTAAGTATGAGCATCCTTTCAGAAAAATACGATACCATACTTTTAGAACACGAGCAATCAAAAGAAAAAATAAATAAACTAGAAAAAATTGCTGCTACTACCACCAACAAATGCCTATTTCTAGAGAAACAGAACATGGCACTGGAACAAAAAATAAAGGAGATCGAGCAGACCACAAGAAAACACAACATTGAGATTGCTGGAATCGAGCAGCTACCAGGTGAAAATCTTATGGATATAGTAACAACAGTGGGCAAGAAACTAGATATGACCATCGCGGAGATAGAATCAGTGAGACGCACTCATCCACCACGGTCTGGACCGAACGCGAAGCCAGCACCCATCATTGTCGCATTCAAGAGCTCGGGGACGGCAACACGTGACCAGTGGCTTACACAACGGCACCTACTGGCAGACCTGACGAGTGCTAAGGTTACCGGCGGAGCAATGACCACTAGAGTCTACCTCAACGAAGACCTGACCAAAGACATTAAAGCACTATTGTGGAACGTAAAGAAACAGTTACGCGGTATCTTTAAGTACATCTGGGTATCAAACGGCAAGATCCTCGTGAAGAAGACCGATGGCGGCAACGCCACATGGGTGAGATCGGAGAATGAGCTAAATGATCTAAAAAAAATCTAAGTAGATATTATATATTACGTCTACTGTGCTATCCTACTAGTACAATTCACAGCCATAAATAGCATTGATTGTATTAACAATCAATCCATAGTGAATTCTGTATCTGTAGATAACTTAAAAGAGTTTAGAAATTCATTGAGCCAAATACCGACCTAAATTTACTCCACGTTAATATCCGCTCGATTAAAAAACACTTTAACGAATTATTGGTAGCATTAGATAATCAATTGAATTCTCTAGATTTATTAATCATAACAGAGGCAAATATAAATCATTCAGAAGTACCATTTTATAATATCAAAGACTTTAACGTAAACGTAGTAACCCGAGAAGGACGGCGGGGAGGCGGCGTGTTAGTGTACTCGCGCACCAGGCTCGCGGCCGCGCCTTTACCCTCCCATGCGCACCGATTTACCACGGCGGAATGCGTTTGCGTGACCATAGAGTACAACTACGAACTTATTTACATTATATCTATATACAGGCCTCCAAAAATACAAAATCACGCTAAAAAAACACAATTCATTAACGAATTACAATCGCTATTAAACGCCTTACCTCGAAATACTAAAGTAGTCATATGCGGTGACACCAACATTAATACCTTGGACATGAACAATAATCATGTAATTGCATACGAAAGCTTACTATCAGAGTTTGGATTCACCAATTGCATAAGCGGCGTTACAAGACGAGAAATATTAAACGGAGTTATAGTAGAATCTTGTTTGGATCACATATATATTAGAGGGCTGAGCGACAACATTAACTCGGCTGTAATCCAACACAAAATCTCCGATCATTACCTTATCTCAGTAGCAATAACATGGAAATGCACTACATCGAGATCACCTTACACATCGCCAATTACCGACACAGACCAAAGACGGCGCGATAGCGGCGGGAGAGGTCGACCGCTCCTGCGCGCGATCCCACTGACATGCGCTGCATCCTTGATAACCGTTTAGTCAGAAAAAACTACAAGACACCAACTTTGATGAACTACTACATATTCAATGCCCCAACGAAATGTACAAAGAGTTCTGTAACCTATTTGTCAATATATATAATAACTGTTATAAAACTATCAATAATAATAATAATACTAAAAAAAGAGACGACAAAAGATGGATTAGTCCAAATCTAAAAAATATGATTAAAGAGAGAGACAGGCTGTTTGAGCTATGGAGTACGAACCAAGTAATATGGTTAAGCGTATTACATATACAAGATACAGAAATAAATGTTTTAAAATGATAGCTAAAGCAAAAAGTGATTACGACAAAAGAAGTATATTACACTGCAATAATAATATTAGGAAAATGTGGGAAAAAATTAATCTCATGCTGGGAAACTTTAAAAAGTCACTTGATTCGGTCATACTCAATAACATGAAAACACAGGGCAGTACTAAAGACATATGCAACGGATTTTCAGAAACCTTTTCCATGGAAATAGACCTCATTAAACATAAATGTAACGATAAATGGCTGGTTAGAAAAGAATACGTTAAGGAGACAGATGTGTGCATGCGATGGCAACCGGTGAACAGCAAAAACGTGATGCGAGTTATTAACAGCATGAGCACTAACAAGTCCCCCGGTTGCGATGGTATACGTATGCGCGACCTGAAAACTGTATCCGATAAAGTAAGTCCTATCTTAGCTAAATTAGTTAATATGTCAGTAAGTAAACCTTGTTTCCCAGATGGCCTTAAACAAGCAATAATCCGCCCAGTTCATAAAAAAAGCGGGTGGGGCTGTGTCGGGGGCACACGGCCGTTGGTTTTAACGTGAAACGTCTATGTTAGCGAATCGCTTTTAAAGTAAAAGATTGAAATGAAAACAAGATGGACGCTGTTTTAAGTATTTTAATAAAAAAAGAACAGGTACGTAATAGAAACATAAAATACATAGCAAATGTTTATATATTTATTGTCACTTTCTGGTTATTTTAAATAGCAGCCGCCCACGACTTCGTCCGCGTGAGGGGGCGTTGTACCCGTGCGAAGCCGGGCAGGTTGTTGTATAGACTGTAGCCTTCCTTGGTAAATGGGCTATCTAACACTGAAAGAATTTTTCAAATCAGACCAGTAGTTCCTGAGATTAGCGCGTTCAAACAAACAAACAAACAAACTCTTCAGCTTTATAATATTATTATAGATATAAATACTGTCCAAATTACACTTATTTTTGTATAAATCAATCGGTTCAAATAAACTTGACAAACACACGAAAGAATCACCACGCTATAAAGTCGGAGTCACGAGTTACACTGAATAGAAACAAGCGTGAGCGCCGGTTTCGCACAGTTATCGCAGTATCCCTCCCCCGCCGCCCCGCTTGAACCCGACACGAACTCAATGTCATAACAGCGAGCTGACTATATAAGTGAAATATTTACACCACATTTTTGTTTCTAAGACTAATAGTTTTTTTAATTATTAAGGTACGATGATATAGACCTTTTCGTTACGGTCCAGTTTTTAAACCTGGTACCCGTATGTTTCGGCGCGATTTTAAAGACGTTTCACGTCAAAAGGTGACAGTAAATCGTACTCAAACTACAGGCCTATAGCAATACTCTCGAGCGTGGACAAAGTAATTGAGAAGTGCATAGTTAACCAAATAGGTACATACCTACAAAAAAACAGTATCATAAACAAGTGTCAGCACGGTTTTCAAAGGGGCAAAAGTACCAGTACGTTACTGTCAAAATTTACAAATGAAATTAACGGTTACTTAGCAGATAAAAAAGTAGTCGTAGCCGTATTTTTCGATTTTCGGAAAGCATTTGATACTCTGGACACAAATACACTTATCGACGCCATGAGAGAGTGCGGAGTGCGAGAGCCGCTTAGCCAGTGGTTCAGTGACTACCTCAACGCACGATCATACCGCGTGAAGGTGGGGACTACCCTGGGCAACGAGGTGCGCGTGCGGTGCGGCGTGCCGCAGGGTTCGGGCTGCGGGCCGGCGTGCTACCTGCTGCATGTGAACAGCCTGTGCGGCGCGCTGCAGCACAGCTCCCCGTACATGTACGCGGACGACCTGTGCGTGCTGCGCGCCGGCGCCGCCGCCGACTTCGCGCGCGTCTGCAGCCTGCTGCAACAGGATGTCGACGCCGTAGTCAAATGGTCGCACGATAATGGCATACTTTTAAACGCAGAGAAAACCAAACTCCTTACCTTACACTCGCCTTACCTAAACACGTCCTATTCAGCAGAACCCATAATATTCACACATGACTTTTCTTGTTTCCACAACCAACTAACACAATGCCAATGTAAGCCAATTGAGCGTGTCAAATGCATGACTTATCTTGGCATGAAAATAGATGAAAGCTTCTCATGGTCATCCCATATAGATTTCATATGCAGTAAATTAAGAATCCTACTTGGTAGATTTTATCACCTAAGTTTCAGGGTCCCAATAAATACCCCTAAAATGTATCTACAAATCCCTAGTAGAACCTACCCTGAGTTACTCCTTGACTGTTATGGCCTCACGTTTAAAACAAATATGGAAAAAAATTGAAAAACTACAAATTAGATTTCTTAAGCTATTAGTAACTAACCAAACTAGAAATAAATGTAAAGATGATTATTACAAGCTATTTAAAATATGTAAAATTCTACCGGCAACCCTAAAACACAAATACTTATTTCTAGTCAATCAGCATAACAATCAAGATAGCACCCTATGTCATGTAATGAGACAAACATATGACACCAGATCCATAGCCGCAGGTAAGTACGCTGTCCCCAGAGTAAGCAATTATTATGGAGACAGGCTCATTGAAAAACGATTACCATACTTGCTTAACGCCTTACCTGCGTCTATCAGAATGGAAACACATAAAAACAAATTTAAAAAATCACTACACTCCTATCTGCTTAACAGTATATAAACTCAAATTCTTGTCATTATTTATTAAACTCAATTTCTTAGCCTTTTATACTTCAGAATAATTATTTAATAATTAGTTAACTATCGTACTTTAATATACTCATATATAATAATTGTCATCCGTTTCACAGAATAGTCCCTGGGCCTGATTTTAGAACTAACATTTTTAGTATGCAGTAAAACAAAGAATGCGGTCATGCACATAGTAACGGGCGCCATCTTCCATGGGAGCTATACGGTGAAACGCACTCTAGTACATAGTATTTAATATTAATCACGGATCCCACAGTCAAACGGCGCAAGCAGTTTTGTGGGACGTTGTACCTAATTTTAAGTCCTAGAATATTTAAAGAATAATAAATAAAATAAATAAAATAAAATAAGATTTATATTCATGGTAATATTTGGGCACTTTCGTTCGACAAATCACAGTTACAAATCGGAATAAAAATTTGGCACGGTAACGCTTTCTAGGGTTCCGACACGAATGCTGTGAGTGACATTTATCTGACAAGTTCACAAATGGTGGAATTTTTGTTTAGTTTATCCCGAAGGAAAGGCAAGGGGAACTAAGCCCATACAGCCTAATCATTGTTTAGAAAAATGAATTCTGTTCAAAGAAATGAATATATGATGGATGATAATGATGATTATGAATGGAAACGTCGGGAAAATCCTCAAGAACAAGTGTAAAGTAAGTCAAAATGAAAAATAATTGTGCAGAAATGTAAATGTATTCCGGCTAAAATTTTACTCAGCTTACCTGCGTATAAAACCATGCATACGCACTATATTCACATCACAAGTAATCAAAATATAACTTATCTACCAGAAAACATCACTTTACGGACACATGCAAACCATTTACAAATAATTTTTGATTTTCACAAGAAAATTACACCTGCACCCTTCCAGCTTTTCCCGCCGAATCCAAATGGTGGAATCAATTAGTAATGTTGCCAGGAAACTAGTATATATGGTTAACTTGGTAGTTTTTATTGAAAAATTACACATTATTACGGTTACAAAGGTGGAATTCCACACATAGCAAAAAAGGACAAGGTTCAAATGGTAGAAAATATAAATAATATCATAAAAGTACCACATTTTATGTATTAATTATGATGGCCCTTATACATTTTAACACCCTGTTAAAGTTCGTTAACCTCACGCTAGATAAGATTAATAAATAAAATGAACTCAAAACTAGGTTGACCACAGTGGGACATCACATTATTATGGGTGTTCAAAATGAACTCAAAACTAAGTTGACCACAGTGGGACATCACATTATTATGGGTGTTCAAAATGAACTCAAAACTAAGTTGACCACAGTGGGACATCACATTATTATGGGTGTTCAAAATGAACTCAAAACTAAGTTGACCACAGTGGGACATCACATTATTATGGGTGTTCAAAATGAAAACTCAAAACTAAGTTGACCACAGTGGGACATCACATTTGTTATGGGTGTTCAAAATGAACTCAAAACTAAGTTGACCACAGTGGGACATCACATTATTATGGGTGTTCAAAATGAACTCAAAACTAAGTTGACCACAGTGGGACATCACATTATTATGGGTGTTCAAAATGAACTCAAAACTAAGTTGACCACAGTGGGACATCACATTATTATGGGTGTTCAAAATGAACTCTCAAAACTAAGTTTCAAATGACCGCACAGTGGGACATCACATTATTATGGGTGTTCAAAATGAACTCAAAACTAAGTTGACCACAGTGGGACAATCACATTATTATGGGTGTTCAAAATCTAGTATCATCATTCATCTCATCATACTCGTATTCTTTATTTATTTATATTTATTGACCTGATTTAATTATTTTTTCTACAGATTATAATATATTTAAGATTTAAATATCAGAACATTTTATTCTAAATGGTCTTTGGTTTCTACTTTTAATTAGCAGGGAAGAGTTGCAGCATATTTTATAAAGAGGTCATAATAATTGTGTGTATGTGGTGGTTGGTGTGGTGGACTGTGTGAAAGAGTATACGCGTGTACAGGCCTAGATGAGACGGATTGAGTGGTAGAAAATTTACACCAACCCAAGAGAATGTTAACAGTGTGCAAGAATTACATATGAGCCAACAGCATATTTTTCACATAATTAATGAGAAGGACACATGACCTTGAAATGTTACATCGATCACCACATACACAACCAACCACTAGTTACATTCTTCGCGACGGACGTCAACGCATTGTCACAGGTATTGGAAATAATCGTCTATTTATAAACATCACTAGTGTGCACGTATGAGGCCATCGCTCGCACTAAGTTTTTGTTTCAAAATAATATGATTATACAAGAATTTCTAATTGCATTCCTTCTGGACATTCTTGACTCTTGCACAGTTGTACGAGTTACGAGTGCGAGTTTCGTAACGGTGTTTTTATTATACAAATTTTATGACTAACATTAAAAACTTGATTCTATAATTAGTAGATAGATAATGATGTAGTTGTACTAAAATTTCTATTTTAATTACTCTATTAATAATGCATTTTATACATATACATAGATAGTTGGCATTAAACCTATTACATCTCTAGGAAACACATGTACTTACCTAAAGAAATGAGATTGAAAATAACGAATAAAAGGAAAATATTTAAGGAGAAGACTAGAATACATTAGTTAGATATATCTTCTCAGAATGGCGTAAATTTAGGTTCGTATATTTAATTATGCATATAAAAATAAGAATAAACTGAGAATTTATGAGTAATAAAAGTATTTCATAAAAATACTCCAGAGTGAAATTTTAAGCTTTAGTGTTTATAGGTGCAATAAACTTAAAGTGGGTAGGTACCCGAATCGAAACCTGCAATTTTCACGAATGATACGAATGACCATAAATTCTGTACCTCTCATTATTTCTTGCATTTTGTGGTTAACTACAATAAAAAATCGAACACGTAAATTATATTACGACGCACATTATACAATGTGAAGGGCAATTTTGTCTGTCCGCCTCTACAAGGACAAATGTAGCTATCATTACGGTGCGCGTAGACCGTGTAAAATATGACTGTTTTGCATTACAACAAAACAGGTATTATATGTTGGAGAAAACACAGCAATGATATGAAGAAGCAGTCCCTATGATTCCATGAGAGTACAAGAATTTCCATTCGTATCGATTCTCGCTCATACTTACATCCCTATTTCTAACACCAGAGGGCGCATCACTATCTTACCGCCAATTTATCTGTCAAGTGTCATTGCAATCTTCATCATCAGCAAGCACCTGGCTTCATTGCTGTGTTTTCTCCAACATATAATACCTGTTTTGTTGTAATGCAAAACAGTCATATTATATGTCTTCGAAAACACAGCAATGATATGAAGATCTGTTTGTTATCTGCTGGTGATTAGAAATAGCCAAGTATATAGATAGATACATACACAAGAATGCAATGTGAAACAAAACTTGATTCTAATATTTATCAAGTTTTAGTACTGAAACTTGTAAAAATTCAAACAATTTTTAGATATATTTTAAATATATATATTTTAAAATAATAAATGTCAGTAACTTAACTCTTTTCCTTGGTTAATAAAATTAACATAACATACTATGTATAAATATTTGAACAAAGAAAGCAGTTCCACTGCTTAAATCAACAAAATACTAGATTAATTAGAAATATTAAAATAATAGAACTTCTTAGTAAATCAACATAATATAAATTCTTAGTAAATCACTATCATAAATCTACAACTTTGAGATCAATAAATTTCCTCAGACAATATTAAAATTATTATAGAGTGAACTAATAGTAGATAAGTCCCCCTGGGCATGTCTATTTACCTTCTTACAATAATGTCTTGAGAATGTTTCTACACATTTCCAATTACCTCTGTCTAAAATCTCCTGTACTGGTCTGTTATCCAGCCACCCCCTGGAAGCTACTGCTGACCTTATACTACCTGGAGAAGCGTCAATCTTAGCCTGTTTAAAAACTGACCTTACCCAACCTGCAATCATAGTTTTAGATGCTGCTCTTATGTGTCCTGTGACTGATATAAATAGAGACTTGATTTCACTATTCTCACTACGTCTAAGATTTGTTATTTTAATTAACTCTTTGACATGAGTCACTGGACAAATTTTAGGATCCTGATGCTGAAGCAGATGCCAGCCTGATTGCCTATGTAGGCTAGTGTCCGTTTTAGATCCAAATTTAGGCCAAAATATCACAGAATCTTCAGTTTCCTCAAAGTTCTCGCCTAATTCCAAAAGGGTCAGGTCATGCAATCTTCGTCCTGATGCTAGTAATAGGACTATTGCAGTACGTCTACTTTGGTCAAAATTGAATTTGAACATGTGGAAGATTTTTAACCAGTCAAACAAGATATTTACATCCCAAACAGGGAGTTTAGAAGGGAGAGGCTTAGCTAAGGATATTGCCTTCAAAACTTGTTGAATAAAGAAATTACCAGATAGGTTTACTGTAGCTGCACAGTAAGTGGATATGGCAGACTTATGCAAAAGTATAGTATTATAAGCAAAGTTGTTTTTCAAATATAAATTTGCTAAAAATCTAGCTACATCTCTCCCTTCTGGTTTTTTACTACTGATACCATGTGTGTCAGACCAGTGTAACCATCTTTTCAGAGGAGCATTATATGTGGTCAAGGTAGATGGACGCCAGCTTTTCTGCAATAGCTGCCTCTCATCAATATCCCAACTGGCTAATTCATTATCCCACCCCCAACTTTCCAGACATGGAGTAACAGTTTGTCCACCTGAGGGGGAGTCACCCCGGTTGTGTGGTCTACCAGAACTTCCCTCAGATTCTTTACCAATAGAGGGGGTGCCAGTGCACGTGCTTGGAGGTCCGGGAACCAAAAGCACTGGGTCCAATTGGGTGCTATTATGTAATAAACACCCACTGCACTGTTCAGATGTGCTAGCACCCTGGGAAGCATGCTGGGTGGTGGGAATACCCACGCTGTTCGGAAGGACCACCTTCGGGAGAAGGCGTCGTAAAAAAGAGCTGAGCCATCTTTTGAGTTTAAGGTTACATACTTTGGAACGACAGCTGTTTCCTTTGAGGCGAAAAGGTCTACCTCTGGCACTTCCCACTCTTCGAATATTGCCTTTGTGGCTGGTGGTAGTAGGTGCCACTCGGGGACTGGTTTTCCTCTGGATAGGCAATCTGCGATTCCGTTGAGGTTCCCTGGTAAGTGGTATGCTGTCATCAGTATGTTGTACCGACAAGTCAGCTCCATTAACTTGGTTGTAAGGCCCAGAAGGTTTAGCGATCGAGTGCCCCCCTGATTTCTTATGTATGCCACTAGGGTTCTGTTGTCCGACTGGACCAATATGTGGGCATTTTTCAATTGGGTCCCGTGTGAGTTTATGACAGCAAAAACTGCATACATTTCTTTTAAATTGGAATGCCAGTTTTTCTGTTTTCTGGACCACTTCCCTGATAGATGTTGGTTGTTCAGGGTTGCACCCCAGCCCGCATCCGCTGCGTCTGTGGTTAAGAAATGCGTAATTTCTCTCTTTCGAAGTGGGGCTGGACTGCTCTCTACTGCATCCAGCCACCACTTTAAGTCCTCTGTCACCATGGGGCCTAACTCTCTTTTTTGGCCTTTGCCCTTGTACTTTCGCAACAGTAGCTGTGCTCTGCGACAATGAAGGCGACCTTGAGGAACTGCATGGTTGGCAAAATTCAGCACACCCAGTAACCTCTGGAGCTCTCTCAACGAGCAACTGCTCTGATGAAGAATTTTCAACAGAAGGTGTTTGATTCCTTGAATCTTTCGGGTGGGCAGTGCTATGGTCTGGTTCTCTGTATCCCACAGTAGACCCAGATATTCCAATTGGTGCATGGGTTCGGTTACCGACTTCAGGTAATTTACATGCCAACCCAAAGTTTCCAAAGTGGCCAGCGTTTCCGCAACCTGACCCATTAACTTGGATTTGTCCTGGCATGCTAGGAGGTAGTCGTCCAGGTAGACTAAAAGGCGTATGCCCCTTGCCCGGAGTACTTCGGCTACCCAGTTTGAAACTGTGGCAAACGTTCGGGGCGCTGAAGATAGACCAAAAGGTAGGGCAGTTAATTGAAGGATTTCTCCATTGTAGACAATCCTCAAAAACCTCCTGTGTGTCTCCGCGACACTGAGGTGAAAATAAGCCTGGTGAAGATCTATCTTCACTAACCAATCGTTGGGCTGTAGGAAGTTTATTACCTCTACCTGTGATATTAAATAAAAATGCTTTGTTGCCACAAAAGAATTGAGAGCCCTGAGGTCGAAGATTGGCCGCATTCCTCCATCTGATTTTTTGACTAAGAACATCTTTGAAAAGAAACCTGGCTCCATTTTCAAGGGTCTTTCTAGGATCCCCTTGACTTTCAATTCTTCTATCATCTGTGACATTTCTTGGGAACTTTTGGTAGTCAAGCAATTTAGAAAAGTTTGTGTTGGGTACTTCAAAGGAGGCTTTCTGTTGAATGGAATATGGTAGTTGGTTATTGAGTTCAAAATGTAAGCATTTGCTCCCAACTCTCTCCACTTTTGTGTGAAATTTTTCAGGCAACCCCCCCTGAATACCCTCTGTGTGTCAATTTGGTTTAGACTTGGCATTGGACCTAACTGTGTTGGAATGTTGACGAAAGGGCTGAGACTTTTTAACATTTTGTTTAAATTTCCTATCAAACTTCTTGGCTTTAATTTTATTATGATGAAATTTATTTTGATAGGTTTGATCCCGCTTATCCACTACTTTCTTATCTTTTAAATATGATGGAGTATTCAACCAAACTTGAGATCCTCCAAGAGACTGTATTATAGGCTGCAAGCCCTGTCTACTGAATAAGAATTCAGAGCTAGGTGGGACATTTCTTAGGTATTCCTGAGATTTTCATTGGTAATCTCTTTTAAAATATGCTCCCTCCTAACCTCTATGCACTCAGAACGTTTACCACAAATAATTTGCATGGTAGTTTCTGAATTTTTATGACAAGAAGACCCAGGCCCAAAGATAGAACTAATCTTATCAAATAATGTTTTAGGGTTCAACCCTTCTTGAGTAGTACTGGCCCAGTCAACTATAGATTGTAATCCTAACTTTAATAGTTGCCTTTGTTCTAGAACTTTATTAGATAGGCCAGCTAACAACAATTCAGTAGATGCAAGATAATCTTTAGTCTTATTGAAGTGACAGAGCTCATCATTAATATGAAGCCCTGTAAAACCCGGAGTAGATAAACACTCCTGCAGAACCCGTTTGTATCTAATGCCTTTCCACGCCTGAGAGTCAAATTGTTGCAAACTATTTAATTCAAAAGTCTATCATTGTTGCTTGAAGGAATTATCTTATTAGTGTCAATATCTGTATTTAATGATCCCCATTTCAGTGAAAGAGACTCGGGCTGAGCAGGTAAAGTAAGAAACTGGTTAGATGGTGTCTTATTGTTCATCTCAACTAAACCTGTATTAGCATTTGAGAGATAAGATAATTTGTTAAATATGAAACATGCGACATTAAAGAATCAACTCGCGGATCGGTATGAACTTGTTTAGACTTATGTCTACGATTACGAGTAGAAGTCCGAGGACGTTTATTGGGCAAAGGAGATGCCGTGCCCCCCTCAAATTCCGAATCTGAGGAGGAGCTGCTACCACTATCGTAGGCCTCCTTAGAGCTCGAAGATTGTTCTCCAACCGAAGCAACAACTTCGACTCGCCCATCGTCCTCCTTACCTGCCTGTACCGGCTCCATCTAAGCCAACACTGCTGTGTTTTTTCACAAAAAAAGCACAAAACACGCACTCACGCACTGTATTTACACTTTTTCGATAGAAAAAATAACTTTTTACTTGTTTTACATAGAAAGTAAAAAATTCAAACTCGATGCAAAGAATCACAAGAATGCAATGACACTTGACAGATAAATTGGCGGTAAGATAGTGATGCGCCCTCTGGTGTTAGAAATAGGGATGTAAGTATGAGCGAGAATCGATACGAATGGAAATTCTTGTACTCTCATGGAATCATAGGGACTGCTTCTTCATATCATTGCTGTGTTTTCGAAGACATATAATAACACAATTTGTTTAAACAGACAGTGGAGTAAAATGGAAAACTACATTGAGTCATGTCGTCGCCATCGTCGGCCATGTTTGGACATCGAAGAAGCATGACGCGACTCACGGGAGCTCATAAGGTTTTAATTTTGAACGAATTATGGTCCCTCCTGGATCTTAAGTAAGATTAACTTAAAAACGTGTTTTTAGTTTCATTTACAATAGCTTCACTCTCACTCACAGACAAAGAAATTCTCTCAATTTAACGACACCTCTCTATAACGTCAAAATATGCAAAGTCCCTTGATGTTGTTATATATGTAGAGTTTACTTCGATTGTACATATTTATTAGTTTTTGTTTGCCTTATATTATAATTTGAAAAAGAAAACCCTATTTCGACATCTTAAACAACTTTATTACGTTTCATATTATAGTGGTGGGTGTTCCAAATATTTATATACTTTTTTAGCTGTATGCGAATTAAAGTCACCTTGGATCTTGACCAGACCAGACAGATACGAGTAGATAACAAATAAAATACGCAACAAGGTTTGAATTTAATCCAAGTTTTAAAACAAAACTATTCTTCGTAATCGCTACACGTTACGATTGAAAATTTCATAAATAATAATATAATGGTATGTTTCATCATAATTTATTAATTTAAAAAATACATATGTACCTCTTACTTACATTATACAGGATGTAACAGAAAGGGTATGTTAAGCGAAAAGCTATGTAAATAGCCCACTATAGAGAACCTATTTCTAAAATTTCAGACTCTAAATCACATGTTTATTTTTTAAGATTGTATGAACATTCCTGGCTTGTTTAGGAATTCTCCATACAATCTGGAAAAATAAACAAGTGATTTCGAGCCTCAAATTTTGTGGGTAGGTTCCTTATAGTGGGCTATTTACATAGCTTTTCGCTTAACATACACTTTCTGTTACACCCTGTATACAATACATACCTATCTATTTACTTCGTCAACACCCGACGAAATCAAAATCAGAAAGCACCTTGAGGCAAAGTCGTTATACGCTATTTCTGACATAGGTTAGTTACAAAGGGCGTCTGTTCATGTCTCTGCATGCATGAAGATGTAAATCTATGGACAATGCAACGGATGTGCATTGTATGTGGATACAACAAAAAATGCACCTGTGTGCGTGTCACAAGTCTGCGAAATAATATCAGTTGTAACATAAAAGTAGCATTTGTTTGTTAAAATTATTTGGGTAGTAGTTAGAACGTAGCTCACGTTTACTACCTGTTCCATTTTGTTGTAGGGAAAATTTAAAAAATAATCTGGAAAATATGTACATAATTAGATAGCTTCTATCAAACCAGCCAGCTGAGCCAGCAGTCAGCCAGCGTTTATTGCTACTAACTACCTAACCGACATCCCGCACCTTCTGTTCTGTCATACGACTAGTACTATATTACTAATATACAAAGTATTATAGCCAGAGGGATGTAAGTTCCTTTTTATACCTAGAAATTAGGATATAAACTGCCATTCATTTTATGATTTTTTTTTTGCCGGAAAATGTAGAAGGTTTAATACGGGAATACACCTATAAGTACATTGTAGTTTTGAATGTTCATGGAAATTAACGTTTTTAAAAATTGCGCAATTTTAAAACGATTACTTAGTTGAGTTAGGTGGATTTGTTTTACCTTTAAAACAGTTTTTTATAGAACACCAAGATCATGTAGCAAAGGTAGCTATTACAGCAAGGTCTTTCTGTATTATTTAGGTCTACTTCTACTACCAACCTATGCAAAATCACAAGCAATTAGGCAATAAAGAAAAATGGGCAATCTTAGCAAGTGAAAAAGTCGAGCGAGCGCGCACCGAGCGGCCTGTTGCCAGTTGGAAGTGGGTCGTACGAATCGTGTAGAACTGGCAACGCCGCATAGCGGTACCGCACGGAGCGGCAACAGCGCGTCTAGAGCGACGTTGCCAGACTTACCGACTATACAAATATCGATAATATGCGTGTTTGTGTTGACGTGTATAAAAACAACATGGTTTGATTTGATCGCTTATTGTAATAAAACAGAACACTTTCTTTTAGTTGAATGAATGCTGGGATCGTGTCAGACGTGGTTATTTCCTTATTAGAATGACGACATATACCAGCCACCTATCTCTGCGTTCTTCTAACTTTACCTATGTGTGAATAATTAAAATATGTATAACTCGACAGGATAATAATAATAAGCACTTTAAGTGGGACCTAAACGCCCCAAAACCCCTTTAAGGTGCCTGCCTATACTGCCTAACTTACTAATCAACACCGTAACGGACCTTCTCCAGCGGGAATATCTTAACTTTATTAGAATCCAATTCTGTAATGCCCACCATGCTACGAGGATCTATGTATCCTACCCACATTGACTGACAACTACCGTTTTGTCGGTTCACAACGTAACTAATCACATTGTCAATTCTCATAGATTTTTCTAGAGAGCGTGACGATTGCATCATGGATTGCGGAGAGCGAAGTTTGCCCTACTGGTAGTGCGTACACTTGAAATTAAAAAAAAACATAATTCGACAGTACATTAATGCAATAGTCATAGACATGTGCAATAGTCAATGTATAATTATTCCAACTTTTTAATACATGTGATGTTGGTGTGCCTAATCTTAATAAATAAATAAATGCAACATACATACAGTCAAATTAAAAGGTAAATTATTGTAAGACAAATAGTTGTTCGTCATCATAATAATAACTACGTTGTTTTATTTTACCACATCAGCAATAACTATATAATTTCATGACTAATTTAACAGCAAAAAAACAACGAATAAAGTCCTAATCCTAATTAAAAAAAACTGAAACACGAAAAGTGCATCAACAACCCAAACCACGTAAATATAAATGCCAATAAGAGCGGCAACGCCGCAATTTTTTTCACTCTAAAAACTAACTTGTATTATGTAAATGGAAGCGCGTTGGTTTTTTCACGTTGAGAATATAAAATTCTAAGGGAAAAGTTTGTTGATTTTTACGAAGTCTTTTTTTTAACGTTTAATTAAGAGTGAAGAGAAAATAACATTTATTTAATTTAAATAACCATAGTATAGGTACATAACGAGACCTAATTATTCTACGGGGTTAACATAATCTGTGAACATAATAGAAGTAAATTAAAATATGAACTCCTGTATAAAACCTTAGCTTTCGAAAGAAAAAAAAGCACTGGCGACTAAGAAACGTTTGACAGCGCCGGCCGAGCATTCCAAATCAAGTTCAAATTCCATCGTGGCCTTGAAAGTCGACTTCCATCCGTCAAAACAATAAATCGCCTTAAAAACTTTTTCATTACTCATAACGTGTATTCGTAAGCTTAGCGATTAAAGATTTCGATATTGAACACGCCGACATTACGCCAGTCGCAAGGGGCGGGCGTCTATTCAATCGCAAAGGCCGGTCGAACGCGACTGCGCGCAATAAACCGCTTCAGTCGCTGCGCGCAATAAACCGCTTCAGTCGCAGCGCGCAGTCGCGCCATCCAGTCGCGTTTTTTTGGTCGCAATGGACGCAAAGATCGCCGTCAACCCGTGCAAACTGATAGCGGAGGTCAAGAAGCACCGGATACTGTACGACCCTGAGGTGCCTTCGGATCGGGAAGAGAAGCTGCAGAAGTGGAAGGAGATTGGCGCGAATTTGTATCCGCAGTGGAGTACGTTCAGCAAAGCCACGGCTTACGATATAGGTTGGTATGGGTGGATACAAGTTTCTACCTAGATTACAATACAACTTGAACTGCATTTTATTGAAAACACTCGAGTTGGCTGTTGTGGTTAGCCAGTTTATATTTTCCAATCGAATTTGAATTTTGGAATTGATGAATCAAATCGTATCGTCTGTTTCATACTTTTTCAGATTTATTACTTAGAGCTTTATATATTTAGATATGGCACGAACGAACGACAGGAAATAACTAATTAACTTTGTTAATGTAATTTATTACTTAGCAATCTATACAGTTCCTTATTTTTGCTAGCGTAATAAATAATATAAGTGTGGGAAGGCCACCCGTAAGATGGATAGACGATCTAGTCAGGACCGAGTTTATTAGGTAATTGGAGGCAATCATGTAAAGTTTTTATATTTAATTGCCACAGCCAGCATTGAAAATAGACTTATCCGAAATAGGTCTTTCTCAAACCGCACATAGCGCGATCGATCGCCCGCATTCACGGTCGCGACCGCTTTTGCAAATCGTAGCACCTTGCGACGTTTGTGCTGTCTATTCCATTCTAAACTCTACAATGTTTCCAGCCTATTATCGTTAGTTAATTTAGTAATCCTTTTGCAGTGTTGCAGCTTCAGAGAAAATGGCGGTCGTATAGAGATGCGTATACGAGAGAATTAAGGGCACGCCGGACGGGCGTTAGGGTGAACCAACGGGTCTATATTTATTTCAAACGGTTGACCTTTCTTGGAGGTTATGATGGAGAAATAAGTCCGGACGAAGAGTGAGTACACTTACACCTCATGTCGTTAATCGTTCACGGAAACTTAAATCACGACTTTTCGTCAACAGCTGGCGACCATAAATTCGCAACTGGTAGAGTTGAAGACCAGTCGCTAGTCGCCAGTTGACGAATAAGTCTCAATCACAATTTTTTTGAAAAGTAACTTATCAACAAAAGTACCATCCAACCATCCCTCACCCGAGTGCCCTCAAGGGTTACGTTACCACTAATAATACAAGCGAATATGTAAACATTGAATGCCATAAAATTAGGGAAATAAATGGGCGAAATACGAGAGAAAATTTAGGTCTTGTTATGTTAATGAACTAATCCTGTGGAACAAAGAACTTTGAGTTTGTTTTATCAAGTTTTCTGTGCTTTTGGGTTAATTTAGTTATCTACCCAGCCAGTAATGTACAGGGTTTTGCTTGTTACGTCCTCTCGTCAAAGAGTAAATATTGTATTCTTTGGTTACGTCAATAGTAAGTAGGTAAGAATTAAATAAACTGAAACAAAGGAGACAGTGACTGTTTCACACATCTCTGGGCCTAAACGTTAATAGCTTCAAAGTTACTTGTTGTCGAAGAGGATACAAATATAATTATGAACTATCTATCGAAAAGGTAAAATTTAGTAACAAAAGGTTACAACTTACACAACCAGAAATCCCAACTATTAATATTTGGTCTCAAAACCTCCAGAAATTATAACAATGGCCCTTTCTTTTTTGAGGGTCACTGAATAATGAACACTGACCATAAAAATAACGAAACCCCAAGGATCGGACCCTCACACAGGTACTGAATATGAATGCTTTTGGGGTTTTACAACAGTGCGAGAGAGAATTAACAAACACGTACTGTTCATGTTTAGTTTGTATGTCTTGTTACCTAAAAAAAAAAACTGGCAATATTTAACATTCTACACGTGACCGTGTATATCTTACAAGCAACCAATATTAAATTAGGGAAAGTATACTTATTAATTAAGTTATTTTGTATGTCCTACAGAGAAAACTGCATCGAGGAAGACCTCAACATGGACGATGACCAGAGCTTCGACGAGCCACCTCCGAAGAAATCGAAGAAAATTAAAAAGAAGAAAAAGGAGAAGGTGAAGAAAGAAAACCCTGAGAACGACCAGCCTGACGAGATGGAAATGCCCATATTTCCCGTGGACACATCTGACGATGACAGTGACAAGCTGTTTCTGCTGTCATTTCTGCCGGAGATGAGGCAGTTGCCGGCGAAGATCAAGATGTGGGCACGAGCACAGGTAGCTAGTGTGATGCAGGAGGCAGTGACTTGCCATTACAATAACACCATACCAGGCTCTGTCTCCGCGATTGACAGTGGACAAATGAAGAGACGAGAGAGTTCCGATTGATTAGAATAACTTTTAGTTTTAACGCTCAATTAAAATTTAAATAGGAATTAATTGTGAAGCAAAACAATCTAAATAAAGTTTGTTAACAACAAAACTGAATACATACAACGTTTACAGTACATATTCATTGAAAAATATGCTCGACATTCTCAATAAGAATTTCTGTAAAAATCCGCAGTGTAGCCAGTGGTACGAGTATGATGTCATGGCTGGCTTGCGATGTAATCTAATGCGTACGATACGCAAGCACTGCGGGCAAATGGATACGCTTGTAGAAACCGAGATTACTATACCACGAATAAAACTTGCAACCCGGGACTAATTACGGGAGCTGTTAGAGATAGCTGATAACTGTAAAGGTTATACTTATAACCATGAACGTATAAAGAATAACGGACAAAGAGTTGTGACATCTTAGTCCTCTATGACAGAGTGAAGCATACATAGTAAGCTCGGCAATGATATTCCATGGAGTAGGGATGTGTATTGACGCGTTATCCACCCACACATACAAACCATAGTAAGCTCGGCGCCTACTGGAAAATACGCACACATGCCTAACGCGCCGCCATTTCGGTCCTTCAATCTGTGCAGTGACAGCATTACGTCCGTTGTTCTTTACGTGTTCATGCTTATATAACCTTGAAATGGTAAAAATGCAGCCATTTTGTGAAGGAGCTACGTACAATTGTTTCAA
Source organism: Carposina sasakii (assembly GCA_014607495.2). Classification (NCBI taxonomy): domain Eukaryota; kingdom Metazoa; phylum Arthropoda; class Insecta; order Lepidoptera; family Carposinidae; genus Carposina; species Carposina sasakii. The sequence goes on from CP053169.1 coordinate 9,641,787, forward strand.
TTAATAAAGGTTGTCTCTCAGGGGACTAGAAGTGTTTGGGACGTTTTTAAATTGTTATTACCAGTACTGACGCGGGGCTTCACTAGAATACATCAGCTGCATCTCCTTTCGTGCGTGTCGTAAGAGTCGACTAAGGAACTGGGGCGATAAGCTAGCAATTTGTCATTGATAATTTTCATCTGATGTAATGTATCTATGTTTTTAAACTGAATATACCTTGTTTGTTATCGCGTAGCTAATAAAGTTGTTGTCATTTAGATAGGTAATTCTAATTACCATAGATATGATAATGGTCATACGAAATGTAGGTAGTAGATATTCCAGATAAAAATGGTGCATACTTATATGGGATTTTTCACCTTTCTCTCACCCATTCATTGAGGTTAAAAATACCTACTTGTAAGTACATTAAGCAAGACAGTTAATATAATAAATACATAAAATAATATTTTGTTGAATGAAAAGGACATTAATTATGGTACATAGGTATCTAGATTGATATTTTTTAAAACCTTTTTTTGTTTCGTTCGATGCTAGAATTCGTTAGTCTTAATAGACTAAATAATAAAGAACTTCTTAATAATATTAACTTTCCTTTCACGCCAAGCCTAGAGAGTTTACCTTTAAGTACACCATTTAAAGTGATGATTATACCTGAAACAGAAAACATCTTATCAAAAATCACTCATCATCACAACAAAAGCAGTCATATACCTGAAAACAATAAATATAATATAACCTCTAAAAAACCTTCAACTTGATAACAATTTGAAACAAAAACAACGCGGCAAGCGACGTTGCCGCTCCGTGCAGGCATCTACGGTGCGGTGACGTTGCGTGTCGCACGCAGCGATTTGTCGGCTGCTGCGGCTGACTCACACAACCGACGTGCCCGCCACGCAGTCAACGCGTACCGTAAACGCTGCGCTGTCAGCTGCCACACAATGTCCTTATTCGCCATAGACAGCTCGGAGTTTATTAGTGAAGTGCAAAAACACCCCGTACTATGGGACCCAGGTCACGAGGATTATAAGAATATGGCCAAAAAACAGGCAGCGTGGTACGAGATAGCCGAAATGTTTGTGGACGGTTTTAATGATATGCCGGCACATAAAAAGAATAATGAATGTAAGCATTTTCGAATTGGCATTGTATTTATTTAATAATAATCAATTAGAACTACCCAACATTCTACTGATAAAAACTTTTGTTGCAGCTCGAAAAGTGAATAACAAATGGCGCAACCTACGAGACTCATACGTTCGTACCATTAAAAAGAAAAACAACCAGCGAACGTACATCTACTACAAACAACTGTCGTTCCTAGCACAAATATACGAGTCAAAAAATGATGAGCTCGAAGGCGACCTTTGGAGTGATTCCGAGGAAAGGAGCGTTAGCAAGAAACGTTCTAGGAGCGAAATCGACCCGAGCGATGAGTACGATAGTTACGCAAATGGAACATCGCAGGACGCTTCGAAATTCGTGGATTTGAATTTCGAAACAACATACAATGAGCCTGTATGTAACTATCCTTCGCCTACCCCAGTGGCGATGGCGGTTAGCGAAGACGCGGATAGGGCGTTTTTCGAATCGGTATTGCCAATCGTGAGGGAATTCGATATGGACACTAAGCTCGAGTTTAGGAGCGAAGTGTTAGGTTTGATTAAAAAAATTAGATTAGCTAGACGAAATGTTAAATTAGAAATACACTAACTAATAGCTTAACTAATATTAATTTAAGTAGGTACTTACAAATAAACGACATAAAATATAAAAAATATTTTTTTTTTATTTCAAACTGCCTGAAATTCTGTCTATACATTACTGACGACAAAATGTCCTCTTATATTTAGGTATGTATGACATAAAATATTTCAAACAAATAAAGAATAACTTATGAGAGATTTACTAGGAAATCTAGGAAGTCGAGTGATTGTTTACTCTGGCCGGATTTAGTAACTATTATTTACATGAAGGAGATAAATAATGGACACTATATTTATAAAGGAGGATGGGCAAAATGTCCCCACCGACCAATATACCTGACGTATATCGTTGGAAAGCTCATTTTGTGACTATGAATTGTTTCTATTGGGCGATTCTGAAATCGTTGTGTAAAAAAGTTATAGCTAAAAGAAATCTTCAAAAAATATAAAAAAATACAAAATGTTTTCCTTTTTTACTTAAAGGGCTAGACTGTTTTAAGTGATCTCAAAAAGATATGATTAAAATAAAACGATAAAATGTTGGTAAAAACAGTCTATTACGTACATAGGAATATACAGGTGATTTTTTGTAGCCAACGTTTGCGAACACTTCGCATTTTCCTCATCATCATGAACATTTTTCTCCATGAAAGCATAACTGGGAAGTCGCAAAGAATTCTTCTATGGTGCTCTGGGAGTGAAAAAAACGTATAATACTACAGCTCCTTCCCTTCCCGGGCATACTGTACAAGTCAGTAGAGGGACCAGAGAGTCTTTGTAGGCGATGGGCTGACCACCTGTCACTACTAACCGAACTTGTACATCTCGACTATACCCTAAAAGTTGCTCAGAAGTGGCACCATGTGGTTCTATCGGCCCTTGGTGCTCTGCCTACCCCGAATGGGATAAAGGCGTGATTATATGTATGTATGTATGTAAAAAATCAGAATTCTTTGAGCTATAACTTTTTTCACACAACTATTTGAGAATCAACTTATACCTAGTAACAATTTGATAGTCATAAATAGAGCTTTCCAACGATATACGTCTAAATCGTTATTGGTCGGTGGGGAGTCTCCCATACATCTATGGTAGTGTAAAATATTCCAAACTAGTCCTACAAATGACTAACAAAGTCCTTAACGATTTTTTGCCAGTCTGCTGTTACAATCTGTTACAATACAGAAATATGATCAAGACAGACAGCCAGACATATTCTCGGAACTATAGAGGACAGCAACAAGTCATAATGCAGTCATTGAATACGAGAGCCCTTGTTCCATTCTATCTAAATACGCACGAGCTGGCAACGTGCAGGGAAAGTAGCGGAGCGGCAACGTCGCGCGATCGATGCGCGGCAAAGCTGACCCTACAAACAACCTCGATATACGTATATAATATACGTAACGTTATGCTACGTTGTTATTGTAGTCGAACACGTGTATTTTAGCTATATGGAAATTAATTATAGCTGTACTTACATAATTCTCGGGTTTTTAGCGCCAGTAAATCGCAGCACGTGAACTTAACTTACGTTACGTTAGGTTACTCGTGCGTTTTGTTAGTCTTAAGTTCCTGCTCCTTTTTTCTGTGAAACTAAAAAAGGTACTTACATCCCATGAAGATGTTATAAAAGGCTTTTATTTCTTCTCCATGGTACGAGTACATCCCTAGCTTATTTAGACACGTTATTTCCGATGTTTTCTTGCCATAAAAACAACGGAAGATTATTCTAAGAAAAATACATTTATTTTAGCAGCCGAACAAATGTGTAAAGTAAGGTAGTCAGAAATACTAACATACAAATCTATAGAAAAGGCAGCTCGCGAATTAATTGAAACCCTATGTATTATCATTAATTAACCTACCTTATCAACATACATACGGGTTACAGGAAGGAAGGAATATCAGTTACATTTTAACTACAACGTAGGTACTTCCAGTTTAAATATGTATAAAATGGAATTGCAGCTCGCTTGGATTGGCTATAAAAAGCAACTGCTAGGGGAAGTGGGAAATTTCGAGTCTGGATATTCTGCGGCAGAATTTTCTTTCATTTTAGGAAAAAAATATCGTGCGGGAAAGAAAAAAAAATTGTAAATAGGTATTACAAATATAATTTCATATTTTTCCTTTAAAAGTTACTGATAATCAAACTATTAGTTGGATAAACTTAAGAAAATAAAATAGTGAATGAGATCTAGTACTTAAAACATTTAAGTTTTTAAAATGGAAAAATAAGTTAGTGAAATAATTATTAATCTTATTATATGCAAAATTATTTAACTACGATTTTGTAAAGTGTACGTAAAGGACATTAATTTTGGATTTGCCTAGGTATTATTTTGCACAATAAAAGCCAGAAAATAAAATAATTTATAAGGAGTTTTAGGAGTTCAGAGTAATACCTGGAACTTCGTTAGTGAAACTGACTTAACAGACAGATCGTTAATACATTTTAGACTTGCTCAGAGTAATCCATATGCTAGCAAATAAAAGATTTCTTTCTCTAAGAGGTATCTTAAACTATATTATTATCTTAACCTCCCCAGATATGGTAGATACATTTATGTATATCTGAACAGAACCAAATGGTCGTCATTTTTTTCAGATCTACAGAAGTACAGAATAATAATCAAGGCCTCACTCACTCACTCAACCCACGCGATGTCATTCATCCATGATCACTATTTGTTTTTGATTGATGAACTAATGATTAATACCTATTTATGTAGTTTATTTTCTACCTATGAAAGTTGAACGACTCTATTGTCGTACATAGTTACATAAAAGTCATCATAGTTATTGATTGTTTTATTATATCACCATTTACCCGACTGCACCAGAGGGTTATGTTTTTGAGTGTATACAGGATGTAACAGAAAAGGTATGTTAAGCAAGAAGCTATGTAAATAGCCCACTAAAAGGAACCTATCTATAAAATTTCAGACTCGAAATCACATGTTTAATTTTGCAGCTAGTATGGAGAATTTCTAATCAACTTAAGAATGTTCATACAATTAAAAAAAATAAACATGTGATTTCGAGTCTCAAATTTTGAAAATAGATTCTCTATAATGGTCTATTTACATAGCTTTTCGCTTAACATACCCTTTCTGTTACATCCTGTATTATATTTCTTTACCACGCAGTAGTCTGGCTAGATCCTAAAAGAGTTGTCGCATTTGAGCTTGACACGTATCGGCTTATTCGTCAACTGGCGACTGGCGACGTCAAGTCGCGAGTTTTACGCGACTGCTCGTTTTACCTATATTTTTGTCGTTATCTCTACCAGTCGCGAGTTTTACAGTCGCCAGCACCGGTATGATGAATTTGGTCAGAGCGAGATGTCTCACTTTTAAACGTCAAATCCACAGAGCTAAGCAATAACTAGACAAGGCAAGTGTTTCTACTATTGGAAGCCCTAGTTACACTTTCATCATACCGGCGCAGTCGGTGCAGTTGACGAATAAGCCGACGTATCAACATTAGATTCGTCTCGTCTTGTGAGTGACACTGGGCAAGTTATTTTTTTTACGCAGCCGGGTGTTTTTTCTTAAAATAATTCAGATAATTTAAGTAGCTAACTAGCTTTTTTCCAGTTTTTATGTATTTTAGACACTAGATTTTACCTACGAGTTGCGTTTTATACACTACAAATCTGCCCTAAATCGAGGGCGAGTGCAATCGGAGAGTTTCCAGATATTTCTATACATATATATATATATATACTAGTGGACGCCCGCGACTTCGTCCGCGTGGAAATTGGATTGTAGCTTATATGACACGTTTGTCGGTTTACCATAGCAGTGCCATCTATTGATTACTTACTCAATCCAGTCGAAAAGTATCGACATCTGTTAGAATCTTTTGGAGTTAACAGATAATTGTGACTGTCAATTAATTATAGACAAATAATTTGCAATAAAATAAAATTGCGACTATAATTAAAGATCTAAGCTATCCTATCTCTCAAGTTGGACCAGACTGCTCACGGTGTGCCAATTTAATTTAAAATCGGTTAAGTAGTTTAGGAGTCCATCGCGGACAAACATCGTGACAGGAGATTTATATATATTAAGATATATATATATATATATATATATATGTATGGATAGCACCTTCCAAGCGGGAGGCGTAAGTTCGGTCCCAGTCACGGGCCTGTACTAATCAATTCATTTCATGTACAGATTTTAATGTTGCAAAATTGTCACATTAGCTCGTGCCTCGGAAAGCACGAAAAACCGTTGGTCCTGCGCCTGATCTCTTTCCGGTCGTGTCGGCTTTCCGTCCCATCGGGCTATGAGAGTAACGGAATAGAGAGTGCATCTGTGTGCACTATAATATCTCTTGCGTACCTGGCCAATCTCCGTAGAGATTGGTCGCCTTGACCGAAATACGGTCATACCAGTTTCAGGCTGTTGGATTTACATTTGGGTATAATGTATAGACGAGGGATTAACTTTTTTATCAGCAAATACTGAGCTGTTATCGCTAATCGTATATTAGAGGATGGTTATGAAGATAATAACTAGATTTAAAGTTATGTGTTAGCGTTTCGGCTTGAACAAAGAAGTTTCCAAGTGCATTACCCAGGTTCCATTCAAGATAAATAATGAAAATCACAGAACGAGGTACTTATTTTAAGTTTAAACCAAAGTTTACAACTTTGCCAAGGTAAATAGTATAATACAGGTCCATTCATTGTGGCTTGCTGGGCAGGTGCGGTTAGTCCATAAAATGTACAAGGTGTGCCCAAGGTGGGTCTACGTGTTTCCTTGCAATTAGAATGCAACCAGCTACAACCAGGTATCTTGGTGTAGTCTATGGATTAAATGTAGGTATTTACAATGAGAAATATAATATGTAAAAAGAAGGTTTAGACAATAAAATTTTACGAACGACATCGGAATTTGAAAAGTTGTAGAAACATTTCCACCAATAGCGGGTTAGACTAATAGGGTTACGCTTGACCACAACGCTCCTGACGGTAAGCACCGTTGCAGTCTAAGATGGAGCGCGTTTGCCTAAAAGAAACCGGTTCACTCTCGCCTTGAAGACCGCAAGATTATAGTTCACGGAGAACAGGGATTCAGGCAGGGAGTTCAGCAGCTTCACAAAATTAAGGCTTCTTATCCAATTCGAGGGAATATTTCTGTAACTAAGCTGAGGTTGCCAAATCTCATGCAAACTTTAATCGTCAGACATTAGTTGCAATATTACTTAAGGCCATGTCTAAGATTATTACACTGTCTAAAATTCTTTCAAGAAATAGGTACTTTCCTCGCAAAAAAGTTACATACGTGCGTATACAAAAATTTAAGTACCTACAGTGATACAGAGGGAAAATAACTGCGAACTTCATCTCTTAAAAGATTTTTTTCAACTAACCAACTACCTGACTCAAGATATTAAATAGGAAAAAATGCGTGATACCAATTAAAATATAGGTTATAGTTATAGGTTAAAATATACTAGGAGCGTCATTTGGTCCGCCTCAAACAAAATCACTTCTCAAATTCAGAAATAGTCACATAGTCACTCATCATAATATGAAATGACAGCGTATAAAAAATATGAACACAATAATACGCGCACGGAGCGGCAACGTTGCACACTGGGATGAAATGCGAGCCGGCAACGCGGACGATCGATGCCGCGGCTTGCTCAGGTTATCTCCCAAGCTCCCGTATTAAGGTTGCGGCTTACGGGTCGCTTATACGATCTTATTTTTAATTAAATACCTCTATGGTGTGGTGAGCTGAGGTCGACTTTAGGGACCCGGAGATAAACCTCACCTGCTTGTAGCGCACCCTTCTATACAACTGACACAGAAACATTTTCCACTCGTTACCGGTCGCTAGATTGTGTGTAGTATTTGTGTGCAAAAAGCGGTGGTAAGCTTATCCTTTACCACTTAGGACCAAATAAATTATGCTAACAGGTGAAAAGTATGAAGTATGAATTTACACATTTACCGTATACAGGATGTAACAGAAAGGGTATGTTAAGCGAAAAGCTATGTAAATAGAACATTATAGAGAACCTATTTCCAAAATTTGAGACTCGAAATCACAGGTTTATTTTTCAAAATTGTATGAACATTCTTAAGTTGATTAGATATTCTTCATACAAGCTGCAAAATTAAACATGTGATTTCGAGTCTGAAATTTTGTAGATAAGTTCCTTTTAGTGGGCTATTTACATAGCTTCTCGCTTAACATACCCCTTTTGTTACACCCTGTATAAGAACTGTAACTATTGTCGTTAACCGAACTTCACTTCCACTGCAAAGGCTTCCCTCGAACTCTACCGCTCGTGGCTCCTTGCCGAATTTAGCCGAACCTTCCTATAGGCAATTTTTTTTTAATGTAACCACGTCATGGTGTCCCACTGCTGGGCAAACTAAAAATTTGATACAAAGGCCTTAATCTACATAGCATTTTCTTTCAGTTAACCAGTATTGCTGGAGATAAGTTTCGTTCATTGACGTTAACATTCATCTGACCATCGCATTTTCTCTTCTGCCTTATTATCTTTTGGCCCTCTTACTTGTCCCATTATTGTAGGGTCTTATTTGGCTTATTGATAAGATTTGGTATTTGCCATGAACGTATAAAGAACAACGGACGTAATGCTGTCACTGCACAGATTGAAGCACCGAAATGGCAGCGCGTTGGGCATGTGTGCGTATTTTCCAGTAGGCGCCGAGCTTACTATATGTAAATAAATATTCACACACTTCACAACACATTAACTTAGTCCCACATTAAGATCCACAAGGTCTTGTGTCGTGGGTACTAAGCAACGGTATATAAATACATAGATAAGTATATAAACATCCATGACTCGGAAACAAACAACAATATTCATCATATCAATATTTATTTGCACCTACCGAGATTCGAACCCAGGACCTATGGCGCAGCGAGCAGGGCCACTACCAACTACACCAATCGGCCGTCGGTTTACTATGGTTTGTATATGTGGATGGATAACGTGTCAATACACATCCCTACTCCATTGAATATCGTTGTCGAGCTTACTATGAATGCTTCACTCTGTGTAGTTACAACACTCTGTCCGTTATTCTTTAAGCGTTCATGGTATTTGCTTTTATGGCGGTCAGCTGCCTTACGCAAACCATCTTCAACCTACTCTAGTTAACCTTTTGACCGCCAGACCGAAATCATGTTGTCGTGCCACCAGCGCCACGGCATTTTTTACCTACAATTTTTGCCCGAATCTCTAGTGATGTGTCGTATACTTTAAAATGACTTATCGAGAATTTGTATTACTAAAAGGAAATGATGTTTTACTATTAAAATTATAAATAATTAATGAATAAATTCTGTTACAAAAAAGTCTGGGTAAGTTAGACTTGGTAATTTAGACTTATTATCAAGATTTGACTTGAATGGTATTTTTTAAAACATCGATCTTTTGGCGACACTAGCGGACGCTTTAAAGCGTCATTGGCGGCCATGAGTAGTCCTTTTTTCCGATTTACCTAGAACTACTAGTGTTGTACTTCAGTTATCGAACATTATGTTAGCTTAATATTTTGTGGAATTCTGTTATTCATGATAAGTGTTATAAAATAAATAAAACAAAATACTTACTTTCTACATTTATTTGCAGAAATACAGAATTTTGATGCGAACTTACGTCACAATATTTCACAGTAATTCAGATCGACAGAAATTAAGATGAACTCGACAACCTAAATCAATATTCCTTAATTTAGTATATACGCCTCAAGAAATCACATAAGAAAATATTTACAAAAAATTAGACAGCATATTATTACAATACAGGGTGTTTGTGACAGCCAGGCAAATATTGATACCATGACTTCAGACCATGATTCTGAGGCGGAAAACACTGAAAATTTTCTCAGGAATATTACATTTTTTCATATTTTCAGGGAAAATTTGTTTAGTTCGTTTAATTAGGCCATAAATAATAACTTAAAAATAAAAAAAATATCAAAAGATGATTTAAAAAAAAGTTTCCCGCAAAAATGTTCAAATAACTGATCATCCCTGCCTGATGGAGCCACAAGTGATCCAAAAAACAGCAATGTGTGACACAATAACCAATTAGCTTATTTAATTTGTCACAGGATCGCCCGATACAATAGTTGGCAGTTTTTAAATTTGTATTTAGGTATATCAAAAGACCATAAAATAAACATTTGCGAAAGAAAAGCTTCGCTAGCGTGAAAACTAAAACGCTCCACAACCACAACGTGACGTCACACTTTAAGTAACTTGTATGCGCGTAAAAGAACTTTTGTTTTACAGCTATATTAAATACTAGTGGACGCCCGCGACTCCGTCCGCGTAGACTACAGAAAAAACAAAATGTCAAAATTATCCGGCATTAAATCATTACCCCAGGTTAAAAAGTAGGCTATATGTTACGCTATATGGGACCTGTCACAATATATTCCTGAAAACTGCATCGAAATCGGTTCAGCCGTTTCTGAGATTAGCGTGCACAAACACACAGACAAACCGACAACAATCCCAAAAATCATTCTTTCGGGTACTATTGTGTTGATAAAGGTCTCCCATAACATTTTTTCTCATATATTCATGTACAGACAGAACACTTTCATATAACTCAACACAATGGTAATTGTTCAGTATTTGCCTGGCTGTCACCAACACCCTGTATTTCATTCGTGATAAGCACTAAAACATGTAACGCAAAGTGCCACTTTGCATACCTTGCACCAAAATCGCGTATCACGCCTTTTGTGATTTAAGCTGCATAGTTTGCATCGTAATTTTTATTATTAGGCAGAAAAGCCGGCATGTAGTTTGATGCATTTCCCCCAAGTATTTTACTCGGGTTTTCGATTGCTCTTGATGTTGTAGGAAGGGTGCAGTCACCCCTTTATTTAATGACAATTTTCGTTATTACCGATAATTGATTGTTATAGTTCACATCACTAGTCGAGTCTTTAAGACGTATTGGCGTTGAGGGCACATCTTTTTTTGCACAAAAAATCATAGTTTCTTTTTTTAGTTATCCCAGTTAAAATATCACCTGTTCACAGTTTTAATTCATTAAAACTGATTAACGAAGAACTGTTTCGTCCGTGTATACAAAAATCAAGATTTAAAACCGAGTAGTTTCTATGTAGTTCACTACCAAATATTGCGAAAAATTGTGACGCTTTAAGACGTCATTGGCGACTGTGGCCAGGTTTCGTTTGACGCTTTAAAACGTCTTTGGTGATCAAAGGGTTAAGTAGGGTCCTCTCTCTACCTACAATGACCTACATACATACCTCTATAATAGTAGCTAGCACTACTAGTTTGCTACTTTCTGCTACACCATAGCTTTAATTACACAATAAACTCACTACGTAACTTTTCAGGGATCTGGTTTTTTTTTATTAAATCAAATCTTAATCTCATCTCATCCATGATCAGCTATCATCATTCAGTATACCTAATACCTACTCACTTCATCGACACAGCAACAGTAAGATAATATCGATTTGTGTAGTAAATAAATACCTACTTCATACCTACCTTTACTTACTTCCAAGTTTTGTACCTAACTTGCCTGAAACTTATTCAATATCATTCAAAACATGTTGATTTGAGTTTCCCGAGAAAGGACGAGGGCGGAGCGGCAGCGTCGCGCTTGCCAGGAGCGGCAACATCGCCTGTGAATTTAGCAACTCATCATTCTGGGATAAGACTGGTTTTATTTCGGATATCAGCTGTTTGCCTTAGTTGTTTTATGAGCCGTGCCGCTTCTATACATTTGAAGTTCTACAGTTACTCAGACACAGCCTGCTGTAGTCACTTCGAATCATAGAATACAAAGCTACGATAAAAAGTCTTATTACTCTATGCTTCAAATCAAATGTAGTATAGGTACTTCAGTCAGAATGTGTTTGTGAGTATGATTGCACATTTCTTCTATCAGAAATCGTTGAGTTTATCATAAAACTGCCAAGCGGGTTTTGACAAAACTTGGCATTGTCATTTACATAGCCTGTACTACCTATAGGTTTATTAGAATAACACATAGGCTAGTAGTTATCAGTGTCTTAGCTCCATATTGCCAGTGCCAAATTCATAGTCCAGTGCTTATGCTAGTTTTTTCATAGACAGATATTAATTATTTCTCGTGAAAAAATCTTGCTACGCGCGTCTACGTGCATTTATGCAGAAAAACGCAGTCTATTTACTCAACTTTGGACCTTAATATCTTGGGAACCAGACACCTCCCAGGTATGCTTCCATGGAGAAAAATGATCGTGATGATGTTGACGTTAACGACCAAAAAACACCCCGTGTATGTAAATAACAGTATTTTCTTTTACTTACACTAAAATATAGGTATCTTTATTTAGCTCCTATTCTACTTTTTACAAAGTGTACGTGAGGGTTTTGATAAAACTTGACACCAGCAGGTACATTCAGAAAACACATAGCCTAGCACATAGTGACACTGACTGAGTTTCATTTGGCACTAATTCCTTACTTATATTATACCTATACTTTCGATGAATACGCATTTTGTCCACGTGTGGCTAGACTAGCTAGAAATAGAGTGGCAACCACTTAAACAAAATTAGAAGTTTTAACCCGAAAATTCCTAAAAAGGGAAATATTTTCCTCTTTAGTGTGTCGGATTGATAACTAAAAAAAAGTGGAATAACTCTATGCCATCCGTCAGCCTTGGGTTAGGCTGACGGATGGCAGCCGTAACCCAATAATATAAAAGGTAGCTTGGACGTCATTATACTTAGATATTTTATCCCACAATTTGAAGGACACCACAGTAAAGAAATAAAAAAACATATATTTTTTTAATCATGACAGTTTTATACTTTTATACTTGCTTAGTATTGAAACATTATTTACAGATATAGGTACTTACTTAACTTTATAATGGACAAAAAACTAACATTGCTTAGATTAAGCTACATATTAATATGTCGGAGATCAAGATGTCATATCCTACAGTCGGATCTCCAACGCCATCTATTTTCAATCGTTGAAGTTAGAAACGTCAAGTCGACAGCTATCACTGACTGGAGGACAGCTGTCACTTGGGTAAAGACAAGACAGAGTACTGAGAGGGCGCCACTGTAGATTTACAACGACCTCCGGGTCGTTTGAATTGAGCCGGAGGGTATGCTGTTCTTGCTTGTTGCGTCTGTCGAGCGAAGCACGGGTGCTAATCAGCCTCTGTCTTGTACTTACCACGTTTCTACGTTATCCGCTAGAATCCTAGTAATCTTGTGCATAGATACAGTGAAAGTGTTTGTGATTCCTAATTAAGCTTGTTTACTACACGCCGCATTCTTTATTTCGGATTTTGGAAGATGTCGGACACACCTAACGGCACGCCAATCGACCCATCCACGTCATCAGAAGTGGGATGCAACCCGGATCACCCACATGAAACACGTGCTTCAAATAGTGACTCGAGCGAAGAAAAATGGCGTCTTCTCTTCGAGCAACAAAATCAAAATCTTCTGGCGTTGGTGCAAGCAATAAAACTACCTGCATCTTCGGACTCTATTCGCCTTCCTGATTTCGACCCAGAGAAAAGAGACATCGACGCCCGACCTTGGATAACGACCGCGGACATGTGTATCACAGATGGACATCGCCATGGATCTTCTCTGATGATCGCGTTAAGCCACGCACTCAAGGGCGAAGCATCATCTTGGCTGTCTTCAATATCGTTTCCTAATATGACGTGGGCCGATTTTAAGGAGCTTTTCGTAGCAAGGTATGACTGTCCTGAAACTGCTGCTTCCTTTCTCATCAGTATGCACGACAAGAAACCGAGAGATAACGAGTGCCTGGCCTCATACGCCGCTACCCTCATAACATCCTTAACGGCAAGGTGGAATGGACTGACTACAGAACAGATAGCAATAGCCACTGTCTTAGCTCATATTTCAAAACAAGTGCCACGTGTTCAGAGGATTGCTATAACGACTGACATCAAGACGCGTAACCATTTACAAAAGGAACTGAAGGCTGTCTCGTTCCTGAAGAGAAGTTATTCATCAAGTATTTATCGTGATGGACCCGACCTAAAAAGAAACCGACCTAATGGATCTGCTGTGACCATCAAGTGCTTTAATTGTGGACAACTAGGCCACAAATCTCTTCAATGTCGCAACAAAGCCAATTCGAAGAAGCAAGATGACCGGTCCAAACACAGGTCCTTTCACGGGGACCATAACTCGACCAACCAACCTACAGGGAGAACCGATCGCATCACCTGCTTCAACTGCCGGGAACAAGGCCACTATGCATCCGACTGCCCGAAGAGGAAAATCAAGGAGGGGAACAACGGTACCGGCGGCGGCACTGGAACTGGTCCAGCTAAGGAAAAGCGAGTAGACGTGTGCATTGTGAATGCGCCTTCGGGTTCTCTGCGTCACTCTGGTGAGTCATTCCCATTTACTTACGACTCAGGTTCAGAGTGTTCCTTAGTTAAAGAATCGATTGCTTTGAAATTTAGTGGTAAGCGAATTTATGACAATGTTTCTATGACTGGTATAGGACAAACTTCTATAGCCTCGTACATGCTCTAGGCGATCTCGTGAAGCTTTCGATAGACTAAAGGTAGTATTAGAAGTTCTTTCTGGGAAGGGATTTTCGTTAAATCCTAAAAAGTGCTCATTCCTGAAAGAAAAAGTAGAGTACCTAGGCTTCGAGGTGCGCCGAGGTCAAATTCGTCTGAATCCACGAAAGATTAGTTGCACTTACCGCTTTACCACCGACCGGCGCTCTTAATAATCAAGGTAGATTTTATGATTTTCATTTTGATTCGGGTGCTGAGTGTTCACTAATAAAAGAAAGCGTTGCATCAAGTTTTAATGGTAAAAGAATTGCTAAAACTGTCTCTCTAACGGGAATTGGTCAAACCAGTGTATTCAGCACCCAGCAAATACTGTGTAATGTTGAAATTAATGATTATTGTTTAGAACTTTTATTACATGTTTTACCCGATGTGTATATGCGTAGTGATATTATGCTAGGTCGTGAAATATTGAGTCAAGGCTTCGTTATTAACTTGTCAACAAATAATTTTAGCATTTCAAAACAAAATAATTTGACAGTTTTAAATTGTGACGTTTTAACCGATTCTAGTATCAGTAACGACTTTAGTAATGTTGACACAGATATACCCTCTTGTAAAAAGTCAGATCTTTTAACTATTTTAGGTGAATATTCCAGTTATTTTACAACAGGTTTGCCAAAAACTCGTGTAACTACAGGTGAACTCGAAATTCGATTAATTGATCCGAAGTATAGAGGTCCTTTTAGGGTATCGGAGGTACTTGAAGGTAATCGTTATGTTCTTAAAGCCCTTAATTCCAATAGAACCTATAAGTACGCACATGACAGACTTAGGCGAATGCCTGCGAATGACATTACCAATGACATGCTGACATGTGACCGTGATGATAATCTGTGCGAACTTGACGGGGATGGACCGTCATGTTCAAATTAATGTTGAGTTGACTGATTGAGAGTGGTTTACGGATACCGGATAGAGGTATTCAAGAGTCACTGGATGGAAGTGACTAGACTGGTATACGGAAGCTGGATGGAAGTTTCCAAGAGTTGCTAGATTGAGGCAACTAGACTTACTTGACTGACGTTACTCTATATGGATTGTGTATACTGTAGCCTTGTTTTGGAATTATTTACCTTGTGTGTGCTATGCCGTTTGGTTTAAAGAACGCCAGTTCAGTTTATCAGCGGGCTATAGCAAAAGCTTTAGGTGAATTAGCTCATAGTTATATTGTTTCTTACATTGATGACCTGCTGGTATTGTATTCTACAGGAGAGCAGGGGTTGGAACGTCTACGACGTGTCTTAGATGTGTTCATTAAGAATGAAAAACGTAATCAAGTTAAACTAGATCCTAAATTTTAAGGACCGTATAAAATTTAATTGTTAGATGGTGATAGATACCGACTAAAATCTTTGTCTTCAAATCGAACCTACAAATATTCGCACGATCGGGTCCGTAGGGTGCCAGACCATCAAGTTCCTAGTAATTTTGATATCGAAATTAATGTGACCTCAGAGTCTAAATGAATGAATTTTCATATGCGATGTACAAGTTACTGACCGGTTTTTTTAAATTGTGACTTTGACAAACCCTTGACGGACAGTAGTATGTATTTGTGGCAGAAGCGAAGGATCGAGTTTCTGCTGTAGCCGATGGACAGTGCTACATGTGTGTGTGTGGGAAACCGAAGGACCGTGTTTCCGTAGTAGGTAGCCGATGGACTGTGCTACATGTGTGTGTTGGAAACCGAAGGACCGTGTTTCCGTAGTAGGTAGCCGATGGACTGTGCTACATGTGTGTGTTGGAAACCGAAGGACTGTGTTTCCATAGTAGATAGCCGAAGGACTGGCTATATGACTAACTGTTACTGTAATGTTGACCGAAGGAAAGGTCTGACTGATTTAAACGTATGTGCGAGTCTGCTTATCTTTTATTTTTTATGTCTTTACGTAAAGATTTTGGGAACTTGACGGTCGATGAGCGATTTTTGTGATTTCATGAACTATTGTAATAAGAAGTCTTTAAATTTAAGTTAAGGCAGAATGGCCGAGCGCAGATACTTCCTTGAGTTATCTTGTTCACAGATTCATCGGTTCTACCCGAGGACGGGTAGTCTGTCAAAATGGCCGTGTCGGAGATCAAGATGTCATATCCTACAGTCGGATCTCCAACGCCATCTATTTTCAATCGTTGAAGTTAGAAACGTCAAGTCGACAGCTATCACTGACTGGAGGACAGCTGTCACTTGGGTAAAGACAAGACAGAGTACTGAGAGGGCGCCACTGTAGATTTACAACGACCTCCGGGTCGTTTGAATTGAGCCGGAGGGTATGCTGTTCTTGCTTGTTGCGTCTGTCGAGCGAAGCACGGGTGCTAATCAGCCTCTGTCTTGTACTTACCACGTTTCTACGTTATCCGCTAGAATCCTAGTAATCTTGTGCATAGATACAGTGAAAGTGTTTGTGATTCCTAATTAAGCTTGTTTACTACACGCCGCATTCTTTATTTCGGATTTTGGAAGATGTCGGACACACCTAACGGCACGCCAATCGACCCATCCACGTCAAATATATATTGGCCCACCACTCATTCCCGCCTCTGCAACTTCTGTGAGCCAGGATCAACAGAGGCGACCAGAAAATGCATAACATAGCATAGAAAATCCCCGGGGGACTAACTATCGACTATAAAGCATTAAAACTAATAGAAAAACAGAATGTGAAGTATGAAGATAGGTATCCTTAATATTACATTAAGCACAGACTGACAATATTATTACAATTGGAACATACGGCTACTTTATCTTACCTATGAGTTATTATGCCAATAATAAGTGTGACAAAATTCTTTGAAGGCACGGAAATTGTGCTTAGATGAGATGAGGTCATAATGATAAATCGGTCTGGAGACAGATTCAATAGAATATAACACAGTGAATGATCTTACAAGGAAGCAAGTTAATAAGTCGAACCTTTAACGATAAACATCTCTGTATGATAATAAATGTAACCTAAACTTACGAATAGAAGTAGGATCCAAAATTCTTTTAATTTTTTAAATCACGTGCTATCTTCAGCAATATCGCCATCATCATCTTCAGAAGTTATAGTTTTTTCCGAAATTGTATTAGTATTCAAAGAGACATTGCTAGAATCAGCGAGTTTAGATACAGAGTCTGACCTAGACAACATCCAAGGATTTAATAATTTGTTTCGTACTAAATTTTTTACGACGAGGCAGCACTTTATTATTGTATTTTAATGTGACAAAAATCCTAAATCTAATAAACAGTTTCTTAACGTAAACGATTGGAAAACACGGACATAGCATGCAGTTTGCGAGCTCGCTACTTTTTAAAAAGATCTTTTTGAAGACGCCATCAGATAAATCATCCTCCAGCATTGTCTTCATGCAGAGCTCGTCCAAGCTGACTATCATGCTTAGAAAGACGGGAAAATGTACCATTTTGTCAGGAGTGTCGACATCATCAAACAGACTTGTAAAAGCGGAACATTGCTGATGTGTTTTTAAAATTATGTTCAAGATTTGCGCCGCCACGATGTTAAGATTGGACGAGTCGCAGGATCTGTACGTCGCAGTTTCGACTAATATGACTTTCGATATTTCATAATCTTCCTCGTTTGTAGCAGTGTATACTTCAAGATTACTGCAACAGTCGTAAGCAAGAATGGTGAGGTCGCACAGATCATATTTATTTACGTCAACGGTCTTTAAAAGATTCTTTGTGAACAATTTTTGGAACACTTTGGCCATATCATTGCAGGTCGGCATTTTATCATCCCCTTTCTTTGTCTGTAAAATGTTCGAGAACAGGCTCCTCATGAAATCAAGATTTAGACGGCTTGTGTATATTTCAATATAAGGGTAGTCGACACTCAAATCTTGTTGCAACGAGATAATGGAGGTTATCGTTACACAAAAGCAATTCATATAGTCTTTCCAGGATTTTATTACCGCTTTACGGGCATGACCTATTCTCATATCATTAAATAACTCGAGCATGCTGTTTAAAAACTGCACTTGTTCCGTCTCACCAGAAAATGGTTTTCCACGTTTTCCAACCACCTTGTTTTTATTATTTGAGCTGTTAAGTAGATCGAAGAGCTGGCTGATGTTCAATATAAATTCGGAAGTTTGTGCAGCGGTCCAGCACAGTCGTTTGTCTGAGTAAAAAACCAGGGCTTTCCCTACGGGGACGCTGAACGTTTGTGCAGCTAGTTGGATGTCAACATCGTCTATTTGTACATAATTTAAAACATAATTCGGGAATTCCGGTAACAATTTGTATGATTTATACTTTTCTAATTCTATTAAATCGCTTATATCGCTCCATTTAGCAACTTTGTTTCCAAAGCTGAATTGATTAAGAAAAAAAATACTTCTCAGAATCACCAGCAGATTCGGGACATCATATATACAGTAAATCTTTTTATTATTGATAACAATATTATCCGTCGATTGTTTAAAGATCTGCGGTGAATTGTGATCTTGAATAATGGCACGGACATCGAGGCCGAGCCCGATAAGTGTTGAAACAACATTTCTTAGCCAAGTGTCCACGTCGAAATCAAGAGTGACAAATGCTTGAGTCACAGGCTGCTTCCAGTCTTCAAAAAGGCCTTGTGCAGCAATCGCCCACACCCTTGTACAAATGTCTGGGCTTTGTTTACCTTCCACTTCACACAACCCTATGATTTTGTCTGCTGTTATGTTGTAATATAGTCGGGGTCTCACATCGAATGACTTGATTGCAACGCTGCAGTACTTTTGCTGCTCTGTCATCAGGTCTACCTTTGCTTTCAATATCCTCATTAATATTCCATCAGCATTTGTGGCTGGAGCGTATAGATTAGGCAGGATCCTTTTGATCGGCAGGAACGATAAAGTCTTCTGAAAGAATACATACGATACTGGATGGGTTTTTAAAAGTTTTGTGCAGAAATATTTGAAGGTGCTGTTGTGTTTCAGCGATGTTGAAACGGCGCCACCGTTGGGAATGTTTTCTAGAAATGTTTTGTATGTTTCTTTCAATTTGAATGGTTCATCTGTTGAAGTAATACAATAGGAGTCAGATATAACATCATCTACGCGGCTCCTCGTCTGTACGCTCTTGTCTCTGGTTTCCACGTTTCTTGAGTCGACATCCCTGGTACAGTTTATCGTAGGTACAGCAGTGGACTTAAGCACTTTTTTGGAGGCGTTATAATCAAAGTCCGTTTCGAGGAAATGTTCTTCGCAAACCACTTTGCCTTTGGATCTCGTGATATCTTCTTCCCAATCTTTTCGATTTATTAGCCTCGCCCATTGTAATGCCCTAAAATAACAACAAATTATTAACACGAACTACTGGATTTTCTTAAGCTCCGACTCTAACCACGTGAACTACAGAAGTACAGAGAAAATGGTAAACCTGAGCATAATATAGTTCTTTGAAAAAAAAAAGTAATTGCGGAATAACTTCAAGTCTATTCTACATAGTAAAGTCCTATCGTGGATATCACTTTACATATATCAAATTTTTTGTTATAATGTGAAATTAGACACGAGTTACGTTTCTATTTATTAAGGATTACAATTAAATTATTATGTATCTAGGTCAGTGGTTCCCAATAAGTTTTTTCTACGTACCACTCTAAGAAAGACCTCAAACTCGCGTACCCCTTATTGAAGGAACGATAAATAAATAAGCGATGAAATCAGATGTATTAAGAACTTATTACTATCAAAATACAACACAAGATGACAGAAAACAAAGTTTTATTGATGACAAATGGGCACGTTTTTCTTTGCACAACTCTGAAAAATATGGTTGTATTAATATTTTTTGGGAATTTTAGTAATTTAGGTTTTTTTTTTGGTACGCGCCGCGTACCCTTTGACATACCCTTGCGTACCCCTGGGGATACGTGTGCCACTAATTGAGAACCACTGATCTAGGTAACTCAGGGCCGCCTGTCCGAAGAAAAGTAGTTAAATCAGGCTCATTCACCTTTAGTGGACGAGACGGAAACGCATTTTTTTTGCATAATAGATACAATTGTCTTTTTTATTTTATTTTCCTATGGAACCCTAATCACATAAATACTTTATGTACTACTACAACTAATATAATACGAACAATATACTGGAATTGGTGTACACTGTGGCACAAAATTAACTACATAGTCACTCACACCATTGGCTCCGTGTCCGCGATTCTAGACACCAGATATCCGTATATGTACGTATGGATATGCCTTTATAAACGATCCTGAACAAAAGCAGGAATCAGGAGAATGGAAATATGCTAGTAGGTATTCCTGGAAATTAGATTTGGGTGCATTTCTGTAGTCCACGCGGCTATACATTACAAAAAACAAATAATTCTGCTCAGCTATCCGATATAATGGAAAGATACGTAGGTTTTTTTGCGCGACTTAGAAAGAAACATAGACGTAGTCACTATACAGCGAGTGTTAGACCTTTGCTACACTTGGCGGAAATGCCGTCGCGGATGATCTGCCGCTACAAGTTATTGGATTATAAAATATTATTTATAAATATATAGATAATAATATATAGATTACATACTAAAGAGACTACCTACTAATCGTCATAGGAACGTGTCGGGTTCATCCACGAAGCAAAAACATATCGCCCTTGTACATAATGTGTTTTGTAGTACACTAAAGAATTTTATCTATCTATCTACGGTTTGTATGAATTTACATGAAACAACACCGACTGGCACTACTTTCACTAATCATACAAGTAGCATTCCGTGTATGAAACGTTGCTATTGCAGTTATGCCACGTACAGTAGGATCTGTGGAAGAAAAAGTGATACGCTATGTGGATAATCGGTAATAGACATTTAACTTGTAACCGGGTGGAGCGTCCGCGACTGCATTTCCGTCAAGTGTGGCATGGCAACGGCCTTTTAAACTTCAAACGCGTGAAATCGGCTAATATTGCAGAGTTTTGACGCGAGTAAAATCTGCAGGGTACGTACCTATATACTAGGCTTTAGTTGCATGTGAAGTGAAATATAGTATAGTTACATACATTATATAATTGTTGTATCTACATATTTACAAATTCACGGGACTATATTGAGTCTCGGGCCTTTGTGAGGCAAGCATCCGGTAGTAGCCAAGGTGTACATTACAGATGAGGAGAGCTTTAATATGGCGTATATGATATAAATGCATCTCAAATACAAAATTTTTACGTGATTTAACACAAAAATAGGACCAACCTTTCACGATTTGTCGGAACCATAAACCAACGTAGATTCGGTTTTTGTCTGGATGTATTGCAGCAAGTGTACACGCTACAATTTTTGCCTCTCATGGTGACAGGACCAACAGCACGCACGTCCTTTAGTATAGGCGGACGTCACTCGAATGAATTTCGCGGTGATTTCAATGTAACGTAAAAACTTTAAAAAGATCACACTTAAACTAGTCGTTCTCACTTTGATGTTGGTCGCTTCGCTACTCATA
Organism: Carposina sasakii; assembly: GCA_014607495.2. NCBI lineage: Eukaryota > Metazoa > Arthropoda > Insecta > Lepidoptera > Carposinidae > Carposina > Carposina sasakii. The sequence continues at coordinate 9,663,580 of CP053169.1, forward strand.
GTGACTAGTAGTCACTGTAGAGTGCGTTTCACCGTATAGTTCCGTTGGATGATGGCGCTAGTTACTATGTATGTGTACGACCACATTTTCTGTGTCAATGCATACAAAAAAATGTTAGTTCCGAAATCAGGCATAGGAGTTATTCTGTGAAACAGAGTCTAGGTAGACAAGAACATTGGATATTATATTTATGTCTACTAATATCAATTTTCAATAATGTCTACTAATCTCAATTTTCATGCAAAGTTCAATTAAGATTTGTTAGAATTGAACATGTTTCATTCTTAAATTTTTCATAAACCATTAAATAGAATCCTACAGCAGTGTACCTACTCCTTGATGTCCTTTTATTGCAAGTAAATAACTAACTACTTAACGAAATATTTTTTGGAGCCGAGACACTTGAAATACAGATGTACTCAAGATTAATAATGGACATCGCGAAACATCGAAAACAATCGTACAACTCTTTACAAACAATTACCAAAAAGCAGTTTAGTCTTAAATCCCTCGTGAATATTAACTGTATAACAAACAAAAATGTAAAGACTTCCATGCACATTCTTTAGCTTAATTAACCTGTACTTAGTCAATAATTCTTATGAAGTTTTCTTTAACATATAAAAAAATTACAGTTTGATAAAAAAATATTTATTTATGCAACAAGCATAATACACTTAAAACCAATCAACTGACCAACAACTATGTACATCGCATTTTCTAATACATATTAAGTACCTCCTTTTTATCTACTCTTATTTAATTGGACTGGAATTCGTTTGAGACTGTATCATCAAAATTGTTTAGTCAGTCCAAAATAAATTGTAACTTTCAAAAAGTTTTAAATGTTTTTAGGGCAATTGCACAAAATGCTCATCCAGATTTTATATATACATAGAACGACATTGTGAAACATACATTATCGTGTTAATTTGATAAGGATCCTTCTTATCAACGTTACATATTTAGATTAAAGGCCAAAATAAATAAATCTCTTCTAGAGTGCACAATTACAGAACATTCATAGTATAGTAGATACTGTGGTCGATTCCGGCAGTCACACACTTAAACCTTAAACTTAACGTAAAGATATCAAAATTTAAGACGAGTTTAAATTTAGTAGATTTAAATTAATTGTACACGTATTCATGTATGTATTTTGATCAAATTGGAGAAAAACCACGCCTACTTTAAAAAAGGAACATCATGACATCATTTAAATCACGATAAAACCTATTATTTCAGCTTAAAATAATAAAATAGTTGTTTAAATTTTTAATCTTAGTCGCCAAAGCTATTCTGACCGCACTCCTTATCCTAAACCTAAAAAGCGGACACTCGTAAATTAAGTAATCTGTGTTGCCAGTATACATATACCGTCAAAAAAAAAGAGTGAAATAAAGAGCATTAATGATCAGACAAAATTTAAAAAAAAAACTTTTTTTCATCCCAAAAGAAAGGCGAACAAGTCTATGGACAATGCATCAATATCCATGTCTTTATTCAAAAAAATCTGATTGTGAGGGATAGTAATGAACGGAAACTTTGTAGATATCATTGGAAACAGGTCTAATGTTCTCAAAACATTAAAATAAACAAAATAAAACCGGCACAGAATGAGTTCTTCTAGGAGTGGATAATCTTGTCGTCTTTTTACCTTTCTGTTGCTTCTTTAACAACGGTTATTATAATAATCTTATGTTTTAAAGTAAGGTAGAAAATGATAAAGTGAATTGAAAAAAAAAGCTGTAGCGTCAAATGTCAGAAAAGTGACGGTCAGTTGGTTTAAATTATGTGTGACTGCCGGAATTGACCTTACTTAATAGTTAGATATATTACAGGGCAGAGCACCAAAGACATGGAATCAGGGAGCATAATCATAAGGGATCTCATCTTGTCTCTAATCGAAATCACTAACTAATTAAAATTTGCGAAATACAACATCGAGAATATTTTAGATCTAAGTCCATAAATATGAAATCACAATGTGCTTACAATCGGGATCTTGGCGAAACACTTTATTTATACCTTGCAACGAGTGAAATATTCGAAGGCGATAAAACAAGGCTTTGGCGTAAATCTGCGGAAAGCATTGGAAACTAGCGAATGTGATGGTCTGACTCTGCTTTAGCAGACCAGAAAGAACGTCACTGTTTAAATTTTCTGTCCTAAAATAGTTTTTAAATCCTAATTCTAACTCCACAACAAAACTTAAAAAACTGCTGGGAGGTTCAAAGTCATCGAGCAAAATATTTATACCTTTATATGTATCTGAAATATAAACATTTGTTTCCACACAGTGTTTGTGCCTTTGTATGCATTTACGAAACAAAAATTTAACTATATGATCTAAAGGCATAACCTTTGGCAATTTTAAAGTATTATAATCTGTACTCTTAATGCGTATTACGTCTACTTGGCCTTCTTTTAAATTATGAGTATTACTTTCTATGATAGTCCATTTTTTAACCGACTTCGATAAAGAGAGGTTGTATTCATCAATTTCAAATTCTTCTCTCTTAAGAAATTCCTCAAAATATGTTGAAGATTCTTGACTTGTGGTTCCAGGTTCTATAATTCCGTATTTTTTATCGTAAATCTTTAAAGCATCTGATTTAACGTTAATTAAACATTTAGCATTAATACCTTTTGCAGTAGCAAATAAAATATTTTTTTCATGTCGTTCCTTGAAAAGACTAGTGCATTGCCGGAACGTAAGAAGGTTCCCATTACTCTTTTTCTTTATTTCTAGTAGATAGCTACGGACAAATTGCGTATTAAATCGTCTATACACAGCTAGGTCTTCCATACCATTATTGTATTCATTTATCATCACAGACAGGCACTTTACATTTTTAGTTATATAATCCAAATACGTTTTCCACTGTAACATTTTTTTATGACTTTTAAAAATGTAAACTTTTAACAATTTAGATATATTTCCGGATAGTATATCCAACGATCCAGTGTTCGTTCGCTCTTCAGAAATACACAATACATCAATAATGTCACTTATCATCGATATAAAATGAGCCATCATTGGCTCAGCTTGATGATGTATTTTATTTTTGCCACAGATATCTGAATGCGCACACATAGCATACGCAACGCGTTGATTAAAAATGTCCCGTACAAGTTTCAATGAAGATTTTTGAGTCTCGTTCGGACTTAGATGCATTTCTTTCAAATTTGACAAACTGACACCGCGGCGCTTTTCGAAAGCATATAACTCTTTGAATTGGTTCCAACCAATCTTGATTTTCCTCACTCGTAAATCGGAATCTATTAGCAAATCACGTATGCAACGAATGATACCCATTGTGTCGTGGAGATAGTATACGTTAATATCATTTATTTTAACAAAATATCGGTTCTCCGGCATGATTATGGGTTTTAATTGGGACTCCGGGTCGAGAATTACAGCACGCACAACGAATCCAATTTCGATGAGTTTGGACAGTATTCCGTCAAACCAAACTTTGACATCCGTATATTCAGATATAAAGATTTGAGCTAATGGTATTTTCCAATCATGAAATACTCCCTGAAGTACGAGTACAACCATATGGTCTGCTACATTGCGGGTTAAACTTCCATGTAGGTCATCGAATCCGGTAATACAATCTTTGCCAATATTATAATATAAAAAAGGTCTTATTGCCATTGACTCCATAGATAGTGTGCAAACCTTTTGCAAGGGCTCCATGCATCTTAACTTAGCTTTTAATATCTCGATGTGATCGGAATCAAAATTAATTTTTTTCGGAGTACATAAGCGACGCAGATCCGGTATCGAGGGCAGACACAAAGTGCCTTTCAAAACATGATACGCTTGTGGTGACGTACTTGCCAGTGTCATACATAAAAATTTTATTTCTTCTTCTATTCTTTTTGATTGATTATATTCTTGCATATTAACCTTCATATTGTGTACATACTGTAATAAATTTCTGAAATAGGCTACAATAGAAATTGAATCAGGGTTGAGGGCGTCTATGCTTCGTAAGTTATGGTGCAAATGTTGGTAGGTTTGTACCCCTCTGTGGCTACATGTAAGAAATGCTTTAGGTGGATTATATTCGTTCCCGTGCCCCAAATTCAATGTGGGTACAGACCATTGCTTCAATATTTTACAATGACTTTTTATCACTATGCAATATGGCGGGAAATGTATTTCGCAAACTTTATATCCCCGAGCGTTTTCCGCCAGTAACGGCTCTTGGATGCTATCTGCCCATTTCTTTGCCCTAAAAAAGAAAAGAATATCAGGAAGCTTGCATAATATAACATCGTTTCGCATTGCTGTTTGTACGTAACATTACCTACCGATTCCTAACAATAGCGGTTAGACTAAGGCCGCACTACGGCAAACCGCCGCGGTTTTTAACCGCCTGACTTTTTTAATATGGCTGAGCAAAACCGTCAGTGCGGCCGCTTCCATTAGTTTCCTTTACTCACAAAGTCAGGCGGTTAAAAACCGCGGCGGTTTTGCCGTAGTGCGGCCTTCGTCTTAGACATCATCACGCGCTTGGCAAAACCGCCGCGGTTTTAACGCCTGATTTTGTGAGTAAAGGAAACCAATGGAAGCGGCCGCACTGACGGTATTTTCCCGCGACCAATGAAGTTTTATTTTCTTTAGAGTAGCCTGATCGAACACGGTTTTTGATCTTTAAATATATGAGCTTTGCCCGAGATTTATTTAGTATGGGCCGAGCTCTTCATGACCATATGCGTGCTTATGGCGTTTAAGTTTCAAAGAAGTTAAATAAATAAAATATGCCTCCGTGTCTTCTACGAGATGTAAAAATATTTTAAAATGTGTGATTAAAGCTTAGGAAATACATTTCACCGGTAACTTATCTTTATTTATTATTTAATTCATAATTTGAGTCCGACATTATGAGCTGTCAACATTACGGCCACCTTTCAGTTTTCATAATTTATGACAATGACGCGGCTACCACTTCCATGTGACAAGCGTGCTGTGCACTTCAGCGCGGTTGCTTATAAAGTACTAGTGGACGCCCGCGACTCCGTCCGCGTGGACTGCAGGAAAAACAAAATGTCGAAATTATCCGGGATAAAAACATTTTCTCGGGATATAAAAACTGAAAACTGCATCGAAATCGGTCCAGCCGTTTCTGAGATTAGCGTGCACAAACGCACAAACAAACAGACAAACCGTCAAACAGACAAATAGACAGACGTCAAAATGTAATCATTAACAAATTCTAAACAGGTATTTTAAGCTGTTTATTTATATATGACGTGATATTTGACGAACTTGCATACTAACTTTCAACCCTTATTTCACCCCTTAGCTGGTCGAAATTTCAAAAATGCTAGAACAAATGTTTAATGATTTCTTATCAAGTGCTTAAATATAAAGTTTCATGGTTTTATCTTTTAAAATTAAGAAATCCCATACAAACTTTCAACCTCTATTTCAACCCCTTCATCCCTTTTTTTCGAAATAAAAAGTAGCCTATGTTCTGTCTCAGGGTCTAAAGATTGTCTGTACCAAATTTCATCAAAATCGGTTGCGAGGTTTAAGCGGGAAAGCGTAACAGACAGACAGACAGACAGACAGACAGACAGACAGACAGACAGACAGACAGACAGAGTTACTTTCGCATTTATAATATTAGTTGGGATTGCTATATCTTTTGCGTTCATGCTAACTGTATCTTTCTTTCTCAGTCATTACTACATTTTAATAGTTATCTAAAAAATATTGCAGCTATCGAAACGCATTGCGCGGTTAATAAATTTTTTACGGAATTTACTATGAAAATAACCTATCTACTGTTGTAATAATTTAATAAATCATAGCCGGCGACTGATTTTTAAACCGCGTTTTGTTACAGGGTAGCGGGTAAAAACCGCGCAATAATTTTAGGCTCATAGAACTTATATTCGCGGTTATTTTTAACCGTAGTGTGTTTGTCATGGGCGGTTTTGCGGTTACGCGGTTAACCGCTTGCGGGGAAAAATCGTAGTGCGGCCTTAGCCTAACGCGCTAAATAAAGGCTTTCTATTGGAAGAAATGTTTGGATACAAACCTTTATCGATTCGATCGAGAAATAATGTTTCTTTGTCTAACAAATTCACCTGGCATTGGAAATCTATACTAATATCTATACATACTTAATGTCGGCGACGAAGACATGAAACCTACCCAAATTGAATGATTCGATGTTATGTACATATAGATAAGGTTGATATTTGAATAAAGAGTTTGCAATACATGTTAGGTATAGCGCTAGCATTAAGTTTGTACTAGGTAGGTTGTTTTGTGTCTGACTTATTTCTTATCCCTTTGGGTTTTATTAGGTGTAGGTAGCTATTCTGAGCACATTAAGAGTATTTTTAAGTAAATTGAATAATTACTTTAGTAGATATTTGACATTTCATAGTTTATTAAGATTTTGAACTTGTGCTCACAGTAGCTTCGAGAATATTCCAATTAGAATGAATCTGATTATTTCTTATTAGAGTTCAGTTTATGCCCTTTCTAGTGATATATAACTCATGTATATAGATTGTGTAAATTAGATTTTATTAAGGGCTAAACTTAGCAAGTCGGTAAAATTTGTAAGATTTTTGACTTTTCTCCTTCGACAACTTTTTATTGTTTGAACTTAGAAATAAGATTCTTATATAATTAGATAGAGCTAATTAAGACCTTTTTAACGATGTAAAACACATGTATGTAATGTTTGTTTTGAAATAAATATAGGGCGCAAAAGAGGTCAGTCAAGGGACAAACTAGATAAAATGTTAGAAGAAATCGTAGAGAATTTCTACCGCGTTCCAGACGGTAAGGGTGAACCGTCGACATATTTGTAAGTCGCACGGATTTTGTGTGTTCAATCCGAGGCGAGTTCCTAAGAAGAAAAATAAGAAGAAAAGTGAAAAGGAAGCAAAATAGGAACAAGAGAAGCCACTGAAGACTGCCTGAAGACTGACCTCTTGCCCGCAGTTTGGAAGAAAAGTGTGTTTTGTCTCTCTCACTCCCGCGTACGACAACAACATACAGGGGTGCGACAGCAACATACAGTGGGTGGGTTTGACAACAACATACAATAGGGTGACCGGCGCGTATTTAGTACGCGACGACGCCGCGGCTGATATCGGAGCTGCGCACACGGGTGAAGGGTGCGCGAGGCGGACGCGACCAGCGCGGGTTTGGGAGTTACGCCCCGGGCCCACCGCGTTCGTCACCCCGGGGATCCTTTCCCCGGCCGGACCCGCTGAAACGGGAGCTGGCCGCAACAGATGGTCCTTCGAGCCGGATCCTTCGGACAAGAGAAGATATCAGCGCAGAAGATGCCGGTCACCAGATCGCAATACGGAAGGTCTTCGGCACAAGAAAAGGATAGAACATCATCAGAGATGACTTCGGGAACGACTTCTTCTGAAGCGACTTCGGGCACCACAGGAACGTCGACTATGGATTCCGCCGGGACGAAGACGACAGGCTCTGGCACGATGGCCAGTGCCGCTGGTACAGAAGAACACCCGAAGAAGAAGAGCTCTTCAGCACTCACCTTGGTTCCAGTGAAGGCACCCTCGCTCGCCAAGTCGAAACGCTCCCGGAAGAGGGAGATTGAGGCGCGTGAGGAACTGGCACGTCTAAGATTAAAGAAGATAGAGGCTGAAGCAGAATTGGCAGAAGCAAGACTGGCTCGTATCCAATATGAAGATGAAGAGAACGAGTCCAGATCAGAAGACGAGGAGCCTGAAGACAGAACGGCGCACGTGCAAGAATGGGTCCGAGCGACGATGGATGTAGAAGAAAAGGAGGGGGAGCCGATGAAGGAAGCTCTTCCAGCCATCGACGCGAGGCCGCACGAGTCTTCAGGGTATCGAGTCAACGAGTTGGCTGGAGCTATCAAAATGGCGATGGAGTCCAGTCCAGTGAGAAGTCCAGCACCGCCACCCAGTTATATGCACGAGTTACCTGCCTTCGAGGGAAACAGTGCGGAATGGCTGGCCTTCAAGAGAGTATATGAAGATACTGCACCACTCTTCTCAAGCACTCAGAATATGGCGCGGCTGAGAAGAGCGCTGAAGGGGGCAGCAAGAGAGGCGATCAAGAATATTTTGTATTCTGATTCTGCACCTGAAGAAATCATCGATGCGTTGCGTAGAAGATTTGGAAGACCAGATGCTTTGGTGATGCACGAACTGGAAAGAATGAAGGCATTACCGAAGATCATGGATACTGCGAGGGATGTATGCTTATTCGCCAGCATCGTCAGTAATGGGGTTGCGACGATCAAGAATCTGAAGAAGATACATTTCCTGTATTCGCCAGAGATGAAGAAGGCCATCGAAGAGAAGATGGGTCCTATCATGAAGTTTAGATGGTACGACTTTGCCGCTGAACATGAAGACAGTGAAGAGCCGGACCTGGTGTTGATGTCCAGGTTCCTAGACCGAGAAGCTGATAGATGTGGAGCATATGCAGCACCTGAAACGCCGAGAAGATTTGGCCTGAAGCAACACTTCACGCATCAGACTACGGAGAAGCCAAGGCCGCCGGAGCAACGAGTAGAACCAACGCGGGCTGAGAAGATGGAGTGTCCAGCTTGCCGAGGGGAGCACCGGCTGTATGAATGTCGACGCTTCAAGGAGTCTTCGGTGCAAGAGAGATGGGATATTGTGAAGAAGTCCAGGCTATGCTTCAAGTGTCTGCATAGTCCTCATCGGAAGGAAACCTGCAAGAGACCTCCATGCAAGATCTGCAAGCGTCTTCATCATCAACTGCTGCACAATACAGAGAAGAGACAGCAGCAGCCGGAGAAAGAAGAAGAAGAAGACGTCCAAGAGGTCTCCAATCACGTCATGCTGCCGGTCAACACTGCGAGTACAGCAAGAGCCTTCCTGAAGATAATTCCTGTGGAGTTGTATGGTCCCAGGGGTTCGGAGAAGGTCCTGGCGCTACTGGATGAAGGGTCTACCGTATCACTGTTAGACTCAGCAGTGGCAGAGAAGATTGGAGCGTCAGGACCGGAAGAGACTTTGGCGATATCCACTGTCGGCGGGAAGACTATTATGAAGAAGAACTCTCAAAGGCTGTCTATGGAGATACGAGGAGTTCATCAAGAGGGCAAGAAGAGATTGAACGAGGTTCGAACAATTGACAAGATGGACCTCGCGCCTCAATACGTCAAGAAGTCTAGGATAGAAGAATGCTCACATCTGAAGAAGATGGCAGACCAGCTGCACTACAATGAAGATCCACCACAGTTGTTGATTGGGCAAGACAACTGGCACCTCATCGTGTCAAGAGCCATCAAGAGGGGAAAGAAGAACCAACCCATCGCCTCCCTCACTGAGTTAGGTTGGGTACTGCATGGCACCGATGGAGGAGGGTCGAAGCCAGTGCACTTCATCAACTGTGCGCAGCTGGCTGGAGAAGAAGATGACCACATGGAGAAGATTATCAAGGAGCATTTCAGTATTGAGTCGCTGGGGATACAGCCTCGTCGCCCGAGTATGGATATTGAAGCCAAGGCCCTGCAGACACTGGAGAAGACAAGTCGTCGCATTGAAGGAGGTCGCTTCGAAACAGGACTTCTATGGAAGACAGAAGATGAAAGGATGCCTGCTAGCTACAAATCTGCTGAGAACAGATTGAAGAATATTGAGAAGAAGCTAGACAAGGACATCGAAATGAAGAAAGAATATGAGCGGCAAATCAATCATCTTCTCGAGAATGACTACGCGGAAGAAGCACCAGAAGAATGTACATCGGATAGAGAATGGTATCTCCCGCACTTCGCCGTAACGCATCCGACGAAGAAGAAGATGAGGATTGTCTTTGATGCTGCCGCCAAGGTCCAAGGAAAGAGTCTCAACGATGCACTGCTGCCGGGACCAGACTTGTTGCAGTCACTGTTTGGAGTTCTTTTGAGGTTTCGGCAGAGTCACATCGCAGTAGTAGCAGACATCAAGGAAATGTTCCTGCAAATAAGAATACGAGATGAAGATCGAGATAGCTTGAGATTCCTGTGGAGGGGCCAAGGACAAGAGGGATCTCCGAAGAAATACAGAATGAAGTCAGTCATCTTCGGTGCGGCATCCTCTCCCAGTACGGCTATCTATATTAAGAATCGGAATGCAGCAGAACATAAAGAAGAGTATCCTGAGGCAGCAAGAGCGATCGTGCGAAATCATTATATGGATGACTACTTGCAGAGTTTCGCCACGATTGAAGCAGCAAAGAAGATTGCCAAAGAAGTGGATACCGTTCATCTGAAGGCTGGGTTTGAACTGCGCGGTTGGGCTTCAAACCATCCAGAAGTTCTTGCTGACATGAAGACCGAAGAAATGAAGACTGAAATCACGCTGGGTCATGAAGAGAAGACTCTGGGACTTCGTTGGTTCATCAAAGAAGATGCATTGGGGTTTAGAACGAGTCTGCGGAACACTCCAGAAGATGTTATTAACGAGGCCAGAACTCCGACGAAGAGAGAAATCACCAGCGCGATCATGTCAACATTCGACCCCATGGGATTAGTCTCTCCAGTACTGATACAAGGGAAGAAACTGATGCAAGATGTCTGGAGAAGCGGGGTTGGATGGGATGAAGAGATAACTGAAGAAGCCTGTGAAACCTGGAAGAAGTATATGAAGAACCTACAGCTGCTGCGAGATCTGCATATTCCAAGATGCATATCTCCGACCAACACTGAGGGGGAGCTGCACGTCTTCACAGATGCCAGCGAGACAGCATACGCCGCCGCCGTGTATTGGCGTACGAAGAATGAAGATGGCAAGATACTGGTGTCTCTGTTGGCTGGAAAGGCGAGGGTGACGCCGCTGAAGCCGATATCGATTCCTCGGCTGGAGCTGCAGGCGGCGTTACTGGGAAGCAGATTGGCTCACTCAGTCGAGAAGGAGTTGGACCTGAAGACGAAGAGGAAGACCTTCTGGACCGACTCCAGCACTGTACTGTCCTGGATTAAGTCGGACCCCAGGACATTCAAGCCTTACGTCGCACATCGCCTGGCGGAAATAGAAGAGACAACGAAGCCTCAAGAGTGGCGTTGGATTCCCACGGCACAAAATCCGGCAGATGATGCGACGCGAGAGATTCCTGAGAACTTCAACCAGGCGCACAGATGGTTCACAGGCCCCGAGTTTCTTCAGAGAAAAGAGGAAGAATGGCCAGCTCCCAGATCCTTCAAGACGAAGCCTACTGGGGAAGAAAAGAATGCAGTAGTTGCTGCAATCGCTGGCCCGAAGATGATGACTCCTGATCCACTGAGGTTCTCCAGCTGGACAAGATTATGGAGAGCAACTGCCAGAGTTTTGCAGTTCATTGACATGTGCAGAAAGAAGAATCGAGTCCACGCTGCGAGGAAGAGAGAAAAAGACGACACCTCGTGGAAAGTCAACAGGAAGAAGAATGTCCCTGCAAGACCAGTTACCGTGAAGAAGAGCAAAGAAGTACGTCGCTTCATACCTCTAGAAGCTACGTACTTAGAGCAAGCAGAAAAGCTTCTACTACAAAGAAGCCAGAGAGATTGTTTTGAAGAGGAGATGACCTGCCTGCGAAGATCGAAACCTCTAGACAGAAGTAGTAAATTGAAGAAGTTGGATGTCATAGAAGAGAATGGTCTACTACATCTACGAGGAAGAATCGACGCGGCACAGAACATTGATCGCAACTTCAAAAGACCAGTTGTATTGGATGGGAAGAATTACGTCACGAAGTTGCTGATCCAGCACTACCACGAGAGGTTCAACCATGGGAACCACGCGACGGTCATCAACGAGTTAAGACAGCGGTACTGGATTCTGGGACTACGATCTGCGGTTAAATGGACTGTGCATCACTGTCAATGGTGCAGGGTCAAGAAGACGATGCCACAACCGGTGCCGACGGGAGATCTGCCAGAAGAACGACTGCGACATGGAGCACACCCCTTTACGTGTGCTGCGGTGGACTACTTCGGCCCAATGATTGTGACGATCGGAAGAAGACATGAGAAGAGGTGGGGGGCTCTATTCACATGCCTCACCACAAGAGCGGTACACATTGAGTTGGCTACCTCTCTATCAACCGACTCAATGATACTGGCTCTCCGACGAATGGCTGCACGAAGAGGAATGCCCAGCGTGTTGTTCAGCGACAACGGGACCAACTTCGTCGGGGCGAAGAGAGAACTGCAAGAGGCCATAGAAGAATTGAAGAAAGAAGACACTCTAGCGACCGAAGCAGAGAAGATTGGCGTCCGGTGGAAATTCATACCACCTGGCGCACCGAACATGGGCGGAGCCTGGGAAAGAATGGTCCGTTCCGTGAAAACAGCCCTTGCAGCGACCCTGAACGAGAAGACCCCGAGAGAAGAAGTACTGCACACGCTGCTGGTAGAAGCAGAACATATCGTCAACTCAAGACCCTTGACAGACTTGGACGAGAACGCCAGTGAAGAAGCTCTCACTCCCAATCATTTCCTGATTGGGAGATCCTGCGGAGCGCCTAGGGTGGGCGCCTTCACAGATCAAGACATGGCAGGACGGAGCACATGGAAGAGCACACAACGCATGGTCGACCACTTCTGGAGCAGATGGATCAAGGAGTACCTGCCGACGTTGCTGCCCAGGAAGATTGATGGACGAGCAGCAACAAGGGACCTGCGCTGTGGAGACATCGTGCTGGTGGTGGATCACACACTACCACGCTGCACCTGGCCGAGAGGAAGAATCACCCAAGTCTACCCTGGACCTGATGGGAGAACGAGAGTCGTCGATGTCGCGACGCCCGGAGGAGTACTGCGTCGCCCGCATTCAAAAATCATCCTGGTGGTGCCGGTGGAGTCGTCGCCGGAGCCGGGAGTTGGTGCTCTGCACGAGGGGGAGAATGTCGGCGACGAAGACATGAAACCTACCCAAATTGAATGATTCGATGTTATGTACATATAGATAAGGTTGATATTTGAATAAAGAGTTTGCAATACATGTTAGGTATAGCGCTAGCATTAAGTTTGTACTAGGTAGGTTGTTTTGTGTCTGACTTATTTCTTATCCCTTTGGGTTTTATTAGGTGTAGGTAGCTATTCTGAGCACATTAAGAGTATTTTTAAGTAAATTGAATAATTACTTTAGTAGATATTTGACATTTCATAGTTTATTAAGATTTTGAACTTGTGCTCACAGTAGCTTCGAGAATATTCCAATTAGAATGAATCTGATTATTTCTTATTAGAGTTCAGTTTATGCCCTTTCTAGTGATATATAACTCATGTATATAGATTGTGTAAATTAGATTTTATTAAGGGCTAAACTTAGCAAGTCGGTAAAATTTGTAAGATTTTTGACTTTTCTCCTTCGACAACTTTTTATTGTTTGAACTTAGAAATAAGATTCTTATATAATTAGATAGAGCTAATTAAGACCTTTTTAACGATGTAAAACACATGTATGTAATGTTTGTTTTGAAATAAATATAGGGCGCAAAAGAGGTCAGTCAAGGGACAAACTAGATAAAATGTTAGAAGAAATCGTAGAGAATTTCTACCGCGTTCCAGACGGTAAGGGTGAACCGTCGACATATTTGTAAGTCGCACGGATTTTGTGTGTTCAATCCGACCGCCGGCAAACCCGGCCTTCCGCCCCACCACAGCAATAGCTGCACCTGCGGATGCACAACAGCAACGGTGGCCTGTGATTCCACAGACCGCCGAAACTCAAAGGCGCCGCCGTAAGAACCGCCGAGGTAAAGAGCGGAAGCGGCGCCTAGCCAACCGCAGGGCAGCAGAGGCGGCGGCACAAGCGGCCACAGTAGTGGCAGCCCAAACCGCCCCCCCTCTACCGCCCATGACCATCCCATCGGCCCCCGGGGCGCAAGAAATAAGCTTGCGCCCCGCTTACCACATGCCACCGGCGGGCTTCACCCGCCTAGGCTCGCAGCCCTGCACACTCTCCCGCCCCACAACATCGGGGCGGGGGCGCTCTATGTCCCGGGGAAGGGCGCCCTCTTCTCGCCGAGGTTCAGCCTCGGCCTCAGGGCGCCAACCTCAGACCTATTCCGGCCCCGACGTGCGCCAGGAAGTGACCGAGGTCTTGCAGTTGTTCGTGGGGACACTGCAGGACATCATCACCGCTCTGACGACGGGCGGTGATATCCGCCTAGTCGTCGCTAGGGCTCTGTCCCAGCTTTTACCTCCGTTAGAACGGATTCAGTAGGCTCGCTCAGGATCCTGTACTGGAACCCAGGCGGTATCAAGGAAAAACTCCATGACTTGAGGACCGCGGTTTCAGTACAGGACATTCACGTGGTCCTCCTGGGTGAGACGAAGCTCCGTCCAGAGACGGCGATTACGTTGCCCAACTTCTTCGTGTACAGAAGAGACGAGGTGTCCCCCTGTGTCCAATATAGCATACAGGGGCACCGCGGTTTTGATCCGCAGGGATTTTGTGCACGAGGAGTTGGACCTACCGCCGTTTCAGAAAACCCGCTCTATCGGGGTAAAAGTCTTCAGCAACGGACGGGCGTGGCACCTGTACGCAGCGTACAGGCCGCCCGAAGGCACCTTCCTGGCATCGGATCTTGACGCCGTGTTTGTGGGGGACACGCCGACGCTGTTGATTGGCGACCTGAACGCCAAACACGCGGCGTGGCACTCCCGGACAACAACCGCGGCAGGTAGAGCCCTGCTTTCTGCAGCAGAGGGGCGTAGCTGCGCTGTGATAGGTCCACTCACGGCGACTCACGTCCCGACAGAAGCCCGACATAGGCCTGATGTCCTGGACATAGTAGTTCACAAGAACCTACCGGCGCCAGTATCCGTGGAAGTGTTATATGAGATAACTTCGTCTCAGCACTTCCCGATACTGGTGTCGGTATCAACCCGGCCGTCTCTGTTCCGCCCCGTTCACCGGGACGCAGAACGGCCTGGGATAAAGTTCAGGGCATCATGGCGAACTATCATCTCCCACCTGTCCATAGCGCCGAGGACGTAGAGTCCGCAGCTACGAGTTTCACAGCGCAGCTCAAGGAGGCTATAGACTCGGCCAGCTCTACCTTAAGCTCAAGGTCCGCACGTCGTGACGATCTACCGGCGGGCATAAAGAGAGATCTCCATGAGAAGAGGCGGCTAGCGCGCCTGTGGGCGCGCTCTCGCTGCCCCTCGGTCAAGAGAGACCTCAACGCTCTCTCAGCGAAGGTGTCCGATGAGGTTCGTGCTTTTCGGGGCGCCTGCTGGGATAAAATTCTAGACCGTGCCCGTGAGGATGACACATGCCTTTATAGGCTAAACCGGCAGCTAACAAAAGCCAGGCTGCCGGTTTGTCCTATAATAGATCCCACGGGCACTTACAATTTCACCGCCGAGTCGCGAGCAAGAGTGCTCGCGGAACACTTGGCGGTTCAGTTCACCCCACATCCTCCCAGCAGCGCTCCGAGAATCATGGAGTTTCATCGGACGACCGAGGAGGCAGTCTCTGACTTCATGTCAGCACCGGTCCCGCCTCTCAGCGGAGACTCTTTTATTTCGCCCGCCGAAGTTGCGAGTGAGGTTCGCAGGATGAACCCTCGCAAAGCACCCGGACATGACCTTATTCCAGTCATGGCTCTGAAGTACCTACCTAGGAGAGGATTCGCTTGTCTAGCCCGGCTCTTCAATGGAGTGCTACGTACTGGCCACTTTCCTGACCTCTGGAAAGTCGGTAGGGTCGTAGCGCTACCAAAGCCGGGCAAAGACAAGCGTTACCCGGCCAACTACCGCCCCATCACCATCCTGTCCAACATCGCCAAGTTGTTTGAGCGTCTATTGTTGCAGCGCCTGAAGCCGTATGTTTCGCTACGCGAGGAACAGTACGGCTTCAGAGACGCGCACTCTACGACGCTTCAACTTGTGCGTGTGTTGGACCATTTAGCAGTAGAGCGGAACCACAAGAGGTACACGGTTGGAGTCTTTCTCGATATGGAGAAGGCCTTCGACCGTGTGTGGCATCCAGGTCTACTGCGCAAGCTCATTGGCCAGGGACTGCCGCCGGCCCTCATAAGAATCGTCGCGTCATTTCTAAATGACCGGCGGTTCTTTGTAGGGGTGGAAAACGCGAGTTCGCAACTCCACCCCATATTGGCCGGCGTCCCTCAAGGCAGTTGCCTCTCCCCGGTCTTGTATGCCATCTACACAGATGACATACCGACCGTAAAGGTGGTCTTCCCATGGGAATTTGAAGGCATGTTGGCACTGTACGCGGACGATAGCGCGTACTTTGCCACATCGCGCAGCTCCCCACTGGCGGTGGATCAAATGCAAAGGGTCCTCAATCTTCTTCCGGATTGGCTTGACAGATGGCGGATGTCGGCCAATCCGGCAAAGACCGTTGCCCTGCTGACGGGTCAGCAGCGAGAGCTCCCTCCCAGGCTCACGCTTCGAGGGCAGCCGATAGCCTGGCAGAATACTGTCAGGTATCTAGGCTGCCAAATCGATCGTGGGCTGCGGATGACTGGGATGGTTGAGCACGTGCTGCGCAGCGCGAAGACCGCGCGCGCCCTGCTGCGGCCTGTCATGCAGTCCACGCTTCCCCTCCGAACCAGGCTGACCATGTACAAGTTATATGTTCGGCCGCGTCTCACGTACGCGGCCCCGGCCTGGTTCCAACTTTGCTCTGTTTCAAACAGAAAGAGGATTGAGGCCTTGCAGAGCTCCACCCTCCGCAGCATTGCGAGGGCCGGGCGGTACGTCCGTAATGACGTCATCGCTCGGGACCTCAAAATGACGAAAGTGGAGCAATTCGTGGCCCGAATGGCGCGTCGAATGTTCGACCGCGCCGACAACGGGCCGCACGCCCATCTCCGCGGGCTAGCTCCGCTTCATGCGAGGCCGCCAGACGGCCGCCCACAGCCGAGGGAGCTGTTGAGTATCCCACTCGACAGCGATGCCGGGTAATACCGGATTTGACCCCATTTTTACAGGACGGACCCATTGGTAGGCGCACTATGGCCGACTCATCGGCCCTAAGCGCCTACACTAATGTATATAGTTTTCTCGCCCAGGTGGCACAAATTATTATAAATTTTACCTCATTGTGAAGTCCTTATTACTTGTGATGTCCCTTTTATTATTGTCCGTCCCTAATTTATATATTGTACATAATAGCTTTACTCTTGTGTTAGTCTAGTCTCTCGGTAGGGCGGCGGTAGCGGGCGGGGGTGTCGATCGGCCGAGGGCGGGGCAAAATCTCCTCGTCACCGACCGATCGGCGGATCTACCCGGCCATGTCTGCCTGCCGTCCTACCGACAAATGTGTCGTCCCATTCTTTTAGAGTGCATGGGTATTCCCCCATGCACTCAATATAATAGTATAGTTTTTGTCCTTCGCTGCCTCGGTGACTAAGCCGAGGCAGCGCGGCCTCCGGCCGCTCAATAGTGACCGGCGCGCTGTCGCGCGCCGAGACTTTGCCCGGGCACAGGGGCACCCCTAAGGCCCGCAACCCGAAGCGCGCTAGCGCGCGCTTAGGAAGACCTCACATTGTTCAATCCGAGGCGAGTTCCTAAGAAGAAAAATAAGAAGAAAAGTGAAAAGGAAGCAAAATAGGAACAAGAGAAGCCACTGAAGACTGCCTGAAGACTGACCTCTTGCCCGCAGTTTGGAAGAAAAGTGTGTTTTGTCTCTCTCACTCCCGCGTACGACAACAACATACAGGGGTGCGACAGCAACATACAGTGGGTGGGTTTGACAACAACATACAATAGGGTGACCGGCGCGTATTTAGTACGCGACGACGCCGCGGCTGATATCGGAGCTGCGCACACGGGTGAAGGGTGCGCGAGGCGGACGCGACCAGCGCGGGTTTGGGAGTTACGCCCCGGGCCCACCGCGTTCGTCACCCCGGGGATCCTTTCCCCGGCCGGACCCGCTGAAACGGGAGCTGGCCGCAACACTTAATATATCTATACTAATATTATAAAGCTGAAGAGTTTGTTTGTTTGTTTGTTTGATTGAACGCGCTAATCTCCGGAACTACTGGGTCGAATTAAAAAATTCTTTTTGTGTTGGATAGTCCATTTATCGAGGAAGGCTTTAGGCTATATATCATCACAGTGCGACCAATAGGGACGAAGAATAAGAGGAAAATGTGGAAAAAAACGGGGAAAATTATTCAACTTTGGAGACTTCCGTTGCGTGCGCTGCGTAAACGGTTCAAGTTATCCAAAAAATATGTATGAAAGAATAAAATGACGTAGAAATGATATGAAAGAAAAAAAATTGAAGGTCTAGACTGCCTGATGCAGAACCCTTAGCAGCCCAGCTAAACTTTGAGAGATATGAAAATACCGTCTTAGGAAAAGTTGCTCAGCATGATAAGCACTTTCTAATAACGTAATAAAATTGAAGGTCTAGATAACCTGATGCAGAACCCTTAACAGCCCAGCTAAATTTTAAGAGATATGAAAATACCGTCTTAGGAAAAGTTATTCAACATGATAAGCACTTTCTAATTTATACTATTGACTCATTATAACCTGTATATCAATATTTAATAGCTGTTGCCCGCGGCTCCGCTCGCGTGGATATCGCTTATTTCGTGGAAGGGTTATGAAAAACAGATAGTAGCCGATTCTTAGACCTACTGAATCCTACTAATATTATAAACGCGAAAGTTTGTGAGTATGGATGAATGGATAGATGTTTGTTACTTGCACGTAAAAACAGCTGGAGCGATTTTAATAAAAATTGACAGGCTACTTTTTATGTAGGCTATACCTATTTTATACTTTTTATAAAGATAAAAGTTTGTTTTTTTCTGCAGTCCACGCGGACGAAGTCGCGGGCGTCCACTAGTAATATTATAAAGCTGAAGAGTTTGTTTGTTTGTTTGTTTGAACGCGCTAATCTCAGGAACTACTGGTCTGATTTGAAAAATTCTTTCAGTGTTAGATAGCCCATTTACCAAGGAAGGCTACAGTCTATACAACAACCTGCCCGGCTTCGCACGGGTACAACGCCCCCTCACGCGGACGAAGTCGTGGGCGGCTGCTATCATACATAAGATAGGATTTAATATTTAGTTTGACAATACAACACGTGTATGTATTACAAATATTATAATTAGCCGCGAAGTGTATTAACATACATAATACTGTTTATTTGATTAAATGATTATGAAAATAACAATTTATGACAATATATGTATAAATTATTTAACTTAAGAAAACTTGATTACTTTGTAGATTCAGAAAGCTGATCAGTCTGTGTACCTACCTACTTATAATATCCACGAGAATGTACTTGCCTGCTAAAACTCATATAAAAAATTGTTACTTACCGTTTGGGATCTTTTGGAAAATTGAACCAAGATAATTGAGGATGGTCACCATATACCATGTGTGTGCATGAGGGTACCGCGCAATACTTTTTATCTCGCAACACCATCATTAATATAGTGCCTAAAATGTGATCATGCCAAATAAAAAACGAAACACACCAAAATACAAACGCGTTCGCACCACAGCAATTTCCGAACGAAAATGGCGCCGTAAAAAAAGATGGCCGAGCTCCGAGCACACGCGCGGAATGGCAACGTCGCATATCGAGCTCGCTTTGCTTGTTGTAGTTGTACTTACATACCTAGTCGAATTTTTTAACGGGTTATCTCTAGGTCGTCCTGCATCCGTATGATGAATTTGGTGAGAGCCAGACGTCTCACTTTTAAACGTCAAACTCACAGAGCTTAATAACTAGATAAACTAAGTGTATGTACTTTGCATGTAAAATAGACTTAAGAATTAGAATATACACCTCGTTCTCAAGCCAGACTGGGTGAATTAGGGCTGATAGAAGTGGTATGTGCAATCCCTTTTTACACACCAAGTAGAAACACTTGCCTTGTCTAATTATTAATTAGGTCTGTGGATTTGACGTCTCGCTCTCACCAAATTCATCACACGCGTGCTGTAATGTTTTCATCAGGTTTTCAATGCAATTAGGTAAATTGAGTACAACTCTAGTCTAACAATAGTAACCGACGCGTTCGTTGAAAAAAATAATTATTTAAAGTGAAAACTCGACTGGGTATAAATTTTGACCCCCCCCCCCGTGTCACTCTCATAACTAAGACGAATCTAATCATACATGCCAAGCTTAAATGCGACAAGCCAAAAAATACATCATCATCATCATCACCATCATCATCAGCCTATTGCAGTCCACTGCTGGACGTAGGCCTCCCCCAGAGCACTCCACAAGACTGCCATGGGGGGTATTTGCCCATAGTCACCACGCTGGGCAGGCGGGTTGGTAAAAAATACATAAGTACTATCAAAACAAAGGCTTCATTTATATGTATAAACTTTTTAACCGACTTTAAAAAGAGAGAGTATCAATTCGTCTGTATGTTTTTTCATTATTTTTTATGTGTGTTACCTCAGAACTCCGTCATTTATGAGCCGATTGCAATTTTTTTTATAGTTGGTCATGGTATGCTTCCAAATTGATCCCATATTCACCACATCGGGATCTGATGATAGGATCTTGGAGAAATCGAGGGCAATCATCAAATATATGTGCCTACAATATTCTGTTGTTATACTTTTACCTACTGAGCGTTTTGATCACCTACAGATGTATAAAACATAACATTTGATCATGGAATCTCTAAGGAATCTAAGGATATCCTCAAATATAATAAACACGAGTAGTCCATTTTTAGTTTCTTATAGAGAATTTCGGTCAGCTACACATAATATAAAGCAAACGAGGGTTTGATGATGGAACCGCCGAAAAACAGATAGTGAAACTTTTTAATAACAAAATCTCCCTATGGCAGGGGGAGGCCTACGTCCAGTAGTGGACTGCAATAGGCTTATGAAGATGAAGATAATTGTGTTAAGTCGTGTAATTATATGTTGCGTTAAGTCGTGTCCGAAGTAAGATGGTTATAGAGGATGATGTAGACATGAGAGTAACAAGATGACGGATAATAGGGATGAATGAAAGAAGAGTACCTAAATATTACACCGACCCCAAATGATTGGAAACAGGGCAGGAAGAAGGAGTGTAATTATATGTTACTTATATTGTCTGACGTCAAATTTCGAAGCCTAGTCATTTCTCATGCCGTTTCATTATGTGGCCGATTTAATAATTTGCTGGCATCTAAATCTGACAATATTATGCCTTCTAAACTTCGTCCACGGCTTAACGCAATATACATGGTTAATTTTAAAACATCAATAACCTCGCAAGACTAGGTAGCTACCATCATAAACAACAACATTTATTTGTTCTACGAGTTTTCACATTTTACTTTCATACAAATAAATATAAATTGAATATTACCTCTGAATGTTCTTAAGTCTGTACATAATACTGAGGCGCGCGCAATCGCGGGCGTCAACCTTTTCGTATACCTATGAATGGAACATAGACTTACAAATGTCACGACAGTACAATAAAAGCTTGGAAAATCATTTTTATTATATTAGGTTATGATAAAACTCATAGAACAAATGTTATCGTTTATGATTTTAACTATCTCGTCCTGCGAGGTTATTGATGTTTTAAAATTAACCTGTATATTTGTCCTTTAGCAAAATTTTACTTTAGTAAGCTCAATTTTGGCTCAAGGGGGAGGAAGTCGGTTTTTTGTTTTTAAAAATTATTAAAATTTTTGTCATAATGAACACATTGACACACAACACTATACAGGATGATTATTGGTCGTCAACGTTCCCGAAAACTACGGAATCTCCTCATCATCACGATCATTTTTCTCCATGGAAGCATACCTGGGAAGTGTCTGGTTTCCAAAATATTAGGGTCCAAAGTTGAGTAAATAGACTGCGTTTTTCTGCATAAATGCACATAGACGCGCGTAGCAGGATTTTTTCACGAAATATAATTAATATCTGTCTATAAAAAAAACTAACATAAACACTGGACACTATAAATTTCGCACGATCAAGGAATTTTAAAATTAAAAAAAAAAAAAAATTCCCAGCATTTTTTTTGGCATAAATTTACTTTATTTCATGTATAGAATACGTACCCTTCGTTAAAGGTGGCCACAAAAAAACATCCTGTATGTATACTCTGGAAAGGATACCACACAAGTGTTTATTTGCAACCGAAAAAGTTTTACATACACTCGAAAAACATAACCCTCCTTTTGGCGCAGTGGTGTAATAAAAGCTATACTATTGGGAATCTTAACCTACTATCCTTAAAACTAATCAAAAGGATTAGATGATACGAATCTTCACTGGATAGATTAATGCTATATTCGGTATCATGCACGCCCACACACTCGCTGTAGCGTGGGAGTCACCATCGTAAATAACTAGAGTTAAGGTGTGGCTGCATTTGGCTAACTGAATAACCGATATACTTACGGCCAATTTCAATACTAGAGATAATAAAGAATCTCGGATTTTTGAAATACCAATTTCAAATTTTGTATGAAAACAATGGAATATTTTAATCCTACTAATATTGTATTTTAAACGCGAAAGTTTGTGTGAGTATGATTGGATCTCAGTGGATGGATGGATGGATGTTTGTTACTATTTCACGTAAAAATAACGGCTGGAGCGATTTTAATAAAATTTGGTGTGGAATTAGCTGACACCCTGGATTAACACAGGCTACTTTTTATACTGGGAAAATATTTTTATCCCGGATAATTTCTACATTTTGGTTTTTCTGCAGTCCAAGCGGACGAAATCGCGGGTCTAAAATATGCAACAAACCCCTCGAAATCGGTTATTGAAATTGGTTGATAACCTGCCTTCCCAACCGAGATTTGCTATGCTACGTTGCTATGGATTTATTGATGTGTACTATATATAGGGTTGCCTGTCAGATGGCCGGGAAATCCAGGATTGTCCTGGAATTTTGAGTCTTGTCCCGTGTCCAGTAATTAGACCTTATTGTCCCGGATTCTGAAAACCTACTAGTTTTGTATCAAAATAAACTAACAACGAATGACACGGCTGGCCTGTCTGTGAGTATTGTAGTAGTGTGACTATGGCCTGCGTATGGCCGAGAGAGTTGCGACAAACGACGCGAATGTTGCAATCGTGTCGCGCGGGGCTCCCCGTAGATTCGGCGATCCGTAGGCCAATATATTACGCAGCAGAAGCAGAATTTCGGTATACTTAGTATACATTTTTTAAGAAACGAAAGCTGTGCTTAAAACTAGTGCTTACTTACTCCGCCCGCGCTTGCGAGTTTACTACCAGTTTTAAGTCTAAACTGCATCTTAAAATTATACATAACTGGCTTTAATTACCTACTAAGTACGTAGATACCTATGTAACAAAAGTATCTATGTATTTGAGATTTTTACTATCGTCACAACCCGACACCGTTGTCTTAGAATTGTCCCGGATTTGATAAGTTTCTATCTGACAACCCTAACTGTATAATACTTACGTTTAATGTATATGTACATTTGTTAATAATTTCCTAACTTTGGTTTGGCTACGTGTTTTCGAACAGGAATATATATTTGTTTAGTTTGACCTTATATTTATATGCATATATGTATACCTACTCGTATAATTAGCGCGGATATACTTTAGCGAATAATCGGTAAATCAAGGCCACAAAATCAAGTTTGGTTTAAAATCAGCACCTCATAATTTAAAGAGATACATTATACTATGTATAAAGTGGCTGCATCGCTTGTGACAGCGAATATGAACATCCCGCGATATTAAATGAGAACCGGCCAAGTGCGAGTCGGACACGCGCACAAAGCGTTCCGTACTTAATCTATAATCTTTTAGTATTTTTTGTTATCGCGGCAAGATAAATATATAATTCTATGGGAACCCTAAAAAGAAAAATGTATAATTTCATTAAAACAATTTCCCCCTATTTTTACATACCATATGATATACATACATAGACAAATGTTAAGTTCGTTCGCTTCTATCTGTTAGATGCCGACACAGCTTTACAGCTAGACCACATATTACCTATACATATATAATAGTAGTAGACGTAGCCAAACATCAAATTATGAACTGGACTTGATTCATACCTACTACCGTAGCTTCTAAATAACACAACCGAACTATTCATGTTCTGTCGTCGTCAGCCTATTGCAGTCCACTGCTGGACGTAAGCCTCCCTCAGGGCACGCCACAGGGGGTTTTGCCCATAGTCACCACAGGTGGTGGACTTGTACAGTATGCCCGGGAAGAGAAGCAGCTGTAGTTTAGCATAATGGGGAGATATGTTAATGATCGGTGACAAGTTGCTAGCTAATCGCCTGAGAGAATGTTCGAGTTCCTCAGTCGACTCTTACGACATGCACGTAAGGAGATGCAGCTATTTATTTTACTAGCAAAGTGATTGCATTGTAAAACCTTAATATCTCGTGTGCTATCAGGTGCAAACCCCTGGTTGAAAGGCTTTAATATACCAGCTTTAATATAGCATGACTAACAAACTCTATACAAAATTCAACATGGGGCGGCTATATTTATCGTAAAGCGACAGGCTAATAGTCGATAAATCGGTTTATCATATCGCGTTTCGCAGGTCATGCTACTTGTGCAGAATAACTTATAACATATCGACTATTTCTAGGCAGGTCGTGTCCCTTTCGAGACCCTGTCAAATATTCATGCATGTGACCTAGATTTGTTAGACTATTCTAGCCTAGCCTAGTTTAAATAGACATAAGCTCTAAAGGTGTCTAAACTAATTATTATTCTATATCGCACTAGATTACATTACTGAGTACCCACATAATCTAAAACTTGTACTTTTCAGCCTAAAGACTATGTCATTACAGATTTGTTGTATGTAATTGTATTTTAAGTACGTCCTGTAAAAATTTGGATGGTCAACCGACCTCCCATAGGTACGCCATAGACCTAAGTAGTTCAAAGTTAGCTAAATACAGTACGTAATTAAAAATAATTCCAAAAAACTCCAAGAAGCACGTTGATGTTAAGCAAATATTTTACAAAATATATGTGTCAATATTTAAAGAAAATTTCATTGAAAACCTAGCACAAATACATAAGAAAATGTAAAGAGTCTTATGTTAAGACGCAGCAATGAAAAGCAATGTTAATGCTTACCACGACAAGCCAGATATTCCGAGTCGGTATATAAGTACATAACGATAGATTAGATTACCGGACTATGAGACGATCCATCGCGATGTACCAAACTGCGTAATGAATACGCGAATCACGCACTCTAATACGCACATAACCGTATACATTGCGTGTTTATAGTAAAATTTAAGACATACAACTCGGTGGTTTGCCTAAATAACTTCGTGCAACGGTCCTATAGGTTAATAATAATTAATCGAGACATACCTGTGCATAGGCTGCGTTCGTTGTGTGTACTGCGCCATGCTTGCCCTCCTGGCATGGCTATGCAGTCATGCCGTGCGCGCCCGCTAGCTACGCATTGCACCGCACTGCACTACACTGCACTACACAACACTGCACCTGGGGAGAGAGAACATTTGCATTAGAATATTAGATTTTTACTTACTTATACTAGTGGACGCCCGCGACTCCGTCCGCGTGGACTACAGAAAAAAACAAAATGTCGAAATTATCCGGGATAAAAAGTAGCCTATATGTTAAATGGGACCTGTCACAATATATTCCAGAAAACTGCATCGAAATCGGTTCAGCCGTTTCTGAGATTAGCGTGCACAAACACACAGACAAACCGACAAACAGACAGACAAAAATTCCAAAAATCATCGTTTTGGGTTCTATTGCGTTGATAAAGGACTCCTATAATATATCTTCCATGTACAGACAGCGATCCGTAACATTTTTATTATATGTATAGATAGAAGGTTGCTGATCTTTAACATCTAACTCCGTTATGCTAATCGTGGCTGCGGGATATCCTGTATGATCCTGCAGTTCTATCCACCCCATTTTGGGAACAGCCGTGTTTGTTTGTGTGGTCACTTATACTGTACCACAAACTAAACTACATTAAGTTATAGACTCGAGTGGACTCGATCCAACACAAAACCGACTCGGCACATCACTAGTAATAAGTGACACAGATAATATGGTCGACTCCGGTAGTCACACTTAAACCTAAACGTAAAGTTAGTCCTACCTGTCGTTTTCTCTCTCAGCCATTTATGTTAGGAACGGAGAGATAGACCTAAATAAGATTAGGTTTTAGTGTGACTGCCGGTATCGATCGACCCTATTGTAGTCATACACATAGTAATTAGCGCCATCATTCAAAGCAACTATTTGGTGAAACGCACTTCTTATTTGATCTTCAATCAAAGACATTCATATGAAAACTTTATAGCACTAACTTTGACACAAAAACCATCTAATAATTAACTGTAAGGTAGGTTATCGCATGAGTGTAACTGACACGCTAAAAATAACTGTTTTTCGGTCCCTGATAATAAAGCGGGAAAACCAAATTGATGACACACCGGTGGTGATCAGAGGCGTAGCTACCTAGGGGCTAGGCGGGGCAGTGCACCGGGGCCCTCAAGCTCAGGGGGCCCTTGAATCCTTACCGTGAAATTCTCGGCTTGAATTTTCAAAAATTAATAGACAACTTACTTGAGTTATGTGGTAAATACAAGAAAAAATTTCGCGCTCGCTCCGCTCGCGCATCTATTATGTGACTAAGCAGTCTTTCACTTTTCAATAATTATGGGGCTCGTAAACTCCAAAAATTCTTGGTAAAGTCTATCCGATTGTAACCTATCTCATGTTTTAGCAATGGTTAGATATTCTTGGTAGAGCTTAAATATTCAAAAAGGTAATAGACAAGTTACGTGGTAAATACAAGAAAAAATTTCACACTCGCCACGCTCGCGCATCTATTATAACAATATCTAATAAACTTTAAAAATTCTTGGTAATGTCTAGTCACGTGCAATAAAGAGAAGATAGTCAACAAAAATTCTTCAAAATCGAATTAGTTGAGATAGCAGTGGAGCCCCATTTTTTTTATTTGCCCCAGGGCCCCTAGTTACCTAGCTACACCACTGGTGGTGATAGCTGAAAAGGGGCAGCCATTTGCTGGTTTTCAAATACAATTTGGCTTCGTGAAAAATAATATTATACACAAAGTAATGTCACAGACAGGGAAGAAACTCATTTCTTTTATATACATACATCAGTAGTAATGAGTACATATTATTAAACCTGTGCTGTTACTAGTTACATTATAGTTATGTACACGAAAAGAGAAAAGAGGCGTGATTTTATGTATTACACGAGCCTTCGTTAATTTTACTATGTACGTGTATTTGTTTCTGTCTGTATTTTTTCCAGTTTGCGACATTCTGCTGCTATTGCCATTCAATTTATTCGTACCTGAAGCTCAGGTCACCAACCTCGTTACAAACTAACATATTTATTTATATTACGATGTTCCAAGATTAATACATTTCTATATTTAACTCAATCGAGATATCTAAAGTATGCGGAGCGAAACGTTGATCCACTTTCGTTATACCAGATACTGATCAAACATCCAATGATTTACTCGTTATATTTAACTGTGCTGAAGCGGGGCTTCACTAGAATACATCAGCTGCATCTCCTTCCTTGCATGTCGTAAGAGTCGACTATGGAACTCGGGTTTTCTACATACATACATACATATAACCACGCCTTTATCCCTTACGGGGTAGGCAGAGCACCAAACGCCGATAGAACCACATGGTGCCACTTCTGACTAATTTCGAGGGTAGAGTACAAGAGATGTACAAGTTCGGTTAGTAGTGACAGGTGGTCAGCCCATCGCCTACAAAATACCAAGACCCTCTTATCAAGAAGAGAAGCATATATATTTAACTGCTAACATATATAAATGCTAACACATATAAATATTATGCTTTTTTAGGGTTCCGTACGTCTGAATACAAAAACGGAACCCTTATAGGATCACTCGTGTGTCTGTCCGTCCGTCGCTTACAGTCAATTATCTCCGAATCTATTAGACCGATTAAGTTGAAATTTGGTACACATATCAATTCCTGTGACCCAAACACAGAGGTGTGACGTGAGCAGATGAAATCTGTATATGGGGGGTCATTTTTGGGGGGGAAGGGGAAAATTTTAAAAAAAAATTCTGAAAACTGCATCGTGTGGCATATCAAATGAAAGGTCTTGTTGAGAAGATCTTAAATGTATTTTTTTGTAATTTTAAAATAAATAGTTTCCAAGTTATTCAAGAAAATAGACGAAAATTGACCATTCCCCCCCCTTATCTCCGAAACTACTGAACCTAAAATTTTGAAAAAAATACAGAAATTAGTTTTCTCCTTATAGATTATAGAAAAACCTATAAGAAGTCCATGATATTAAAATAACATGGTAAATCACTCAATATTGTGCGTACCAACTTTTTGTCAGATTTAAAAAAAACATGATAGGTAACATCGTACGGAACCCTCTTCACGCGAGTTCAACTCGCACTTGTCGGCTTTTTTTTCACTCCCAGAGCAGCATAGAAGACGGGTATTCTCTCAGGAAATAAACTAGTGACTTGTCATTGATCTTTTACTTCTGTCCCCGCTATGCCACGTTGAGCATCTTCATTGACTGTGGGATTTTCTTTATGATCCTGCAGTTCTGATCCTACGGTAGGTCATTCAAATTTTCAAATGCAGAGCGCGTGTACGTGAGCAATAATTTGCGAAAACTAATTTTCAATGTTAGAAAGTTAATTTGTGCACCTGCATTACTACACTTATAATTTATTCTGTGCCTCTACCAACTACTACTAGTTCAGATGATGGATTTTACAGGTTAAGAGAACAAGGCTTTAGGTATTGCCTTTCTGCTACTGGAGACAACTGAAGTAAGATCTTGTACTTAAAAAACTGTTACGTTCATGTTTTACATACATTGCAGGTTGCCAATGTACAAGATTCCAAGTTGCCAACTGGCATAGAATTGCGTAAAAGTACGCTGTTTGGACGAATGCCGGATGGACTTTTTATCTCACAAAACTTGTGAGGGCTTGAGGATAGCCAGGAAAGGACATAGCATGGAGAAGAAATAAAAGAGAAGCAGCGGCTAAGTATATTTTCATACAAAAATAGTGTGCCGCGGAGCGGGGGTGAAGTATGGGACGAGGGGAGCATCCTAACACTGTAGCCCTGCCCATTTACATAGAAACCACTTTGTAGTGACTAGCCAAACTACTTGCATAAGCGTGTGGTTACAGCTACTGCGTTACACACACTGGCCCTGAAGCTCCGCCCCTATCATGACCTCATGGCCTCACGATTACCATGCGACTCAGTTCATAGTCCCACCTCCTCTTATACCTTCTCCATGGCACATAGGTTCTTTTTGATCCCACATCAATTAATCTATAGCAGTCACATGTCATACATAACACATTTGATGACGTAGTAGTTGTACACGGTTAACTGGTAAAGTGACGTGTGTAATTTGCTCTCTTCTGCCCCACCTTTTTGAGGATGGAATGAAATAATCTGCAGATGTACATACCCACAGCGGAGTTAAGGTTGAGAAGAGATCTCTGTGGATAGTGTCTAGGCGCCATGCGCTTTTACAATGTCTATGGACATGGATACAGGTAGGGCACCATAGGTCTTGTCCTGGGTTCCATTCCCGTACGTACAAACATTGATAATGATAATTAATTGATTATCGATGTTTCCGAGTCATGGATGTTTCTATAAATTACCTTACTACCCGTGTCACAAGATTTAGGGATCTTATTGTGCTAGGTTAATGTCTTGTCATCATCATCATCATCAGCTTATTGTTGTCCACTGCTGGACGTAGGCCTTCCCCAGGGCACCCCACAAGACTTCCATGGGGGGTATTTGCCCATAGTCACCACACTGGGCAGGCGGGTTGGTGACCGCAGTTTGTATTTTGGACTATGTTGTCAATAGAGATAGCAAACCGGGCCCGGCCGGGCCAGGCCCAGCCGAGCCCGGTGTCCATTTAGACACCCACCGGGCGCGGCTATAAAATTTTCTACAAGTTGGGGCTTCCGTGCCGCTGTCTTCGTGCCTGGTATGAATAGCCGGCCCGGTGGATGTCTAAATGGGCACCGGTTTGCAATCTCTAGTTGTCAACACGGGAGGCGCTGCTGCCCACCTCCCGGAAACCCTTAATCGCCTCGTACGATACCCACGGGCAGACATGGGATGGTACATGGTACGAATTCTACTCTGCCGGCACCACGCGGCCAAATGTCTTGTAGTGTGGAATAAATCAAATTTATAATTAAATTTATAATTTCGTAAGTTAAATAGACACGTTTAACATAGCGAAGTGATATGTTGAAGATTAGTGACAACTTGTAGCTCATCACCTGAGAGAGTGCCCCTAAATTCCTTAGTCGAGTCTCATAACATGCATGGATGCAGCAGCTGTATCCTAGTGAATACCCACACAACAGCACAGGGACACATCGCCTCTTCGCATTAAAAGTGTACAGTCTCATATTATGCAAGTTAGGTAGATATGTATATGTATAAAATCGTCTCAACGGATTTGGGAATGCGCCAAGGTACGTCGGTTACTCCCGTAAGTATAAGTATGTGCACCTAGGTATGTAGGTACATAAGGTTGCTTACCTAGAACCTAGGTAGGTAACTAGCATATTACTCTTGTATGGACCTGATAGCACTCACTTAGTAAACCCATCAAGTACTTTTCCTTAGATAAATAGGTACTAATAATTACCTACTAAATTGATGTTTTGTCTAGCTAGGTAGGTATTTGGTCAGACATGGAAGTACGTAGGTAAGATCTTACGTTAATATTACCTTAGCAGTGCAGGTACCTACTCTAATTAAATTAGGTAGCCTACCTAAATAAATTATGTGTAAATAGGTCACATTTCGTGATTTTTATTCAGAGTACAGATACGTAGGTTGTGGTAACCAACAACTTAAAGTATTTAGCAATTTACGTTTTAATTTTAGAAAACAGTAAAGACTGGGTTTTTTTTTCTATAAAAAAACTCATATTAATGTTATTAATGTTAGAAATCTCACTATTAATGTTAGAAATCACGTTTTTGGGTCAGAAAGTGTGCGAATAGGAAATTCGGAGAAAAATTTGCCTACAAGCGATTTCTACCAGGGTCTTAGTTAATATTATGTAAGTAATTATCAAATCAATTACGTGAATCCAATCTAATGACGGAAATCTTAATTTTGACACCTCATTGACGTAACTTGATGTTTTACGGAATTCGAGACGTGTTTTAGGCCTATTTTCGATTTTATACTCGCGAAGTCGCGGCCACTTTCAAGAACAATAAACCCTAATATTTCGACAGAGATACCCTGTGGCTTTCTCTAACAGATTGTTAAGATACTTTAACTCTGTTAAATGCACTGGTTATTTTAACCATTATATCTGACCAAAGGGCATTCCAAGACGAAAATAACGCGGCAACGACTTCTACCTATCGCGTTGACAACCTTATCGAACCTTACATAATGCTGTCTGCACGTGCACTAACCACAACATAGGTACACTAATAATTACACTTATTATCCACCACCCAGATCCCAATAGGCACATCTAACTAAATATTTTGCGCAGTTAACTGATGACGAAATAAGAAAGTAAGGGCAAGTAGAACGAGTCTACCAACTTATATGAAACTTGTATTTTATATGCCTACACCTTAGTACACCTAAATTTGAACCAATATATCGAATAACACGATTTAATACTCACTTTTGAGCTCCAAACTCCAAGTAGAAGTACCCAACGGGACTTGTTCACGGTTTTCACACGCACGAACACGAAACTTGCACTTAGATACCACAATTATGAGAAAACTGAATGCTCTACACCACTACCTATTTGTTTTCTAGATCATACTATATGTTTTACAATAACTGACACGTTTATAGATTTCAGAAAGTCCATTGAACTGTTTCGTTGAAATTTACGTCCAGCGAAAATTATAAAGTACGGAGTGGCAACGCTGTGACGAAGTTTGTGTTTCTCGATTCGACCGGCAGAGCGCGCCGCCATCGGAGGGGGGCGGCACCGAGGGAGCGGTGGACTGGGACGCTAGAAAGAGACGACGATATCGGACACCGTCGCGCAGCTCGGCTAGCAAGGGGACTGGCCACGTTCGCAGCATCGATACTTTTGTAATATTTTCACGATTTACCCATGGTGTTCTGTCGAAATAAGGATTGTTTCGATGGTGAAGATTTTAGCGGATGGTGGTGAGCGGTGCTTTGCGCCTGGTGACCTTTTCAGCATATCACGTCACCGCTGCGATAACACGAGGTCGTCGGTCGAGAGTGGGCGACGTTGCCAGCTCTCTCTCACTCAGGCATGCATTCGATGCCCACGTTTCTACGGATTACGAAAGTCGGCAAAATCCCATGGCCCTTTACGAACTTGGAAATACCTATGTACTTACCTAGCTAAATACCTACGTTTTATATTAAATTCTCTCCCCATTATAGTATAGCGCACTTCCTTCCATGCTACCAACGACATCTTTGTGACTCATGGTAATGCTGTCACGCATGTTCGATTTAAAACGAAATATCCACGTGGTAAATAAGTAGGTACCAACTTATTGAAATAACATTTCGCTTTACTTAGACTGGATTGGACCTCCTAAACCTGGAAAAAGCTGACCACGAAAACCGAGAGTAGGAATGAACGAGCAGTATACAACGACCTACTAGTTTTAATCGTTTTGAGAGCTAAGCTGATAGATATAGGTAGAATCTATCTATACTAATAATAATATTATAAAGCTGAATAGTTTGTTTGTTTGTTTGTTTGAACGCGCTAATCTCAGTACTGGTCTGATTTGAAAAATTCTTTCAGTGTTAGATAGCCCATTTAGGAAGGCTACAGTCTATACAACAACCTGCCCGGCTTCGCATGGCATGACAACGCCCCTCACGCGGACGAAGTCGTGGGCGGCTGCTAGTAGATAGATACGTCCTACAGTACCTATGTATTGTACAGTACCTATCTTTTTAAAATTTTCCATTTATAAATTTATTAAATTAAACTATGTATGTACTTACTTATAGCTTATTTATTTACCAAGTAACGCTCAGATTTACGCCCGGAGTGACGCTCAAAAGTGATCGTCCTTGGCCACCTATATTAGTGACTAGTGGACGCCCGCGACTTCGTCCGCGTGGACTGTTTATTAAAATCGCTCCAGGCGTTTTACGTGAAAGAGTAACGAACGACATCCATCCATAGTAGGATTGTGCTGTTTACAGTGCTGCTGACTTTGGCGTTGTTGTATATTGGTAGTATGATGTATAATTTTCTTTTTAAATAATTTCACAAACATCCGGCAGCTATCTGTCGTCATAGGAGCCTAACAAAAAGATAAGAGTATGCTAAGTAAGTCGATGTAGGAATACAGAATAGCAGGTACAGCCACAGCAGCCCCCCTAGCATGACCACGCATGGTGGATATCGTATCGTATGATATCGTATCGTCTTCTTACCAGCCGGGCTAGCACGACCACGTAAAGTAGATATACGATAAAGGCTTTCGTATCGTATCTATACCACCATAATTATCGATTTCGCGAGCATAACCAATGGAACGATACGTTACATTAAGAGTTATCACGAGCAATGATACGATAATGATAAGAGCGAGATAACTTAAACAAATGTTTCTAGAGTCAAAAAATATTTTTTTGTTTTTTTCAATTGTCGTTCATTCTTTTTTTTTCTTTTTTCCTTTTTGACACCAGATGTCATGTTAACTGCTCTAACATGACCAGCGAAACACGATATTATAAACCTATTTATCGACTAGCTGTCAAAATACGATAGATATTAGCCGCCATGTTGAATGTTATCGATTGTGACGGCCGATTGGTCTAGTAGGTAGTGACCCTGCCTACGACGCCATAGGTCCTGTGTTCGAATCCCGGTAGGTGCAAACATTGATATGATGAATATCGATGTTTGTTTCCGAGTCATGGATGTTTCTATACTTATATATGTGTTTATATACCATTGCTTAGTATCCACGACACAATACCTTATGGATCTTAATGTGGGACTAGGATAATGTGTTGTGTAGTGTGTGAATATTTATTTATTATTTAAATAATTGACCCTGTGGCTCAGTGGTAAGAGCGCTGGCACGGAATGCAGATTGGGTTCGATTCCCACCCGGGTGAGGAATTTTTTCCAATTCATGTCAAAATTCGATATTTTTAACATCAAAATACAGTCATGCTCGGCGCTATCGATAGTAACCGATAGACATGCTCGCATTTTTAGCTATCATATCGTATCGCGTCGTGTAACGTTACCGGCATGGTTATGCTCGCTGTAACGATAAAATTCAACATGGTGGCTATATTTATCGTATTTTGACAGCTAGGTATCGATAAATTGACTTATCACATCGTGTAAAGCTGGCCGTGCTAGCCGGGCAAATTAAACATGGCGGCTATATTAATACGATAAATCGGTCATATCATAACGTGTTTCGCAGGTCATGCTACTTGTGCAGGTACGGTACTTTTGAAATTCAATAAAAAATCTGCGAACTTAAACTCAATAAATATCTTTTGGTGGGCCTATTCGTTATTAGTTCAAATTTTGAAACTCTTGGTTTTTTAGTTTGTATGAATTATAATGGTAGCTAAA
This sequence comes from Carposina sasakii, assembly GCA_014607495.2. Lineage (NCBI taxonomy): Eukaryota > Metazoa > Arthropoda > Insecta > Lepidoptera > Carposinidae > Carposina > Carposina sasakii. The sequence continues at coordinate 9,698,199 of CP053169.1, forward strand.
GCCTTTACCGAGCTAGGTGGCGTGCGCTGGAGGTGCACAAGCGAGGGAACTAATGGAAGTGGTATTTATGTGTATACCTCCCTCACTTTTATAGTTACTCCAACAAATTTATTCACCCAATTCAACGTGTAAAGAAACTCTACTCAGTACCAACCAACCTAAATATTTATATAGGTACCTATAGGTAGTTAGCTACATAGAAAGTCCAAAAAGACATAACCTACGTTCAAAATTACACGACTAAAATGATTTCCGTTCCGGCACAACAGTTAGCTAAAATTTACATTACACAGTAGGTACCAGGCCAAAAACTGAAAATTGAGTTACGCCTGCCGGGATACAGCAATTACAAGTTGCGAGGGGCTGAAGGTCGCCCCATCCCCTGAGAGAGCTGGCAACAGCCCTATTGGATTACCGTATATATACCTACATTCGATAGGTAGGTGTTACTACCAAAATGGAACCTGAATCACGCTTCATCCGATATATTCGATGAAAGATTGACAGCAAAATTTATCATTAGCAGGCGAGGCGGTTTTTAATAGGAGAGAGACACATAGAAAGTAATGTGGTAGCGCCAATGAATTTTTGGTAGCGCACTATTTTTTTTTTCTTAATCCATGACGGATAATTCATTAAAATTACAATCTAGCCTAATTAGACTAATAAGTAATTTTTATCTAACTTAAATTGCTAAACCGTGTAAAACTAAGAATGTGTCCATCTGCACTTTTCTTATTGTCACTATTAAGGGGAAGTCACTTTGTTCATGTGTTCTTTAAAATTTGCACATACTGCAATATCACTAATTTAATGCACTAACTCAAAAGGTTTTCGATGGAGGTCGTCATTCCTTACATACCAGGGCGCGTTTACAATGCCCCGAAGTACATTATTTTGAAATCTTTGTATCATCAGTGTATTGCTTTTTTTGGTACAGCCCCAAAGCTGAATACCATAAGTCCATACAGGCATAAGGACTTGTTTGTATAAAAGTAGTTTGGTGTGTACCAATAACGAAGAATACTTTCCAAGTAACCAGTACATCTTCCTATAGCGAAGCTGCAACTCTTCGCGTTTCTTTTTGACGTGGGCTTTCCAGCGAAGCTTTGCGTCCAGAGTCATGCCCAAATACTTGGCTGTGTTTTCGTATGGTATTATTTTGCCATTTATTAATACTGGATGATAATTGAATCTCTTGTTTGTAAAGTCTATATGAACGGGTTTAGCTTTATTCGCCATTTTTTTGTCCACTGGAACAAGGTGTTGATGGCAGTTTGCACTTTTTCTACTGCTTGCGCATGAGTATCCGCCGTAGCCATTATAGCTGTGTTATATGCGAATGTAGCAATGGTGCTGTTTTCTAAATGTGGGATATCACAGGTATATAGTAGACACAGGACCGGACCGAAAACACTACCTTGTGGTACTCCAGCGCACAAAATAGTTGATAGCAAACATTGTACATAAGATTTGAACTCACGACCTTTCGCATTCCGTGCATCGCTCTAACCAACTGAGCTATCGGGTCTCCTAATATTTAATTTAATTTTATATCACTGTCTAAAATACCAAAAATTCATAAAATCTTAATAAATATAAAGTTTCATCACTATTTGTTCAGTCGTTTCGTGGAGAAAAGTTACCGTACGTCTTAAACAGAGGAATGGTTAATTTTATATTTATACATAGATGAACTGGATTAAATGAATAAATGAATCCCTTAGTACCCTACTCCACCAGTAGATACTCGTAATTAACCTAAAACATCCTATGAAAACAACAAAATCCTACCATCTAAGAATGCAAAAGTTTTCGCGTCTATCTATTCTATTTCGTATATCTACATAGAGTCATAGACATCTATCTACCAACATAGTAGGCCTGTTTTGCAAGTTGAGAGTTGGACAAACTGAGGAGCGAGCTCGCCGCGTGTCGGATCGATAGCCCGACGTTGCCGCTCCGTGCAACGCGGGACCACACTTGCACCGTTTATTTTTATCGGTTGTTGCCAATCAATTATGTCGAGGAATAATGACACCTGCCGCGAATTCCGTTGTAACACAAATACTACATTCGCGACAATGTTATGTAGTAAACATGATTGCACTTAACGGTCTTGTTATAATAGTAATTCCTATAGAGTAGTTCTGATGAAATCCGTCCCAAAACGCTTGCTTATTGGATTGAAAGTACCTAGGTACCTGCCTATCAATTAGATTGGTTTTATTTTATTCAGTTCATTTCACATTAACAACAGCTACACACTAAAGCTATATTCTTCCCTATAAAACAGAAAACAGCCTTTAATAATCGGTACCCGTTCCAAAAGTTATATTCTAATTCTTACTTGAAACTAGTTCTCTAGTCGAAAAAAAGATATTCTTAATGTAGTCAGAAGTTCAGAGGCTCAGCAGTATAGAAACAAGCTCCAACTTATACCTACCTACTAATTTAAAATAAATCTAACTATGTACCTATGTACCTACTTACCTAGTATTTATACTTTTTTAGCGTGGATCATGCAGTTTTCGAGAACACAGACATGTGTGTATATCGGTAAAAAGAAAATCTTTTCTAAGATGAGTTTTCTGAAAGAAATGTATTTTTGCCTGTGCCATAAAGAAAGGCGCCAGTAGTACCTTGGGTTAGATATAAAGAGTACCTAGGTATTACGTATAACAAAGTACAATGATATGATGTGGGACTCTGGGGTTGGTGGAGACGTGGCTTAATGGAATGATTCCGTTAAGCTGTCTCCAGCACTAAGTATACAATGTAAAACCTAATTTATCTCCAGATGCCGTAAAAAACACCCTCGTTTATAGCGGCCAGTTACAATTATGTAGGGATAACACGTAACTAGGGTAGAAACATAGTAGATACTGACTGTACCTAACCTAATTAGTACTCGTAGGTAATGCACACTCGTCAGATACAATTACATACAAAATAATATTTGTAATTTTTTTTATTGTAAAGTATCAAATCTATTCGGATGGTCTCCAAATTTTCTAGCGGGGTTGCCACATTTTTTAAACTTCCCTAAAATTGTGGAAGTTATTTATTGTGTGCCTGCCTTAGTTGCTTCATAAATAAAGAATAACGGACAGAGTGTTGTGACTACACAGAGTGAAGCATTCATAGTAAGCTCAGCAACGATATTTCATGGAGTAGGGATGCGTATTGACGCGTTATTAGACACACACATACAAACCATAGTAAGCTTGGTGCCTACTGGAAAATACGCACACATGCCTAACGCGCCGCCATTTCGGTGCTTCAATCTGTGCAGTGACAGCATTACGTCCGTTGTTCTTTATACGTTCATGATATCAAACTTATTTCTACATACCTACTTCATAGTTGGATTTTAAAAACTTTGTCTTCCAAACTTAAGTTTACTGAATAATTCAAGATGTAAGCTGAGAACGCTAGCGGCACCTACATATTACATATTTAGTAGGTGTCTTAGGTAGGTATGTAGTAGTACATACACCAATATGACCTAGAATTCATTTCATAGAATAAATTCTATGCTTGATTTCGGAACCAACATATTTTGTATGCAGGAACACAGATAATGTAAACATACACATAGAAACTAACGCCATCATTCAAACGAACTATTTATACTATAGGCGGACAGAGTGTTGTGACTACACAGAGTGAAGCATACATAGCAGCTCGGCAACGATATTCCATGGAGTAGGGATGTGTATTGACGCGTTATCCACCCACACATACAACACGTAGTAAGCTCGGCCCTACTGGAAAATACGCTACACGTCCAACGCGCCGCCATTTCGGTGCTTCAATCTGTGCAGTGTGACAGCATTACGTCCGTTGTTCTTTATCGTTCATGACTATAGGTATTATTGTGCCTTATCTTGGAAAAAGTAAAACTACACCATAAAAACTAACATTTATTTATCGACGGTCATTCTGTCTCTCTGATCGGTTGATGTAAGCAGTAGGGTTGTCATGGGCGGGGCGCTGGAGACGGCCAGGCGCGGGCGGAGGGGGAGGCCTCGTCACCTGGATCTGTATCCTCTCGGGCTGGATCACCAGGTCTTGACGAGGCGGCATTGCTGGAATAAGAGATTGTGTTCTCACTTTACTTTTATTTAACGGAGAAAGAAAGCACTATGGATACTTTTTGTTGCATGTAAAGTATTTCGCTTGTTGTAATCGACATGTATGACAATTTGTAGATGACCCATGCCATTACTGCTAATTAAATTGATATATAACCATAGAGAACGTATACATATACGTGGTTAAACGAAAATAAGTACTTAAGATTCGGTAAAATTAAACGATTTAAACTGTATTAGTGAGATTATGCCCAATATTTTGTGTCTAGAACAGAAAGAAATACAAGATACAGCTTCGTTCGACGTCCCTTCTTTACTTTAGTCAATAGGTAGGTAGGTAGATGCTGTGAGTAGCCAGGTGCGAGCTGTCTTTATTACTTTAGTAGGGAGGTACTACTTTGTTATTCAATCAATATAATTTATTTTGCAGCTTTCCTAAGGATTTTTACGAATCGTGAGATACACTAATGCGATTAGTACATTAGAACCTACACCAATATACTCTCGTATTTTTGCTTACCTTGTGTTAGTTTTTCTAAAAGGTATCTATTGTTTTTAGCACTTTTATCTATAACTATATATTTATAATTAAACACTGTTTTTAGGACTTGATTTAGTAAATATTAACTAGTGGAGCTTGTGATTCACATTTATTATTTAAATGTATCATTATAATACCACAACACCACCCATGTTTATCTCATATCTTCACTTATCTCCATGATAAATTGTAAGATAAAGCGTATTTATCCCTTTGTTTTGACACAAATACCTATCTAGTTTCATATTACATTTTACAACAACATTATACATGATTTTTGAATACCCGAGAAGGGTTGGCGTCAGGCAGGCAGCCGACTGTAAGAACACATGCCAAAACGTTGGCAATATGCGTTTCGAAAGAAACCACCAGGATGCGCTAACCTTATTAAATAATGGGATAAGGGCAGGAAGATGATGAACAAAATTATAAAATGATTTTCTAAGATTGTATAAATAAATAGTACGAAGAGTATGTTTGGTTAAGGCGCTGTTATTAGACAAAAGAGGCATTTTAGAATATATAAGAGAGAGTATAGAGAATATATAATATGTAGAGAATATATAAATAATAGTAATATACTTGTCCTCCAATTTTTGGAAGTTTTTAGCTAACGTAAAAACTCAATTACTTAGAAAATTCTCGATAGTATTTTGATTTGAAAATTTGCTTTTTGTCTTTCTTTTAAGTCAAATAACTTGAAAACTATTATGAATATGAACACGAAATTTGCTTAGTTGTATAGCGCTTTATCAAATTTAGTTTGTGGCAAAAGTACTTTTTTTGTAAAATTTGTAGATAATTAACAATTAATTAAAAACCAAATATTGTGCTGGTTGCGGGAGCGCCCCGCTATACGTCTACCTCACTCCCTCATTAGGTGTTTGAGGGAATGAGGTAGTCTTGGGCATACTAGTTCACAAGTGCGCTCAGTTTAGTTCGCCGCTACTAAACGAACTAGGTCGTTCTTCTAGTTCGTTAGTTCATCTGTTCCTAGCTCGAACTTAGACTGATCCGATTACATCGTTCGCTCCGCGTTTTAGTACGGTTCCTGCTACATGCGACAACTAGTTCGTCAGTTCCTAGCTCGGATTAGACCGATCCGATCACATCGTTCGCTCGTTTTAACTCTTTTCCTGCAACATGCGACAATATTTATGGCATGCTTTTAACCTCTAAAAATTGCAAAAACTTCTTAATTAATGAATATTCATAAAAATATTGATGTAATAAAATAACCCTTTACCTATGTTTTCGCCTTTTATATGTTTAGCTGTCCCGTGCGTGACGATCTTAGTTCAGTCGACGTCAATCTCGTTCATTCGCCACGAACTAACGAACTATGAAATGGGGAATGAAGGAAGTTCGCGTAGTTCACCTGTAGGAGCGCTCTTTTGACCTAGTTCGTTCGCGAACTACACAAACTACATAAGAGCGCTTTAAAATGAGTAGACACAGTAAAAAATAAATTAAATATAAATGACACTTTAATATTGGCTGTTTATTTTAATTTGCTCTCTATTTTATGATAACAATATGTCATTGTCAATTAAATTTGACACAATTTTGATTTTGACATTGACTTTTAAACACATGGTTACTACGCTTTGATGGTTTTTCTCGTGTTTTTCTAATAATGTTTTCATTTTATTCCGGATTCTTCTCTAAAGTTCTAGTTAATAAAGCGTCTTTATGAGTAATTCTGTCGCAATAGAAATATAGGGTGTATATTCAGCAAGTGTTTGAAGTTGATTCATATTACATTGAAGCTATCGTTGTTTTCCTCATCTTGTTAGTTGCTGCTTGCTGCGATATAAAATTGAATATGGGATCCAATAATCCTTCAAGTAATCCAAATCCAATTGCGGGAGCTATAACATATCCAAGCCGTAATGAAGATGTACATAGGGTACCTATCCAGCCAAGACAACCCAGAAACCTGCAGGTTTGTTTTTTCTAATGCCATTTTAGTTTAATATTAATATCTACCTATCTATTTGAAACGTAATTTAATGAGCACCTATTTTTATTATTCCAGGGTCTACTCAGATTTGCCATGGAAGCCACTAAAGCTGAAGATGCACCAGGCAATTCTGATTTAGGACCAATGGATGAAGAGGTAAATGAACCTAATTTCAACAAATGATATTAAGTTTACTTTTTATTTTTATTGTAATATAAAAATGTGAAGGCTACTGTAGGTCTACAGCTAGACATTTCTAGACATCCATAATCTTTAAAACTCAAAAGCAAGTCAGCTAGTAACTTATCACTGATAATGTAGTTTTTGTTAACTGATGCAGATATTTATTGAGATTTTATTATTTATTCTACATGTTAAATGTAACCTCGATATCCACAAGACAGGCAATAGCCTAATGTGGGTATCAATGCTAACATATGTAAAATTTAATCTGCTGCAGTGTACACGAATAAATAATTATTTATAATTTATGTGTAATAATAACATTAATAACCAGATAATGTGTGTACATTTAAATAAATAAATAAGTACTAAAGGTGCCTCTAGGATTGTCATTGCGAAATCTTGATCCTCCAGTTCTAGCTACTCCATTTTCAGGAACACATCTGTGTATGCTAATGGTCCTAAATTTAGTATTAAAATGTTTTGGGAGAATACCTACAAGTGTTTAAATAATGTGAAATGATTTAGAAGGGCCTACTAATATTCATAGCTGTTCTTCTCCAGAGACTGACTCTGGAGAAGGACAGCTAGAGATAGAACACTATGGTGTACTCTAGGGGAGGCCTTTGCCAAGGGCAAGCTGGCAAAGATTAGTTAAGCGAAACACTATTGATACTTTTTTTCTATGTTTGTATTTGTTAGTCAGTAATAAAGGCATATTTTATTTTTATTTATTTTATTTTACTAATATTCATGACTATACAATATTCCAGCGAAGAAAATTCCTGGAAGAGGCATTAAAGAGTCTCACAGTGGACCTGGCCAAGGTGATGCAGGATTCCATCAAAGTCCTCTCGGATACGGAGAAGATACATGCAATAAAAGTTGATCAGCCCATCCCTGAAGATGTGAGGTCCAGCTTCAACAACCTTCTTGAATTCATTGATGATATTGATGTAGCTAACGGTGAGTTAGTTAAGTAGTGAAATTTTTTATGAGAAATTGATATAGACTATAATATAGTAGTTTGCTGGTTTTAAGCATGTGTTTTAAAGTCTGGTCTGGGCTAGTGCTTAAAGGAAATAGGTATTATTAATAACAAATACAAACAATGTGTTAGTAGCTCTTAAACTTACATATATAATCACAGCTTTATCCTTTACGGGGTAGGCAGAGCACCAAGGCCAGATAGAACCACATGGTGCCACTTCTGACCAATTTTGAGGGTATAGTTGAGATGTACAAGTTCGGTTAGTGTGACAGGTGGTCAGCCCATCGCCTACAAAACACCAAGACCCTCTTGTCCCTATTGACTTGTACAGTATGCCCGGGAAGAGAAGCAGCTGTAGTATTATAAATTTTTATTCACTCCAAGAGCAGCATAGAAGCTCTTAAACTTATGTGTTGGTTATAATGTATTGCTAGGGTATGTGTACATACATATATTTTTTAGTACTTATATCAGATTGAGACACAGACTTTCACTAGTTATTTAATACAAAATATTCTATTAAATTGATAACTTCAATTTCTCATCAGGGTTGGATGTCAGGTAGGCAAATCTAGCTCTCTTCAACTTAGTCATGTGAGTTTATAACAGATAGTTGATGACTTTGTCACACATGTTCCAGATTTCCAAAAATTGGGCGGCTTCGCAATATTTCCAGTGTGCTACGGGTGTGAGAACCCGGAGGTTCGGGCTCTAGCCAGTTCAGTTCTGGCAGAGTTATGCCAGAACAACCCGTACTACCAGACACGGGTGCTGGAGGTGGGGCTGCTAAATGTGCTGCTAAACTTGCTGGGTACGGAGCAAGGGTCTGCTCTGGCTAAGTGCCTGTATGCGGTTTCATGTGAGTAATCATTTCTAATTTATTTTATTTTAATTTTTTTTATTTCATAGGTCAATGATGTGCCACCAACTGTACAATTTTTTATAAATAGAAAAAATAGTCCTGGCAGCTGATGGATCAACGCACAGTCTAAAACAGTTGACATTTTTATTGATACCATTGCTTAGTGTGTATGATACTAGACCTTAGTTAGTTAGGTTAATAAATGGTCCCTAGTTATACATATAAATAAACCTACCTCTTGAATCACTCTATTAAAAAAAACCGCACCAAAATCCGTTGCGTAGTTTTAAAGATCTAAGTAACTATAAGGACAGACAGACAGCAGGACTTTGTTTGTTAGCAAATTAAAGGAATATTTTTGCTAGAGCTATGATACTCAAAAATACACTAAATTCAAATTCAATCTTTTATTCAACATGAAAGCATTAACACTCATTTGTTGGTTGTAATTTTTTTTTATATGTTACTTTTTACGTTCGCCCCCCAAAATGAAACTGACATGGAGGTGAAATTAAATAAGACAAAGAAAATGTTTCGCAAAAATTTCAATTTGGCAACTAGGTAAGGACTGTTTTGAGGTTGTTTCAAAAGTGTCTTGATCATGGGTTCTGTAGAACTTATTATTCTGTCCTACCCCTAAGGTGCATGTCGCGAGTTCACGCCGGCATGTCGCGAGTTGACGGCGCAGGGGGGCTGCGCTGCGCTCGCGACGCTGCTGCGATGTGACGACGACGCCGCACGGACCAAGGTCGCCTTCTTCATCAGATACCTGTGCTATCATCATGAGGAGGCTAAAGGTATGGCGAATAAATTAATTGAATTGGTTATACTTCAACATTATCCGGCAGAAGACCAAAGCGACAGACATAGTCTCGAAATGTAACAAACTGAAGTGGCAGTGGGCTGGTCACATCTGCCGTAGAACCGATGGACGGTGGAGTAAACGGGTTCTCGAATGGAGACCCTCCTTCCGGCCAGATGGACCGATGACTTGAAGAGGGCGGCTGGTAGTGACTGGACGGCAAAAACTGGAGATGAGCCTTGGGCCGTGCCCTGAGGGAGGCCTACGTCCAGCGGTGGACTGCAATAGGCTGACGAGAGTTATACTTATGATGCTAATTATGATATATATATATAATCATATATATATATATGTAATCAGGGGCCGAAGCAGCGCGATCGCGATAATAGAGTGTGTGTGCGTGCGCGCAACGAGCGCTCGGCGTCCTCCCGCGCCCCGCACCTCGCCCAAGCACACACACACACACACACTCAATTATCGCGATCGCGCTGCTTCGGCCCCTGATTACGTAAAAGCAATAACAAAGCCGAAGCAAAGCGATAGCAAAAATTGTACAATATTCGCCTTGAAATGTCAAAGTTCCTTTGAAATTCGTTTTACGTAATACGAATTTGATCAGTGAAGCAATCACCGATTTTTGTACAATTTTCGCTTCGGCTTTGCTATTGCTTTTACGTAATCAGGGCTATTTTGCTATTGCAAATTAGGTAATCAGGGGGCGGGCACAGATTAATGATCAGCGACAAGGGCAGAGCTAGTACTTACCTTCTCAGTCGACTCTTACGACATGCACGGAAGGAGATGCAGCTGATGTCGGTGCCTATTCTATCTAGTAAAGCTCCGCCTGTGTTTAGTTTAATATAATCGACTTCCGTAATGGGCGTTAACTGTGTCTATTAAAGATTAATCTCCAGTCCAATCTCAAAGCTCGCATTCGTTCGTTGCCGAAACACTCCTAGTTAGAATTTATCACGTGATTTGACGAACGATTGAAAGGTTCCTACTTCCTATTGGAGCTAACGTTTCGATAACGTACCTCTTACGTTAATTAATCTACGCCCTCTGAGCTCGTCAATTTGTAAATCATACTAAAAAAGCTATATACAGGTGATTTTTGGTCGTCAACGTTCCCGAAAACTACAAAATGTCCTCATCATCACGATCATTTTTCTCCATGGAAGCATACCTGGGATGTGTCTGGTTCCCAAGATATTAAGGTCCAAAGTTGAGTAAATAGACTGCGTTTTTCTGCATAAATGCACATAGACGCACGTAGCAAGATTTTTTCAAGAGAAATAATTTATATCTGTCTATAAAAAAACTAACATAAACACTAGACACTATAAATTTTGCCCGATTAAGTAATTAAATTTTTTTTTTCAAAAATATATTTTTTTTCCCAGCATTTTTTTTTGCATAAACTTACTTTATTTGATGTATAGAGTACGTACCCTTCGTTAATGGTGGCCACAAAAAAACATCCTGTATATCTATTTATATTTCAGTACAATTCATCAAGTTACACATAGTGCGGGAAATAGCGGAACAAATAAAGAGCAAGCGAGACAACAGCACGGAACATCTGCTTAACATCTTGCTGGCTCTGTCGCACGGTTTGGACTCCAGTGTTATTGAGCAGTTCCAAGACCCTTCAGTAGGTAAAGAAAACCAGAGGGGTACGCACGTACCTCTCGATAGTGCGTAACGTCAAACTGTCAATTAGATTTTCTAGCGAGTCCCTCGCGTTACGCCGCGTAAAAAGGTTCGTGCTTACCCCACAGATTGACTCTGTACCTATGTATTTCAGATGTAAAAAATTAAGATGGGAGCGAGAATAGCGACTCGTTCTCGTGTTAGGTTAGGTTAGATTGAATGAATTTGCACTGAAAACAATGTTTTACACGCGATATACTTGGTTTTGTTTTGGTTGCGATTCACCTCAAAAATTTACCATAACAGGAGTAGGAGGGCGGGCACAATAGCAATTTTTTTTCTGCAGTTTGTCGACTTAATATTGAATGACGTCTATTAAAATACTACTACATCTTTTTCTGTTTATATCAGAAGAAACAACACTTACACTACACTTGTACACAGCCCTCCTAGCATGACCACGCATCGTGGATATCGTATCGTACAATATCGTAGCGTCTCTATTTAAAATTCAACAAGGCGGCTATATTTATCGTATTTCGAGAGGCTAAATGTCGATAAATCGATTTATCATATCGTGTTTCGCAGGTCCTGCTTCTAGAGCAGGTGTGATAAATCGCTATTTAAATTCGCGATAAAAAAAAATCGGACTTGGTAACTTTTCCATTGGGAGCACCCGAGTTAGAAATGAAATTTAACTTATTTCCCCCACTAAGATTCCTGTAAGGTCTTGTGTCTCGTGAGTACTACGCAACGGAATGTGAATACATAGATAAATATAGAAACATCCATGACTGAAACAATTGATAACATCATTAATATTGATATTCAACCAACATTTGCACCTACCGGGATTCGAACCCAGGATCTACGGCTACTATCTAAAGAATTCACCTAATAAATAACTTGTTGCAGGACTAAAAAGCATTCTGGAGAAGCACCTCACCCATCCAGACCTGGATGGAGACACGTTTGTGGAAGAGAGGCATTACTGCCAGCAATTACTTAAGGTCCTCGATACCTACCCGTCGCCAGCACACGTCATCGAAGAGGCTGATAGATAGAAATATATTATTTATATGCTACTAGTTTTTTTATTCTTGTTTAATGAAATAATTATTTATAGCGGTGATAGCCCAGTGGTTAAGACGTGCACCTTCCAAGCGGGAGACGTAAGTTCGATCCCAGTCACGGGCCTGTACCAATGAATTTATTTCATGTACAGATTTTAATGTTGCAAAATTGTCACTTAGCTCATGCCTCGGAAAGCACGTAAAACCGTTGGTCCTGCGCCTGATCTCTCTCCGGTCGTGTCGGCTTTCCGTCCCATCGGACTATGAGAGTAACGGAATAGAGAGTGCATCTGTGTTTGCGCACACACTTGTGCACTATAATATCTCCTGCGTACCTGGACAATCTCCGTAGAGATTGGTCGCCTTGGCCGAAATACGGCCTGAGATCATCATCTATACTAATAATATTATAAAGCTGAAGAGTTTGTTTGTTTGTTTGTTTGAACGCGCTAATCTCAGGAACTACTGGTCTGATTTGAAAAATTCTTTCAGTGTTAGATAGCCCATTTACCAAGGAAGGCTACAGTCTATACAACAACCTGCCCGGCTTCGCATGGGTACAACGCCCCCTCACGCGGACGAAGTCGTGGGCGGCTGCTAGTCATTTATAAGCGCAAAACATGGTGCAATTAAGTTATTAGATCAGAGACATGTTTCTCCAAAAATGTGACATGCAAATATTTATGGTGATTTTTCTTCAATCTTACAAAATTATTAAAGCCAAAAAATCCGCCAGTTCCGTTACTCCTGCACCAAAAGAATGGCGAAGAAATTTGACAGGGTCTTGACAGACCTTGCATTACAGTGTCCACAGAACACTATACAGGGTGTAGCAGAAAGGGTATGTTAAGCGAAAAGCTATGTAAACAGCCCATTATAGAGAAATTATTTCTAAAATTGGACACTCGAAATCACATGATTGTATGAAAATTCCTGAGTTGTTTAGGAATTCTCCATACTATGTGGAAAATTAAACATGTGATTACGGTATGATATTTTGTAGATAGGTTCTTTTTTGGGGGTTATTTACATAGATTTTCGCTTAACATACCCCTTTTGTTACACCCTGTATACTCTCTAATAGACAGTGTCCATATGACTACGCATGGAAGAAAGATTCCTATTATCGGCCGCCCACGACTTCGTCCGCGTGAAAGGGCATAACACTCGTTCGAAGCCGGGGCGGGTCCTTAGTTATAGTACATATAAACCTTCCTCGTCAATCACTATCTATTTAAAAAACTGCATCAATCCATTGCGTAGGTAGGGACAGGCAAACAGCGACGACTTTGTTTTATAATAAGAAAGTGATGAAGAGGGTGTGTCAAGGCAAGGAAAGGAGAAAGCTTAACTTTTTCAAAAATTTCTTTGGCCGTTGCATTAATCAGACAATCGATATATGTTATGAAATATGTACTCGTATATGGCTAAGGTACAGTAAGCTTCTTTTATATGTTCGAGACCTTTATTAAGTTTTTTTTTTATTATTCATTGTGTAAGTATATTCTTTGGGTCCGTGACTCCGTGTGTCACTTTGATTTGAAGCTACTGGACGTATGCACAGGACGTATGAGTTAGGTACCTAAGAAGCTATTCCGCGAAATGACTTATTTATTTATCTATGATGATATTATGGTCGATTCCGGCAGTCACACTGAAACCTAAACGTAAAATTAGTCCTACCTGTCCTTTTCTCTTTCAGCCATTTATGTTAAGAATGGAGAGAGATAGACCTAAGATTAGGTTTAAGTGTAACTGCCGGAATGGCTCCTATTGTCTGTACTCTATAGGACTATCTATGTACCAGGCATGTAACTACATGATGGCAGGACGACATAATGCCGTTGGTCCCCAGCCGGGCCGGAACGGGCTCTGGTCGAAGTAGAATCTGAACTCAACATTATTTACGGGCCATCCGATGACTTTTCCAAAGGCTTCGAACGGTATTGTTTTAGCTGAGTACCTAAATACCCGTATTTGCTTAATCTTCAGCTGAAAAATTATCACTGAATAAGTTATCTAAAAATCATGAAAACTGAAATTCTTCTAGATATCTATAAATATACTGTCTATACAGTATCTACGTACAGAACTAGTACATCCATCATGATTATGCTTATATTATCTGAATTACTTATAAAATTATCCGCTTAATTTAGGGTTGCCATCTCAAAACTTTGAAAACCAGGATTTGAAGAAGAAATACCAGGATATTTCGATTAAAAGCCAGGACTATACAGGATGTTTTTTTGTGGCCACCTTTAACGAAGGGTACGTATTCTATACATGAAATAAAGTAAGTTTATGCCAAAAAATATGCTGGGAATTTTTATTTTTTTTTGAAAAAAAAAAATTCAATTCCTTGATCGTGCGAAATTTATAGTGTCTAGTGTTTATGTTAGTTTTTTTATAGACAGATATTAATTATTTTTCGTGAAAAAATCCTGCTACGCGCGTCTATGTGCATTTATGCAGAAAAACGCAGTCTATTTACTCAACTTTGGACCCTAATATTTTGGAAACCAGACACTTCCCAGGTATGCTTCCATGGAGAAAAATGATCGTGATGATGAGGAGATTCCGTAGTTTTCGGGAACGTTGACGACCAAAAATCATTCTGTACATGTGCGAGCCCAGTGATAATACGGTTGGAGAGGGTAAGTGGCGTACGATTTTCAAAACATAGGTCTTTAACACATTCAGTGCCGGTGACTATGTATTTGCTTCTTTTAGGCGTTCTAGAGGTGCCGCTAACGCTTACCTATCTATTTGCGTCGTCGCACTAGGCGTTGACCTGCACCCGTATGATGAATTCGATGAGAGCGAGATGTCTCACTTTTAAACACACCAAGCAGAAATACTTGCCTTGTCTGGTTATTACTTAGCTCTGTGGATTTGACGTTTAAAAGTGAGACATCTCGCTCTCACCAAATTCATCATACGGGTGCTGATGTCGGCACACTTAGAAAATCTGTCAACTCAGAATCAAAACCACCCAGGACACCCTAAAAAGCATGACATGTCCTAGGAAAACAGGACGGTTGGCAACCCTAGCTTAATTAGATATTTTTAATGATTACATTTTCAATTTAATTATTAATTTTGGAGTGCATTGGACAGTCTGTAGTGATTCGCGATGGAGATCCATTACGTTTTGGGTATTATTTTGGCTGTGGGGATGGTGCAGGTAAATATAAATACTTAAGTATCCACCCATTCACTAGAATACATCATCACTAGAATATATTACTTGCATCTCCTTCTGTGTATGCTGTAAGAGTCCACTAAGGAACTCCGGGGCATTGCCTCAGGCGATGAGCTAGCAAATCGTATGTAGTCAGCCAAGATGATGAAATGGGGTAGCGCAGGATCATATATGAGATTCTATACATTCAGCATAGCGGGGACTGATGTAAATGATCAGTGAAAGGTTGCTAACTTATAGCCTGAGAGGATGCTCAAGTTCCTTTGTCGACTATAATGGAATATGATATTAGCCCTCTGTAAAGAACCTGTCACAATATTTGAGACTCGAAATTACAAAAAAAAAATCCATAACTGTAGTATGGAGAATTTCTAAACTCAAGAATGTTCATATTATAGTAATTATTATAAAATGTTAATGCTGTTGGTTTTTCTAATAAAGAAAATAAAATAAAATAATCTTGAAAAATAAACAAGTTGCAAATAGACTTCGCAGACTATCAAAATCAGCATCTCTGTAGTGATCTACTATAGTGATCTCGTATTTCGTAGTACCTACATCCTTTAGGCAGGTACTTATAGGTAGATATTTAGATTAAAGAATATACTTACCTACTCTTATTAGATGAAATGTTTTAGTTTTTGTATCCAATCGATCAACTTGTTTGCTCTCGTGTGATCTTTGTCGGCAAGTAAGAGACAATCTACACTAACTAGCGGGACACTGACCAGTCTCCACGTAAAAAATTTTGAACTTCCCGATAAATAATAGAGAATTAATCAGTATGCAATAAGGGGTCCTTATTTCCAACCATGTAGATACTTACCAAATTTAATTTTTTAATATTTCAGGGGGCTGTCCTAAGAGCTGGAGAGCCTGCTATTGTAGAAAACCTTCGTAATGGTAAATTATTTAAAATAACTCTTATATACATACATACATAATAATCACGCCTCTTTCCCGGAGGGGTAGGCAGAGATCACGGATCTCCACTTGCTACGATCCTGACACACCTCCTTCGCTTCATCTACTTTCATGATATTCTTCATGCAGATGCTCGTCGGTTTAGGGTACTCTTGACCTGACCTTTCTTTAGAATTTCACCAATTTGATCGGTGAAAGTCCGGCGAGGTCTTCCCCTTCCAACCCTTCCATCCACTCTTCCGTTGTACACTTTCTTTGTCAGTCTACTTTCACTCATCCTCTCCACATGCCCAAACCACCTCAATATACCCTTCTCAATCTTCGTCACCACGTCCTCATTTATACCACACTTCTTTCTGATCACCTCATTTCTTATTCTATCTTTCAATGTGACTCCACACATACTTCTCAATGCTCTCATTTCCACTGCATTCATTTGACTTTGGTGTTTTGGTTTCTGCCATACCCAACTTTCACTTCCATACATAAGAGTTGGCACCAAAACACCTCCATGAACAGCCAGACGTGCCGCTTGTGATACTTTCTGGCTACTCATAAAAGAATTAAGTGCCTCTGCTTACTCCACTCTCCTTACAATATCTTTGTCATGCTTACCATCCCTTGTAAACAAAGTCCCCAGATACACGAACCCAGTCACTTTTTTTTCACTTTTCACAGTCTTTCTTCGCCAATAATTATTTTGCAATTCGCCATTACCTCATCTCTTTCAAAAACCATCACTTTCGTCTAATTTACATTCATCTTCATCCCTTTACTTTACCATCTCCTGCAACTCCTCCTCCGAAGACGCAAGCAAAACCATGTCATCGGCATAGAGAAGGCATTTGACAAGTAACTCATTCATTCTTAGACTACAATCATCGTCTTTCAAACCTTGCAAACAACTGTCCATGAATATAGGTAGATTGAATAACCACGGTGACGCTACACATCCCTGTCTAACACCCTTTTCGATGGTGAACCAGTCTGTGTAGGACCCGTTTATTCTCACACAAGCACTTGAGTCCTCGTAGAGGGATTTCAGTGCCCGAATGAGAAGGCCACTCACTCCATACATAGACAGAACCTTCCAAAGCTCCTTCCTCACTACTCTGTCATAAGCCTTCTCCAAATCGATGAAAGCGCAATAGACCTTCTGACTTTTCGCCAGAAACTTTTCGGCTATACATCGTAAGGAAAAGACTTGATCCGTACATCCCATGCCCTTTCGAAATCTAAATTGTGCATCCCACATGGTCACACATGGTCGGTTACTTTCATAATCCTTTCAATCAACACTTTCGCATACAGCTTGCCGACAATGCTGAGTAGGCCTCTATAGTTTTTGCAGTCAAGTCGTGAGCCCTTACCCTTAAACAGAGGCACGATGACAGCCTTGCACCAATTAATTGGTACCCGGCCGGTGTTAAAGCACATGTTGAACAGGCGGTACAACTGACTGGCTACGACGCCCTGTCCAGCCTTCAGCATTTCAACACAAATCCTATCATACCTTGCTGCCTTACCTGCTTTCATCCATATCAAACATTTCACAATTTCATCCATGCTTATATTCCTCTCCAAGTATTGTTTCATTCAACTCTGAGGTCGGCGTCTTTGCTTTTATATAAAGTTATCAAATAACTTTTCAAAATATTCCTTCCATCTCTTCAATATACATTCTTTCTCATTCACTAAACTTCCATTCGTGTCCTTAATTGAGCTCAGCTCAGAGCTCTGCCTTTTTCCCCTGGCTAATTTTATGGATTTCCAGAAAAACTTTATGTTAGCCTAGAAATCCTGGGACAACCTTTCATCCATCATATCTTTCTGTTCCGCTTTCTTTCTTTTCACAATTTCTTTCACTAGTCCATTCATACTTCTATACATTCTTTTTGCTTCAATCACTTCGTCGTAACTCTTATAGATAGATAATAAAATAATAGACAAGACGTGGTTCTATCGGTCCTTGTTGCTCTGCATACCCCGTAAGGGATATAGGCTTGATTATATGATGATGATGAGATACTCGTATGAGTATTAAAGGTAAAGTGCAGATCACTACGTCAAGACGATCACTATGATATGCATGACAATAAACCTTTAACTAAAACATGAAATTAAATTGTTTTAATTTTAGCATTTGCTGATACTCGTGTAAACGGTCCTTAACTTTAAGCCGATAACACACCTTAGTTAGATAATCCGTTTTACATAACATTTCACATGCAAAAATCTATTCCTACTTACGTCTAAAATAAAATGCTGAATGACTGGCTGACGGCTGACGGCTGACAGATCTGAAAGATCGAGGTTGTATCCTTTGTATGACGTAGGCATCCGATAAGAAGGGATTTTTCGAAATACTACCCCTAACGGGGGTGAAAAAGTAGGTCAACGTTTATATGGGGCAATGCGAGTCCTTGGTCCAATTTACTTCTTTTGCATAAATATAATTAGAGGAGTTTAGGGTAACTCTAATACCTAAAGCATTTCCCGAAATTATCACGGGATCGGAAAAAATCCACAATTTTACGCAGACGAAGACGTGGGCGTCCGCTAGTACCTACCTATATGATAAGATAACATATATATAATATATATAAGATTACATACAAACTTAGATATCTACATACTTAGTCATACAAATCTCAGTAGGTATTTATTGCGTTTTATGATATGTGAATAAATGATTGATATGAATTTTACGGCCGATTGATGTAAGTAGATGGTGACCCTGCCTGTGGCGCCATAGGTCCTGGGTTTGAATCCCGATAGGTACAAACATTCATGTATTACAAACCTCTCCAGGAGCATCCAGGGTGGTGGCTGGCTGGCCAGCAGTAGACGGTCAGATCCCGCACCAAATCAGTCTGCGGATGGTTAACCGGATCGGCGGAGTCAGCTCCTGCGGCGGCTCCATCATCCACCACGAGTGGGTCATCACTGCTGCCCATTGCGTTGCTAAGTAAGTTGCGCTAGAAGCATTTAATCTTGACAGCTTTAGCAAGAGATAGTACTTCGGTATAGTGTAGCAAACTGAGGTGTCAGTGGGCTGGTCAGATGTGACTGTCTTAGAACTGATAGACGGTGGAGTAAGTGCATAGACAAAGTAAGCGGGTTCTCGAATGGAGACTGCGCCTCGGCAAACGTAGCGTTGGACGCTCTCCGATCAGATGGACAGATGACTTAAAGAGGCGGCTGGTAGTAACTGGATGGCGAAAATGGGAGCTCGAGCCGTGTGGCGTGCTCTGGGTGAGGCCAATAACTTCCAGCAGTGGACTCCAATAGGCTGATCTATGTATGTATAGGTATAGTAGTTAGGGCTATTCCGGACCCACACACATACATACTTACATACATATAATCACGCCTTTATCCCTTACGGGGTAGGCAGAGCACCAAGGGCCGATAGAATCACATGGTGCCACTTCTGACCAATTTTGAGGGTGTAGTTGAGGCGTACAAGTTCGGTTAGTAGTGACAGGTACACACATTAGTAATAAAAACCTAATGGCGACAAAAGATTACGTCATAACGCTCGTATTTTAGTAACGTTTTTATAAACTACAATAGCCTTTAGACTTCATCCCGGCATTTAGCGAATGCGCTAACTAAATGAAGGCTTAGGGTCGGTTTATATCTGACGGAAGATGCGTCGAGCGCTAGGGGGTAATCTGTGGTCGAGCGTATCTCCAGGTACAGGCAAGCGTACCTACGCTCGACGCACTAAACGTATCAGCGGTTCAGTGTGAACGGTCGAGTGTTTTTAGGCATAGACATAGAAATCTTTAGTTGCTAAAACAACACATACATTACACTAAAATTGGCAAAGTGGTGGTACAATTTATTTTATGTCTTACAAAAGTAATGTGCGTTGTGTCACAATAGCAAAAGGGTCCTGACTCAGCATGTGTTACAGACAAGTCTACATTCTGCCAGAACCGAAAGAGGAGTGCGCGCAACAATAAAACCATGATTAAACAAATATTACGAGAATAAGGTGATTTTGCAAATATATTAATAAGTTATACATTTATATAATATGGTGTATGATAGTTAGATTGTATATACAGGGTGAAAAATATATCATTCAATAAGGGTAAAATCAAAGTTGAGTATGGGTTTTTCTGCAGCACATAGAAATAATTGTCATTAGACCCATCTAGTTTGGCATAAACCGTATAGAGTAATAAAGGTTGTATAAATAGCAATTGAGTATGTAATTGTGACCCAGTTTACCGAGCAAGTTTATGTAGTTTAAGTGAGGCTTTGAAAGAGGACTTCGTTCTAAGCTGTCGAATTGGTGGGGGTATATTATTCCAGCATTTAGTAGCCAGATATCTAAAACTGCCCCTAAATGCGGCTGTTCTGTGGGGTGGCATACTTAATTGCAAGGAACATGCTCTCAGTGAGTAGGTACCTGAGCCTGAAGCTACGCCATGTCATGCCATTTTTCTATACATTTTGTCTGTTCTGGCGTTACGCGACCGATTACGTGACGCATGTTCCGTCAGATATGAACCGACCCTTACTACTGGGCGCAATGTTTCGCTGTCGCTCGTAAAATGTTATACAGGGTGTTTTTTTGTGGCCACCATTAACGAAGGGTACGAGTACGTATTCTATACATCAAATAAAGTAAGTTTTAGCCAAAAAAAATGCTGGGTTTTTTTTTTATTTCATTCCTTCATCGTGCGAAATTTATAGTGTCTAGTGTTTATGTTAGTTTTTTTATAGACAGATATTAATTATTTTTCGTGAGAAAATCCTGCTACAGATGAAGGGTTAGGGGGGCGTAACGTTATCCATCCAACTCTCATGTCTCATAGATTTTGCTTGCGAGTTGCTAGCGTTACGCCGATAAAGATTCATGCTTACCCTATAGTTCCTCTATCTTCACAGCCGATTATCTTTCGTGATCCGCCTCGGACTGACGAACCTGACACGTCCCGACTTCATCGTGGAGACAACCCGGAAGTTCATCCACCCCCGCTACATTGAGATTCTTGGTGGTGTACAGACAGACGACATTGCTCTCTTGGGATTGGAGAACAGCATCCCTTATAGTGGTAAGCTGGTTTATATTAATAATCTACGATTTTTGAGTTGTTGCGTTATATATAACATTAGAATTCTTGTGATCCTTCCACTTACACATGAAACATCCATGCCAAACCTTGGATTCCAGTAGTTTTGGCTATGTCAGTTATTTAGGTATGGAAGAATTTTATATAGGTATAGAGCAGGAATGGCAGACTTGGTTAGACCTAAGATCGTAATTCACTGTAAGAAGTATGCACCAATCAAGTACATACCTACTTCTTGAAATCTTAAATGAAACAGTTCAGTACCGTTCAGTACTTCGTGCCTTGCTTCATAGCTTGTGCTCGACCGGTATGATAGCTTATTGATTACATGTATTTTTTTGTATATTATTGTCTATAGTAAAAATGTACGGATGGATGGAACTATAGAAAACAATATTTATTTCAGAATTCATTCAGCCATGCCGTCTGCAGAACAGCGCTCAGAGGAACATCAACTACGTCGGTGTCGTGCTGACTGTCAGCGGTTATGGACTGACTGATGATGCTATCAATGGTAAGGAAAGATTTCTCCTCGCCAGGCATATGGGGATCTTAAATGGTAAGGTACCGTTTGATGTAAGGGTTGGTACGCTGCGAATATTGAAAGCATTCGTGGACGTTATGGAAAACGTAGAACCGTTGCTGCTTTATGCAGACCTGGCGGCAGACGATCGTGAAATAGGCGAAGAACGTAGGGATTACCTAGGAAGCAATGCCGTAAGCAGCCTTTTCTGCGCCCTGTGCAGGCTTCTATAACTGCGCTCTATTTTAGTAAGCAATGAGGAGCAAAACGAAAAAAATAATAGTCCTACCTGGTCTGGCGATTCTTGCGCCACTCAGAGTCTATGCCTTGTGCCTGGTGGGCACCGGTGGCATGAAAAATAAGGCTGTGGGGATGGCGGAGAACTGTAGAGGCCATCTGCCCCATCTACTAAACGACACCGAAACTAAAGTCAAGCAAGACTTCGTATACGTGGAAACAAATGACACGCGGTCTGGTAGGTTAAGGTTTAATGACCAGTTAAGCCCCTGAAGATTTCCACTGGTAAATGGAATGTCATTGTCTTTGCTGCACCTACTTATTCGGCAGTCGGAAGACAAGACCTAAACTTGAAACTAGTTTGTCAGGCTATTGCAATAAATTCCTATCTGTATCCTATCTATGTCAGGTGGCACCACCTCCGAGATCCTCCGCTGGACGCACCTCCGCGGCATCACCAACGAGGAGTGTCGCGGCTGGTACCCTGGATCCATAGTGCAGGACCAGACCATCTGCGCGGAGTACTACAACGATACCGCCCAGTCTTCTTGTCAGGTTATCTATCTTCTATTCTATACATACAATAAAAATGTAACGGATCGCTGTCTGTACATGGAAGATATATGAGAAAAAATATTATAGGAGACCTTTATCAACGCAATAGAACCCAAAACGATGATTTTTTGAATTATTGTCTGTTTGTCTGTGCGTTTGTGCACGCTAATCTCAGAAACGGCTAAACCGATTTCGATGCAGTTTTCAGGAATATATTGTGACAGGTCCCACTTAACATATAGGCTACTTTTTATCCCGGGAAAATGTTTTTATCCCGGATAATTTCGAAATTCAAAATTCAAATTCAAAATACTTTATTTGCACAAAATAAGGTGAAGTTGGTGTTAGTTTACTTTAGAGTCTCTTATTTTTCCAACAATGTCATGCAAAAATTTACAAGTTCTTAAAAATAATTTATAAAAGAATTTGCATTATACTTAGCTAATTAAAAATAGTAATATAATAATCAACGTTATATATTTAAATACCAACACCATTACATCGACATTTTGTTTTTTCTATAGTCCACGCGGACGGAGTCGCGGGCGTTCACTAGTACAACATAGTACTAAAGGACGCCAACGACTTCGTAAACTTTAGCATTTCTCTTGTTCCCGTGGGAATTTTGGGATGCCTGCATCTAAAAAGAACGCACCCTCCAAGTTCGACATACCGTCAGTTAGTCATTCCAGAACAAAGGTAGTATTATGGAGCGTTTTCGCTTACTTAAAAGACCTTACCTCTTTATAATATTAGTATATAGACATACGGGTTGCCAACCGTACTGTTTTCCCAGGACACGGGGGTGTCCTGGGCTGTCCTGGATAGTTTTTAAGCATCGTCTTGAGTTTTAGAGTTCAGTTTCAGATTTTCTAGGGGTGCCGACATCAGGTCAACACCTAGTGCCATGACGCAAATAAGCGTTAGGCGCACCTCTGGAAAAAGACGCAAATACATAGTAGACCTATGTTTTGAAATTCGCACGCCGCTAACTCTCTCCAGCCAATCGTATTGTCACTGGACTCGCACATGTAACATAGTCTCGGCTTTCAATCGAAATGTCCTGGTATTTTTTCTACGTCTGAAACAAAAACGGAACCCTTATAGGATCCTGGTTTTCCGTCCGTCGCTTAAGTCAATTATCTCCGAATTTTGACCGATTAAGTTGAAATTTGGTAACATACAATTCCTGTGACCCAAACACAGAGGTGTGACTGAGCAGATGAAATCTGTATATGGGGGGTCTTTTTTGGGGGAAAGGGGAAAATTAAAAAAAAAAATCTGAAAACTGCATCGTGTGGCTATCAAATGAAGGTCTTGTGAGAAGATTGTCAAGTATTCAAGAAAATAGACGAAAATTACCATTCCCCCCCCCTTATCTCCGAAACTACTGAACCTAAAATTTTGAAAAAAATACAGAAATTAGTTTTCTCCTTATAGATTATAGGAAAACCTATAAGAAGTCCATGTTTAAAATAACTGGTAAATCACTCAATATTGTGCGTCACTTTTTGTCATTAAAAAAACATATAGTAACATCGAGAACCCTCTTCACGCGAGTTCAACTCGCACTTGTCGGCTTTTTTCTTCAAATCCTGGTTTTCCAAGTTTTGAGAGGGGAACCCTAACATACAGATTCTTATAGCTATGTTCCTAAAAAAGGATTGTCATACATATTATAACGGTAGGATCAGAAATGTTCTTACAGTCACATTAAAAATAGTGAGATAAAGGATATGTCTGTCTTCATATACATACATATAATCACGCCTTTAACCCTTACGGGGTAGGCAGAGCACCAAGGGCCGATAGAACCACATGGTGCCACTTCTGACCAATTTTGAGGGTATAGTTAAGATGTACAAGTTCGGTTAGTAGTGACAGGTGGTCAGCCTATCGCCTACAAAACACTAAGATCCTCTTGTCCCTCTACTGACTTGTATAGTATGCCCGGGAAGAGAACCAGCTGTAGTATTTATTATACTTTTTTTTCACTCCCAGAGCAGCATAGAAGAAAGTCTGTCTATTTTGTCATTATAAAAGATGGTTTTAGATTAGTGGGCCTGGGCATCCTAGAGATGCGACTTTATTATTGCCTCCATAAACCTAGACAGGTTTAGAGGTAATTTAATACTTAGATGTATGATACCTTACCTAATTAAACACTAATTCAATATTGGACCTTTGGTTTATTAAGTTTGAATACCATTTCACAATGGAAAGCTACACCATATTTTGCTAGAACATAGCGTAAGCTTCTTAATATTTGCAGGGTGACAGTGGTGGTCCCCTCACCATAGTGGATTTGGATGGTCGCCCCACCATGGTCGGAGTCGTCAGCTTCGGGTCCAGCGCAGGATGCAACAGCATCTTTCCATCAGGTACAACCTATATCTATGAAGTTATGCTTGACAAAGTGAAGTAAAATGTTAAATACAGTATGGTCGAAAAAATAATTTTATCATTTTATGTTACGCATGAACTAGCTGTAACTTTGTAATTTCGAAAAGTCAAACTTACAACTAAAATAATAAAATGAAATGAATGCTATGAAAATATGTAATGTAACCGACTATCAGAAAACCTTGAGAGAGAAACTTGTAAATGTAATGCTATTTTTTTTATTGTATGGACATAGATTATGTATTTACATGTATGTACACTGTATTTTTATGTATGTACACTAGGAATAAATAAATATTCACACACTTCACAACACGTTATGGATCTTAGTCCCACACTAAGATCCATAACGTCTTGTGTCGTGGGTACTAAGCAACGGTATATAAATACATAGATAAGTATAGGAATGTTCAGTAAATTTGATTGCAGTCCCTGTAGCCCACTACTATATTTTCACCAATTTTATTCTAATTTACCAGTTAATTTATGTAATTATCAGGCAGGCAGTCGGCCGTAAAAACAAATGCCAGAATCTTTAGCCATGTGAGTTTCGAAAAGAACCATATTGCACCGATCCCATAAACATAATGGTATAAGGACAGGAAGATGATGATTTCTTCTAATTACTGTAAATTACTTCCAGCATACGTTCGCCCTGGCCACTATCACGAATGGTTCGAAGATGTCACCGGCATCAGCTTCGACTGGAGCAGTGATGATCTCCTCGCGACCAATGATGAGACCGACCTTAAGCTTCTCGATTGAAAATAAATTATTTTGATACTTACAAAGTGGTATTCTATTATTTAAATAACTACCTAGGTATTCATCCTTGTCTACTATCCACATTCATCTTTGTAAACTAACCTCGCAGCCCTGAGGTTGGTACGTTAGGATAGCAACACGGAACACAGGATATTTTTGTGCCCCTTAATTATGATAAAATACCATGAACACACGGCGTTCCCGAAAAAGGAACCGAAGAAAAGGATCATAAAGGACGTGGGTCGTCCTGGGAGCAAAAATGCGCCCCAGGTTGCGGGCCTTGGGCATAGAGAAATAAGATGTCATAGAGAGCTAATGTCATACTACTCGTAACTGTTTCGATGCACCATTAGACTTTTCGCTGCCTTACAATTCCAGTCCTTGAGACTTAGAATCTTTTAGTGTAATCATAGAGGAATAATTGTAATGTTTACTACATTAGGAATCTCTAATGTATCGAAACTGTAACATTAGCACTCTATGTTCACATCTTTTTCCTCTATGGTGTAATGCATAGTAATGTACTACATTACTAATGTATTATAACGTATAGTAATGTAATCTAAGTGTCAAAGACTGGAATTGTGAGGCACCGAAAAGTCTCCGAATGGTGCATAAAAACACCGAAAAAAAAGGCTTTGATAGAAACAGTTAGTATGACATTAGCACTCTATGACATCTTATTCCTCTATGTCCTTGGCCTTGGGGCAACCCCCGTGCCTGGGAAAAATTCTCGGCGCGCAACAACGCGCCGGTAACTTGCGTGGCCCTTAAAGGGAGGCCACATGTGTCTCATCTGGGAAGGGAAAGATTCTTCGCTGGCCGGGGAGACGCGGGCCGGGCTAGTCGACCCCGGCTACTTGAAATGCCACGCCGCCGGCCAGTTCGGGAAAGAAGAGGAAGGATAGATAGGAGAAGAAAAGGAAGGAAGTAATGGATCATAAAGGAGATTACATGAAATCCCATAGGCACGTTTAGCATGCCAATTTATATCTATAACCTAATTAAAATGCCTAAAACGCCTAGGACAGATCGATAAAGATATTTTATCTGCTTAATTAGATAAGTAAGGTATAAGCAGTTGATTAAATTACAATATTAGTTTAGTAATTATTTATTTTTGTGACAGTTTATTGGTTCATGATGGAGTTTCCCTACGTGTTGTATCTAATTTTGTCTCCGGGGATCGTACAATTCGTTCAGGTATATTATCTACTAACATTATAGGTACTCTAAGGTAATGGAAAATATGTAAAATCCTTGTCTAATTCCCTTGCTTTATTATGAATACGAAATTTCACGGATATACAGTTTTCCACAACCAACATGTGCCTAATATCAGATAGATTTACCCCATTCTGCTAAGCTGCATCTCCTTCCGTGCATGCAACTGCAGCATGTCGCAATTTGACACTCATCTTTACTTTACATCTGGCCTTGCTATGCTAAATGTCGCTGCAGGATCTCCTTCGTCCATCCAGCAGTTCTGGCTATTCTATTTGGTATTCTGTTTCATTTTAGGGAGCTGACCCAAGACCTGGTGATGCTGCTATTATTGAAGACCTACGCAATGGTAAGAAAACAATGTTATCCATAGTTGATAACCCAGTTTAAATAAACAGAAATCGATTCACATTAATATTTATGCTCACGTGGGGCTTAATAGGCTAACTGATGAAAAGTGAGTGTGTAATTTGCACATTTCTGCCCAACTTCTATGGGGGATAATGGGCGTGACTATATATGTATTTATTTGCTGATAAATTATACATATTAGGATTACTTGAATTGTCTTTGCTCCACAAAACTATTTGACTGTGGAGTCTTGTATACATTGTTGGGAAACGTCTCCAGGAGCCCCCAGGGTGGTAGCCGGCTGGGCAGCAGCTGATGGCCAGTTCCCGTACCAAGTGAGCCTGCGCATGATCAATTCGATCGGCACCGTCAACGCATGTGGCGGATCCATCATCCATAACGAATGGATCCTCACTGCTGCTCATTGTTTGGCTAAGTAAATGGTTTAAGATATAATTTATTACGTAAAACGTAATGTAAAAGAGATGGTAAAATTCGTCATCCGATTTAATTGACCCGATAGCTCAGTTGGTTAGAGCGAAAGCACGGTTTGCGAGAGGTCGTGAGTTCAAATCTCACTCGGGTGAATTTTTTTCATTTCTTTATTAATTACTGAAGCTAGAAACGTGATCTGATATTTGCTGGACGGTGGCTTCCTTTTGTGACAGTATTTGCATTTGGGTAGTAGATTTGTATAGGCTACTAAGAAGGGATATCCCTTAATTCCTCGGAAATGTAAAATAGAAAGTAATCGTAGGGTCGCTAGTACCAAAGTAAGAGAATAAAATCGTAACAATTCTCCCAATAAATAGACGTTCATTAAGTCTCGTTTTAGCCGCTATTGGAAATATCTGACGTAGGTGCTACTTCTATGCAAAGCCTTGTTACTTAAGCTATATGCCTTTGCTCAATCCAGAAAACCAGCTGATTACTGTTCAAAGTTCTTTCCTACAGCCTCAAATTTCAAGGTTCTTCTTTCCAGTCGACTGACCTTCGTGGTCCGACTCGGTCTGACGAACCTGACACGGCCGGAGTACATCGTGGAGACCAGCCGAAAGCACATCCATCCGCGCTACATCGAGGTCAATGCTGGTGTTCAGCTCGATGACATTGCTCTGTTGGGGTTGGAGCAGAGCATTCCTTATGGTGGTAAGAATAAGGATAAATATAGCGCAACATAGTATTCTCATATTAAAATTATCTCAAAATGAGGTAGGAAGGAACAGGTTTCTCTTATTTATTCATATTATTTAATACATACAAGATGTTTTTTCGTTGCTACCCTTAAAGTTAAAGGTAACGTAAAAAAATTACTTTATCGAGCGAAATTTATCCAGTGTTATGCTAATTTTTTCATAGAGAGATATTAATTATGTCAGGTGAAAAAATCTTCCCATGCGCGTCTATGTGCATTTATGTAGAAAAACGCAGTCTATTTACGAGTACATACTCAACTTTGGACCCACAGTTGTCTATGTTTGGACCCTAATATCTTGGGAACCAGACACATCCCAGATATGCTTCCATGGAGAAAAATGATCGTGATGATGAAGGAGATTCCGTAGTTTTTGGGAACGTTGACGACCAAAAAACACTCTGTATACACACACACGGCTGTGTTCCTGGAGAATCATAAAGGAGATAATGGAGGATCAAAGCCACGTTCAGCATAGTAAGGGCAGAGTCAATCATCTGTGACTAATTGCTAGCCGCGTGGTGCCGGCAGAGTAGAATTCGAACCATCCCATGTCTGCCCGTGGGTATCGTACAAGGCGATCAAGGGTTTCCGGGAGGTGGGCAGCAGCACCTCCTTGACAACATAGTCCAAAATACAAACTGCGGTCACCAACCCGCCTGCCCAGCGTGGTGACTATGGGCAAATACCCCCCATGGCAGTCTTGTGGCGTGCCCTGAGGGAGGCCTACGTCCAGCAGTAGATTGCAATAGGCTGATGATGATGATGATAATGAATTGCTAGCTTATTGCTTGAGGAAATGCCCGAATTCCTTAGTAGAATCTAACGATATGCACAGAAGGAGATACAGCCTGATGTATTCTAGTGAAGCCCCGCATCAGCACAGGATTGGCGGATTCTTTAGTTTTAAAGATTCTGAGATGACAGCCCAAACATAGGATAACATAGGCCATTCTGCCATATTAGCATGGAACTTAATTTTTTCCAGAATTCATCCAGCCATGCCGTCTGCAGAACAGTCGTCAGAGGAACCTCGACTATTTCGGCGAGGTGCTGACCGTCAGCGGATACGGGTTGACTGATGATCTAGTCAATGGTAAGATTAGGAGTGGATGATCATGCCTATTATAACAGTAGGAGTCTTATCTCGAGAAGGTTGTCTGGCTGTTCAAATGTTTTGCACCTGTACCTTTTTACTGGAAATAATATAATCTACAAATACTTTAATATACTCAAGGGTAAAAATAACTATATAGGTATATGCCCAACACAATTAATTAACTTATTTGAATACTTATCGCTCGTTTCTGGTGCAAAGGTGCCCAAAACACTGGAATACCTTGAGTAGTTCTAGAATACTTAATTATTACCTTCTGGAATATTTTCATTCCTGTCTCCATTATTTTCCATCAAATAAGACTGGTAGACCATATTTAGAAGCTTTGATGAATACAGGTATCCATAAACAGTTTTAAAGACGGTATTCGTTAAGACCACAGATAATGAAATCCTCATAAACTCTGGCAGGTGGCGCCACCTCAGAGGCCCTTCGCTGGGTGCACCTACGAGGGATCTCCAACGAGGTCTGCCGTGTCTGGTACTCCTACTCCCTGGTTCAGGAGCAAATCATCTGCGCGGAGTACTATAACGATACTGCCCAGTCTACTTGCAGCGTGAGTTTTGACTTGATTACTTAGAAAATATTTTCGTCTCCTTCTGAGCTCGTCGATGAATAAAGTGGCAGTCAACATTGATGAGACATCAGCAAGCTATCTTATATCTGGGTCCTAGGTAACCGTCTGCTAAGACGTGGCATACGTGACTATCTATTATAATTTTTGTAACTTAAGATCAAGCATGTACTTGGCTGTGGATATCTACATTTAGGGTAGGCTATCTGAGCATTGGAAATATTGAAAATTTTAAATGTAAACAACAACAAAGCTGCTTAGGGCCCACTAGTATGATCAATGTGGAAAAGATCTATCTGATCCCACAGTAGTGGTCCAAATACGAATAATGATACCCTCAGGGAGACAGTGGAGGTCCCCTGACCATCTTGGATGCAGACGGCCGCCCTACCATGGTGGGCGTGGTCAGCTTCGTGTCCTTCGCCGGCTGCAACAGCATCTTCCCATCAGGTACGAGCTGATAAACATTCCCAATTTTGATTCAGGTAATTTCATGATTTTATTATTTACAAATACAGAAATGATAGAGCTCGAAACGAAATAGAAGGTTCTGTAAAGCCGGAACTGGTCAACCGGTCTCCATTATCAGGTAACGTTCCCAAAATGCTGGCTGCGTTGCTGCGCTGGATGGCTATGACAATTCTTTGGCCTTAGTAGCGCCCAGCATTTTGGTCACGCCATATCATTGAATCTGTTGTACGTATTTTGCAGTTATGTACTTAGTTATATATTGTCGATTTATTATTACTTTAAACAAACTTAATAAAATACCTCACACTGGTAGTAAATTGGCATACGATCAAAAACAAACGGCGAGATTACGAGCGTTGATGGCATGCGAGTAACGAGACGTTCCTACGTTTCCAGCAGTGGTACTTGCAGTATAGGCTGAGTAACGAATGTAGACGTTAATAATAAGGCTATTTCCAAAGGGGATTGGCCTGGCTGGCGTCCGATATAAATATGTAAATGCCAAATCACTCTGTTATCTCCCAAATATGTCATGGGTACGAAGTTGAACGAACGAAACGTAGCTAACGTACGCGTACCAAGTCGTCAATCGCCAGTAAATATTGGTAAATCAGTAACAGCAAAACTGAGTAACTGATTAACACACAATGCATAATCGAAGATACTACTACCAACCATGCTAGCTATAACGCAAGGATCTCATACCATCCCAAGTAACATGACCTGCGAAACACGTTATGACCGATTTATCGACATTTAGCCTGTCAAATTACGATAAATATAGCCGCCATATTGAATTTTGTATAGAGACGATACAATATCGTACGATACGATATCCACGATGCGTGGTCATGCTAGGGGGGCAGGAGAGGAATGCACATGGGTCGCCGTTAGTTCTAAATAAACTATCTATACATACAGAGTGTAGTGACAACATTACAAATGAAAAAGTAACGTTGCCAATAATGTAATTTAAAAAAAGAGATGGTAAAATTCGTCATCTGAGTGATTGACCCGGTATCTCAGTTGGTAAGAGCACTTGCACGGAATGCAGAGGTCGTGGGTTCGAGTCCCACTCGGGTGAAGAATTTCTTTATTAATAATTTTATAACATTACAAATATTAATTTTATTTATCATTCTAGGATACGTCCGCCCTGGTCACTACCACGAATGGTTCGAAGATGTCACCGGCATCAGTTTCGATTGGAGCGGAGAAGGGAAACTCAATCCAACGAGCACTTTACTTATTTTAGCAGCTTACCTTGTAGCTTCTAGTTCTAAGTTAATAATAAATTAATTAATAGTTGATACTGTTGTTGTCTATGAAATTATGCAGAGGGTGTGTGTTAGCGAAATGCTAGAAATATACATACATACATACATATAATCACGCCTTTATCCCTTACGGGGTAGGCAGAGCACCAAGGGCCGATAGAACCACATGGTGCCACTTCTGACCAATATTGAGGGTATAGTTGAGATGTACAAGTTCGGTTAGTAGTGACAGGTGGTCAGCCCATCGCCTACAAAACACCAAGACTCTCTTGTCCCTCTACTGACTTGTACAGTATGCCCGGGAAGAGAAGCAGCCGTAGTATCATACGTTTTTTTTTCTCTCCCAGAGCAGCATAGAAGAAGCTACAAATATAGCCCCCAACAAAGCATCAATCTACAGAAGAGACTCGAAATCACATGTTTATGAGTATGTAGTAGGTAGGTACGTATGGATGGAGAATTTATAAACAGCTTAGGAATGTTCATAAAATCTCTAAAAATAAACATGTTATTCTCAAATTTTGTGGATAGGTCCTGTATAGTGGGCTATTTTCATAGAGCATCCCTTTTGTTACATCCTGTATAAAATTATGTACCAATCTTATTTCGCCGAAGTTTTAACACGCTCGATTACCCTTTCCGATCTTTCTGAATTAATCAGTGTTATCGGCCTCTACCTAATTCTTATCAAGAACATTATTTAATATCTACACTAATATACAGTATACTCGTAAGATTAAGAATAGTACATCTACAGTAGTACACAATAGTACATATGCGGTATTGCAGGAAATTGAAGCCGCTTTTTTGCTATTCTCAAATGAATCGAGAGATTCCTGACGAAACTACGCGTGATAAAATCTAACCGCCATTTCTGAGAATGTTACGACAACGAACGACAATGCTATGATTATTGAAGCATACTGGTTATATTTCATTACGCGATCGATAAAGTGCTAACGAAATGAAGGCTTACAATTGGAGGAAATGATTAGTTCACTTAGTCAACTTCGCTGTCGCTCTTAAAATTGTTATATTGTCTATGCATTCACTTTTTGCCCGTGCTTGCATACCGACCTTGAGAGCAAGTAGTCTTTCCTTTAGCTAACAGAAAACTTTGGTGGCGCTTACATTCTTTATGTAATTAAAAAAAAATACATGCAGGTACTTTAGGAAGTAATCCATATAGGTAGGTAGAATGATTAAGATATATTATCAGCTTAATTAGATAAGTATGGTAAGTAATTGATTAAATAACATTTGTCACAATGATTGATTTTGAGTTAGATTCAGAGTTTATAGTGACTCGTGATGGAGTACCAGTATATTTTGGGTCTTATTCTGTCCTTGGGGATCGTTCAGGTAAACATTATTATTTTGTACCTATACTAGAAAAACTAGCATAATGTAAGGCCGTAAGGCGCACTCTTTCATTACCATAACAGTTTTTACTATCAACGTCATCATCTCATCAGCTGCACCCAGCGCAGACGACACGATTTTTCCCGATAGTATGGAGAATTTTTAATTATCTCGGAAATTTTCATACAATCTTGAAAAATAAACTTATGATTTCGAGTCTCAAATTTGGTGTATAGGTTCTCTACAGTGGGCTATTCACGTAGCTTTTCGCTTAACATACCCTTTTTGTTACACCCTGTATAAGAAGATCGAAATGTAAATAATCTTTTATTATTGTTATTTTATAGTGTTTATTAATATATTTTTCTTGGGTGCGCCCACCACCGGGCCCTACACATACATGGGTGTAGGGCCCGGTGGTGGGCGCACCCATAGTGAATGTTTGAACTTCCGAATTGTAACGCCTAATACAATTTCATTTAATATATTTTTCTTAAGATATGAGGTTTTGCAAACCTAAAGCACAGGCCCAGCCTAGTTTAGGTAACCTGTATATCCTACCTATTTAAATAGTAAGATTTTTTATGTACCTATGTATAGCAAATGTTTGATATTGAATAAAATTTTATTTATTTATTTACTATACGGGCGAAAAACCAAAATTGGCGGTAGCCTTTTGGCGTGCCCTGATGGAGGGTCCAGCAGTGGACTGCTCTAGGTTGATGTATGATAGATAAGAGTTCTAGTTCTATTCCCGATCTGTACAATTGGTATAAATAAGTAGTGGACGTCCGCGAGTCAGTCCGCGTGGACTGCAGAAAAAACAAAATGTGGAAATTATCCGGTATAAAAATATTTTTCGGGAGAATGAATGATTGTAGCCCATGTGTTATTCAGATATGACGTAACCTATATTATTGTGAAGTTTCATCAAAATCCGTTCAGTAGTTTTTGCGTGAACGAGCAACAAACACACAAACATACATTCATCCGCACATTCTTTCGCATTTATAATATTACTAGCGACCCGCCCCGGCTTCGCACGTGTGTAGTGCTGATCTTATATATAAACCTTTCTCGTGAATCACCCTGTCTATTTAAAAAAACTGCATCAAAATTCGTTCCCTAGTTTGAAAGATCTAAGCATACATAGGGACAGACAGACAGCGGCAAGCGACTTTGTTTTAAATATGTAGTAGAATTAGGATAGGATGTTAAGTAGCTGCAGGCTCGAACTTGAAATTTTTTTATCTCCAAAATTGTCATATTTTAGGGGACAGACCCAAGCCCTGGACATGGTCAGGCTGCTATTATTGAAGACCTGCGGAATGGTATGTAATCCAAGCTGAACATAGCTCAAAGCCCTATGAGATCTCTAGTGTTATAGTTTTGAAATGACATTTGACAGCAAAGGGTAAGGGTCTGTCAAATTGGATAATGTTTAGCTTAAACAATATTTATATTGTTATCCAGCGAAGACCAATAATTAAATGAGGGACTGAGGTTGACAGGTTTTAAGCTAAAATATCATCTCCAGGAGCCTCCAGGGTGATAGCGGGCTGGCCAGCAGCTGACGGCCAGATCCCGTACCAAGTGAGCGTGCGCATGATCAACCCGATCGGAACCGTCAACTCTTGCGGCGGCTCCATCATCCATCATCAGTGGGTTATATCTGCTGCCCATTGTTTAGCCAAGTAAGTCCAAGATAGCAAATTCATGCATATCCACTGTCGTCCAGCCAGCCACAAGCGATGTCTACACCTCGAATCTTGACATAACTTCTTGTACAGCCGACTGACCTTCGTCATCCGCCTCGGCCTGACGAACCTTACCCAACCGCAGTACATCGTGGAGACAACCCGGAAGCACCTGCATCCTCGCTACATAGAGATCCTTGGAGGCGTTCAGCTCGATGACATCGCTTTGCTGGGATTGGAGCAGAGCATTCCTTACGGTGGTAAGACTATTATAAAGGAATATTGTTTATGGTGGTTCTCCCATTACTGGAGGTCTGCCATCAGCTGACCTCTTGATTATGTTGATTTGTTCCTTGCCATTCGGAACAGCGTTCTCTCAACTTTTAAAGCCATTGATTTAGCGAAAAGCTAAGAAAACGCACTTACGCGTATAACCATGGCGTAGGTATTAAAGTTTAAAATGATTAGGGCCCATATTTCTAATGGTCAGATAGCCTATCTGAAGGATAAACGTTGTCTTCTCCAAAACTTGATCTAGATAGAAACAGCATCAACTTTATTCTACAGACAGGCTACCATACCATTGGAAAATTCATTATCGTTATTATTTATTTATATCCTATGTCAACTTAACAAAAAAGTGCAGCAAAAACTCCCGGTAGGGTACTTGTAGCTTCATACCTAAGCTGAAGAGATCCCTCTAGTAATTCTGTATTTTATAGTCCTGAAAATAAAACATCTACCTATCCAATTGCTTTGGTAGAGTTCTTAACGATTACATTCCTTTCAGAATTCATCCAGCCATGCCGTCTGCAGAACAGCGCAGACAGGAACACCAACTACGTCGGCCAGGTGCTGACCGTCAGCGGTTATGGATTGACCGACGATGTTGTCAATGGTAAAATCTAGCTTTCCATCAAGGGTTCGCCCACCAGCGGGCCCTACACCTTCCGCTTGTTTGACTGATGCTGTACATGTTTCGTAATCCTACTGGGTAAAAGTTTGTGATAAGATGCTTGGATTTGTAAGAGTTGGATTTTAATGTTAAAATTGTTCTTTAGCTCGTGCCTCGGAAACCACGTTCGTCCTGCGCGTGATCTCTCTCCGGTCGTGTCGGCTTTCCGTCCTATGAGTGTGATGGAACAAAAATAGAGAGTGCATCTGTGTTTGCACACACACTTGTGCCCTATAATATCTCTTGCGCACATGGCTAATCTCCGTTGAGATTGGCTGCCTTGACTGAAATACGATCGAAGACATTATTTATTTATTCAGAATACCATCTTACCACATTCTAACTCTCGCAGGTGGCGCAGTCTCCGAGAGGCTCCTCTGGGTGCTCCTCCGAGGGATCACCAACGAGGAGTGCCTTGGCTGGTACTCCGACTCCTTGATCGATGACCAGATCATCTGTGCGGAGTACTATAACCATACTGAGCAATCTCCTTGCAATGTTAGTAGACAAATTTCTGAGACCTTAGAAAAGTAACATTATCTCTCGATCGAATCGATAGAGGGTTACTAGAAGTAGTTTGTAGTAGTAAAACTAGATCAGTAGGTTGATTATGTAACTTAAAAGCAAAGCTAAAGCAATGCGATCGCGAAAATTGTGAGTGTGTGACATATGTATGGCGACCTCCCACGCTAGCCCCGCGCACTCATCATTATCGCGATCACATTGCTTTACGGCTTTGCTTTTGCCAGTTACACGTACGTAACCAGCCTACGGATCTGGTTTTTCATCGCGACTGCAGTTGTCTGTGATCGCAACCAATAATTCTCTTGCAGAGCACCGAGAATGCAATACGGCAATACGTACATAGCTGCTATTCTAAACCATATTACATAAGGGCCTATTTAAATTTCCAGGGTGACAGTGGAGGTCCCCTGACCATTGTGGACGAGGACGGTCTACCTACCATGGTAGGACTCGTCAGCTTCGGCTCTTTAGCAGGATGCAACAGCATCTTCCCAACAGGTAAGCACATTATTTAACAATTGTATAGGTCTGTTCTGATCTCTTCCATCATCAGCAGCTGCATCTCTTTCCATATTCGTAAAGGAGTTTAGGGTTTCTTCAGGTGCTAGTAATTGGCTTTGTCGAGGTATCGTGGCCTCAGCAGCTTAAAGCCACTATCAACTGTGCCAATACGTACATTAATAAACAAACGGTTGCTTTCCTAAAATTGGAGTTGCCAGCAGAACTGCAGGATAACGAAGGGCATCCCACAGCCTCGTTAAGCATAGCAGGGGCAGATGACAATGATCATTGAGAATTTAAGTTGCTAGCTTATACTCGTAGCCTGGGAGAATGCCTACGTTATTCCTTAGTCGACTCTTACGACATGCACGGAAGGAGACGCAGCTGATGTAATCTAGTAAAGCCCTGGTTCAGATCAGAAACAGACCTAGGTTAACGTGTTGTGAAGTGCGTAAATATGTATTTATTTGTGTAACTTGACTTGCAGCCTTCGTCCGCCCTGGTCACTACCACGAATGGTTCGAAGATGTCACCGGCATTAACTTTGACTGGAGCAATGGAGTCGAGAAACTCAACCCAACGAGCATATTACTTATACTAGCGGTTTACTTTGTCGCTTTTTAATCACATGTATAGTGGAGCCATCTATCTGAAATATACAGAACTAAAGTCTTATACAAATCCTAGAACGCGAAATTGAAGTTTTTCATAACAATATCATTGGAATATCAAGGACCAATCAAGACCTAGTGGTCCGGTGAGAGATCTGCAGGATCATGAAGGAGATCTTACATCCTCGTTTAACAAAGCTTTCTAATACGACTTCCTAAAACGAACATCCATTACCTGTATAGTCGTATCTTGTAACAATTATCGATAACTCTGCGAACTTGTCAGTCGCTCGTCGATCGACAAAGCTAAATACATACATATTAGGTAAACATGTTACGGGCGTGGGCAGAGGAAATGATGAAGTAAATAATACATTTAAAATAACCTTTTATTTATTTGATTAAGTACAAACAATAGAAGATTTCTATAATGTTAGGTACAAAATATCACAACGGCTTATTGTCTACTTCTGCACCGGTAGCATGACATCGGTGAAAGCGACTCATCTCCCATTATAAACGTCAAATTCACCGAGCTATTTAATAAATAGACAAAATTAGTTTATGTACCTACTATAGTTAGCTAGGTACCTTTCGCTGGCCCCATCAAGAAAGAGATAAGGGAAGGAAGATGATTAAGTGGATTCAATAAGGGTTCGCCCACCACCGGGCTTATGTGGATGTAAGTAAAGTACCTTCCTACTTCGCGTGTAAAAAAGGAGTTGGGGAGAAGAATAAAGGCTCGCTCTAAAGTCAGGATCTAATGGCTTTTAAGATATACCTATTTTGCACTAGCTTTTTATGAATGTACCTATATACTTCACTTCTTCCTTTGTCTAGTTATTATAGGTCTATGGATTTGTCGCTTAAATATAAGATGTGACGATCTCACCGATATAATGCCACCGGTGCTATATAACTAATATAGGTAACATTAAGTAGGCACTAAAATATACAGGATTAATTTTAAAACATCAATAACCTCGCAAGACTAGTAGCTACCGTTATAAAATATAACATTTGTTCTGCGAGTTTTGGTAATTTGACATATTTTACTGTCATACAAAAATAAATATAATATAAATAAATATAAAATAAATATAAATAAAGCTGAAGGATCACTACCTGTCCATTATATGAATATGCTGTCATTTGTTTTTTCTCCTTTTTTTTTCTTAATGTAATTTTGTAGTTTCTTAGAATTTGTTTAATTGCACATGTTATGTTGTTAACAATTTCTCTTTACTTGCTTGGCTTGCTGGAAGAGATCTCTGGTAGAGATAAGCTTGCCATTGTACATGCATCTCTTCTTTAATGTTGTATGCCATATTTCTTTTTGTGTATGTGCAATAAAGAATAAAGAAAGAAAGAAATATCAATTTAATATTACTTCAGAATGTTCAGCGCGTCAACCTTCTACGAATGGAACATAGACTTATAAATGTCACGACAGTGCAATAACAGTTTTGAGTTATGATAAAACTCGTAGAACAAATAATTATTGTTTATGATTTTAGCTATCAAGTCTTGCGAGGTTATTGATGTTTTTAAATTAACCCTGTATAAATAAATACATTAAGCAAGTTCAGTGTTTCATAGAATAAGTATAGTAGTCGCGGTTGTGAAGTTATTCGTGTCACGCGCAGCCTGCCCCCCCCCGCCGCCAGCCTGTATACAGGATGTAACAGAAGGGGTATGTTAAACAAAATGTTATGAACATAGCCCACTCCAAAGAAAATATTTCCAAAATTTTTAACTCGAAATGACATGTATTTTTTCCGAGATTGTATGAACATTTCTGAGTTGTTTACGAATTTTCCATATCCATACTATCTTGAAAAATAAACATGTGATTACAATTTGGAAATTTTGTAGATAGGTTCCTTTTGGTGGGCTATTTTTCATAGCTTTCGCTAAACCTACCCCTTCTTTTACACCCTGTATATCTATGTACTAACTAACGAGACAACGGTAATATGAACATAAGTACATTACTGCGTCAGGATAATTTATTTGTTATTTATTAAAACCTCTAATATAAATAGGTATAGTTGAATTTATTTCTGCTTATATAATTAATTAATATACCCTGTGATTCGTTTCTTTTATTAAGTAGGTAATCCATCCTAAAATAATTAATAATCACATTTTTTTCAAAATATCTAGTTTAACATTAACTGCATAAAATCACGTCCATATAACTTTTTTGTTTTTTTTTTTAAAACATAACAATATAATTACTTAAATTAATTCACAATTTCACTTATGTAGTTCCCTTATTATCTACTACTTTGCTAAATAAAACACATACCCTCACTTTGAAAGTCGGTTAAGAACATGCCATGTAGGTTTAGCGAGTTAAGTTCGAACTCGTTCACGTTTAACGTGTGTGTATATAATCCTAATCAGCTTACATTTTATTTTATCACGCCATTATGTGATCGGTTGGCCGTTAAACGTGAACACGATCGAGTTCGAATTGAACTC
Source organism: Carposina sasakii (assembly GCA_014607495.2). Lineage (NCBI taxonomy): Eukaryota > Metazoa > Arthropoda > Insecta > Lepidoptera > Carposinidae > Carposina > Carposina sasakii. The sequence continues at coordinate 9,738,413 of CP053169.1, forward strand.
ACACTAACGCCTAACTCTTTTGGTTCCTTAATTTTATACAAATCTAAACCATAACTAAGTATTCCAGTTTTTTATTGACTATTTTGATGACCATAGTTCCTACATATTATTATGTTATTTAACAAATTCAAATTCAAAATTCAAATTCAAAATCATTTATTCGACATAAAAGCATTAACAACTTGTTTGTCGATTGTCTAATTATGTTACTTTCTATGTTCGCACCCCAAAAATGAAACTAACTTGCAACCGGTTTCTAAACGTCACAAGATGGCTATGCGATCAATTCGAAGAAATCCTATTTTGCAATCAATCAGTATAGACTTAGAGCACTGTTGAATTGGTGGGATAATACCAAATGTCATATTTTACAGTGATTATCGCAAAATTATGACTGGCCAAGTTAGAAAGGGGTGCCGATGGAACCATCGACTCGGTATCCGTTGAAACTTTAAACGAATACCGGTATCGGATGCAAGGGACGGGGTGCACACGTAGCATGAACTTCATGAGAGTGAGATAATCTTACGTTTATGCGACAAATCCACAGGCATGTAAAAAGGGATTGCAAAGCAGCATTCATTCAGCCCTGGCTCGAGAACGACTGTCTATTATTCGTATAATTACCAACTCGCTTTTTACACGCAAAGTACATTTATTAATCTACTTCCAAAAATAACAGAGGCAATGAAGCCTGTATATTATTTTAATGTTTCTTTGTCTAGTAATTACATAGCTCTGTGGATTAGACGTTTTAATGTGAGATATCTTTCTCTCACCAAGTTTATATAACATGTGTTGGTGTACAAAGTTAGTGACAGGATCTTGGTCTCAGTCAGACCATGATTCTGATTCTACTGTCACTATTTGTGTTTAAATAAACAAATGCATTTCCGCAAAGTATGCCACGCCGAGGAACATAAATGTGCGAGTAATAGTTAGCGGTCATTGTACTAAATCAATCGTACTCCGTGTCCGCACTTTAATAATTCATACATATATACATATATACACGGCGGTGTTCCCAAAATGGGGTAGCGAGAAGAATCACGATAGAGATCCAACTGGTTTATTTATTATTCTAGCCTGAGAACATCCCTTAGTTCCTTAGTCGACTCTTACGACATGCACGGAAGGAGATGCAGCTGATATATTCTAGTGAATGCCACTAACTTATGTGTCTTTGAAAATATATTATCCATGTGAGGATCAATATTTTAAGTATTTCTCTGACCCTTTAAGTACCCTAAATAGTTAAATAAGTGTTATTTAACATCAATGGTGACGGTCCTCTTGTCGTCCGCCATCTTGTGGTAGACGACAGCGTCGTGCACCGTCGGAAACGTGTCAAGGTGCAAGCCATCTGGCTCCAGAGTGTTGTACTTCTCTATCATTTCTAATACTGGACCTGGAGATCAGATTAACCGTTATTACCTACTATAGAATAGAATAGGTTTTAATTTGAGGATTACACACACACACACACACACATACATACAATAGCAACAATGAAACAAGACAACCAGGGTAGAAACATAGAAACGAAGATAGTGAAAATTGATAAACGAACGAACTTCTCACACTGTCGCATCTCATAGATTTTGCTTGCGAGTCGATAGCGTTACGACGCGTAAAAAGGTTCATGCTTACCCTACAGATTTCAATGAAAACGTTAAAAAAGCACTTGCCATTAGCGCCAGCAAGTAAAGTGGTAATATTGCTGCCAGCCAACTCCTGCTGGATAGCAACCAGCATCTTAATGCCGGGAGCGTCGACGTATGACAGCGCAGTGGCGTCCACTATCACACAATGCACCTGTTAAATAAACCATCAATGTTAGGCAAGCTGTAAGTGAGAGCCAGGCAAATACAGGATGTTTTTTTGTGGCCACCATTAACGAAGGGTACATACTCTATACATCAAATAAAGTAAGTTTATGCCAAAAAAATGCTGGGTTTTTTTTAAATTACTTGATCGGTCGAAATTTATAGCGTCTAGTGTTTATGTTAGTTTTTTTATAGACAGATATTAATTATTTCTCGTGAAAAAATCTTGCTACGCGCGTCTATGTGCATTCATGCAGAAAATCTGAGTCTATTTACTCAACTTTGGACCCTTAATATCTTGGGAACCAGACACTTCCCATGTTGATGACGAGATTCCGTAGTTTTCGGGAACGTTGACGACCAAAAATCACCTGTATTGATGTGCCGACTCCAGATCATGATTTTGAAGCAAAAACCATCGTTAATTTTCACAGTAAAGTTGCGAAATTCAGATATTGGCATCGTAACTACAGCTGTCTTTTAGCAGCTTTTAGCATTACTACAGCTGCTAATACTAGCATGCTGAATAATAATGCTGATTCCTAGGAAACTATAGCTTCATTAGTGACTGACTGGGAATGTACCTACAGCCGTAAGCAGTTTCTACTGTTCGTAGCAAGCTGATATTGATATGTATAGGTATGTTCCTTAGGAAGCGTGGAATAATAAGTTTACACGTAAGGAGGCGGACGTTAAAAAGACTACAGTAAAGTAAACTAATACATACCTACTTGTAATAGGTATAAGTGACTGTTCTTATTGTTTATTGTACACAAAACACTACAATAAATACAGATTTTACAAAAGAAACGCATACATGCTTATAAGCACCATTGCTCTCTGCAAGAGAATTCTTCCTAAGGTGATTAGGAAAATTATTCTACATGGCCCCTAATAATACTTATTTTATTTACTACTAGTTCTATGTAATTAAACCACTACATATCTAATCAACAAATCAATTATCAATAAAAAGTTAGTTACTTAACGTAGATACACAGACTTCAGTCTATAAACTATTAGAATATATTATTACTAACCAATAGCGACCTTTTCTGAAAATATAAAGTAGGTACTTAGGCAGGTTCTTATAGGTAGGTAGATATGGCACTAATACCATGCCATGGTATGGATATCTTGTTAATAGATGTTGCGGCAAAGTGGACGTTCCTGGTTTTTAATATGTAGTGTATTCCACTGCTTGGAAAAGGCTTTCATATTCCATTAGACCACATCTTGCAGTGGCACTACCAAAGAGGGGTACATGGGCCCACAACGCCGGTTCAGTGTGGGTAGGTGGGTTTTTAGCCAGAGCCTCTTCAGGCTTCAGGAGATAATGTAAAACGTTACATTTAAAACAGCTTTGGAATTATGTATATTGATTGAATTAAATATAGGTAAATACTTACTTACACAACACATTGGCCTAGAACCACACTAAGTTCCTTAAGGTCTTGTGTCGTGAGTACTGTGCAGCGGTATAGACATACATAGATAAGTATAGAAAAGAAACATCCATAACTCGTAAAAAAAAACCTTTTTAAAAACAAGCTTTTATTTAAATGCGCTAAAAAGAAAAAATAAACTTTTACACTAAAACTTTTACTGTTAATTTATAACGTCATTTCAAATTTAACACATTTGACACAATTTATCTATACTAATATTATAAAGAGGAAAACTTTGTTTGTTTGGTTGTAATGAATAGGCTCCGAAACTACTGGACCGATTTCAAAAATTCTTTCACCGTTAGAATCCTTATTGGACCTGGATGAACATAGGCTATAAGAATTTCCCGATATTCCCACGGGAAGGCGACCAACGGGAATTTAATATTTTTTACGAAAACCGCTATACATATGAATCTGAAATCGGGCATATATGTTCATTGCCTAACGGATTTCCCGAAATTCCCACGAAGGGGAGGGAATTCATAATTTTTACGAGAACCGCTACATATGAAGCTGAAATCGGGCATATATGTTCCGATAAAAACGGATTTCCCGAAATTCCCAAGGGAAGGGGACAAATGGGAATTCAAACCCCGATATTCCCACGGGAAGGGGACAAACGGGAATTCATTTTTTTTACGACAACTGCGAACATATGAATTTGAAATTGGACCTGTATGTTCATTAGGGACTGCGAGGGAGCACTAAGAACGGATTTCCCGAAATTCCTATGGGAAGGGGAGTTACGGGAATTTAATTTTTTTACGAAAACAGCTATTTATACGAAGCTGAAATCGGATTAGGGCTACAAGGAAGCTCTAAGAACGGATTTCCCGAAATTCCCACGGGAAGGGGACCAACGGGAGTTCCAAATTTAAACGAAAACCGCTGTACCTACATATAAAGTTGTATCTATGTATTGATATGTACCGAAGCGAAGCGAGGGCGGGCCACTAGTATGTTATAAAAGCTTGTCGCGACATTTAAGTACTCGTATTTACGTTCGTTTATTAGGCAGCATCTTTGTGTTGATGTTTCAGATTTTCCCATATTGTTCCCAGCATATCGAAGAAATATCCGTCGAGAGCTTCGTGTAGAAGAGTAAGAGAGTAATATACAACAGGGTTCGCCCCGGTGCCCCGAAACGACATTGTCATCATGCCACTCAGTCCTCGGCACGGCCTCACTTTGATTTATTAAAAATTTAAAACTAAGAAAGTAAATACGAGTACTTAAATGTCGCGACAAGCTTTTATAACATATAAATTGTGTCAAATGTGTTAAATTTGAATGAAGATATATACGATGAAGATATAGAGAGGGAACGTAGAGCTCTGGCGGTTAGAGGTAACATGCTGACTGCAGATTTTCTAGATGTAGCAATCAGGTAAAAGTAACCCTTTTTAAAGCATATTGCCAAAACATGTACAATCTGTGGGTCGGTTATACCAAAAAATCGCTAGACACCTTGCGGGTCCAATATAATAATATATTTAGGATGATGTTGCGACTGCCGCGATTCTGTAGTGCGTCAGCGATGTTTGCTGAACATCATACTGATGGATTTGCGGCCATAATTCGTAAGAAGACCACATCGCTGATTCGCAGGGTGAGGGGCAGCCGCAACAGCATCCTACAAACAATAGCCACAAGGAGTCTGATTTATTGTGGAGGCTTCAACGCCACTCTGATGGCCCTCGGTGCCAGGTCCTCAAACAAGTGTTCTAAGTATCTGTGTGCATTAATACTAACATAGTTTTTCCATAAGTTCCGTTTTTTCTTTTTATTAATACTAACACAATATGGACTAGCGAAATTTTTGTAGTCTGAAATAAAAACAATTATTATTATTATAATTATTATTATTATATTATTAAATTTGAAATGACGTTATAAATTAACAGTAAAAGTTTTAGTGTAAAAGTTTATTTTTTCTTTTTAGCGCATCTTGTTTTTAAAAAGGTTTTTTTTACCTAAATTTTATTTTATACTTTTTAGTTTTCACCTGGTAAGTTCCTAAGTCTGTTTATCTCATTCAACGCATCATTATTGCAAGGTCGTTTGCCAGTTAATTTTGAACAGTCCAGCTCTTCATGAGGAGCCCTTCTAATGACTTCACCCTACTCAATTGCTTATCTGTTTCAAAATAGATTTTCAAGTTTTAGAAGTCCGCCATATTGGATTATGACGTCACATTTTTTTCGAGTTACTCTCAGCTAGCCCTTTAAGATACCCATATTGTAGGAATGCATTAAAAATAATTGGTCCGCCATTGTGGGTATGCCGCCATGTTGGATTTAGAATGACGTCACACTGTTAATCATGCATTGTCATCCGAACTGAACGTGCTCACCAAATTTTAGCCCAATCGGTTGAGGGCAAGTGCCTTAAAATTGAGTCACCCGAACAAACATACATTGCAAGTTAAATAAAAGCTTGTAAAAAAACGATGTTATTGATATGAAGCAATGTTTGCACCTATCACGTCGCAAGCAGGGTCACTACCAACTACGCCAATCGTTCGAAAGCCTACCTTATTTCCGATAGTAGGATCCCACTCGTAAGTATCACTCTTCGTGAGCTGGTCCTCATCAGCGACAGTTTCCGTCGGCTTAAGGTAGCCAACCTTGCGGAATAACGTAGCTCGGAACAGGTTCTTGCTGGCAAAGTTCAAGCCTCCGCAGTAGTGGAATATCTTGATGCCTGGTAGCTCCTCCGCCTGAAATGAGAAGTCATCAATCAATCCTATTTCCTATAGGTACCAGTAGTATATATGTAGATACTTCCCCACCCAACTTTGAAGGTGCTACTTCATTGCAGGGATGTTGCGGATCCACTTTTTTTCACATCCGCGGATGCGGATACGAATGCGGATGCGGATCTGTATAAAAAACTTAAATGCAAACAAACGTGCGCGTCAGATCTTGTCAGTTGTCATAACAAAACAATAGCGAGTCACGTCACCGTCACCGATTCACCGAAGTCCAAAACAAAATGATTGCTTTCCTATTGGTAAATCAGCACGTGCGGTCGACACGCACCACTCGCCGGGCCCTCCCCTTTCTTTTTTGTCGCGACCTGCTACACATCCGCATCCGCGTTAGCTCCGCATCTATTCATACGGATGCGGATGCAGATGATGTCGAAATAGATGCGGATGTTCCGCATATACGGATGCGGATGCGAATTTTCGAAACATCCCTGCTTCATTGCTCATTGGACACTCAATAAAATTATCACAAAACAAATACACATATAGCTATAGATAGATATAGACAAGACTGTGTAACCTATAATGAGGTAGCAAGAACTGCAAGATCAACGAGGAGATTACCCACAACCACGTTTAGCATAACGATGTTCGATGTAAAAGATCAGTGACAAGTTCAGCTCTTCGCCAGAAGAAATGCTCCTAAATTCCTTAGTCAATTAGAAAGTAGTAGATCAGCAGAACTTCCAAAGACTTTGCATTACCATTTTGCCTTAAGTACTCCTCAATTTCTCTATCCTGTTATAAAGTCTACCTACCTCTATCTACATACTCATCCCTGGAATTGAACCTATGTCTGTAGATCGGCCCTCTGATTACGTATAAGCAATAGCAAAGCCGAAGCCGCGCGATCGCGATAATTGATAGTGTGTGTGCGGAGCGAGGTGCGGGGTATTGCTTTTACGTAATCAGGGGGCGGAAAGTATTCGTCAAACATAAATATTAGGACTGGAACCCTAGATGTACGTAATATTAATAGTAAAACTAATGATATAATTTTTCGTAAACGATTCCGATGCACACAATCCAAACTCCTTTGTTGTTTCCTTCTTCCTTCATTGACATTTATTATGGCAACATAAAAAAAATACACGTCACTCAAAATCAACTGAACTCACCCGTCAAAATCACAAAATAACCAAAACCAAAATGGGACTAAAGCAAAACTGAAAAACACAAAACCAAAATCCGAAACACAATCCCAACACCCCTGTTCTAAACCTTCAAGATAGAACTACAGCATAATGAAGGTCCTCAACGACGGGAAGAATCAGTTCACGCCTATGTTCGAGTTCAGTGTCAACGGGCTATTCCGATGGACTGTTTTCGTGCTATTCAACATACTCTTCATGGCGGGACTGCAATTCCTGATTTTCTCGAAGGGCAGGAATCGTGCCATGATGATGATCACACACGGTATGTTGATTTCCGAAGAGGGTTGGTGATATCTGTTTATATTATGAGAAACCTTGGAAACGTGCGATTGGAGTCTAGCAACAGATTTAATTAAGAGATACTTAATAATTCCCTAGTAGACTGAACAGCAAAATAAAATATTCCGATTGTAATCGTCATGTTCTTTATTGTCGTGTCTGACTAGGGACTTATTTGAAAAGCTACCCGATAAACGAATTACTCAAATGTGAAATGGATACAATAAGCCTACTATTACGATTATCAATGAATTGCTACCTTAATTATTATAGCTTATAATGGTGAAACTATAGTGAAATAAGTTTCCAGATGTCATCATTCCGTAATGTAGGTCAGATTCTAGGAACATCAGAGTTGCTTTCTCTTGCCTTCCGAAAGGAACCTGAATGTTATTAGAACCTGCATCATGTATCCATCAACAAAATAAGTAGCATCTCCACTAATCTCAATTTGAAATGTTTGTATTGTTAATTTATTTCACGTTTTGTATCTTTACACCTAACCCTACTATGCCAAATGTCGGCTGTACGATCTCATTCGTGATTTCACGATCCTGCAGTTCTTGCCATCCCATTTTGGGAACAGTTGCGAGTTTGTGTATTTAACCGTACCAATCAGCGTCATATTTCTAATAATGTATTTCGTTTTAGCCCGAAGTAAAAGTATAAGTCGAAGTCAACATCGACTGAAGCCGAAAGAACACCACGCTTCAGCTCGAAGTAGCAGTAGAAGTCTTAGTCGAAGTCAACAACGATTGAAGCTGAGAGAACATTCCTCACCACATAACGAACGCGGAGGTTTCAGATGCCACACCTGCGGTAGACAATGCCAGTCGAGAATCGGGTTGTATAGCCACGAGAGATGCTGCTACGGCTTGATTCTTCTAACCTCTCTTTCCAATGTATTTTGACTATAGTAACGCCCCGTAATATGAAATATTGTGAATTCGTTTCAAATTGGAAAGACAATAAAGTGGTAACTTATTTTTGTTATAAACAGTGTTTATTTTCTATCATCTATTTTAGGTAATGGTTTAAAATTAAGAAAATTACATCTTTGCACACTTTTCAACACATTAAACTAGTCTCAAATTCAGATACCTTATCTTGTGTCATGGATTACTATCCATCGTACTAAGCAACGGTGTTGAAATACATAGATACATATAATCACGCCTTTATCCCTTACGAGGTAGGCAGAGCACCAAGGGTCGATAGGACCACATGGTGCCACTTCTGACTAATTTTGAGGGTATAGTTGAGATGTACAAGTTCAGTTAGTAGTGACAGGTGGTCAGCCCATCGTAATAATTACATAGATAATTATAGAAAACATCCATGAGTCGAAAAAAAAAACATCTATCGGAAGGCTCTTGAGCACTTATCGGAATGTCCGTTCTACTCAATAAGTATACTTTCTCTGAAAATCACTTTTCCTGAATGTCTCTGGTCCCTTTTCTCAAATGTCCTCTTCTCTGAAAGTCAATGTTCTTGATGAAATTCTGACAATGAACTTACCGCTCGATATCTCTTGATATCCAAATATAAGTCAGTATCCAAGACCCGTCCTAATAGACAAGTGTAGGGCTTCTGTGATCGACAGAATAGGGCTCCAATGCTGGCCAGTAAACCTGCTCCTAACCTGGAAAAGATGTATGTACAGTTAAATTCTGAATTTCTTAACATCTTGACGTGAAAATACGGAACTATTTAGATGGTTCGGACCGGGCAGGGGAATTACATAACTTCATTCTTGCAAAACTAAACTATGTGATCGCAAGGAAGGCGCAGGAGGACGCTACATATAGTTACACACTCACAATTTTCGCGATCGCATTGCTTTGCCCTTCTTTTGCAAATTACGTAATCACCCTACGGGTGCCCTCCTTTGCTTTTCGCAGTTTAGGATGCTGCTATACATATTTTATCCTCAACATATATAAATATATATTTTATAAGCCCAAACTTACCCAATGTCAATATTGACCAGCATTGTCGTCAAGAATGTGACACACCAGACTACAGCATCCAGTTGACTCAGCTTCCAAAATCTAAAACAAAACAAATATAATTATATCGTCATCTTCTTAGTAACCATCGATGGCGACAATGAAATGTGTTATTCAAGGTGATGATGATGAATGATGATGGAACAAGGTGACGATGATAGTTAAATCACCTCTTTGAAACAGGCATTGTCCAACGCATCAGAAGCATACCTTCGGGCGTGAGCGAGAATCACTAATACGATACGATATATCAACAACAACACATTTGATTATTATAAAATTATTAATAAAGAAATGGAAAAAATTCCTCACCCTTATTATCTTAAAGCAAGTGATGATGAAAATGAAAGTCATTATAGCAATGATGACAACGATGATGAATATCACGACGATAATAACTAACCTCTTGCCTTCTTTAAGCTGCATAAACATGCCTTTAAGGCTAACAGTGATAATGGCAGCTAGAACAGCGCGGGGAAGTAGCTCGAAGAAGGGTCCCACCCAGAGTAACACGCATAGGATTAGCAGGGCCGATACTACTGAGGTTATACCAGTTTTTGCACCTGCCTGGAGGAAACATACATACATAAATAATAAGATTTAGTTTAAAAAAAAATCTTTTTTAAATCAAGCTTTTATTATTTCTTAATAAAATTAACTCAATCGAATCAAACGAGCCCAAACTCGACGGGGTTGCGTCGTTTAATTACGGAGTTCCTATGGCCACCTTCCAGCCCCATCATCAGATCAGCTCTATGTCATAATAATATTGCATTGTCATGCGATTTATACATGCATGCAAAACGGTTCAATCGGAAACCGGGAAGTGGATCAAATTTAACTTGCAAGATTTGGTTACAGACAACGGGATAGGTGAAACTAAATAAAAGCTTATAATATAGTAAAAAACATCGCTACTTACATCAGCAAGTTATGTCAAAATTTTAGAATCTAAAGCGTTTCACCGTGTAGTACATAAATTTTATTGCAAATGATTAAAACTAATAAATTAATTATTAATGCCCGTTTATAAAACTTATAAATACCACGTAATAGGCATATTTTTACTTCAAAATACAACAATGGGTCACTGTTTTGGCAAAAACTTAGGCGTTCCTCAAGGAATAGTATTGGGTCCACTACTATTTTACTCTATGAGGAAACATTTCGTTTCAACTTTACAGCTTCTAAACAATATTTTAGAAAGAACTATAAGAATTAGAATATTTTATTTACTCATTTATATGTGTATAAGTGTTGTTATGTAGTCAAGATTGTAAACTATATTCGCATTCTTACCTGATATTGAATATAGGAACGCGATAAACTTGCACAGAGTGGAGCGCAGCAGAAGAAAGAGCCGAAGATATTTCCTGTACCCTGTAAAATTAAAAATATATTATAACTTATGATTACAGCCAAGATATCTTCTATGTATAAACGGATACACATCAGCCTGTTGCAGAGCTGGACGTAGGCCTCCCGCAGGACACGCCACAAGGTTTCTGCCATAGGTGGGTTTTTGCCCATAGTCACTACGCTGGGCAATCGGGTTGGTGACAGAAGTGTGATTTTCGGACTATGTTGTCAACATGGGAGGACTGCTATCTGCCTCCCAGAAACCTTTTATCGATTCTTACGATATCCGCGGGCAGACATGGGATGGTGCTATTCTATTCTGCCGACACGACCCACCTGTATTGCCCATAGTCACCACGATGGCAGCAGTCAAGCCAAGTCAGTAGCCTTGTGATAGGTGTGCCCTGGGGGGAAACCTACGTCCAGCAGTGGACTGCAATAGGCTGATTATGATAAGCGATAATGCACTCACCAAAGCCAGCAATTCCTGATTAGCATCCACTTCATATTTCTCCTTGGAAGCGAAGATTAACGCCATTGACATGGATATGGTATACGTCACCATTGTGATAGTGAGGGCATCCAACGCTATCGAGGGAAATAGTTCCACTGGCGGCACGGATGGAACTGGCAGACTGTGTGATGAAAGATAACATAGTTGTGAGACGCCAACTAAATCATAGGAACTTGACCATTTGTAATAGACCATATGACACGGCTGTGGTACCGAAATAGGGTAGCTAGAACTACATGCATAGGTACATACGCCTTTATCTCTTACGGGATAGGCAGAGCACCAAGGGCCGATAGGACCACATGGTGCCACTTCTGACCAATTTTGAGGGTATAGTTGAGATGTACAAGTTCGGTTAGTAGTGACAGGTGGTGAACCCATCGCCTACAAAACACCAAGACCCTCTTGTCCCTCTACTGACTTGTACAGTATGCCCGGGAAGAGAAGCAGCTGTAGTATTATACGTTTTTTTTTCACTCCCAGAGCAGCATAGAAGAAAGCTAGCTAGAACTGCAGGATCATTAAGGTCCTACCGCCACCGCTAGCATAGAATGAATTTGACGTTTAAAAGTGAGACATCTCGCTCTCACCAAATTCATCATACGGGTGCTGGACTATTATTCTCAATAAAGGATAGGCAGGAGTGTGCGTGCATATAAGCTGGTGAAATGTGGATACTTTTCATCCGTAAGCCTACTTAATAACAATGTGGAAAGCAGTGAGCCTACCGTCGTTTTTCACGCATAGATATAAAAACATCCTTTAAAGGAACATCGGGCATATGTCTACTTGCTTTATAAACATATTATTAAAATAACAACACCACTTACCCAGTAGGTATATTTCCGACTAAGCTGATGCCGTACGCAGTGTTCAGGTCTGCGAACCTCGACGCTAAGGTACCGATCACGATCGCCAGCAACTCTATCGGCACTGGGATACGACTCCTCTTCGCTACCATGGGCTGAAAAGTAGATACATAGTCTTGACCTTGACTTAAGTCCCCTAGATGAGGCAAAGCTTCAGAGGGCCTCCACAGCCCGCCATCCAATTCATTCTTGATTCGAGCTTTAATTTGCTCCAGGTCTTCCCAAAGTTCTTGGCCTGTGTAATGATCGTTCGCCGCCCTTTCTACTCGGGTCTGCTTACATAATGTAATAATATTAATGATGAGGAGCTACTTGAAATTGCCGTTGGACACTTTCTGATGATAGCTACAACACATCATCATCTTGTACCAAACATCATATCTAGTAAGTAGTTAATAATGTCCATGTTTACCTATGGTACTCGTATCGGCATCTTTGGAATGATTTTTCTCTTAAACTAATCTCTCTCGCTCCAGCAACTGACGGTTTTGAGCGACAGATAAGGATACGAGTAGTACGACAGTAAAAGGCGAAAGTGTGCTAACAGGTGTGGTGTAGTCTAACTAGCCCCTTTAGATAATTCAACATCGTTTACGATATTAGTTATCGCAACACTGATATTAGCGATTAGAATTCATCACGTGATTTGTCGAACAAGCGAAAATTAAGACGTGAGTCCTTGAGCAAAGGTGTCGGTGATGAACCTCGATAAAAATGCTGCTTTATCTAAAGTACTTGATGTAGGGATTGTCTTACCTTCAGTATTTCGTTATTAACAGCAATAACCACGCAAGTAATGGCCGAGATTACAAACGCTGCCCAGTTCAGGTTGGGGAGCGCCTTTATCACCTCTATCACTGTCTGAAAGCAACAATAATGGACGAATGTATTGATGGTCAGGCTATGCAGAGGAATGCTTCAGAATTTACAAATACACGCGGCCGCATTCCGAAAATGGGCTAGTCAGAACTGAATGATTACGAAGACCCTACGGGTATAGCGAGAACAGATGTAAGATTAGTTACAAATTGCTAGTAGCTTGAAAGAACACCCCAGGAGGGTAGTCATGCTATTTACCAATGTAAACCATCCCTTAGTCACGTCAATTATTCTCAATGAGATTGAGCAAAATATGCAAAAGTGTTGTTTCGGATTGGAACCTCAAAATAAGGAAGTCCTCGCTTGCTTGAAAGACGTTTATTGAAGATTACGAAATATTTATAATTGAACAAACATTGAGAGCGGACAGCACGTCCGCTTAGTAATAGTTTTTGATCTACACAGAAGCCCGGCACCGCGGGGCGGGCGGGTGACGAGGAGCAGCAGCGCCCGCCCCTCATCTCGCAGCAGCCACCTCACGCATCACATGCGTGAACAAGTGTTATTTACCCACTTTTCATCAGTCAACCTATTAAATCCCATGATAATAGGTGAGGCTACCGCCGCAAAACTTAATCTAAACTTCTAATCTAATCTAACTTCACGAGAACTTACAAAAACGATCTTATAATTCCCTGATAGCTTCGGTATCCTCACTCCGAAGAGATCCTTCAGCTGTGACGCGAGCACGTGGAATGCTGCTGCGGTGGTGAAGCCGGATACTAGCGGCTCTGACAGCAGCGTGGAGACTGCTCCGAGACGCATTATCCACATTAGAACCTGGGGAAGATTAAACTCATGCAGGTAATCTGTAAGTGCAAACCATAAGATACTTTGATAAACGACTGTATGAAAATGAGATGTGCTTTAGCTACGGTTTCTAATAGTTACCTGAAATATCCCCACTGCGAGGCACACTATACTGAGAACTTGTAACGGTGTGTACTGTATTGCTAACGGGTCCAGTACTGAAAAATTATAAGATTACTTACTTCAGTTCTAAGGTCAGTTACTTCAGTCAAATTGTCACTTAGCTATACCCGAGAAGGGTTGGCGTCAGGCGGACAGCCGGCCGTAAAACAAACGCCAAAACCTTGCCAATATGAGTCTTCAAAGAAACTATATTGCGTGGATCCCATAAATAATGGAATATAGGTAGGAAGATGATCATAATAACTTCAATCATAAGGTGCAAGAGGAGGCTTCAGGGCCTGAGTTACAAGGATCTCCAACCGTTTTCCACCGTAGCCGCGTAATAAATATCTTCTAGAAGTTTGGTCATACCTTATTGTAGAAGTATGTGGGTAGGTAAATATCTGCCATATCCTACCCACCATGTAGGCTTGAAGAATAGAGTGGTTTGTAACTAGCCTGTGGTTTAATTGCATCTCCCAACCAACCTAACACTTATTGTACTTCCTTTTAGTTTTTACTGATGCAAGATTTATCGTACATACATATAAACACAGCTGTGTTCTCAAAATACGGTAGCCAGACATGCAGGATCACTAAATAGATCCCATAGCGGGGCTAGATATAAAAAAATCTGTAAGATACAAGCTCATCCATCACTTAAGAGAACACCCGTGGAGTTCCTTCCTTTGTCGACTTCACATGCACGGAAGGAGATAAGCTGATGTATTCTAGTGAACCCCCGCAGCAGGTCTCAATACTCAATAGAAGCATATTTGTCTGAAAAGTGACGTACCTGCTGGTGTACTAGTATTATTTAAGCCGATGACGTCTAAATGCGTTGCGTGCTGTTGCACTACCTGAAAAAGCCAGTATCAGTTATAAACTCCACAAATAGTTCGGCTTGCTGCTTGCTTCTTCACATATGTGAGGAATCTTACCTTCCCAGCCATGAGGCAGGCCACAGCGAAGGTGCCCATGGAGACGTGAGGAGACGTCCCCAATATTACGTAGACTAACACTGGGAAAAATGCCATGTAGAGGCCAACTATTGGGGGAACTTCGGCCAGCAGGGCGTAGGCCATACCTAGAAAGAGAGTATGGAGAATATCATACTTAGTATTCATTCCTAACAAAAATAATTTGTTCACAACTATAATACCTACAACTAAAATAGCTTAGGTAGGTTTAAAAAATACAAGCATCCGTAGCATAAGATGCGGGTTGTAGCATGACGTTCTTCTTCTTCCTACCCTATTTAATAATAGTTTCCGTGTTCGGCGTAATCTTCTTACATTCATCTTTATTATCCGTCATCTCGTTTTCTTCCACTCCCAATACACGCATATCCTCAGGTTTATAGTTTATGTTGTATAAGCTATAAACCAAGCAAGCTTCATCAAAATCGGTTCAGTAGTTTTTGCATGAAAGATTAACAAACACACACACACACACACACACACACACACACACACACACGCATGTAACGCAAATGTAACGGCAGCTTTACCTTGTGGTATATGCATGACAGCAGTGGTAGCGCCTGCCACCAGGTCTCCCACGAGGTACTCCTTGGGTTTGTACTTCGGCAGCCATCGTGCTATGGGTAGCGAGTTCTGCAGGCACTCTCCGAAGCCGCAACTCTTCACCACCTTTTTACAGCGGTAGCTTACTGGGAAAATATTTCAGTGTCATTAATTTCATGTGTACGTCTATAATCTCAGTGAAAAAGGTGACTAGGCGGAGATATTTATAACAACTATTGTATACCTTGGTTGGCCGTTGGACCTTGTCATACAAGAGGAGGCTAAACATGGAAGCAAAACATACCAACTAAACACTCAAAAGTCCTTGAAGACACATGAACGAAATACCACTCCTCGAGGCGCCCCTGGACAGAACATTGAGCCATCACGCCTTCGAAAATACAATATGCAACTTACCGCAGAAACGAAGGATAGCTCCTGGTATTAGAGAAGTCAGAATATACACGAACGGATCTATGGCACAGGAGCCGGTATTTTCTCGAATGACATGAATATAAAAATATCGACCACCCTTGACAAGGTTTATACTATCTTTCAAGCCTATGCATTCAAGGCATCACCAGAGCGGCACAGGCGGTGGCGGCCAGAGATGTAAAAGACATGAATATAAAGATTATCTCTGATAGCGTATCCATTCTGCAGGCCCTTCAAAATAACGTAATAACCTCGGTCCTCATACAGGAGTGCCATGAAGCACTCCGATTCGTCGCAAACAACGTAAATTTGCAATGGATTAAAGGACACAGCTACTCACTCGGAAACGACGCAGCTGACGAACTAGCCAAAAGGGGATCCATGGCAAGCGTATATGGTCCGGAACCACTTTCGCCGATACCCCAGGCCCAAATACGGACTTGGCTGCGTACGCAAACCGAAGAAACCCATCACGTAGAGTGGAAAAACCGTGCAGGATGCAGGCAGACTAAGATCGCTGTTCCGGAAGCATCGAAATGGCCGGAAACCTCATAAGTTTAAAAAGGGACAGTATCTGCAAGGTCATAGGAATCTTAACGGGCCACTGTCCCCAACAGAAACACCTGCACACCATAGGTGTGTCAAATAGCACAGTCAAATTGCAGAGGATGCAAGGAGGCGGAAGAAACGCCACAGTACGTGATCATGGAATGCACAAGCGTGGCCGAACAACGGGCACTGATCCTCCGATCACCAGCATCACTCTCAGAAGCCTGCAGCAAGCCTAGAAGGTTGCTGCCCTCCTGGGAAAAACTGGTTTGGTTGGAGTAGATAGGTAAGGTGAAATACGTACAATTGCCTCACTTATAAGGGGCTAAGTGCGGAAAATGCCCGGTCAAACAAACTAACTTTTTAACTAACTATACACTGGTTGGCAAATAAATATTTAATTTGATTTGATGACTGATTAGTGCAATGTGCAATATTCTTTTTCAAACATTTTATAAGATTACGGAACTATAAGACACAGCAGAAGCGGAGCAATAGCAATACGATGGTATTGCTTGTGCTCTGCTTTTGCAAGTTAGTTAATCAGAGGGCCGTTCTTTGTATACCTTTGCATTCAGCCGTAGCCTAAACGTAGAGACCATTTCAGACCGTGAAGGATATACAAGTACTACCTATATATGTCATTGATATAAAGGTAAGGCTATGCATAAAGTATGCATCTCCTTCTGTGCATGTCGTAGGTAAGAGTTGACTAAGGATCTTGGGCATCTTTCAGGCGATAAGCTAGCAACTGGTCACTGATGCATTTGTCCCAGTATGATCTGATACCAGCCACAACAACCAGCATAACGGGAACAGATCTTTAAAGATTTGTGTAATAATACAATAAGGTGAGAACGCTGACACGCGGAATGCAGAGGTCGTGGGTTCGATTCCCACCCGGGTGAGGAATTTTTTCCATTTCTTTATTAATAATTTTATAATTTGTGTAATTGTATAGATCTAGATTTCATTATCTTGCTAAACGTGAACGAATCGCGTTGCATCATTGTCAAGGTTATTGAACTACAAGGTTTTTACCTACTAAAATTCGGATTCGGATATAAAAGTATTTAAATTTTCAATCACCAAATTCGATATTAGGATATTTGGGTATTTATTTGTTCACTAGTGGACGCCCGCGACTCCGTCCGCGTGGACTACAGAAAAAACAAAATGTCGAAATTATCCCGGATAAAAATATTTTCCCGGGATAAAAAGTAGCCTATATGTTAAGTGGGGCCTGTCGCAATATATTCCTGAAAACTGCATTGAAATCGGTTCAGCCGTTTCTGAGATTAGCGTGCACAAACGCACAGACAAACCGACAAACAGACAAAAATTCAAAAAATCATTATTTTGGGTACTATTGCGTTAATAAAGGTCTCCTATAATATTTTTTCTCATATATCAACGTGGTTGTAGGGTTTTCTTCGTGATCATGCAGCAGCTTTCTGTGCTAATTGGGAAGTAGACTATCCAAACAAGACATTTACGGATTCGATGGAGAAATTTGATTTAGTAAGATCTCTTCATCCTAATGTGATTACAACTTACAAGGTTTAACAGGGACCTGGTAGTCAGCATCCTTGTTGAGGGTCTCCTGTTGGTAGACCCGTCGGATGACGTTGAACTGGTGGTTGGTGGTCGGAGGGGTCCTGAGGACAATGGGAATACATGGTTAGAGATTTTAAGGAGTCAGAGCTTTTCATTTTAACCAAGATTGTAGAAGAATCAGGAATTAGTAGACGTAGACCTCCCCCAGAGCACGCCACAAGGATCTCCCGTTTTTGCCCTGTCACTACCAGCCGCCCTCATTATCAGAAAGTAGGTAATTTGATTTGTAGTACATATACAGAGATATGGGTTTGAGAGCCCACCACCGAGAAGGGGAGGCCCTATGTTCAGCCCTTCCACTGACCCTCGGATCTGCATAACTCAGATATTAATCAGTGGTGTTACAACAATAATGGCACTTGACGATAAAGTTCTTCTCAATATAACGACATGAGAAACTTGTAGATTCCCGAGCACCTAGCATGGTAAGACGATACATTGACCATTCCGAAATCAAAAACTGTAGTTTTAAGTTAGGTATTAAAAGGTCTAAGGTGTGTAAAAGAGGAAAACTTTGTGTTGGTTTTTAGAGGTTCATAGTAATGAATAGTGGTTTACTGGACCGATTTACTAATTTCACCGTATAATCCTTATTGACCTGGATGAACATAGGCACAAGAATTTCCCGTTTCCCACGGGAAGGCGACCAACGGGATATGTAGATTATTTATCTAGTTTTTGAAGCTTTCGGAATGGTGCAATGTATCGTCTTGGGGACATGCTAGGTGCTCGGGTCTAAAAACGGTTTCTCATTCCCACGGGAAGGGGACAAACGGGATTCATAATTTTTACGAAAACCGCTAGTACATAGTGCAAGTGCCTGAAATTGTCGCAATTATGAGTTATTAGATCCGAGGGTCAGTGGAGAACGGTGTAGGGCCCGGTGGTGGGCGCACCCATAGTGAATGTTTGAACTTCCGAATTGTAACGCCTAATACAATTTCATTTGTAGTACATATACAGAGATTGAAAGGGGTTGAGAGATACCGAGAAGGGGAGGCCTATGTTCAGCAGTGGTCTTCTGATGGCTGCATACAGAGATTAATCAGTTTATACAAAAAAGGTGTTACAAAATAATGTGACGTTGACGATAAAGTTCGTTCTCAATATAACGACAATAACTTGTAGATCCTCTGACAACATAGGTAAGACTCTACGACTTAAAACTGTAATTTTATTTACTTAGTAAAAGAATAAAAGAAATTGTATTATAAATTACTAATATAGTGCTAAAACTACCGAATTTTTACATTCCCATAATACTGAATAAAAATAATATTTATTTCATATTATCGTGTATTTAGTTTTAGCGTAAAAAAGATAACAACATACCTAGAATATGGTGTAGGTTGAATGTCGATAACCCATTTAACAGTTCATCTACCTACTTCATTCAACTATAGGCCAAATCTATATTAATCTATGTAGTCCAATCAATGGGGGGTTTGACCCTGACAATAAATCCTCCGTTCCTAATATTTTGCAGGATGATAGATAAAGTACCTAACGTTAACTATTAGATTACGATAAATAAAGTATTCGGATTTTTTCGAATTAGAACTTTGTTTTTTTTTTTTACCTGAACAAAAAACAAAGTTCTACCTAAAATCACGAATAGATCGCTCGGGGAAACACAATTATTTAGGAGATTTTCGTATTGGAACACAGCTTATTAGTATTTTGTCTATGAAGAAAAACCACAGAAAATAATATATCTACTCAATACATATAATATTCGTAACTCATGTAATCTGCTAAAAGTGAAAGGAAGATTCGCACAAGATACCAAAATTTGTACTTAAATCATATTAAAAGAGGTCACACACAGTGCCTTGTTTAGATTTCTGTTCAGTTTGTTATTTATTGTGATTGGCAATGAATCGACAAGGAAACAAACAAACAAACACTTCATTGTTTTGTTCGTTATCTACGATTATTTGCAGCGTTAGTAATTAATAAATAAGGAGGCACACTTTACGTATAGGTTCTAGAATCGATAGAGCTTCGTCACCGACATGGTTTCTCCAATGGGAAGCGTTCTATAATAAGTTACCTATTTCGCGTGTTCGTCAAGTCACGTGATAAAGTCCAACCGCTGCTGTGGGAGCATGGAGAAGGTATAAAAGAGGAGGTGGGACTATTAACTGAGTCGTGTGGCAATCGTGAGGCCATTAGTCACTACAAAGTGGTTTCTATGTAAATGGGCAGGGCTACAGTGTTAGGATGCTCCCCTCGTCCCATACTTCACCCCCGCTCGGCGGCACACTATTTTTGTATGAAAATATACTTAGCCGCTACTCCTTTTTTATTTCTTCTCCGTGTGTGGGAGCGGTCGACAACGAACGTCGATGTCAAACGATATGTTACATTGACTAAGAACACAAATTGAGAGCAGAGAAATTGCCTGTTCCATGTTACTGAGGTAGGATAAGCTAATCTTATCAACATTATGTTGTACAAATAAATTAAATAAATACAGCTAAAATGTAATGTTTATCTTTATCTTTTCAAATTAGAGCAGAGAGATTTACCTATTTATAATAGTGGACGCCCGCGACTCCGTTCGCGTGGGCTGCAGAAAAAATTAAATGTCGATATTATCCGGGATAAAAACATTTTCCCGGGATAAAAAGTAACCTATGTTAAGTGGAATCTGTCACAACACATTCCTGAAAACAGCGTCGAAATCGGTTCAGCCGTTTCTGCGATTAGCGTGCACAAACATCGATCCGTTATAATTTTATTATATGTATATATAGAGACATTCTAAATACTCTCAAATATACTTACTTACTAGTTTTTTTTTATAAATAACAAGTTATGCAGATGGGAAAACTAATTAACAACTTAACAAGCAATTAATTTTGTATTTTTCGTTTAATACAATTCTTGTGACGTAAATATGTGATCTAGGTAGTACGAGTAGGTACCTACATCTACGTAGATAATAGTCTCATGTTATTACCCATCTTTTTTGAAGTCGGTTAAAAGGGAACGTATAATATTAGGTGATTTTGAATTATAGTAAGGAGTATGTTATGCGAAATGCTATTTTCATATACCCATACATAATATAGAAGTTTTGAAGGTATCTTCTATTTTTTCTATTATTTTCTTGATTTGTGTTGTCTGTATATGTGTACATGCCAAAAGTCAAATAAACGATCTATCTATCTATCTATTATACAACTAGATATAAGATAAATTGATTAGAAAATCTTTATATGTAAATACTACGAGTATCTAATATCTAATCCAATGTAAAATTCTATTTGTTAATATGTTACTTAGTTTTGACTGTGTCGCTGGGAGCTTTCTTGCTATTTCTTCTTCCAAGCAATGACACTTCACTGAAATAGTGTAACAGTAATAGTTGAATCATGCGGTGTGTCAGACCTAATGTTGGTTTTGCCATAAAGGAGAACTGTCTAGCAGCTCTCCTGGATTTCGTCTTTAGGCGACCTTAACTCTTATTAGCTCCACGTTGGTAATCGCTAACTTATGCCTGACAGACCGTAACAAATCGCACCTTGGGGTGGTGACCGTTGCCAAAGCAAAAACTTTGCGATTTATTTTTTTGGGTTGTTTAAATTCCACCTCCTTTTTTGTTTGGTAGCGGTTTCATTTTGGGGTGCGAACATAGAAAGTAACATATAAAAAGACAATCGACAAACAAGTTGTTAATGCTTTCATGTCGAATAAATGATTTTGAATTTGAACTTGAATATAATTATTTATTTCATGTACAGATTTATTTATTTATTAAGATTAGGCACACCAACATCACATGTATTAAAAAGTAGAATAATGATTATACATTGTAGCACAATACTGATACATGCAACTATGACTGGCGCACACAAAACATGCATTAAAATCCTTAAGGCCGCGCCGCCCAATAATCCATCTCGCAACAGTTAAGTGACACAGATATCCCTGCCTCGATCACGAGACAAGTTTCGAGATACACAACTCGTAAGGTAAATACAATAATAATAAACATATGGCCTAGGCCCGTCAATATTGTAATACCGGCAACAAAAGCCTAGTAGGACTGATACAAGAACAAAACAATAATAATATACAATAATAGGCACTTCAGAATATAGGCAAGCAACATAAATGATACACAATCAGCTTAGCCTAGCTAAGTCGATATCTAAGCAGGCACAAATTTATCTGTCATATGTTTAAATTTGGATAGAGAGTGAGAGGATATATCAAGTTCAGGATGTTTAGAATTAAGCTCATTATATTCACTGCATGCTCTGACTACAGGCGAGTGTCTGCAGACGTTGGTTCTATATTATATACACACATATACATATATATACAGATATTAATGTTGCAAAATTGTCACTTAGCTCGTGCCTCGGAAAGCACGTAAAATCGTTGGTCCTGCGCCTGATCTCTCTCCGGTCGTGTCGGCTTTCCGTCCCATCGGACTATGAGAGTGAGGGAATAGAGAGTGCATCTGTGTTTGCGCACACACTTGTGCACTATAATATCTCCTGCGTATCTAGCCAATCTCCGTAGAGATTGGTCGCCTTGGCCGAAATACGGTCGGAGATCCTCATCATCATCATATAATTATGATTTCATGTGTCTTTTGCGGATAGGTTCTGTATAGTGAGCTATTTTTAGACAAATTTAGATAAATACCCCTTTTGTTACACTCTGTATAAGTATTTTTTTAAGAAACATATAAAGACAGAGACATTGTAGGACTACCTAAGGAAACACTATTCGGCACATCTATTTTCCCGCAAAAATGTAACCCTTTCAGAAAAACAAGTACCGGTAGAGTCAACAGTCCAACCCTCAGATGCTCTCCATCAACTACTTGCCATTCATCATCATCCTGATCCTGCAGGAGTGGAAGGTTCTCGTTATCCTCATTTCGGAAGTCGTCAGCGATCCAAACAAACGTTTTTTTTAAACGCATTATTGCACTAAACTTTACACATTAATTTTATAAAAAACAACATAATGATTAAAACTTCCGTTTAGTATTCTAAATAAGTACATATATAACAAACTTTAATTCGCACGGGATTATTTTTTACTGATATACTAGCTAAAACATTTTAAAAATAAATTTTAAAAATCGCACAAATCACACTTCCATCCACGCCAAATTTCATCACAAACTAATCAGTAATAGTACAATAGTATTCGAATTGAATCTATTAAACGTCCATTCCAATCGATTAAAAATCGGGTACTGGCGGTTTGTACGATAAGAAGCCAGTGGAGTAACAACATAGTAACGTGTAACAAAAAAACCGGCCAAGTGCGAGTCGGACTCGCGCACCGAGGGTTCCGTACAAACCTGCAAGGTTTACAAAGTTCGTTCATTACGACATATATTTATTAAAAAATATATATTTTGTAATGTAACTAAAAATTTAAGGTTTTCGCCTTTATGTGTGCTATAAAACGTTGCTTCATGCCAAATTTCAAGATTCTAGGTCGACTGGAAGTACCCTTTAGGTTTTGATGCGAGTACTTGCGAGTTTCAAAATATGCAGCTTAAATTGCTATTGCGTTGACATAGAAGTTTGATTTTGCTACAGCTTAAAGGTATTATAGACCTGAGTATTTGGTATGAATTTCAATTTAATACCTCTACGCGTTTATGAGGAAATGGGTAGTAAGTTTAAAATTATTTAAAAAAAAATATATTATGTGATGTAACTAAAAATTTATGGTTTTCGTAATTTTTCCTTTATCTATGCTATAAGACGTTGCTTCGTTTTCAAGATTCTGAGTTCACGGGAAGCACCCTGTAGGTTTTGATTCCCTTGCAAGTGTCGAAAATTTGCGGCATAAACGGCTGTATCTTTTGATTGCGTTGGCTTAGAAGTTTGATTTTTTCACAGCTTCAAGGGACAGTAGACCTGAGTAATTGATATAAATTTCAGCTTCATACCTCCACGCGTTCCTGAGAAAAAGGGTCTTGACAGACGGACGGACAGACGGACAACAAAGTGATCCTATAAGGGTTCCGTTTTTTCCTTTTGAGGTACGGAACCCTAAAAATGGAAGTGACTGCATTGGCCAATTAGATAGCGCAATATACTCTTTACAAAATAATGGTAGGTAGTATTTACAAATCTGAAAGTAGCTGAAACTATACGTATAGGTATATACGTACACGGCTGTGTTCTCGCAATCAAAATTGCAGGATCATTAAGATCCCATAGTCACTAATAGCATTAAAATAAATATTCACACACTAAACAACACAATATTTACCTAGTCCCACATTAAGATCTTGTGTCGTGGCACTAAAGCAACGCTATATAAATACATGGATAAGTATAGAAACATCCATGACTCGGAAACAAACATCGATATTCAATCTATCAATGTTTGCACCTACCGGGATTCGAACTCAGGACCTATGGCGTCGCAGGCAGGGTCACTACTAGACCAATCGGCCGTCGAGTTTTCTGACAATTTTTAAGTCATTGCGGGGCCAGACGTTTATGGTCGGTGACAAGTTGCTACGAGGTTTCACTAGGATCTGTACATATTATAAAACAAAGTCGCTGCCTGTCTGTCATCCAATGTATGCTTAGATCTTTCAAAGTAAGCAACGGATTTTGATGATATTATAGATAGAGCGATTCAAGAGAAAGGTCTACATGTACAGCATCAGCACTGCACCCGTGCGAAGCCGGGGCGGGTCGCTGCTAGTGCATCTAAGAGTCGACTAAGGAACTCAGGGGCGCTCTTTCAGGCGATGAGCTAGCAAATAAAAAATAAAAAAATCAAATTCCATCAAAGACGTTGCATCCAACCGCGTGGCCAAGTCAACCTCGAAACCCACTCTAGAACTCCGACTGCTCAGTGAGCTCAATAAAAAAATCAAATTACAAAGACACATACTCGTAAGTATAGTTAGAAGGAGTAGGGAGAGCGAAACTTGTGGTGTGCTCCCGGGGAGGCCTACGTCCAGCAGTGGACTGCAATAGGCTGAAGATGACGATATTTGGGAGTACGAAGAAATACATAGGCCACATACTCCCCGTCCATGCGGACGAAGTTGCGGGCAACAGCTAGTATAATATAAATGAACAGGCTAATTATGTTTCACGCTTATTACGTATTACATTAAATATCAAATTCTACGCTATTACGTATTATCGTAAATGGATGGAGTAATTATAAGGCTATCGGGGACTTTTACCGCTCACCTATGATTTTTATTAACCAAATTTTAATTGGTCCAGTTCTGATGCAAGGTTTCACTAGAGTACTTCAGCTGCATCTAGTGTATAGCCTTCCGTGCATGTAATTGACGCGGTGGCTTAGTGGTTATAGCGTCAGGTTTGCAGTCGTGGGTTCGACTCGGGTGAATTTTTTTCCATTTTCTTTATTAATAATTTTATAACCAAATTTTAATTGGAGTTCTGATGCAAGGTCAGGTACTTCAGGCATCTCCTTCCGTTGTCGTCATCAGATTTAGGGGCAGATCAGATTGTAACTTATCACTGATGCCGACTATGCTTTTTTTATATTAAATAGGCTTACGTTTGACCACAACCGTAAGCACCGTTGCAAATTTTCGTCTAAGATGAATCTTGAGCGCGCTTGCCTAAAAGAAACATAATATATTTTTTAATAATTTTAAACGGTTAAAATTGAAATTCTCTCGACTTGAAGACCGCAATCAAAAGAAACAGCAATTATAGCTCATGAAACTCGGGAACAAAACCTAAAGGGATTCAGGCGGTTACATTACAAAATATATATTTTTTAATAATATAAACTTATTACTTTTTTCCTCATGGAGTTCGTAATGAACACTTTGTAAACCTTGCTTGGCCGTGCGCGAGTCGCACTATGACGCTTGATGTAGAAGCACCGTTGCAAAGATGGAGCGCTTAGTACGACTTAAAGTTTTCGGCACTTCAACGTTTATTTTACTTCACGTGGATGTGGTCCCCCTTTCTGATCCAATAACAGCATTTTAGAACTTGCCTTGCTATCACTCACATCCTGTATACATAGCTGGTCATTAAATAATATCTACACTTTAGAACCAGGATATCTATTTAATATGCGGTCAGAAACTAGATTTTCAAGGCCAAGAAGATTTTATAGCTTGGCAAATACTTTTTGCTAAGTAGGTAATAAATTGGAAGGTAACAAGATCAAATATTCAAATATTTTTTTATTCCACTAGGTCACTTATCGAAATTACGATGGCTGCGTGCTTGACGCAAACATTTTTTACGATTTATTGGTGTAGTTGGTAGTGACCCTGCCTGCCACGCCATAGGTCCTGGGTTCGAACCTCGGTAGATGAAAAATCCTGTAAAGACGATGCCTCTTTCAGTTTTATAATTCTATATCATTATTTCACAATTTTTTTTTGATAACTGTTTGTTCGATTCCATTTGATATGAAATATTTACCTACTTATACAGTATTGGATTAAATAAATAACTGCAGTAGGGTTGCTGAACTCACAAAAATATTTACACTTCAATATCAAACATCCTAATGTTTGTTTCCTAGTTATGGAGCTATATGACCCTTGCTTAGTACTCACAAGTCACGACACCAGACCTGTGGGACGAGGTTTATACTCGTATGTTGTGAAGTGTGTATGTGAATTAATAGTTCTTAGTTTACCCGTTATTATGTGTTGGCTGCTATCAATCAGAAGATTATGCAGAAAGAGTGCAAATTACACACGCATTTTCACTAGTTTTACTACCTAGCATTCGCAATACATAAACATGTTTTTTTATAGCTCATACTCATAGTTCGCCCGATTTAATATTACCAAAAAAACACGGCCCTAAAGACTAAAAGGTAAATAAGATAAACCAACATTTTCCACGGCCGGTATACCAATACCACCCAAGTTCATCGATAATCTATTCATATATGCTAGAGTTCATCCAATTATAACTCTACTTGTAAAGGTGGGTTCCCACGGTGCGTGATATTACGGACGGACGCGCACCAGCCCGCACCACGGATCGTGGGAAACGGAGCGTCCGTGGTAATACAGACGCGTCCGTGGTGCGCGTAGCCGTCGGCGCGTCCACGTCCGTCCGCGAAATCACGCACCGTGGGAACCCACCTTAAAAAATACAATAAATTGGATCTAGATTATACAGGGTGTTTGTGACAGCCAGGCAAATATTGATACCATGACTTCAGAATGATTCTGAGGCGGAAAACACTGAAAATTTTCGCAGGAAAATTCCAAAATTTTCCGACGTTTATATTTTTCATATTTTCAGGAAAAAATAGTTTAGATCGTTTAATTAGGTCTTAGATAATGACTTAAAAATAAAATTTTAATGAAAAGATGATTATAAAAAAAAACTTGCCCTCAAAAAAGTTGAAATAACTGATCAATGGAACTCTCCATCACATCACAAGTGAACCAAAAAACAGCCATGTGTCACACAATAACCAATAGATCCATTTAATTAGTGTGAAAGGAGAGGGGCAGAGAAATTATGTGTCTGAGGTCTGAGTCATAAAGATACCAGTCACGAGGTTTAATTTATAATCTGAGGTCAGAGGACCCAGATACCCAGACCTACTTCTATACTCATGTGACTTGTTATGTTACGACACTAATAATAAATACTTAAATGCAAATATCACTCACGTCTATTATCATTAAACGTTCACTCAAACTTCGTACTCGTAAATGCAAAAGTAAACTAGTCTGTCTGGCTTTCACGCCAAAACTACTTAACCGGTTGAAATGAAATTTGGTACACAGGTCGTCCTCGTCGTCGTCACAGGAGTCTGAGAAAGGACATCGGCTATTTTTTTATCCCGGGTAAATATATTTGTCCCGGATAATTTCGACATTTTGTTTTTTCTGCGGAGTCGCGGGTGTTCACTAATGAAAAATAAATCAAAGTAAAAATATCCAACCTGTAGGAACCCTTAAGGAAAAAGACATTTAACACGAGCAGTGGCGTAACTATACCGTTCGAGGCCTGTGGCAAATTCATCGGATGCCGTATACAGGATGGAAGTGACAGCCAGGCAAATATTGATATGGCGACTTCAGATCATGATTCTGAGGCGAAATCCACTGAAAATTTTCGCTGGAAAAATTCCAAAATTTTCCGACATATTTTTTATTTTTTCAGGAAAAAAATTGTGTAGTTCGTTTAAGTAAGCCTTAGATAAATGACTTAAAAACAACATTTTAACCTATGGATGATAAAAAAAAAGTTGGTCCCAAAAAAGTTCAAAATACTGCTCAACCCCAATGGAGAGACAAGTGGTCCAAAAAAACAGTGATGTCATACACAATAACCAATAAGCCCATTTAACAGTCACAGGATCGCCGGATACAATTGGCGCGGAAAGCAAACACTGCGGATAAAAAAATTAAAAATGCATTTCCTGCGAGTAATAACACTGTCGTATAATTTAAATCAATGGTACTTGTTCAGTATTTGCCTCACAGACATACTGTATAATGTCGGGAGTTGGGACTCTTCTTTGACCGGGGGCTTGTGGCCCGACAACATATGAAGCCCCGCATCAGGATAAGTAAGGACAAGAGTAAACGCAGAGTTTTATAACCTAAGTTGATTTCATGTGCGAATACAGACTATCCCATGATAGGTACAGACCATTGTATGAACTGGCACGTACGCCTATATAATAAAGAATAGCAAATACTCTTGTACGAAAACATATCTTATGAATCGTACTTGTCGTGTACGTACAATGTTTATTTGAAGTTACACAGATTACAAGTTTAGTCATATACTGAACGACTAGGGCCACTGTTCAAAATCACTCTTTAATTAAACGTACTGCATATAGGCATACAGTAAACTAGTATCGGGTTCTCGAATGGAGACCACGCCTAGCGTAGCGTAGGACGCCCTCCGGCCAGATGGACCGATGACTCGAAGAGGGCGGCTGGTATAGACTGGATGGCGAAAACTGGAGATCGAGCTTGTGGCGTGCTCTGGGTGAGGCCTACGTCCAGCAGTGGACTGCAATGTGATCTGATGATAGTAATGTTAGATCAAGTTGCAACACACAGGACCTACTGGCATGCATGTGAATGCATTTTATTAAATTATCAATGCAGCTGTGGTCGTCCTTGGTATATTTAAATAAGATGAGTGTATGAGGATAAACTACATAGGTACTTGAATATCACGTGTTTTAGCAATGTAGGTAGGTATCTTATCTTGCCTGCACCCACTGGCGGACTTAGACTTTTTGAGGCCCGGGGCGGTCTTTAATTTTAGGGCCCCCTGGCGCCCGCCCTCCAGATTTACTGAATTAAACAAATGCAGATGCAGAGATGCAGAGAAACTAAAATTTTAATCAATATTTTTTAACATTACAGCTTTCAAATAAAAAACAAGCAACCACACTACAAGTAATTAAAATTAATTACAAACATTTCAAATTGTGTTTTCTAGCTTTTAATGCACTAAATTTATTAATAACGTCATCAAAATCCAAAACCGATGCTTTTAAATATGCCAATCCGAGGCCCCTCAGTTGTGGGGCCCGGGGCGGACCGCCCCCACCGCCCCCCTGTTAGTCCGCCAGTGCTGCACCTAATCTTACACAAGATAATTTTTATCCATTTTTGACATTGTATAATACATATTATCTATATGCGTAGGTATATCTACTACAAAAATATAGAAATACGAAAATATACTCCATAACCGGGCATAAAGGTAGGTACATACGAGTATTACCTACTTTTACTGCTAATTAAAAATCTTGAAAATATGACTTCAGAATAGGATATACTAGTGGACGCCGGCGACTCCGTCCGCGTGGACTACAGAAAAAAAAACAAAATATCTAAATTATCCGGGATAAAATCATTTTCCCTATAAAGTCTATATGTTAAGTGGGACCTGTCACAGTATATTCCTAAAAACTGCATCGAAATCGGTTCAGCCGTTTCTGAGATTAGCGTGCACAAACGCACAGACAAACCGACAAACAGACGAAAATTTAAAAAATCATTATTTCGGGTACTATTGCGTTGATAAAAGTCTCCTATAATATTTTTTCTCATATATCTTCCATGTACAGACAGCCATCCTACATTACATTTTTATTATATGTATAGATAGAATAGAAGATCAGAAAATTACTTATTACCTGCTCATTCCGTATTCTTTTGAAACAACGCCTGACATAGCGTACCCGTAACCACACCGTAAGTAACGCACAATGCAGGAACCGTCAACAAAAACTCGAATTATTGTGTTGTCGCTAAAATGCTTCGTGCTACGAGAAAGAAACGCTACGCGTCTGACCTGACACGTTTGTTTATGGTAATATAATATGCTAGTATTCGCGGGCTGACTCCTTTAGAAGCCAAAAGCAATAATCCGTATCTAAACATTTATTGGTCTTCATGAATCCATTTCTTTAATTAGTAACTAGTCACTATGGGTGCGCCCACCACCGGGCCCTACACCCTCCACTGACCCTCGGATCTGATAACTCATAATTGCGACAACAGGCACTTGCACTAACTACAATCGCCATGAGAAACCAGACGCGAGCACCTAGCATGCAAGACGATACATTGCACCATTCCGAAATCGAAATAGTGAATGTTTGAACTGTAACGCCTAATACAATTTCATTTATTAGTAACTAGGTAAACTAATTAAAGAAATAGATTAATAATGCTGATTCATTAAACCCTACTTTAAGCGAAAGAATAGGTTACCTACAGAAAGACAATTAAGCTTTGCAATTATTTATAGAACCTTAGCAAATTAATTAAATAGCGTGCACTAAAACTTGCTTGCCCAGTAATACTTTAAAAATGCGTTCAAATTAATAGATTCTTAAATATTTTTAAATAACAGACTTGTCAGAGTCGCAATATTTGTCCATCAAGGAATAGACTCGCTATACATGGTGATTTTTGGGCGTAAACGTTCCCGAAAACTACGGAATCTCCTCATCATCACGATCATTTTTCTCCATGGAAGCATACCTAGGTAGTGTCTGGTTTCCAAAATATTAGGGTCCAAAGTTGAGTTAATAGACTGCGTTTTTCTGCATAAATGCACATTGACGCGTGTAGCAAGATTTTTTCACGAGTAATAATTAATATCTGTCTATGAAAAAACTAGCATAAACACTGGGCACTATAAATTTCGCCCGATTAAGTAATAAAAAAAAATAAAAAAAATTACATCGTTTTCCACTTAGAAAGAGTATGTTTCCCAACATCTTTTTCACATAAACTTACTTTATTTGATGTAATAGAGTACGTATCCTTCGTTAAGGGTGGCAACGAAAAAACATCCTGTATACATACTTTAACGATGGTGTATTTTATTTTTATTTTATTTCCTGGGGACCAGGGGTCCACAACGGACTCGATGGGGGTCTACGTTGGCGTGAAAAAATGGGATTTCACAATTAATTTGTATGTGTTGTAAGTATGTAGGGGGTCCACCAGAACCAGTTAACTTTTGAAAGGGGTCTATGAAAAATGAAAGTTTGGGAACCCCTGATTTAAACCATCTTATGGCCACGAGTAAATGAATGAGGCAGTCTCAAAATTGTATAGACACTAGCGCCAATGTGACGCTTCATAAAGATATTACGACGTATTTTGCGAAAAGGAAAATGTAAACAACGTTTAATATTCTTCGAAAACGAGATCGGGTAAAACCGGGGGCAACAATATAAGGATAAGCTGAGATTCTGTTCAATCTAAGGTTCCATTTATTTATTATAATAGTTATATTTATTACCAAGTTCCTGGGTTCAATCTCTGCATCGATGGCATCATACGACAATCATGGGCAGAGTCCGTTTCAAAGAATAATTCTTATGTCTGATTTCGGAACTAACATAATTATTATGTATGCAGTGATACAGAAAATGTGATTTGATTATACACATAGTAACTAGCTAGCCACTAACCAACGGAACTATACGGTCTGAAACGCACATTAGTAAATTTTCCCGCCTTTTCCCGTAAACGGACAGTGAAAATCATTAGTGATGGGAAAGGTAATTTTAACAAATATCGATATACAGGATGATTTTTGGTCGTCAACGTTTCCGAAAACTACGGAATCTCCTCATCATCACGATCATTTTTCTCCATGGAAGCATACTTGGGAAGTGTCTGGTTTCCAAAATATTAGGGTCCAAAGTTGAGTAAATAGACTGCGTTTTTCTGCATAAATGCACATAGACGCGCGTAGCAGGATTTTTTCACGAAAAATAATTAATATCTGTCTATAAAAAAACTAACATAAACACTAGACACTACAAATTTCGCACGATCAAGGAATTTAAAAAAAAATTTCAAAAAAAAATTTTTTCCCCATCATTTTTTTTGGCATAAACTTACTTTATTTCATGTATAGAGTACGTACCCTTCGTTAAAGGTAGCCACAAAAAAACATCCTGTATATGTTTATATAATTTACAACGTTGAATTTTTATCTATTTTGAACTGAAAAATCCAAGATTCTTAGGAATTGGGTAATTAGCCACTTTTTATCGTTATATCGAAACTTACCACTCAGGGTTTAGTTTCTCTGTCTCCCACTCCTTGCTGTCCTGCTTCATGATTGTTGTTTATAACACTGTCACTGAGATTTTCACTAGTTTCATATCTAATATTCACTGTGTTTGTAAATTGCAATGGTTTTTACACTGGATAGGGTTTTTTTATTATTTAAAAACGTACCTAAGTAAAAAAAAGTAATTAATATTTTTAACGAGTTTTATCTACGCCAGTGTAGAGTAGCCAAAATGTTACTCGAACTACAAGGCTCATGCAAATCGAGCTCTTATTTAAACTTAATCAAAGGTATTGAGTTCATTGTACTAAAAATCTTTTTAGTACATACCTAATCTAATCCATTTTTTATCGTAGTATAATCTTTTATCTCGTCTATGGAACACAAAGAACGTCTAACTTGCACGTTGGTTGTAAAGATAAATAAAAACTAAATTATGGTGATAATTCATGATGGTATAAGGAAAAAGTTAAGTTTTTTTGCAACTCTACAACCATAAAAGTATTTTATTATTACTACAATTGACGCCTAGTTGAGTATTTAGAGGTCGGCTCTTGAATTTGCAGTTTTCCCGGGAAAAGTTATTGGAAAGATTTATTTACCAGCAGTTTTAAAGTAAAGTCATGGAGAATAACTAGTCTTAAAACAAGCAGATTGCGTAGATTTGTCTACTATAGCTAGAGTAGTTATTTAAAAAAATATTGCGTCAACTATTTTTGCCTTTTTGCGCGTTAACGGTTAAATACAATATTATTTACTTGGATTATGTACCTAGTTGAATTAAAATAATATGACCCACTAGGGTGATTTTTTTTTCATTTCTTAAAACATATTTATAAAATTACATATCAATAACGACATTAATCTTCAAAATTTTATATTGTTACGTAGAATCTGATTCGCAGTTAAAAGATGAGAAAAAATCAGACAGGTAGAGAGAATTTACTTGCTTAAAAATAGCATAGATAAGATAACTGAAGTTTATGTGTGAATATTTATTTATTTATTTATGGTACAAAGTACATTTTATGTACTTTGTACCATAATTTGTATCAATACAATGCCAAATATATTAATTTAATATACATACTTATAGATGTAGCTCATTAATTTGGTCCTAATTAGGTACACTAAACCTTTACACCTTTAGATATAATAATTTAATAACACAATGGCATTATCTAATCTTTATTTTTTAATTGAAACCCACTGGATTGAGAATGGCTGTTTAATGTGTGAAAATTTGTTACGGATGCCACACTTCCTCTTAAAAATTGTCCGCGAAACCGGGAAGACACGCAAATAGTGATGTAACAACCACGTCTTACACTATCGACAAGTGATAACCGACTGATCGATACTTTTGATTAGGCAGGCAGTATGCTGATTTGATGATAATTAAATTTTAGCTCATAAAGTCGTATGAACTTAAATGGAATATTAGATTTTTTTACGGTATAGTAGATAGTAATATACAAGTGATCATTTAAAACTCACCCCGATATGCTAAACATGACTGTGGAATCTTTTGGATCCTGCGGTTGTGGCTACATTATGAAATTTTATGGAAATACAGGCGTGCGTATATACAAACATATGTTTGTAATATTACTTAAATATTTTTTATCTGGTGGCTATGAAGAACTTAAAGGCGTGTAAGCGAGTCTTATGATTTAATAAATATTTCAATCAATAATCTCTCTCTCTATACATAGAGAGAGACAACAGGTCACAGTGGAGGTTATTGGAGGACGCCTAACAGCCGAAATTATGATGATAGATAACATAATATTTATTGCAAGTCGTATTTGTAAAATCCTACTAATCCTGTACCATTTAAAATAAATCTGTAGATTAAACACATAGGGCTCAGCGATAAGTATTTTAAGCAAGAATTATTATGGATCGCCAATTAATACACATTCCGCCTAGTTTTTTGGCATACCCATACTTACAATTATATGTAGTATGTTACGTGAAAATCGTGAAATTCGATCCATTTATGTCTATAGTACCTACATTAAAAAAAATAAAGAAATTGTTTTACAGCCAATTTTAATAACCGATCTCGAGAGATTTTTTAAATATTTCAGATGAAATGTTCCATTGTGTTCGTACAAAATTTAAAATTTGGAATTTTAAAAATACGAGATCTTTAATTGAAATTGGCCGTAAGAGGATCTCAGGCGAGTTTCTTTACAATAGCAAAATATTCCGGAAAGCATTGTGTTCAAGTAGGCTAGATGACGTTTGTGTACTGTCTAAGGAACATAAGGAAGGATAATATTTAGCAAATTGAGAACGGAGAAGGAAAGATGTCATCAGTCATGATGTTTAAACTTCACTTAGACATGTTAATCAGTCAACAAAGTGACTAATGTGACGTCTTGATATTTCATGAAAATGTATGTAAGACCTTGTATTTATGCTAATTGCTATAAGGCAAATAATAGGAACATACAAGTATATAGGTAAGTACGCTATTACGTAGGTTCTCCTACTGATTTGCAATATAATTATTTATGTGTATATTTTTAATTTGTGTGCAATAAAGTATAACTGTAATTTTATTACATTTTTAATAATGTTAAATTACAAGTACATACAACTACTATACTTATTCCGCATTGCGAATTTATCATACACGCGAAAAATTGAGAAATTAAGCTCCTACATGATTTCTTTAAATCAAGCAAGGCTCAATTTGCTTGTTACCAAAAACTGGACGTGTTATTACGCACTTCTGTTTTGATTTCAGCTTCTCCAGGGTTAAACAACTTTGTTTACGATTCAGTTGCCCTTTAAAAATCGTATATTTACGTCAGTCGCGGGCGTCCACTATAAAGCATAATTCAGAGGTTGTTTAAATAAAAATCTTAATGGTTTATTATCAGTAAGCATATTGATTTCTTTTTAAATGCAGTCTGTTACTTGCCTAATCTTTGGGTGCCTCGGAAAGCACGTAAAACCGTTGGTCTTGCGCCTGATCTCTCTCCGGTCGTGTCAGCTTTCCGTCCCATCAGACTGAGAGTAGCGGAATAGAGAGTGCATCTGTGTTTGCGCATACACTTGTGTGCACTATAATATCTCCTGCGTACCTGGCCAATCTCCGTAGAGATTGGTCGCCTTGACCGAAATACGGTCGGAGATCATCATCATCAATCTTTGGGTTAATTTAAAATTGCACAGATATTAGTTATTTCAAATTACATACATGAATATGGTTCAGTGATACAGCCACTACAGTCGTGACTTATGTACGGTCCATACACCGCACATTGCAATCTCGGCACGTATTCTAAAACTGTATTTTAAACATTTCAATAACAATAAATTTCCTGTGTTGATGCTGGTCTTCACTAATACATCAAGTCAGCTGCATCTCCTTCCGTGCATGTCGTAAGAGTCGACTAAGATATTCGGGTATTCTCTGAGGCGATAAACTAGCAACTTGTCACTTATCATTTACATCTATCCCCCGCAATGCTAAACGCGGCTGTGGGATATCTTTTAAGATATTGCAATTCTGGCTACGCCATTTCGGGAACACAGCCTTGTCTTCTTCTACTATCAGATCGCTATCTGTGCATGGAAGATATATAAGAAAAAAATATTATAGGAGACCTTTATCAACGCAATAGTACCCAAAAGAATGAATTTCGAATTTTTGTCTGTTTGTCGGTTTGTCTGTGCGTTTGTGCACACTAATCTCAGAAACGGCTCAACCAATTTCGGTCCCACTTAACATATAGGCTACTTTTTATCCCGGGAATTTTTTTTTATCCCGGATAAGTGCGACATTTTGTTTTTTCTGTAGTACACGCGATGGAGCCGCGGGCGTCCACTAGTATACAAATAAAATTGCGAGAGCCATCTAGCTTGAATCTACTTTAATGTAATTTTTACGGTTTTCTCGTCTCCTGTCTGCATGACACAAAAAATATGATTAAGTATATTCCACGATAAATGATTTTGTATCCTATTTACTTTGGATTGGATCAAAGAACGAAGGTCAAGGTGACCTTGACACAAATAAGTAACTATGCCGCGAAATTAATCGATGTCTTAAGATTTTAAAAAATCACATCGTTTTATATTCAGTAACTATTAGTTTCTACGTAAAATAAATTATATTAGTTTGATTATTTATAAAATATAAGTACATAAAAAAAATATCATGTTGAGGTGGTTTATGTAGATAGATACATACTTACTATTATCGATAGTCGATAAGTTCTGGCTTGCAATCCCTCCCTATAAATATATATAAAGTTTGTGTTTCTATTATAGTTTAAAACAGTCTAAGACAATATCAAGGGGCTTTATCTAAACCATTGCAATTATGTCTATAAACAAACACTGGTGTAACAATTTTATTGATGTCCGTAGCACTGAATAACTGCAGCGCATTTACACTTTCACATGTTTAACTGGGTAATTCAAATGCACAGTTCATTGTCATCCGTTTGTGGATTATTTTCTGCTGATACTGAGTTTATTGGTCATTATTTGCTTTTTATATTACGAAATAAAAACATAACCCAGTTTCGTGCACATCAAACACAACATGAATTTGAAGGACGGTCAGCTGAGCTGATTGACAGCACTGACAGTTAACAGCTGATCGCTGTAACATTTTGTTTTTCGTCGTATTTTCGTACTACTAAATATTACCATTTCGTACAAATTGTTATGGTGTCTTGTCGTGATGTGTCGTATCTTGTTGGTGTTATGAGGGTTTATTTTGGTACAGTTATTGTAGGAAAATTGTCATCCAAGTGTTAGGTAGCGTTTAGAACAACAAATATTTTAATATGTATGTGTAATGGGTAAATATTCAAATGTACCAAATTTCACAAGTTCTATTAAATAAAAAAATCTACCTTAAGTTTAGACTTATTATAATATACATATGTCATGTATACCAAAGTACTTTAACTGGCGCTTTATTTATTTGTAGATTTTTTTAATGGAAACGCATATTTTTGAAATAAAAACAGCATCAAAAATCATTACAGGCACCTGTTCCATTGCTAGATATTGTGCATTAAACCGTCTTATATTTAATCTATAGCGAAGAACGCAAGTTTGTTGACTGTGTCGAATAATTCGATAAACGTTTAATAAATCATAATAATAGAAATGCTATTTTGTCAACATATATTAAGCAAATTCGTTTTTAAAGTTTTGTTACGGTACAAAACTCATTACCAGAACCGTTAGAAGAATTCGATAAACCGCGGCTAAAACCTTTGATCCCGCCCCGCCACATATTGTAGAGGGAGGCCCCTGCGCCTCAGTTGGCCGGCAAGCGTAACGGCGAGTAGATGTACGCATGGTTTTAAACTAAAAATCACGGTGTTGAAGTGTTTTGTCCAGTTTGTATTTCATTACAAGTCCGCTTATACCTTATGAAGTATTTAAAATTGTTAACTTCCAGCTAGAACAATTCATTAAGTTAGGGGATAGCTTATTGTTAAAATATAATGATAGCATGTACTACTTACACAAAAAAGTATAATTGCCTAAAAGTGGTTATAGTTCATAACCGTGCCCTTCATTACCGTCGTTTACCGTAACCTTTTTGCGGTCACGGTAATGAATAATAAATTACGGTAATGATTATTCCAATTGATTGATTTTTAGATAAAAATGGCGCGTCCTAAGAAAACAAAAGAAGAAATATTAGCTAGAAGAAGATTAGCTAAACGTAAAAGGTATGCTGCTTTAAAAGAAAATCAAGAATTATATAATATTGAAAAAGAAAAAGAAAAAAGAAGATACATGACGAGGAAAGCTGAAAATAAAATTATTGGAATTAAAGATTTAACACCACGTGCTCAAAGAGATAGACGTAGAAAGTGGAGAGCTAATAGCAAAAAATATTTACATAAAAAGAGAGCCGAAAAAGAAATTGAACATGTTGTTTTGGACATCGAAAGATTCAAAGACGAACCTAGAGAACTTGGTCGTCATGATCCCCTTCAATCAGGTTTATCACATGATATGAAGGAAACCGTACCTACATATGAAAATCAGACGGATAAATATTTTAAGTTAAGAGCAAAAATAATACATTTACGTTATCAAAGAGACAAAGATATAAAAATATTAAAAAAAGACTATGTAATGTAAAAAAGGAAAACAAAGAGCTAAAGAGACTTTTAAATAAATATAAAGAGGTGATAAGAGATCCTAAAGCTACTAATAAGAATGAACATGTACAGGTAAGGAAAACTGGTAATAAAAATGTCCAGAAACATTTTAATACCGTGAAAGAGAAAGAAATCGTAAAAAAAATACTGTGTTTTTTTAATGAAGACGAAAATACAAGAGTGATTCCTGGAATAAAGGAGTTTGTAACGAGAAATAAAAATAGACAACAAAAAAGGTATATAAATGATACCCTTAAAAACTTATATAACAAATTCTGCACCGAAAATAAAACCATTTCTGTTTCATATTCATTTTTTTGTAAATTGAGACCATTTTGGGTGTTATTTCCCAAAGAAAATAGAAACACCTGTGAATGTATGTATCACTGCAATTCAGATCTCTTTATCAAAGCTCTACATAAAGCCGAGATTATTAAAATAACAACAAATAATGACCTTTTGAACACGCTTTGCTGTGATAGATATAATGAGAACTGTTTAGACCGTAAATGTTCCACATGTGAACATAGGTAATTGAATACTTAGAATTCAGTAATGATATTCAAATTAAATATTATGAATGGCGTAGGACATCTAACACCTATGAGCAGGACGGAAAAATAAGACATAACATTCTTTGGGCTAAAACTGAAAATTATGCACCACCTTCAGATGTTATTCTAAAACTAGAGAATGTTATCACGAATTTTTTGCCACACTGTGCCACTGTTGTTGTACAAAATAAAACTCTAAAAGAATTAAAAAATAATATTCAAATAAACGAAGCTATTGTGCATTTAGATTTCAGTGAGAACTACGGCCTCAAACATCATACAGAGATACAGTCTTTTCATTTTGGTGGTAGTAGACAAGAAGTATCAATTCACACCGTTGTAATATATATGAAAGACACTGAAACGCTTGAATTAAAGACACACAGTTTGCACAGTATCCGAAAATTTAAAGCATACAGCTGTTGCAATTTGGGCACATTTGGAACCAATTTTGCTTCATATTTCAGACCTATCGCCATTTATTGATACACTGCACTTCTACAGTGATAGCCCCAGCAGCCAATATCGAAACCGAAACATGTTTTATATTTTTACTCAATTAGAGAAGCAATTTGTAGCACTTCGTAAATTAACCTGGAATTATATGGAAGTAGGCCATGGGAAAGGTGCTCCAGATGGCCTGGGAGCAGTAGTGAAAAGGACCGCTAACAGAATTGTCAATTCAGGAACAGACGTCGGGACATTTACTAAATTTGTTGAAGTTATTAGAGCCAACGTATCCAATATAAAAATTTTTGAGATTGCAAGTACAAACATAGATGAAAAAGAACATATGATACCTAAGTTTGTTCCAACTTTCAAAGGTACTATGGCTGTCCATCAAGTAATTTGGAGATGTGGTGAAAGCAATCGGTTAGAGATGAGAACGCGAAGCTGTTTTATATGTCAAGAGAACACCTGTCAGCATTACCATCTCGGTACGCACAACCTACCAATGCCAGCCATGCAAATTTCTTTAGTTGATGCATCCCAACCTTCTTCGAGTTATAGTCCAGAATTAATACGAACTACATTAGCCGTACCAATTTTTTCAGTCGATATATCCCAACCTTCTTGCAGTTATGGTCCAGAATTAATACGAAGTGAATTTCCAAGTAAAGGGCTTAAGAAGCGTTTAAACATACCGGTAAAACAGGAAGGGCTAGCCAGAGACATAAAAATATTTTCTGTCTTACCCCGAAAACCTTCAACAGGAAGATGCAAACCGCCGGAGAAGGTTCACGCTCTATCAGCTCTTCCAAAACTAGGTGATTGGCAGAACACAACTTTTGTTGGTTCTAAAAGTAAATCTTATTGTGAAAATTTAAAAAAATTCTTATCTACCTGTCAATCTGCTTTTGATAAAGAAAAATACAAAGACACTGATGAAGAAAATAAAGAAAATATTGTAGATAATGATGGTCAAGACACGGGTAAACGGGGGAAATATAAAGGAAAGGGAGTAGGAAAAAAGACCAAGGAAATAATAACCAGAGAGAAATAAAATAATTAATATGAAAAGTACTAAATAAATAAATAAACTTTAGTAAATATGATTAAATAAAAAAAATACAAAAAAGTCCTACTACGATCAAGATACCTTATTAAAATATTTTCAATAGTTGATCATGTTGATTAATAAATTTAAGTAGTTGACGTACATGGATTTGATAATATGAAAAAAATATAAAAAAAAGAAAAATTTACAGTGAAAACATAATTTTTTTAAAACAAATATTTTCACATAGTTGATTACTTAGTTCTCTAAGTGAACTCTATTAAAATAATTATTAGAAGACTTGAATTGATACCAAAATGTTTAAATAATGGAACAATAACATTATTTTATGTTGATTTATATTTAGATTATTATTTTTCTATTAGATTAGTTTACTTCGAATATCAGAGATTTAATAAAAGGAGATAGGAAGACTGATTTGACTGATTATATTATTTTTATTTGGAATAAGTCTAATTTTTTTGTTTTTATGATAGTTAAGATTAACAATTTAATAAAGGGCAATTACAATTTATAATGTGTATTATTTTAATTGAAATTATTTTGTATCATTACCTTATCATTATATTTCATTACCGTGTACTCAAAAAATCATTACCGAGCACATGGTTCATTACCGTAGCTTATCATATATTTTAAGTGACTGTAACTCTTTCAATATTTGTAATACATACGTGCCTTTCACCTATACATTGGATAAAATGATTCTTAATAGTATAATACGATCAAAATCTCATAAACATGAAATTTAAATTCATATGAAAAACTTGCGCAAATATTGTCTAAAGTGAAGAAAGACCCTAATGTATAAAAACAAATGCGTACAATTTTCGTGATTAAAGTGGAAACATCGCCGAGACGTAGTGATTTTCGTATTGAAATTAACGATTCTAAATATCACGTGACACGCGCGCCCTTAACGCTAAATATTTCTGTATTTTAGGCGTGATTTCAAAAGTGAAAAATGCTAATAAAATACATACAAATACTACCTATACATACATTGGTACTTTGTTCCTGCAATAAATAGACGACACCGATGGCAACGTACATGTATTGGCATTAACACCTTTATTTATTATGAGCGGTTTTAAAGGTTAAAAGGGTGCAACGGTGGTGTAGCAAATATACTCATAAAAAAATTACACATGCGCTTATGGTAATATTGTAGGTATATTCTTATAATTGAACAAGTTTAATTAGGTTTGTCGTTCTAAGATCAGACTTACAACCTTCAAATTTGATAATGAATGCATAAATAAAATGGTTTGTGTTATGACATTCAGTATTACGATTTATAATGTGACTAACAGACGCCCCTGAATTCATCCGCATAAACTTTAGGATTTGCAATATCGGTATAATAGGAAACTAAAATAGCCTAATTTATTTTATTACATCAGCTACATACCTGCCTTATCTGCATATTGAATAATTTGCGAAAGTAAAGCGATAGCGAAAACTGAGCAAATTTTGCACAATTTTCTGCAATTTTTTTGCTAAGAGCAAACGCGATAAAATCGTCTTTGCCTCACACATTTGTCATTTTTTCGTATTACGTATTTCGCAAAACGATCTGCCAGCAAACGAACTGTCAAACTGCGATAAATATTGGGTTGGCAGATATGAACTACCATAGGTACAGCCAATTCTGTGGTAAAATAATTTATATTGTATTTTATTAACATCTCATAACTTTTCACGCCGAGTATGTTATTACGAGTATTATGCTTTATTGTACACAGTAAAGTTATCACAAATAAAGTTTATGACAAAGAAAATGTACAAAGGCGTGCTTATCTCTTAAAGAGATTTCTTCCAGCAAACCAACCGTGAAAGAGAAATTAACATTTGTTTTTATAATTTAGCACGAAACACATTTTTTATTATTTTCTAAGAAGTAGCAATGTGTTTTTCTAAAAAAGTTTCAAACAATTAGTAAGTCAAACATCAGCAGTAGAATGTGTGATTAGAAATTCCTTTGCCAATCGTTCAGATTGTTTTATAAAGTGAGGTGAGCTGTTTCCTCAGTCGCCATTTTACATTGTATTCGTTTTTTTTGCTACTTTGTCGTCTTTGGCGCTAGTGTGCTAGCAAAAATTTAGCAAACGATTAGCGAACGATAGGCTTAGGTAATACGAATTTTTTCGACAGATCGCGCATCTTCGGCGCGACCACCGCACGAATTTTGCTGATCGCTAATTTTACGTAATCAGGGGGCCGATAAGACTGCATATTATCATGATACTTTTATTTATCAGTGTGATTATGTGATTCACACGGTACACACATCACTACCGCTGTCAGTGTCAAAGTTCTGACAAGTTCGTCATCTTCGAATTTGAGTGCGAATTTTAAAAATTATTGCGAAATTATAATATAAAAACGTATTTTAAATCGTGATTAAAAGTCATCTTTTATTTCTAACAGTTTTGAAATATTATAGCATTAATAAATCTACAATGTAATAACTTTTTTCCCGATTACTTGTGTAGTGTTCGGAATGCTTATGTAATTTCATTTAATTTTCTATTCGAAGCATGAAAATTGTATTATCTAACTATAAACTTACTTTAGATTGACTAAATACTTCATTATGGCTGAGACAGACTTCTTCAGGGACACCAATGTTCGCTATCTAGGTCAGTATTAAATTAGTTTTATTTTGAGGTTAGTCCATTAATTGAAATGAAAGTTCCATCAAATTACTGGTGGAAGGGCGGAAGCTGGCTTTAGCTCTATGGAAAAATTATTTAGCTATCTAGATTCTTATTTTTAAAAGTGTCTTCCACTAATTTGTTCTAAAGTTAAAGAAAGATAAAATTTTATTAACACTTACCTTTCATCATTAGTAATGTAGCAGTCACTGAAGAGGTCCATGTTTCAGGCTACGCTAACGAGGTGGGCGAGGCGCTGGGTCCTGTGGTGTCGAGGAAGGTCGTCCGGGCCAGCTACGGAGTTGCCTTTGCTTATGTCTTTGCAGATACTCTTCACAAGTGCTACAAATCATTGCGGGTAAGTGTTATTGCTTACTAAATTTTTCCACATA
The DNA here is from genome assembly GCA_014607495.2 of Carposina sasakii. Lineage (NCBI taxonomy): Eukaryota > Metazoa > Arthropoda > Insecta > Lepidoptera > Carposinidae > Carposina > Carposina sasakii. Next base: position 9,782,388 of record CP053169.1, read on the forward strand.
CATACTGTGCTAAAGATGGCTGTGGGGTCTCCTTTATGATCCTGCAGTTCTCACAGCAGTGTTTATAATAAATAAATAAATAAATATTCACACACTACACAACACATTAACCTAGTCCCGCAGTAAGATCCCTGAGGTCTTTTGTCGTGGGTACTAAGCAATGATCCCTGACAATCCATGACTCGAAAACAAACATCTATATTCATCATATCAATGCACCTACCGGGATTCGAACCCAGGACCTATGGCATCACAGGCAAGGTCACTACGTACTAGACCAGTCGGCCGTCAAAGTGTTTATACACACAGCTTTGCCCAAAATAGAAAAAAAAAACTAGAACTGCAGAAGCACAAAGAAGATGAGCCATGTTTAGCATAGCAGGACTAGAAGTAAAAGATGAGTTGCTGGCTTACAGTTTTCTTACATAGCAGCTTTACATGCTGGAACCCTATTATACGTTTTGCCACCTATGTAGGTCTTATTATGATTTTATGCAATTTATATTGTTACTGGTACAGACATAGAAAATTTTTATCAAAATCAGTAGAGACAACATGAGGTATTTTTTGACATACAAACAGCTATTTATTTAGGAGAAGAAAATTATGATTACCTACTTTAAAATCTACCGAGTCTATAATAAAACCTGGATGCACCCAAATACACAAAAAATTTATTCAATATTAGTAAAATAAAGTTTTTAAATTGTTTTGTGATCCGCGGTTAATGTCCTGTGGATTTAGGTAAATACCTACCTATAAATAAAGATTATTATTAAGAATTATTTAAAACATTAACATCCTTAAAAAATGCTTTCTAAACCTAATATTTTTATAGCTACTGGTTTATTAAATAATTAATTATATGCTATTTCTTCTATGCTGCTTTGGGAGTTAAAAAAAAAGTATAATACTAGGGTCTTGGTGTTTTGTAGGTGATGGGCTGACCACCTGTCACTACTAACCGAACTTCTACATCTCAACTATACCCGCAAAATTGGTCAGAAGTGGCACCATGTGGTTCTATCGGCCCTTGGTGCTCTGGCGTGATTATATGTATATAATTATTATCCTACTATGTTATATTATAAACGCGAAAGTTTGTTGTGAATATGAATTAAATAAATTTTCACCTAAAATCTACTTTTTAATTTTTCTGAAACTATACATGATTTTAATGAAACTTTACAATAATATTAGTTTATACATCAGAATATAACATACACAATTTTATTCCGGGAAAATATTTTTGTCTCGGATAATTTCAACATTTTGTTTTTTCTGCAGTCCACGCGGACAGAGTCGCGGGTGTCCACTAGTAATGAATATAAGAATTTAATTTATGTCTATCTTTTTACAGAAAGATGGCAGTCCTAAGATGATGGCTCTGGAAGGTGGTGATGCATTAATTTGGCAGACATTTGCATCGGTACTCATACCTGGGTTTACTATTAATAGGTATGTATGCATGCAGTTTAATTAAAATATTAATAAAAATGCATGAACCTACCTAATTGAAATAACTGTTGAGTCAGAACCTAAAGCAAGATAAAAACTACTGAATGGATTTTAATGAAACTTTACCAGTATAGGGAAGTTATTACGTTTTTAGCTTCAGTGCGTTGATGAATCAGTTAGGACATGTTTATTTATTTATATATTACGTTATACAAAATATTGGCGGCCGCCCACGACTTCGTCTGCGTGAGTCCCTATTTATACATATAAACCTTCGTCTAGAATCACTCTATCTATTTAAAAAAACCGCATCAAAATCCGTTGAGTAGTTTTAAAGATCTAGCGTGGGAAGGCCACCCGCGAGATGGACGGACGACCTGGCAAAGGTAGCGGGCGTCGGTTGGATACAGGCTGCTTCCGACCGGTCGGTATGGAGGTTGAGGCAGACAGACGGCAGGAAGTGACTTTGTTTTATAATAATGTAGCAATGATGATTTTTAGGATAGAAGTTTACTTAAATAACTTGTTTTTTTTTTCAGAGTAAGTGCCTTTTCCCAGAAAACATTACAGACTAAATTACCAAAAATACCAGTGGGCGTTCGAAAAGTAATGTCGGTAGGTATCGGCTTAGCCACTATACCGATTATCGTGGGGCCCATTGATTATGCGGTTCATAAATTTATGGATTTAACTTATAGACGGTGGATTCAATAAATTTAGGTTTTTAAGCTACTATATCTATGCTACTCTGGTATAGAAAAAAAAACGTATAATACTACAGCTGCTTTTCTTCCCGGGCATACTGTACAAGTCAGTAGAGGGACAAGAGGGTCTTGGTGTTTTGTAGGCGATGGGCTGACCACCTGTCACTACTAACCGAACTTGTACATCTCAACTATACCCTCAAAATTGGTCAGAAGTGGCACCATGTGGTTCTATCGCCTACCCTGTAGGGGATAAAGGCGTGATTATATGTATGTATGTTTTTAAGCTACCAATGGCGGATTCAGACTTAGAGTCTGGGGATGGTCATGCGTTCAATTTTGGACTGAGGATATGATTCGCTCCGATAAGCTTGTACCTGAGCTAATCAGCCCTCAGGGGTCAAAACCAACCCCCATGACCCTGGATCATGCATGTTATGGAAACTGTATGAAGAAGTGGTAAATTGTATGTGAACAAGTGATGGTATTACCTGCCATGAGGGTGGCAGCAGATGATTGAACGAAATCTGTGTTCATAGTCTTTGATGCTAGTTTCTCGTATATTGCGTACGATATACCTATATGTACCAAAATCCAGAGTACAAATGTACTAATGAAATTGCGTAATAGGTACAACCTTTAACGGAATTCACTATGGGTGCGCCCACCACCGGGCCCTACACCCTCCACTGACCCTCAGATCTGATAACTCATAATTGCGACAACAGGCACTTGCACTAACTACAATCGCCACAAGAAACCAGACCCGAGCACCTAGCATGCATGACGGTACATTGCACTATTCCGAAATCAAAAACTAGATAAATAATCTACATATGTTTCGCCAACAATTATGTAGATTATTTATCTAGTTTTTGATTTATCAGATCTAAGGATCAGTGGAGGGTGTAGGGCCTGGTGGTGGGCGCACCCATAGTGAATGTTTGAACTTCCGAATTGTAACGCCTAATACAATTTCATTTTTGTTTAACGGAATAGCAACAAGGCTTGTTGCCTATAGTATTCATTCCTCATTGTTTTAAAATTTTTAACAAATTAGTACATTGAATATAGTAGGTACCTTGTAGTACATCATTCGACCTCAATATATTCACACATTACACAACACATTGACCTAGTCCCACATTAAGATCCCTAAGGTCTTGTGTCGTGGGTACTAAACAACGGTATATAAATATATAGATAAGTATAGAAACATCCATGACTCGGAAACAAACATCGATATTCATCATATCAATGTTTGCAGCTACCGGGATTCGAACCCAGGACCTATGGCGTCGCAGGCAGGGTCACTACCTACTAGACCAATCGGCCTCAATTTGTAAAATAATGTTATGCTGAACGCACACACAAGTCAATTAAATACTTTGATATTCTTTTGCATGTATAGGCACAAATTACTATACATGGTGTAACAAAAGGAATATGTTAAACATGTGATTTTGAGTCTCAAATTTTGTAGATAGGTTCTCTATAATAGTGGGCTATATTCATAGCATTTCGCTCGCTATCCCTATTGTTACATCCTGTATATTTATTAATAGCGGACTACCGCAACTCTGTTTACGTAGGTATACTTAATATATGTATTAAATACTGACTTTTAAGCTTTATTGCCAAGTTTCATCAACATTCGTTTAGTATTTTTCGTGAATAAGACTATCCAACGTCCAATTGTGACATTGTAAGGGTTTTATAGCTGACCCGGCAAACGTTGTTTTGCCATGTAAAAGGGGTTGATCCTAGAGGGGTGAAAATTCATGGTTGTATGTATTTTTGTATACTGTATCATAAAAAAATAAAAACAAAAAATTTTGTCAAAAAAATAAAATAAAAATTTTGGGGTGGACCACCCTTAACATTTAGGGGGATGAAAAATAGATGTCCGATTCTCCACCCTAACCGATATGCATGCTAAGATTTACGAAAATCGGTCGAGCCGTTTCGGAGGAGTTTAACTTCTAACACCGTGACACGAGAATTTTATATATTAGATTAACATTATATGAGTAGGTCTCCTTTAATATGTAGTTGTTTGACTTGTGTGTTTGTTTTTATTTCTGTTATGACTGTGTTTGTAATACAAAATTCGCAAATTTTAGCGTAGAAAAGATTTAGAAAAGACATTCCATTTAAAAGACAAAAATCTCATTGTTATAGATGTAGAAATTATTTTATTTAAATTGTTATTTGCACGTTTAGTGTTAACTTTATTTAAATAAGTAAAAATAACTTTACTTATATCTAGTTCTTATTATGAAGAATTTATACTATTTATCTATAATTGTTATGGAAAGACATTAATGATCATTTCGACATTATTAATTATAACAATAAATTTATTAAAGAATAATCAATACTTGCTTTGTATACTTATATGTTGGTTTTTCATACCAATTGTTGATCGAATTGTTGTTGGATTGAATAATTAACGCTAACAAGCTTTCGAGAAACCGGCTACTATACTAAATACTACTTTAAAGTAGATAAATATGTTTTATTTTGTAACTCATTTTCTTTGAGAATTATAAATGGCCGGTAGCAACAGTGCCATATATTAATAGGATTTATAAATTTGTCTAAAAAATAGGTTAGATTAGTGCTTTTATTATACAGGATGTAACAAAAGGGGTGTCTTAAACGAAATGGAAACTAGCCCACTATTAAAGAACCTATCCATAAGATTTGAGATTATATCATCATCATCTATATCTATACATATAATAAAAATGTAACGGGTCGCAGTCTGTACATGAAAGATATATGAGAAAAAATATTTTAGGAGACCTTTATCAGCGCAATAGTACCCAAAACAATGATTTTTAAAATTTTTGTCTGTTTGTCTGTGCGTTTGTGCACGCGAATCTTAGAAACGGCTGAACCGATTTCGATGTAGTTTTCACTACTTTTTATCCCGGATAATTTCGACATTTTGTTTTTTCTGTAGTCCACGCGGACGGAGTCGCGGGCGTCCACTAGTACTAAAATAAACATGCATGTTTATTTTTCAAGATCGTATGAAGGAATTTCTATATATAATTTTCTGTATATAATTTCTTTCTAAATAAACATGTGACTTCGATTGTCAACTTTTGTAAATAGGTTGTTATAGGGGCTTACTTTTATGTAATTTCGCTTAACGTACCTCTTCTGTTACATCCTGTAGAATTATCAAAGGAACATTCCTACGTAGGGAATTCACAACTACAATTAAATTATTCTATATATTACGTAAAAAATCATAAACGACTCAGAAATACCTATACAATGTGAAAGGAATATCCCTACGTAGGTATAAACTTTGATGTTTGCTGTTGTCAAGTTGAACTAGATTTTAGAGGCTGTGATTCAATTCCAAAAAATAAATGAATTATATTATTAATTATATAGCATCGACTTTTATTGTAAGTCATATAGTGTAACAACCTAGATTCTATTTAAGTTCACCATTACGTGCATGAAAATAAGGCCAGAACTTCTTGAAACTTTGTGTTGTTTGAATTATTTTATTTATAACACCCCGTCGTTTTTGCGTCGGCGGTTAAAAAAGGGTTGCGTCATATAGTTTAGTGAGACTACCTAGTCACTCCTGGCATAGAGGAATAAATTTCTTTATGCTCCTGGGTCCCAATTCTTATTTATCCGCCCGCGCGTTCCGGCGCGTTCGCATATTTATTCTTATCTTCGTTTTTCGGTATCTTGCATATCCTCCTCTGAAATTCAGGATATAGTTGTGTCGGGACTACAGTCGTTTTTGCGTCGGGGGTTAGTATATAGTTTAGTGAGACCGGTCCCAATTCATATTTATCCGATACATATGGCGGATTTATACAGGGTGTAACAAAAAGGGTATGTTAAGCGAAAGGATATGTAATTTTTTTCCGATAGTATGGACAATTTTTAAATATCTCAGCAAACTTCATACAATCTTAAAAAATAAAATGTGATTTCGAGTCTCAAATTTTGTAGATTCGTTCTCTACAGTGGGCTATTCACATAGCTTTTCATTTAACATACCCTTTTTGTTTCACCCTGTATATTTTATTTGCATGGACAAATAAAAATAATAAGACATGTCGAGCGATAAGTCGGTATTGGGGCCTTGTACAGACAAGATACATAGTGAGTGTCTCAGCGGACATAATAAAAGATGTTTAGAGTCTACACGTATATTTGTTCCACAATCCGGTACAGTACTTATTGTATTTTATATAATTTTGTGCAACACAGAGAGGCTGATCTGATGCCGGTTAAAAGCAGACAGCTGTCAAAAGTCGAATGTCAGGTAGCAGGCTTCCGAGGGTTCTAAGATTTGCTATATTTGTTAGCATAGGCGTTAACAGTATAGTGTTACCAGCATCGTTCAGATAAGCACCGATTCTGCGAAGTAATCCAAGCTTATGTTATGGAACTTCGTATATTCACAGGTGTTTAAGAAGAAGCTGGGCCAAGGGGAAGGTTATAGAAATAAGTAAGTAGGTCGAAAAGGTACCTGTGGGGTTTTGTTCTTTCTTTTTCCGCGCGGAATCTCTCGTAGGGTTCTGGGGTTTTCACTTCAATTTAATTTAGGTATTCTGCACTGGTACTTCACTTTTAAATGAAGAGCACTCCTTTGGGTATGTCAGTTTGTCATATACAAAAATTCACTTGAGCGAGAGGTCAGTACCGCGGTGGTTGGGCAACTGGCAGATGCGGGCGGGGGGAAAGCACACGTGGCCAGCGTCCGCGGCGAGGAAAAGAGAGGGCAATTAGAAGAGGGAGATACAAAATTATAGTTTTAACGGCAGGTGATATTTGTATGGCCTATAATGAGTAAGAATAATAATAATAGGTTGGATCCATTAGGTGGCGGTAAAGATAGGGTTCCAGTAGGAAAAGCTTATTCCTATGCATGGAGAAGGCATAAAAGAGGAGGTGGGACTATGAACTGAGTCGCGTGGCAATCGTGAGGCCATGACGTCACGATAGGGGCGGATCTTCAGGGCCAGTGTGTGTAACGCAGTAGCTGTAACCACACGCTTATGCAAGTAGTTTGGCTAGTCACTACAAGGTGGTTTCTATGTAAATGGGCAGGGCTACAGTGTTAGGATGCTCCCCTCGTCCCATAGATCAGCCCCGCTCAGCGGCACACTATTTTTGTATAAAAATACACTTAGCCGCTGCTCCTCTTTTATTTCTTCTCCATGTATTGCCGTAGATTTTATAATTCCATATAAAAAAAATACGCAAGACTGTTCCCGGAATAGGTTAGCCCGAACTGCAGGATCATAAAGGAGAGCCCAGAGCCTACATTTAGCATAGCGTGAACAGATGTACCTAATCAGTGACAAACAGCTAGCTTATTGCCTGAAAGAATTCCGGAATTCCTTAGTCGACTTTTACGACATGCACGGAAGATTTTTTTTAAGCAACATGCGGCCTAGGGCGGTACATGTTTGCCTAGAAAGTGTCTATTCAGTCTAGCTTTGAAGAGACCTAGAGATACAGCTAATGTATTGAAGCCCCGAATCAGTACAGGGAAATAAATTATGTAAACAATATAAGGTTTGATCTAGATTCTATCTATATTATTTTCGGTTACTGTTAGTAATAAAATGCAATGTGATGTTGGCAGAGTACCACCCCATGTCTGCCCGTGGGTATCGTAAGAAGCAATTAAGGGTTTTCGGGAGGTGGGTAGTAGCACCCCCCGTGTTGACAACATAGTCCGAAAATCACACAGCGATCACCAACCCGCCTGCCCAGCGTGGTGATTATGGGCAAAAGCCTATGGCCGTAGCCTTGTGACGTGCTCTGGGGAGGCCTACGTCCAGCAGTGGACTGCAATAGACTGACGATAGTTAAATAGCTAGTCACCAATAAGTTAAGTTGACATTTCTAAGCATAATTAACTGGAGTTTTTATCTAAGTACCTACATACTCGTAAGTGTAAAAAATCTTACCTATTTGCTATTCACACTTAAAACTTAGCACGTCAGTAAATCACAGAAAATTCTCACAAAAATACACATTTTCACGTCACCCCGGGTGGCTGCGCGCATCACGGCCTAGGTTAGACTGTATGCGCGCACGCAGCTGAATTGGTAGTAGCGGGTGACCACAGTCATAGGCGGAGCGGGTAATGCCAATCTTCCAAGGGTTCTATTTCTTTGTTGTCATTTAGGACAATTGTTTGATCAGTAGTCAAGCTTATTATTAGTCTAAAGGCGTAAAAGATACATATAGCTTGACAGACGTTTTTAAACAATTTGCCCTAAGAAGCAGTAGTAGGTAAGCATTGGGCCACAGTTGCATCTAGATTAATTGATATTTGCAAATTACTATAGCATTGCACTCTTGCTTTTTTTTTTCTTCATATAGTAGAGAAAGAGACGTCGTGCGTGTCTGAACGGCATATTTAAAATTAATCCCAATATTCTTGAGGCCAGGTGAGGCTAAATCGCTTGTCGCTATCGCTTGTGACTAAACTCACACCTGATCCTACTTTATTTGCTATTCCGTTATAATCTGAGATCTTCGGTATAGAGTTTAAATGGAAAACTAGTCTAACAAGAGGAGAGGTCAGCACTTTCGTTCTATCAAAGTAGAAGTTCTATGACACATTGCTAGTTCGAATAACAACATATAAGTTTTATACGTTTACTTATACCTATTATTACTACTTAAAATGTTATTATAATATTAAATACCTTTCGAGCGTAAGCTTTCCGTTAGTTTATGTTAAAATGAAATATTTTCTCACGATATTAGTTAATAGTTTAGATTTTATAAGAATGACGCAATAGGTAGCTATTGATTATTTACGACTGTCTGAGCCACAAGTCTCACGTTCCATTCCTGGCTAGATCAAATTATTACCATTCGTAAGAACGTTACATTACACAGAAATGCTCGAGAAAATGCTCTAGTCTATACTCACCTTTATACTCACGGCTGCGTTCCCAAGGGGTAGTCAGAACTGTAGGGTCACTAAGGAGGTCCTACAGACAAAGCCGGATTTAGGGGAGGGCAACCGAGGCGGAAGCCCCAGGGCCTCCACAAACGAGAGGCCCCCACAATAGAGATTTCGAAAAAATCTTTCAAATTCCAAGTAGTGAACATCTTTTCCTACTTTGTAAATACATGATTATTTGATTGTATTATTATCAAATATTAACAGAATTCATAGATCTATATTTGTTCACTCCAATCAGGCAATCAGTAAAATAAAAATTTGGGGCAAGAGGGCCTCCGCTCCTTTGTTGCCCCGAAGCCTCCTGACCTCTAAATCCGACCCTGCCTACAGCCACACTTACATAGGGATATGAAAAAAAAGAAATATTGATCGAACAAATTTCTTCATTTGTTAGTCTATTTAAGGATCTTGTCTTGGTAGATACCTGCATAGTTTCAGCCAGGGCTGGATTTAGAGGTCAGGAGGCCTCGGGGCAACAAAGGAGCGGAGGCCCTCTTGCCCCAAATTTTTATTTTACTGATTGCCTGATTGAAATATAGATCTATGATTTCTGTTAATATTTAATAATAATACAATCAAATAATCATGTATGTACAAAGTAGGAAAAGATGTTCACTACTTGGAATTCGAAAGATTTTTTCGAAATCTATTGTGGGGGCCCCTCGTTTGTGGAGGCCCCGGGGCTTTCGCCCCGGTTGCCCTCCCCTAAATCCGGCTCTGGTTTCAGCTGCGTATCTATCTATTGATAGTTTTAAAATATGATCTCATTACCTAAAATACCTTATCTCGCTTAAATGTTCAGCTCAGTATCCCTCGGACAACAAATACTTACATTTATACTTGCACAAGTAGTCTTATCCAAGTTACATTCCTAATTGGTAAAAAAAAAATACGAGATTTCAAATGTCTTTGGTTTTCAATGGATTTTAGCTACTCACAGATGACGCGTTGGGTCTTGTACAGGTTTTTCAGGTAGATATTTTTTTCTAGAAACTGTACCCATAATAGGTAAGTAGTAGCTAAGTACCTAATTTATTAAAATGCCCTTGCTAATACGATAACCTGCCTATTTTATATTATTATCTACTCTTATAGGCAAGTGAACGTAAAATGTCGTAATGTGCAGTTTAAGTAGGTATATTTTAATACATTTGCAAGAATTTGTATTTTACGTTGTTTCATTCATTGTTCGCTGCTTCAATGCTGCCATAAAACATTGTCCAAAGTCAAATACCTATGAATATGAAGGGCTTTAAAAAGTTATTTTTGATTAATCATAATTATACAATACTAGCTGCTGCCCGCGACTCCGTCCGCGTGGACTGCAGGAAAAACTAAACGTCGAAATTATCCGGGATAAAAAGTAGCCTATGTGTTCCAGGGTGTTAGCTAACTCCATACCAAATTTTATTAAAATTGCTCCAGCCGTTTAGACGTGAAGAAGTAACAAACATACACTCTCACACTTTCGCCTTTAAAATATTAGTGTGATACAGAGTGTGTGTGTGTATGACAGCCAGGAAATTAAATGCTGACTTCAGACCATGATTCTGAAGCGAACACAACAGAAAATTGTCACACAAAAAAGGAGTAGGTTAAATATACTCGTAGGTACTTACATAACATATAATATATGATCGTTTCATCTTTAAACATTGTGCTGAGGGATTCAGCTTTGTTTGCCGAGATTTGGCTAGTGTATAGCTATCGGGATGAAGAATAACGTTGCCAATATGTAATTTAGAAAAGAGATGGTAAAATTCGTCATCCAAGAGTAATTGACCCGGTGGCTTAGTGGTTATAGCGGCTGGCACGGTTTGCAGTGGTCGTAGGGTTCGATTCCCACTCAGGTGAAGAATTTTTTTCCATTTTCTTTATTAATAATTTTATAATATATAAATACAGAGCTGTGTGCCCAAAATATCAATAAAAAATATAAATAAGGGTATATCTGTGACAAGTTCATCGCCTGAGCGAATACCCCTGACTTCATCACGGAAGGAGATGCATTTTTTTTCCAATTAGCTAGACAAACATTTGACCGCCATCGTGCCTCATGTTAAGCAAGATGCGGCCTAGGGCGGTACATGTTTGCCTAGCTAGAAAGTGCCTATTCACTCTAGCTTTGAAGAGACCAAAATTGATGAGAGATCATATGTAGGTAAAGCCCCGCATTAGGATTTCATTTCGTGAATGCTCTATGTAATATTTTTTCATGACATGCAGTAGTCACCTGGCATTGTGTGCGTTTTGATAGCGCTCTTCTGTGATTGATAATGTCGAGATAACAATACCTATCTACTGTTTAACGGAATAATTAAGGAGATAAAAACATCATAAAACTTGAGAAATATGGCTGGCTCTATCTATATCTATATTTTGTTGTTATCTAGTTTGTAGAACTTGTCTGCACGATCCATCAACAATTTTATTCAATCAATAATAATATCTAATAAGTACCTAATAATATTTAATCATTAGGCCCTTTTATTAACCGACATAAATATTTTTTTTTAAACGAAAAACCGACTTCCTCCCAAAACTAAAATTTTACTAAAGGGCAAATATATATTGCGTTAATTAGAAGGCATAATATTGTCAGATTTATATGCCAGCAAATGATTAAATAGGCAAAAGAGAGAAATGAGTAGGCTTCGAAACTTTACGTCTGACAATATAAGCAACATATAATTACACTCCTTTTTCCTGCCCTGTTCCCAATCATTTGGGGTCGGTGCAATATGTAGGTACTCTTCTTTCATTCATCCCTATTATCCGTCATCTCGTTATTCTCATGTCTACCTATTCCTCTATAACCATCTTACTTCGGACACGGCTTAACGCAACATATAATTTCACTCTTCATCTTCATAAGCCTATCGCAGTCCACTACTGGACGTAGGCCTCCCCCTGCCATAGGGGGATTTTGTTACTAAAAAGTTCCACTATTTGTTTTGCGGCGGCTCCATCATCAGACCCTCGTTTCCTTTATATTATGTGTAGCTGACCAAAATTCTCTATAAAAATCTAAAAACGGATTACTCGTGCCTTTTATATTTGAGGATATCCCTAGATTCCTTAGAGATTCCATCATCAGATGTTATGTTTTATATGTAGGTGATCAAAACGCTCAGTAAAAGTATAAAAACAGACTACATGTGCCTACAATATTTGAGGATTGCCCTCGATTTCTCCAAGATCCCATCATCAGATCCTGATGTGGTGAACATGGGACTAACTTGGAAGCATACCATGACAAACTATTAAAAAAAAAAATGAAATCGGATCATAAATGACGGAGTTCTGAGGTAACACACATAAAAAAAAACATACAGACGAATTGATAACCTCTCTTTTTGAAGTCGGTTAAAAAGAGAGGTTGTCAATAGGTACATATGTCTGTATTTTTTATTTTTTTATGTGTTACCTCAGAAGTCCGTCGTTTTTGAACCGATTTATTTTATAGTTTGGCATATACAGGTGATTTTTGGTCGTCAACGTTCCCGAAAACTACGGAATCTCCTCATCATCACGATCAATTTTCCTCCATGGAAGCATACCTGGGAAGTGTCTGGTTTCCAAAATATTAGGGTCCAAAGTTGAGTAAATGCTTGCCTTTTGGCATATCTTGAAGACAACGACCTACTCAGCGACCGGCAATATGGTTTTCGGCGTGGTCGATCAACTGGTGATCTTCTTGCATATGCCAACCATATTTGGAGCGAAGCAATCGAGAAGCACGGGGAAGCCATGCTTCTCACTCGATATCTCCAAGGCATTTGATAGGGTATGACACGATGGCCTTTTAAGCCTCCCATTGGATCTCTGATAATCTTTGCACCTGATGCTGACTTTTTGAAGAAGCGCTCACTGTTCCTTAACGCATTTGATAAATCACTATTGACGCTAGTTCCGCAAGGGTTACTTCGGACTCTTTTCCTATTACATAAAACGACCTGCATGTGCCTGGTTCCTTTGGGTAGGTGACACCACTAGATAGATACTTTTCGGGTGCAAGGGCTACCAGAGATCAAGTCCAGTCTTGTCAAGAGTCAATGATTGAGACAGTTGATTTGGCACTACAGGCAGTCTCCGACTGGGGCGAAGCCAATTTAGTCCAATTTAATACCTCTAAAACGCAGGCGTGTATATTTACCGCAAAACGGAGTAAGTTCGACCTGACTCCGACTTTCCAGGGTGTGTCCTTGGCAACGATTGACCATCTACAACTCTTAGGCCTGGAAATATCAGAAACGTCGAATTTTGGCAAGTAAGTACATCGAGTCCATAGCAAAAATCTCAGCTAAAAAAGTAGGCGTCCTATCCAAGGTTAGGCAGTATTTTACTCCACAGCAACTATTGGCGCTATATAAAGCGCAAGTTCGCCCTTGTATGGAGTACTGCTGCCACCTTGGGATGGATCAGCTAAATATCAGCTAGCCGCTCTGGACTCGGTGGAAAAACGGGCAATGAAAGTTATTGGAGATGACACCGCCGTAAAATTGCTGCCTTGTCAGTGTTTTACAGGATACACTTTGGAGTGTGCGTGGGAACTTCACAATACAGTTCCACCAGCCCCTTTTCACCATCGGGATACTAGACGCAGACTAGCGTATCACCCTTATGTTGTTGATATCCCACCCATACGCACCAAACGTTATGCTAACTCGTTTGTAATGCGAACGGCTAAGGAGTGGAATGCACTTCCTGCCGATGTATTTCCCGAGCACTACAACATTGGTCTCTTCAAAGCTAGAGTGAATAGGCACTTACTAGGCAAACATGTACCACCCTAGGCCGCATCTTGCTTAATATCAGGCACGATGGCGGTCAAATGTTTGCCTAGTTAATTGTAAAAAACAAAATAGACTACGTTTTTCAATATAAATGCACATAGCTTTTTTCACGCGCGTAGCTTTTTTCACTGTCGATAAAAAAACTAACATCAACACTAGACACTATAAATTTTGCTCGATCAAGTAATATACATTAAAAAAAAAAGTAAGTTTATGCCAAAAAAAAATGCTGGGAAACGATGTAATTTGTTAGGTTGAAAAAAAAATTGAATTATTTTAAGATGTCAATGAATTTTATTTTGGTCGATATCAATCGCATCCATACTTAGAACATCTCTGGTGGTAAGACAGCCTAAGAAATGGATAAATCTTCATACCGATATAATTAAAAAGAAATAAAACAAAATTTACTTTTACGTCGGATGTTTTATTCTGTACTAAAATAATTGACTAAATACTTAAAAATTAAATTTAACTGAAAAATGATCACAGGCAGTATAATATGTTTGACATACACTATTCCAAATTAAATTGTACATGGTCTTTATGAAAAGTTTTCTTATATCATTTAAATAGATTAATTGTGTAATAGGTACCTACTAGATTCGATACCTCATGAATTCTGGGTTAGATAATGTAACATTGTTTGGCGTCGACATTCGTTGTCGCAACACTTCCATCAATGGCAATTGGAATTAACGAACGCGCGAAATTGACGCTCTATCGATTCCGTCGAGAAATAATGTTAATTTGTCTTGCCAGGCCGCATTGCGGTTTCTTCCCGCAAACGGTTAACCGCGTAACCGCAAAAGGCTCGTGAGGAACACACTACGGTTAAAAACCGCCAATATAAGATCTATGGACATCAAATTTTGGCGCGGTTTTTACCCGCTAGTTATGTAATAGCACGCGGTTTTAAAATCAGTCCCGGGAAAAAACCGTCAGTGCGGCCGCTTCCATTAGATTCCTTTAGTCACAAAGTCAGGCGGTTAAAAACTGCGGCGGTTTTACCGTAGTGCGGCCTGGCACTAAGGCCTAGCAGTAAGCGAGTCGATTGTAGTAGATGAATTCAATAAAGTGGCTGATTTTACAGTCATAAACGTCCATCAAAGTTTTGAGATCGTGTACAAATTGGCCTGGTATAAATGTACTTATTAATCTAACTTTGCATGATGATACAAGTAAAAAGAAATATGCATATAAGTAATGTATACATATAAATTATGATATGACGATTAATGATAAAATTATAGATATCTATAATTAAATAAAGACTAGAACAGCTTAATACAGGAGCTTTGGCGGCGCGGCTGCGTGTAAAAATACACAAAAATCTACATTAACGAGTAGCTTGATAGAAAAATGGTACCCAGCGCAAATTATTGTAACATGGACCATTAGAATGACCGTGGCCAAATATAACCATTTTTGATAAACTTTTTCAAATGTTATTCAACAATATCCAATGACATACATAGGTGCATATTATCACGCCCATTATCCCCCAAAGAGGTTGGGCAGAAGTGCGCAATTTACACACCCATCTTTCACCGATTAGGCTATTAAGTTCCACGTGGCAAGGGCTGAGCCTACCGCCGCTTTCGAGGCACAAATACAACTATCTAGCTATCGGTAACGTATCGAAGTTATTAATTATTATTATTAATAACATCCAATAACATATTTAATTGTATCAGGCGTCACTATTCGGAAGTTCTAATCTCTATTGAGGGATCGCCCACCACCGGGCCCTATACCCTCCGCTGACCCTCGGATCTGCCGACTCATGATCACGAACACAAGACAGTGATACAGTCGCAACGAGAAGCCAGATCCAAGCACCTAGCATGCAACCATAAATACATAGCCGTTAATCCGAAAACCAATTAAAATTTTAATCGACATATGTTTCGCCAACACGCGTGGCATCATCAGGATTAGTTTTCCATGTTAGTTCTATCTACCGAACCAACTAACTTAAGTTAGTAAGTAAGTAAGTAAGAGTTAGTTGGTTCGCTATAAATATATATAGAACTAACATGGAAAACTAATCCTGATGATGCCACGCGTGTTGGCGAAACATATGTCGATTAAAATTTTAATTGGTTTTCGGATTAGCAGCTATGTATTTATGGTTGCATGCTAGGTGCTTGGATCTGGCTTCTCGTTGCAACTGTATCACTGTCTTGTGTTCGTGATCATGAGTCGGCAGATCCGAGGGTCAGCGGAGGGTATAGGGCCCGGTGGTGGGCGATCCCTCAATAGACATCCAATAACATTATTAAGTATTGTTAATAATGTGTTTTTTTTTAAAATAATTTAGCGCTAGGTAGGTACTGCAAGTGCTTTAGTTCATAAGGAATTCAAAGCTAAGGAAATATCATATTTAACAGAGAGGTAAATAAAATTCCTAGGTTATACATTACAGTTTTTCAAAACATCCGACAGGTAAGTCAATAACTATTTTGTGTTATTGAAAAATTATTTTGTAGTCTGCAGTTACTAGCAAGGCTGCAGCGGTCATTTTCAACAATCACCTAGTACTTATATATTTTATATATATATTGTTTACTAATAAAAAGTAGGTACCTACTTGTAAATTATTTAAAGCTTCCTTAACACGTGACCGGTTACATTGCAAATGCTGAATCAAATTTTACTCAAGTTAATTTAATTTCACTAGAATTGAATTGACTCAAGTTAGATCATGGGTCACCAACCCGCCTGCCCAGCGTGGTGACTATGGGCAAAACCCCCCTACGTGGCAGTAGCCTTGTGGCGTGCCCTGGGGGAGGCCTACGTCCAGCAGTGGACTGCAATAGGCTGATGATGATCATGATAGCCTCGTGCTAAGAGAAAGTTAAATAATTTAAAGGCACCTTAAATAAGAATTATTTTGACAGGCTTGTAGGTCAAACCCACTTACATGTTTGTTTTGTATAAGCAACCATTTTTATGATTGTTCATAGACGAGAGCTTTTTAGTTAACTCAACAATTTATGATAACCATTTTATGCTAATTTACAATTAATTGCTGTGTTTGTTAGTAATATTTCAATTTTCTACATAGCTAACGAGCAATGGTTAACGATCTAATGTCGAATTACGTCATTCCATTACCAGATGAGCTACGTAGCTGCTTATTAGAAAACAAGTGTTTGTTTTTACTTTGCTGTTCATTGCTGGTTTTTGTTAGTAACATTTCAAGAAAAAGAAATGGATTGATAGCTATAACTTACTTGCCTTGTTCACATAACAAACATGTAATCAAATATCAACGGTTTTTTATACGTCCGGAATATACCTACATTACCTATTTTTATAAAAACTAAATTATATAAAATAATAAAACTCTGCGCACGAGCTCCAGTTACACTTTAAAGCAGCCAAAATTTTCATATTATATTATTAATAAAAATTGTCACTAATTTTAACTAAGTGTCACTAAGCTTAACCTAGTTTAATTCTAAAGAATGACATATCACAAGTTCGGTTGTCCCGAATAACGGTTTTTCATTTCAATTTCCACCACTATTCTAAGTTTAGTTTTTAAAATTTTTACAAAACTTTGTCAACCTGGATTTCGCGCGCAAAATTTTTCGACTAGAAATGAAAATCACAAATACTAAAATACAATAATCCTTATTAGTGAAGCGGATTGGTGTTTAAAATTGTACAAAGCTATAAGTATTTTATGTAAACATATACAGGGTGATTTTTGGTCGTCAACGTTCCCGAAAACTACGGAATCTCCTCATCATCACGATCATTTTTCTCCATGGAAGCATACCTGGGAAGTGTGTAGCTTTCCAAAATATTAGGGTCCAAAGTTGAGTAAATAGACTGCGTTTTTCTGCATAAATGCACATAGACGCACGTAGCAAGATTTTTTCACGAGAAATAATTAATATCTGTCTATAAAAAAAACTAACATAAACACTAGACACTATAAATTTCGCCAGATCAAGTAATTAAAAAAAAAATGCTGGGAAAAAAAATTTTTTTTTTGAAAAAAAAAAATTAAATTCCTTGATTGTGCGAAATTTATAGTGTCTAGTGTTTATGTTAGTTTTTTTATAGACAGATATTAATTATTTTTCGTGAAAAAATCCTGCTACGCGCGACTATGTGCATTTATGCAGAAAAACGCAGTCTATTTACTCAACTTTGGACCCTAATATTTTGGAAACCAGACACTTCCCAGGTATGCTTCCATGGAGAAAAATGATCGTGATGATGAGGAGATTCCGTAGTTTTCGGAAACGTTGACGACCAAAAATCACCCTGTATTATTTTATTTCTGATTGACGAAAAGTTTTTTTTATTTACACAATG
The DNA here is from genome assembly GCA_014607495.2 of Carposina sasakii. Lineage (NCBI taxonomy): Eukaryota > Metazoa > Arthropoda > Insecta > Lepidoptera > Carposinidae > Carposina > Carposina sasakii. The sequence goes on from CP053169.1 coordinate 9,800,657, forward strand.
CTAAAAAAATGTTTTCGACGTATCATTTAGGTACATTCGATGACCTAACGAAGGCTAAAGATATTATTTTTATCCTGAAAACAGTAAAATAATGTATGTTTACTGAAATTATTAACATTTTTGCTGCAATGATTTCCTAGGCACTGTTAGACCAAATACAATGGAATAACTGAATACTATGCTGGTATATACCGCTTATATATTTATTTACATTGTATGAAATTAATAACCACCTAACGCGCTATATGTAGGTTTCACAAAATTGGCATTTTTTGAAAACTGGCGCCCACCCTGGGACTTTCTTATTTTATGTTTTACTAAGACATTGACAAAGATTTACACTTTTGTTATTATAATCTTAGTATTTATATATCTACAAACATAATTTTTATGCATAGAAATACTTAGTTCCAATTTAACATTTTTAGTCCCACGTTGGGCGCCACATATTTTAAGCCCACTCCATATATTAATAATACAGTGCATATCTCATTTGATGAGTCATTTTGTATAAAAAACTTGCTACTAAAGTATCAAATTACAAAAAAACCCACACATCAACACGACCTATAGCTACGTCTTCTAGAACATTTCTAATATTCTCTCTTAACCGGTTTGTACAATAAGCTTAAAATAATATAACTAACCGGTTTCCAGAAGCGGTTTCTTATATATAACTATGTATAATCGGAAAGCACGAATGTATAGCACGATTTATACCACTGGCGTATAAACATCTTAAATATTATAATTTAGACGAAAATGTTGATTGGTATAAAATGTACTTAGAATTTGTAAGCTGTCCCTAGCAGGCGAGTAGAAAAAGTGATATTAACTAGTAATTCTATAGGTATTATCTAAGTATATGTAGGTAATATTGCAACATCTTAAATTTGAGATTCTGAGTAACTTCAAAACTATTTATGCACTGGTAGCATGAAATCGAAGAAAGCCACACATTAATCTCTTCTATCTAGGAGTTGGGGAGGAGAATGGAGATTTATTCTAAAGTCAGGACTGTATGAATTTTCTCTTAAAGAAGGGCTTTTCACTAACTTTTGACACAAGAAGTATGTATTCGTCTTGTTAATTTATATTTACCTACTAGTGGACACCCGCGACTCCGTCCGCGTGGACTACAAAAAAAACTAAATGTCGAAATTATCCGGGATAAAAACATTTTCCCCGTGATAAAAAGTAGCCTATATTATGTTAAGTGGGATCTGTCACAATATATTCCTGAAAACTGCATCGAAATCGGTTCAGCCGTTTCTGAGATTAGCGTGCACAGACAAACAAACAAACAGACGAACAGACAAAAATTCAAAAAATCATCGTTTTGGGTTGTATTGCGTTGATAAAGGTCTCCTATAATTTTTTTTCTCATATATCTTCCATGTACAGACAGCGATCCGTTACATTTTTATTATATGTATAGATAGTTCTGTGGATCTGTCACTTAAATGTAGATACTGTGACGCTCATCAATTTCATGCTAGTGGTGCGTACATGTATGAACTGTTAGCTAAATAGGTGTATATGGTTCATAGAATATTCACTCACTTCTATAATCTGTTGTAGGTATTGCGTTGGACTTTCATACAGAGTCAGACCGAGTTATTATTCCTTGCCATGGATTTTATTGCACACACTCAAAAAATATATAGATATTTTACTTGTTATTCCGATCTGTTTCGTCATTCGTCACATTGTAGAACCACATAGATTTTTTGCATGTCGCTAGATTTACGAAACATAAAAATGTTCGTGGTTCCTGTAGACTTGCGTTGCAATGTAACTTTTAAAACAATGTACGCATAATTTCTTGGTAGATGGATATACATAGATCGTAGGTATGTCACATGGGCTAGGAACGTAAGCAAAATTACATCTATTTGTAAGCAATATGACTCAAATGGGTTTGTAGAAAGTACCCACAAAATGGCAAGTATTTTTTAATATCGTGTTTATCATTGATTTTATTTATCGTTTCCGAATTATATCTAGTAGGCATAATTATCAGGTACAAACTTACTATCTAGTCTTGAACTGACCTTTTTTCAAATTAGTTTCATCAATACAAAATCTCGATTCATCGTAGTGCCCGCGGCGTAAGCTCAGTTTTATATGTGTACATAGATACGCGAGGCCTAAGCTGAGCTTTTCATTTGTATGATATACATAGATAGTGTAAGTGTGTGTCGGCCTAGAGCGTGACGTGTCCCTTGCTTGTACACTCACAATAATGCAAAGCTGAGCTTGCGCCGCGGCAGGTGAATGCTGTAACATTGCTAAGAGGCATCTCATTCACTATACAGATCTGACGTCAAAAATATTAATAAATCCATACAAAAATGTCAGGGACATAATCTGAAATCTTTCGCAAAAAATATCGTCGCTGTTAACACTAGCAAGATCTAGCACCAACAGTATCCTGATGATGTGTTAAAAAATATGACGCTCCTTTCTATGCTCAAACTCATAAAATAGATGGAAGCGCAAGAGTGAGCGTCATTGCTCAAACATCCAACGTAAAACTATGGAATCATTTCATAAAGGCGCGCCGCTATCCAAATGGCGGCAAAGACGTGCTATTGATCCAAGCTTAATTGTCAACAGTTTTAACTGACTGTAAATGAAGCGCCGCCATCAATCCAAAAATTTTCTACGTGTGACGGCGCGTCATTTCGAGTGACGTCATTTAAAATGATGCCCCAGTAAAACTGGAGTGACACGCCAAAGAGATCGTCAATGAACACCTGAAGAGCAGTAGGAGCAAAGAAATCGTTTAAAAAAACAATATGTTGTGCCTATATCCAAATATAAACAGATAATAATAAATTGTGTGTATGCGTAACAATAAATACTAACAACTGGACAAATAGGAGTATTGTGTTAAAAATAAGAAGATTATACATAATAACAAATCCTTCGACAAGTTTCATTTAAACAGATGTTCGATTCGACGCCATTTTGTTTTTATTATTAACCTATACATGTCAGGTGGGGTCTAACTTCTAGCGTATCGGTTATAAAATGTATACATTATCAATCAACAGTAGGTATGTGACGCCAAGTCTCTTCGGTATAACACTAGATCCTTTCGCGTCTACCCTTAATGCTCTTGGTCTGTAGCGTCCACGTTCTCAGTTTGTGCAAACTTAAGGAACACCTGTTCTAACGTCGTTTGACTGAAGCTGTATTCTACGATGTTCAGCTTTTCTTTTGCTAAAAAATAATAATGTCATGTTAGGCTAGTATAAAAAAGGATTTTTAAATAGTCAAATTTATGATATTAGGGCGATTTGTCATACAATAAGTTGTTAAATACGACATTCATTAACCTCCCGTCATAGATAGTGCGCTTTCAACTATGTCAAAATCAAGTACATTATTTCAAAATGGCCGCCAAGGGACGATTACCTACCATCCTCAATCTGCTGAAAGCACCTAGCCAGGCTGGAAACAGAGTTCTGTGGGACGGAGAACACGAGCCGGTCCGCAAAGTTCTCTTCCAAGATAGCCGCTGGAAATATATGGCAGACCAGCGCTATCGCCGCTTCGGTGTTCGCGCCGCCGCTTGACTCCGTTCTGCGGGTATTTTAATATATTTGTGGATTCTGCTTTACTATCTTGCTACGCCTAACCTAACCAAGGTCGCGGGTATCGGTTGGATGCAGGCCGCTTCCGGCCGGTCGGAGTGGAGGTTGTTGGGGGAAGGTCTATTCAGCCTAGTTCAGCAGTGGACTTCTCATGGCTGAGAATGATTGAATGATGATCTTGCTATGAAAAGTACAAGTAAGACATAGCATGCGTTGAAACTTAAAGAAAATCTTAGTTGGAGCACCTAAGTTCAATTTTAATTTTTATTAACGTTAAGAATATTTTCGAATTCAAAGGTTTTTAAGGCGCCTGTACAGTGTATAGTTCACTCTTAATATTAGTATTAACAATTAGGTACAATTTGTGTATTTTACCTATGATGTTGTTGTCTAGCCGGGGGCGGCGTGCCCGTCACAAGCGGCGTATGTATGCTAACGTCCACCGTCTCCGCTTCGCCATCCGCCTCCGCTTCCGCGCATACTGAGCCCGCACCTGAACCTCCTGTGGATTTTGATTTGAGTTCAGAATTACTGTTCTATGTTCTCGTGTACAACAGAGTTTTTATTGGCTATTATTAACTTCTATATTTATATTGTCCTGTGCTGATGCGGTGCTTAATTAGAATCTCCTTCCGTGCTTGTCGTAAGTAAGAGTTGACTAAAGAACTCAGGAGATAAACTATGTACGAGTAGCAATTTGTCATTGAACATTTACTGCTATGCTACTCGTAAACGTAGCTGTGGGATCTCATTGATGTTCCTGCAGTTCTGGCTACCCCATTACGGAAACACAGCTGCGTAGATATGTTTGTATGATCAGTAGCTTGATCTATCTCGATGGCTCAGCCATAGAGAAATCAGATGTCACAGAGTGCTAATGTCATACTAACTGTTTCGATGCACCATTAGACTTTTCGATGCCTCACAATTCCAGTCCTTGACACTTAGATTGTATTAGTGTAATGTATAGTAATGTACTACATTACTAATGTATTGTAACGTATAGTAATGTAATCTAAGTGTCAAGGAATGGAATTGTGAGACACCGAAAAGTTTAATGGTGCATCGAAACTGTTAGTATGACATTAGCATTAGATTCCTCTATGGCTCAGCTGATTGTGATTAAATTATTAATATAATTATTTTGAGTAAATCAAATCGACGACATTATGGGATTACTGCTTAACACCAGCACCGGTACGATAATTTTTGGTGAGAGCGAGATGTCTCACTTTTAAACGTGAAATTCACAGAGCTAAGTAATACCTAGACAAGGCAAGTGTTTTTTACTTAGTGTATGAAAAGGGATAGCAAACCACTTCTATCAGCCCTAATTCTTTCAGTCCAGGCTCGAGAACGAGTGTCTATTCTAATTCTTAAGTCTATTTTTACATGCAAAGTACATACACTTAGTTTATCTAGTTATTAATAGCTCTGTGAATTTGACGTTTAAGAGTGAGACAACTCGCTCTCACCAAATTCATCATACCGGTGCAGTTAGTATCAAATTTCTTTACCTACATCTCACCATTTACTTTATGGTTATTTCATTATAACTGTTGACAATTTGGGAGCCATAATTTTAGTGTACCAACAGATAAGGTGAACATGTTTTGAAGATAACAATATTAAAGTTTCCTTGTTACGCCATGTTGCCAATCTCAGGTAAATTGTTTTGTTAATATTTAACTACGGCGTTTGTTTTAGATTTCAAAGCTATTTATTTTATTACGGTGTTTTTGATTGATGTTAAGGTTGAATTTTATGATACGAATTCCGTTGAATTGCTTCTAATTTTTGTTATAAGATTACTTTTTATTGCATGTAGGTACCTACATACACTTAGTACATACCTACATAACACGTGTATAATGTAGAATGTCCCGTTGAAACGGAAGGAAGAATCTTCACAACACATTGACCTAGTCCCACACTAAGATTCCTAAGGTCTTGTGTCAAGGGTACTAAACAACGGTATATAAATACATAGATAAGTATAGAAACATCCATGACTCGGAAACAAACATCAATATTCATCATATCAATGTTTGCACCTAGCGGGATTCGAACCCAGGATCTATGGCGTCGCAGGCAGGGCCACTACCAACTATACCAATCAGCCGTCAATCTGTTACGATAATATATTTAAAAATATAAAAATATACTTCTATGCTGCTCTGGGAGAGTGAAAAAAAAACGTATAATACTACAGCTGCTTCTCTTCCCGGGCATACTGTACAAGTCAGTAGAGGGACAAGAGGGTCTTGGTGTTTTGTAGGCGATGGGCTGACCACCTGTCACTACTAACAGAACTTGTACATCTCAACTATACCCTCAAAATAGGTCAGAAGTGGCACCATGTGGTTCTATCGGCCCTTGGTGCTCTGCCTACCCCGTAAGGGATAAAGGCGTGATTATATGTATGTATGTAAAATATAAAAAGTTCTATAGTAGTACCTTCATCAGCTTCTCCCAAAGACGGAGAATTCTCATTCGACCGCAACGGTGATGGTGACATAGATTCAGTCTCCATCATCTAGAACAGAAACTGAACATGTATTTACCTATGTATTGAAGATCGCGGCTGGTAGTGACTAGATGGCAAAAACGGGTGATCGAGTCTTGTTTCGGAGACTTACTTCCAGCAGTGGACTGCAATAGGCCGATGATGATGATGATACCTATGTATGTCTGTGCTGATGCAGGGCGTCACTAGAATGCATCAGCTGCATCCCCTTCCATGCATGTCGTAGGAGTCGGAGGAGTCGGAGGAAGGAACTCAGGGGGTTCTCACAGGCGATGAGCTAGCACTTGTTACTGATCTTGACTTCTGACTCCAGTATGCTGTGCACTATGATCTCATTCACGATCCCGAAATTCTGACCACACCATACAGGGTGATTTTTGGTCGTCAACGTTCCCGAAAACTACGGAATCTCCTCATCATCACGATTATTTTTCTCCATAGAAGAATACCTGGGAAGTGTCTGGTTCCCAAGATATTAGGGTCCAAAGTTAAGTAAATAGACTGCGTTTTTCTGAATAAATGCACATAGACGCGCGTAGCAAGATTTTTTCATGAGAAATAATGAATATCTGTCTATGAAAAAACTAGCATAAACACTGGACACTATACATTTTTCCCGATCAAGAAATTTTAAAAAAATCTAAAAATTTATATCTTATCCCAGCATTTTTTTTTTGGCATAAACTTACTTTATTTGATTTATAGAGTACGTACCCTTCGTTAAGGATGGCAACGAAAAAACACCCTGTATATTTCATCATCATTCACAGCCATGAGAAGTCCACTGTTGGATATAGGCCTCCCCCAACAACCTCCACTCCGACCGGTCGGAAGCAGCCTGCATCCAACCGACGCCCGCTACCTTGGCCAGGTCGTCCGTCCACCTCGCGGGTGGCCTTCCCACGCTGCGTTTGCCGATACGTGTGGTATCCACTCTAGAACTTTCCGACTCCATCGGCCATCAGTTCTTCGAGCTATGTGCCCTGCCCATTGCCACTTCAGCTTGCTGGACCGTTGAGCTATGTCGGTGATCTTTGTGCGTCTGCGGATCTCCTCATTTCTGATTCGATTTCTGAGCTCAGGGAAAATAGTTTTTAATCTTACCGTTGTCTTCTGATTGGCCTGGCCAATCTTCATTTCCAACGTATACCCAGCACCGTAAAGATTCTTCAGATGCTGCGTCGAACCAATACATCTGAATAAATGAGAACAAGAGAGACATTAGAACAATATGTACCCACGAATTGATGCATTTATTTTTTTATGTTGGTAAAAATTGGCGCTCAACGTGGTATTAGAGTAATCAAGTGAAGAAATAAATAACCTTAACAATGAAATAAGTTAAGTAAGCTATATTTTTAATGAAATAATGCGCAAAAAGCACAAATCGTTTACTGGCGCCCAACTTGGGGCCGCTACAATTTTTTATGAAATTTCTTTTTTTTATTTTCTTTAGTATTGTAATTGACGATAGGCTCACCCCTTACCACGTGGGACTTTAAGGTGAATTGGTGAAAGGTGGGTATGTAATTTGCACACTTCTGCTCAACCTCTTTGGGAGATGATGGGCGTGACTGTATGTATGTTAGTATTCTTTTTAAAATTTCCAATTTTTTAATGTAAACTTTATACAGGGTGGAACAAAAAGGGTATGTTAAGCGAAAAGCTACGTAAATAACTCATTGTAGAGAACCTATCCACAAAATTTGAGACTCGAAATCACATGTTTATTTTTCCCGATAGTATAGAGAATTTTTAAATATCTCAGGAATTTTCATACAATCTTGAAAAATAAACATGTGATTTCGAGTCTCAAATTTTGTGGATAGGCTCTCTACAGTGGGCTATTTACGTAGCTTTTCGCTTAACATACCCTTTTTGTTACATCCTGTATAACTACACTTAAATAAGCTGAATTTAACTCGAAACAACTTATTATAAAATTATCTGGCGCCCAACGTGGGGCTAAAATATGAGGGTACGTAGATGCTTACTTTAAACCTCCTTTCACCATAATCCCAACTCTAGAACATAAAGCATCAGCCTCTTCCATGGAATGTGTAGTCAGTATAGCACCTTTTTTACCCTGAAAATAATGAAAATCGGCAGTTTATTACCTTGTATTTACTAATCTAAAGATGTTAATTTTTATTTTTTACCTGATACATCAGGAGCTAAGACAATGTACCAGCATAACGAGTGAAAGCGAAGTTCGCAAAGTCACCGAAACCATACAGTCAAACCGCTATCGGTGGAGATGTTTCGATAACTTTCGTTTGGAAAAGTTTGCTGCCATACATTGCCCAAGACGCGTAACATGGATTCACATTGGAGTTCATTAATATACTATAGGTACGTACAAGCTAAGGAATGATTAAATCAATAACGATTTTAACGCCTAAAGGTGGATGTTTATTAAAAATGCCGCTTTCTATGGCTACAAAAGCTGTTAAAACTCAAACCAAATAGTTTATATGTGATGCACGGGTAATTACCGTTTTTTTTAACTCGTCCTGGTAATGTAAATGGACTACCATTCTATTCTCATGCACATAGGCCCAAATTGATATATCATAATTATAGCTAAAGCCGACCTGCCTACAAGTTATAAAAAGGGCATTATAAATCACGATCAAAAATAAAGCTAAGTCTTGTATGCGTTTCTATTTTGCAATACGCAACTATATTCTGACCAGCATTATTATACAGGGTGATTTTTGGTCGTCATCGTTCCCGAAGACTACGGAATCTCCTCATCATCACAATCATTTTTCTCCATGGAAGCATACCTGGGAAGTGTCTGGTTCCCAAGGTATTAGGGTCCAAAGTTGAGTAAATAGACTGCGTTTTTCTGCATAAATGCACATAGACGCGCCTAGCAACATTTTTTCACGAGAAATAATTAATATCTGTCTATAAAATAACTAACATAAACACTGGACACTATAAATTTCGCCCGATCAAGTAATAAAAAAAATATATAAAATTTACATCGTTTCCCAGCATTTTTTGGCATAAACTTACTTTATTTGATGTATAGAGTACGTACCCTTCGTTAAGGGTGGCAACGAAAAAACACCCTGTATGATAGCTAATGAAATTTTATGAAAGTCCTATGCAATTATTTAGCTTAATTTAATTGGTAATGTGAGACGTTTTACATAAAATACCCCTAAATAACTTTAGAATGCAAAATGATGATATTAGATGATGATGTCGATATAAGTTGCTTGCAATGGACCATGCATCCCACAAAATAAAGGCATACCTTTGAAGACTTCGGGAAGCGTTTTCAAAATATCATAAATAAACAGAGTAGACTAATCAACTATTAAAAACATCCGGACGTCTCCCAAAGGTTTGGTTAAATAATTCTTATCTCGAAAGCCAAGGTCTCCTGAGTTATTTACCTGGAAACTCGCCAGTATAGTGTCCCATAGGAACCTCTTGCTTCGAGGGTCCATGCCAGTGGAAGGCTCGTCGAGGAGCACGACCCTTGGACTCCCAACCATGGCCAGGGCGAACGAGAGCTTTCTTCTGGTCCCTCCGCTGCATTCATCAGCATTTTTACTGGAGTGCTCCATTATTTGGAGACCGTTTAGGTACGCGTCAACTATTCTGTTGGATGGAAGATGGTAGCAGTTATTTGTTTGTTAGCTGGAGAAATACAATCGACTGGGAACATCACTGGGCTTTTCCGGTTGGTCGTGGCACGTCCCTATTGGGGGCGGAACAAACAAGAACTAGGTACTAACAATGAAAATTAAAATGGTATCTGAATTCTATGTAATTTTATTTGTTTTTTTTTTAAATTTCTTTTGTTGTATTTCACTTCTATTGGTTAGAAGATTTTCATGTCAGACTTTTGTCAAAATATGTCGTGTCAATTTTGATATAATTATGTCTTCAATGTAATACCCACATTTTGTGCAAATAAAGGTTATACCTAGTATTGTATTGTAACAAGATGGCGCGTGTAACTTGCTTTATTTTGATACTAACTGTTGGCCGCGACTACAGAATGTAACCTACGTCCTTCTTTATACTCCCAACTTCAAAAAGATCGATTGAGTAAAGCGTAAAGAAGTAACAAACACTTAAACAAACTTACCTTCGCATTATTAATATTAAGAGAATTTTCTATAAATTTTCTTATTGCTCCATGTTTAGATTAAGGTAGGGTTGCCATCTCAAACCTTTGAAAACCAGAATTTGAAGAAGAAATACCAGGACGTTTCGATTAAAAGCCAGGACTATACATGTGCGAGCCCAGTGACAATACAGTTGGAGAGTTAGTAGCGTGCGAATTTCAAAACATAGGTCTTTAACACATTCAGTGCCGGCGACTACGTATTTGCTTCTTTTGGGCTTTCTAGAGGTGCCGCTGATGCTTATTTATTTGCGTGGTCGCACTAGGCGTTAACCTGATGGCGGCACCCTTAGAAAATCTGCCAATAGCGAATGTATCTGGACTCTAAAACTCAGAACGATGCTTAAAAACTATCCAGGACAGCCAGGCCACCCCAAAAAGCAGGACATGTCCTGGGAAAACAGGACGGTGTCAACCTTAGATTAAGGTAACTAAGTACGTCATGGCCCCTTACCCTACATTCAAGCTTTGGTATAGTCTAAGTTTGAAGTAGGTACATAAACAAATACAGGAGCATAATGAAATTTTAAAAAATCTACCTATATTTCATGGAGATTTGCACACAAGCCTAGCAGTGATAGTCTCATCTTTTCATAACATTACCCCAAAGTCATAATCATTAAACCCTATCAAGATGGATCTACATTGGTATAGAATTTAAACATACCTTGGAGTATCGCTTTTGCTGACACCCCTAATAGCAGCATAGCACTCGATATGCTCCTTTATAGTGACGTTCTTCCACAACGCATCGTGCTGAGGACAGTAACCCAACATCTGGAACTGCTCGGTTCTGTCCGAGTCTTCGATGCCGTGACCTCCTAGCATCACCTGGGAAAGAGAGATGAAGTAAGGATTTGAAGAGTTCAACCATCCGTTTAAAAAGAAGAAATTGTAAGAGGAATCAAACTTCTCTGACCAATTCGGATAAATTTTTGAGAGGTTTTCTTCAAAAAGAACATTATGAAGGTCGATGAAACAAAATAGAAGTATTAGGAGGATCATAGAAAATGGAAGATTGTATTCCTATCGGTGGTTTTATGTTATGTATTTTTACTAATTCATCAGCCAGAGTTTCCCTATTTGAAGTTATTGCTATGCGCATACGCAGACATGTCTATGATTGAGTTAAATATGCGACAGACACATGCGCTAGCTTTATAATTTATCTGATAGACAGACATTTTTTTCAGCAATAAGTTTTGGCTCAGTGCTCCACACTTTTCAAAGTCATTGCGGCATAGTTCTAAATTTTGAAAGGGTTTTCAAGAAAAAAAAAGATATAATTCTCACCGTCCCACAAGTAGGTCTTTCCTCAGCAGTAATAATCTTCATAGTCGTGGTCTTCCCAGCACCATTATGGCCGAGTAGACCGAAGACCTCGCCGCCTTCTACCGCGAGACTAAGCCTGGCTAGCCCGGCTTTCCTCGACGTCTCTTCGTCGCCGCAGCAGCCACCTGAGCCGGTGCCCGTGCCGCGGACTTTGTATTCTTTTCTAAGATTCTAGAACGTGAAAGTTTTTGTCAAAACAATGTTTAAAATCACAAGATAGGTACGAGTACTTATCTTGGTTTAGGCTAAATGTAACGAGTTTTGGCAAAACATATGTAGTTAATATATAGCTAGTTACTGTGTAGCAGCTTCGTATGTATTGCTTGCGGTATCCGCCCCCTTATTAACTAACTAGCAAAAGCAAAGCGATAGCGAAAATTGTACTCGCTGATCGCTTGTCAATTCGTATTACGTAAAATGAATTTTAAAAGAACTTTGACATTTCAAGGCGATTATTGTATAATTTTCGCTATCGCTTTGCTTCGGCTTTGCTATTGCAAATTAGGTAAACAGGGGGCCGGTAGGCTGATAACGTGTCATGCAAAAGCAAAAAATTTGCAATGCGACGGCGAAAATTTTACAATGTTACTTATACCTAATGTTAAATTCTTTTGAGATTGCTTTCAAGTCGTAATTTTAAAAGCAATTATTGAAGATCGTACAATTTTTGTTATCGCATTACTTTTCCTAGTTATGCCTGGTTTCTCATCGCGATTGCAGTTGCCTGTGATTTCAATTAGAATTCTGAGATATCAGCCCAACACCTGTTGGAAATTCTAAAAGAAAAACCGTAGTAAACTTATCAAACAAAACCCCAATATCACACAGAAGGCAAGACACCAAGTATATCCACTTACATGTACAACGAGCACGGGCGCGTTTTGCTCGCGCTGCTGTAGGATGGCGGCGACGCGCCTGCGCTCGCGCCGCACGTCGTCGTCGCCGCCCGCGTCGCCCGCCTCCGCTTCTGCCTCCGCATCCGCCTGCCCGGCGGACGGCTTGCGGGGACGCTGGGGAAATAAGAAAACACTTGTCACTCATCATTGGCATCTGTCTCGGCTATGCTAAACTTGGCTGGCTAAAATCTCTTGCGGTTCTGGCTACTCCGTTTCGGGACAGTCGTGTCTAGGTAATACATAAATACATTATTAAGCCCTAAACTTACCCTACATATCTTATGACCAGACTTCAGCCTGTCAGCAGCCAACAATGCTGCACCACAAACTGGTACGTGGAGCAACATGGCGGCGATCAGCACCCAGATCTCAGCGGTGAAGTAATGAGACAGTGCTGGCGTGGTGCAGAGGCCTCGGAGATTGCAGGTCACGTAGACCCTGGGGAGATCGCCATATTACACCCATGTCTTTTGGATACACCCATCCATGACTGTCTATAGACCCTATAGGGTACACCCAAAAGTTTTGGGCACACCTATCCATATATATTCGGTTCGGAGGGTTCTCAAATGAAGACCGCGCCTCGGCAAGCGTAGCGTTGGACGTCCTCCGGCCAGATGGACCGAAGACTTAAAGAGGGCGGCTGGTAGTGACTGGATGGCAAAAACGGGGGATCGAGCCTTGTGGTGTGATCTGGGCCTACGTCTAGCAGTGGACTGCAATATGCTGATGTTGATGACGATGATGATCAACACTATCCTCATGATTTAGATACATCCATATGATTTCGTAGTTTTAGAGACGCAAAAACTTATTCAAAATTAGGAATATACGTACTGGATGAGGTTACCACTAAAACATGATATGGTACCATTATTTACCCTTTGGTCCGTTTAGCTTAAAAAGCAGTAACTAGATTCCTAGGAACTTTTAACCTACAAAGTCTAGATTTATGTTACTATTCTTGATTATAAGATAAACTTACCTGTCAACGTAGTAGATAATAGCATAAGGTATGTACATAACGTCGAGAAAACTAAATGTCAGGTGAAGATAGAAGGCGATATCACTACCTGAAATAAAAAGCAAAAAACGTTTGTCTTGTACTGATGCGGGGCTTCAATAGAATACATCAGCTGCATCTCCTTCCGTGCATCTTGTAAGAAGAAGGAACTCAGGGGAATTCTCTCAAACGATAAACTAGTAATATGCCACTTATAAAAGCGGTGATATCCCAGTGGTTAAGACGTGCACCTTCCAAGCGGGAGGCGTAAGTTCGATCCCAGTCACGAGCCTGTACCAATGAATTTATTTCATGTACAGATTTTAATGTTGAATTGTCACTTAGCTCGTGCCTCGGAAAGCACGTAAAACCGTTGGTCCTGCGCCTGATCTCTCTCCGGTCGTGTCGGCTTTCCGTCCCATCGGACTATGAGAGTAACGGAATAGAGAGTGCATCTGTGTTTGCGCACACACTTGTGCACTATAATATCTCCTGCGTACCTCCGCCAATCTCCGTAGAGATTGGTCGCCTTGACCGAAATACGGTCGGAGATCATCATCAATATGCCACTGATAATTTACATCTGTCTCCAAAATATGATAAACGTGACCAGATTTGTTTGTTTAGTGCTTAATTTAATATTAAGCCTAAGATATTCTTCTATGCTGCTCTGGGGGTGAAAAAAAGGTATAATACTACAGCTGCTTCTCTTCCCGGGCATACTGTACAAGTCAGTAGAGGGACAAGAGGGTCTTGGTCTTTTTTAGGCGATGCGCTGACCACCTGTCACTACTAACCGAACTTGTACATCTCAACTATACCCTCAAAATTGGTCAGAAGTGGCACCATTTGCTTCTATCGGCCCTTGGTGCTCTGCCTACCCCGTAAGGGATAAAGGCGTGATTATATGTATGTAAGATACGCTTCTTCTACTTTACATTCTGTATTTATTACTTTTAATACATTGTACCTAGTCGTTTATTAGGTCCCCGGGATTTTCTATGCTTTATATGTATTTTTCTGGTCGCCTCTCTTCATCCTGCCTGGCTTACAGGAGTTGCAATGGCCGAAATAAGTGGTGGGCCAATCCCGGAATGTCATCTTTACTTAATTAATCAATATCTTACCCCATTTAAAAGTATCCAGCACCGCGACCAAGATAAAGGGTATAACGCCGACCCATGTGGTGATATTCGGCATAATGCTCTGCGCGGAGTCCATTTTGTCGAAGATGTATGACAGACACGTATTAAACAAAATGGCGGACGGGCTGTAGAGTAGGAGGAGGCCGGATAACATGGTTATGGCTGAACCGTTTGTTAGACTTGGTATATCGTTGAGAATTACCTGGAAAAGAAAGTTTATGTAAGATTCAGGTATAAATAAAAATAGATTCACACTTTACATTAAATTAACCTAGTCCCACACTAAGATCCTTGAGCACTTATGTTGTGGGTACTAAACGATCGTACATAAATTATTATAGAAAGAAATAGAGGTGTAAAAGTAACGAATAAAAGCGTACCCGTATGTATTCGTTACTTTGACCATGAGTACTCGATACTATCGTATCGTTACCGAACTCGTTACTTCTGATACCGCATATGGTATAGTAACTATAGTATGTACAGGGATTTGGTATCTCTACATTTCTATGAGTATGTATAGGTAGTATGGTAACGAGTCGAATCGACGTGAACTGTCGACGTAATATACTAAATTTGCAATGGATTTACTATTTAGAAAATTTTAACCACAAACTTAAATTATAGATACATACAAACATATAATCAAGCCTTTATCCCTTACGGGGTAGGCAGAGCACCAAGGGCCGATAGAACCATATGGTGCCACTTCTGACCAATTTTTAGGGTATAGTTGAGATGTACAAGTTCGGTTAGTAGTGACAGGTGGTCAGCCCATCGCCTACAAAACACCAAGATCCTCTTGTCCCTCTACTGACTTGTACAGTATGCCCGGGAAGAGAAGCAGCTGTAGTATTATACGTTTTTACAAGCTTTTATTTAACTTGCAATTTATGTTTGTTCGGGTGAAATCTTACAACTCAATTTTAAGAGCCCTCAGATTGGGCATTGGTGAGACGTTCAGTTCGGATATATATAACAGTTGATTATACATGGCGGCATAATGGCGGAATATTTTTAATGCATTCCTACAATATGGGTATCAAATTAAAGGGCTACTGGGATCGAAAAAAATGTGACGACTCTTAATCCTAGGACTTCTAAAACTGAAAATCTATTTTGAAACAGATATTTTTAGTATAAAATAAAATTTAGGTAAAAAAACCTTTTTAAACAAGCTATTTAAATGCGCTAAAAGGAAAAAATTAACTTTTACCAATTTTACGTTAATTTATAACGTCATTACAAATTTAACACATTTCACACAATTTATATGTTATAAAAGCTTGTCAATTTAAGTATATTCCTTACTTTTAAATGTTTATTAGGAGATCTTTTTGTGGTTTCAGATTTTCCCATATTGTTCCCACGAATCGAAGAAATCCGTATCGCTTCGTGTAGAAGAGTAAGAGAGTAATATACAAAGGGTTCGCCCCGGTGCCCCGAGGTGGTATGTTCACGACATGTCATCATGCCACTCAGTCCTCGCCGGCCTCACCTTGACTTATTAAAAATTTAAAACTAAGAAAGTAAATACGAGTACTTAAATGTCACAAGCTTTTATAACATATAAATTGTTAAAAATTTGAAATGACTTATAAATTAACAGTAAAAGTTTTAGTGTAAAAGTTTATTTTTTCTTTTTAGCCAAAATAAAAGCTTGTTTTTAAAAAGGTTTTTTTACCTAAATTTTTATTTTCATTCCCAGAGCAGCATATATATATACATTGTACTAATAATATTTGAAGTTAACCTACATGTGGCAAAACACCAATGTGGCCAAGTATATTCCTTGTGTTAATGGATATGTGCTGGGAATCGTCCGTATCGCTTCCAAAAGCTGGGTGCCACTAAATGCTCCAAGCTATATAAAAGTTAACCTACCAAAATGTAAACAATACTAAATAAGCTATATAAATACTGTAAAGTGTTCCCTTTCTGAAAGCAGCTTCGTAGCAATCCGTTCTTCACTGGAAATCCTTAATCTTCAGATTGGTCTTCGCTCGAGCGAAGAATCATTATTCTAAGCCTTAATCTTTGCACCGTTTAGTCTTTCCGACAAGACTTTCACTCACTACCGAATATTTGAGTATAATGTTCACCGAGTTTTCGAAAACTTTCAGGATCGACCCGAGCGGATTCCTTCAGGGTTTTTCCGTAAACCTTAATCCGTTTTCACCGTTTCGAACCGGAAAACCGTATTATTTTTGCCTCCGACGCCAGTTACCGTGCGGTAGCTATTTTTCAACTGACTCACAACTGTCAGCGCGTTTCCATTGCGTCCCGCTAGGGGCTTGGCGGTGGCGGGAATTCCGAACACCTTGGTTCCTCGAGAATTACTATGCTTTTTCCCTGGTCACATCTATTGATCCTGGCTGACAGGAGTTGCGGTAGCGGGAGTGAGTACTAATGCTGAACGGATCCTATGAGGTTTATCAAGGGTCAACTATAAGCCAAACTTACCAGAATAAGTACTCCAACGCTGGTGAGGATCATGATCACAATGAGGATGGTGAAGTAGGTCAGGAAGTACATGCTCATCGACAGCCCATTGACCCTTAACTGGTTCTTGGCTTTTATCTGAAATCGGTAAAATACATGAACCTATTCGTATAATAGCACGTGGAGTGATCTGACATCTATGAGAGAGACAGTGGCTAGATAAGGATGCTTTAGTGGTGCTAGTCACAGTATTACAATATTTCCTTATAATACTGTGGTGCTAGTATCCCTAAACAGGAAAGCTAGAAAAATATGAAGGCCTACCTACGAAGCAGATACCTACATACATACATACCTACTAACTAACCCATAAGACTTTATGTACCTACTAAGTAGAAGCAGACATTTTGAGACAAGGTACAGTCGTGCTTTGTTTTACTAAACTTGATGGCACTAACATGCCTCAGCCGGATGATAGTAATCTCCGACCGTATTTTGGTCAAGGCGACCAATCTCAACGGATAGTGTTTATGGAATTCAATTTAGGAACATATTCAATTTTAGAGGCATCTTATATGATGTTGTTTGTTCCTTAAGGTTTTTCTGTTCAGTTCAAATTATAACTGAACAGAAAAACCTTGCAGTGCAACAGTGATTATAGAAATGCTGATTATCCCAAATACATGAATGAGATATAAGGTACTCCACAAATTTATCGAATTAAACGAACTATTCCTTTACCTCTCTGTCATAGACGATATCCACGGCCAACGTGACGGGTACCAGAGCGAAGATCATGCCCATGAAGATGGCACACACCACATTGCCCACGTTAAACTCCTCCTGCTGCTCCGTTTGCTGGAAGGGGTGGGCAAGCACCTCTATTGGGTGGTAGTTCTCTGATTGACCTGCTACTGACATTAGCACCCTGGGAAGAAGATGAACTGGTATAAATGTGGAAGATCAACAGATCTCCTCAAGGTTGTCTTGTCTGAGCTAGACACTGGTTTTTAAAATATGATTGTCTTGTTTTATTCAATGTCGTCTTCACTCATATGGCTGCAGGAAAAAGAAAGAGAAGAAGAGTACACGAAACAATGAACCGTTCGGCTCTTACTCTTACGTTTGCCCTTAATAAGTAGATAATAGTAGTAGATCCCTTTGTTCCTATTAGTCCCACCAAGTAGTTCTACCGTGGGACTAGACTTTTGTATCCAACTAGTCCTGTTGTATGTTGTTGTTGTATGTTGCAGAATAGTAAGACTAGTGTGATAAAAAGTCTCACTAGTCCCACGGTACAACTACTTGGTGGGACAAGTGGGAACAAACCTCTACTTTGGATGTCCACCGCTGAACATAGGCTTCTCCTAATGACCTGAAATATTCTTTAGTACATTGTTATAAAAACAGATTATGATAAGGTATAGAATAGAATAGGATAGAATAGAATTTCTTTATTTGCCATTGTATAGGGTACTTACTTAAATATGCTGTTGTCCAACAAATTAAGAATAATAGGCAAACTATGAGTATATGTCGAATTGTAATAGGCCATAACTCTGCCATACGGTATATGGCTGTTCCTGAGACTGAACGCTCCAAAATTCTCCATGTCAAGCAAGCTGGAGAAGTTGCCATCGAAGTCTACTATAGGAAATGCCCCCAAATTTTCCAAAGACTCCCGTAGGTCTAAAATCTCTTGCATGTGATTGGATTCACTGAATAACGCTATGGGTGTCTTGTTGAGGTATGCGTTTGGCTCCAACTTGAGGGGCTGCATCTTGAAGAAGACTATTTGACGCGACTTCATGTAGAGCCCGAGTGCGCAGGAGACTGGAATGAAATGAGTTTATGTTTTCTTTTGATCTTGATACAAGAAACGCTGTACGTAAGGTACAACTAGGTACTTGCACAACGGACGTGAACACTTAATGCTATAAACTATATTTTAAGAAGATTATAACAAACAAACAAACCTACTTTCGCATTTATAATATTATTAGGATTTTACAGTCTGGCAGCAGGGTACAAGCAATTTAGAAGTGATTGGTTCATAGTACCTATTTTATGTATAGAGAACGTACCCTTCGTTAATGGTGGCCACAAAAAAACATTCTGTAAATACAGGGTGTTTTTTTGTGGCCAACCTTTAACGAAAGGTACGTATGTTAAGCATGAAAAAAGCTACGTTTATGCCAAAAAAAATAGCCCACTGGAAAAAAAATATTTTTTTTGAGAATCTATCCACAAAATTTGATCGACTCGAAATTTATAGTGCATGTTTATTTAGTTTTTTTATAGACAATATTAATTATTTTTCGAGAAAAAATCCTGCTAGCGCGTCTATGGATTTATGAAAAAACGCAGTTTTTACTTAATATCTCAGGACCCTATTTTTGGAAACATACACTTCCCAGGTATGCTTCCATAGAAAAATAAACATGTGATGATTCGAGGAGATCCGTCAAATTTTGTGGAACGTTGAGACCAAAAATCATCTGTATACAGGATGTAACAAAAAGGCTATTTAAGCGAAAAGCTAGTAAATAGCCCACCGTAGAGAATTTCGCACAAAATTTTAACTCGAAATACCCTTTTATTTTTCAAGATTGCATGAAAATTCCTGAGATATTAAAAAATTCTAAGTATATTGACTTACTAATAGGCATGAAGATCATAACATATAGTTTGTAAGGGTCCCTGATCATCCGCACTGTCCTGATGTAGACAAGTGCACAGAAGGTCCGCCAGCACGAGGGATTGGTCTTCACCAGCTCGCTGAGGGCATCCACCGATACTGGCGCTTCGGGGGTTATCTGGTGGAAGATGAGGATAGTGGAAATATTTTGTTGTGATATTCTATAAATATTTAATAATTTATAAGTATACATAGCAATATAATAAAAGTTTAAGTTATTCTTCCTGTTTTGTGTCTGTCTGTTTATGAGCATAGCATTCTCGCTATCTTTCCTGTCCTGGCAAATGATGGTATTGAACGATAGAAAAGGATAGATGCTTTGGTTTTAATGAAAAAGGACATCCATAATGTATTAGAACGGATTCTATCCTGAAATAGTACAATTTCCCAGTGGCCTCACTCAGAGTATCAAAGCTCGTCGTTTTACCTTGACATGCTCCACTCCATGGTTTGTGGAGTGCAGCGCATGCGACGCAGGCGGAGTCGGCATTGATGTCGCTTTTTGCTGCTCTTTATCGTTTAGTTCCTGGATAGGGAAAAATAAATTAAGATCTGGTTCTTAGACACGTGTGACACCGTTTCGTATCGTCCTCGAAATTGCGGTAAGACTTCATCGCGTGACTTGACGAAAACACGAAAGGCTTCCTATTGCAGCGAATGTGCTGGCGACGATCCTCTGTCGATTGGATCGATAATTTGTTACTTTGTCTAATCTCCCAAGCGTACGTTAGAATAGAATAAGATAACACTTATTTTAACAGACCATTAACAGACCTGATAATTGTTAAGACTTGTATGCTTAACATAAGAACTAGAATTAAAACAATAGGTACATAATGTATGCGCTATTACTATGCAGCCTACCTGATAGCTCAAAGTCTTGCTCTGCAGCGACAGACTCCTGGACAAAGCCCTCGCCCGCACCAGCTTGACCGAGGAGACTCCTTCCACCGCCTCCGTCTCCTCGGCGTTCTCACCTTCCAAGCTGAGGAAGACTTCCTCCAGGGTCGTCATTGATACTCCGTAGCTTGTTATACCTGTATATAGTGTAATGGTTTTGTCATGTGGAAATGCATATGGGCTTTACTAAAAAGTAGAGGGCAACACAGCTTCAATAAAAAATACTGGTTGCAACACTTGTGCCCTCGTTATGTATGGTAAATAGAACTGTAAGCATTACGAGTACCCATGAAGAAGAAATAAAAGAGGAGTAGCGACTAAGTATATTTTCATACAAAAATAGTGTGCCGCGGAGCGAGAGTGAAGTATGGGACGAGGGGAGCATCCTAACACTGTAGCCCTGCCCATTTACATAGAAACCACCTTGTAGTGACTAGTCAAACTACTTGCTCATTATCAATATGGTTCAAGATTGTTTTACTAGTGCAATTACTCATCGCTGAATGGCAATATTATACTAAGTACCCTGATAAAAGCGCTAGTGTCTTTGTAATTTTAATACGGTTACATTTCGGAGCACAAGCGTATGGTTACAGCTACTGCGTTACACTGGCGCTGAAGCTCCGCCCCTATCCATGACGTCATGGCCTCACGATTGCCACACGACTCAGTGCATAGTCCCACCTCCTCTTTTATACATTCTGCATGAGAGTTCCTCGTACCATTATCATATCTGGGTGAATTTCCCAGGTACGTTTTTAGCGCGGCGTGGATGAAAATCGTAGTGGAAAGTGCAAAATGCACATTTATAATTTTTTTTTCATTAAATTCAGACAGTGATCTATAGTAAAGTTTAAAACTTAAGACCAAAATCTATTTGTTTACGCATTAAAAAAATTATCAAAGGCTCTAAATCTAATTGCGGTGCTATGTCCCCACTTCATTTGCAAAAATAAATTTGGCTATTTCAATTTTCGGGTGAATTAATTTAACAGAATACATACATATTTTAAAAATACATTAAATGACACTATTATTTACACCATGAGCAGTAATTTAACTTAACCCGGTAGAACCTGTAACAGCTTTTTAAAAATGTCCCGCGAAAAAGGCCAATAACGCTGGCGCATTTTGAACATTACACTATTTCATCATAATGAATGAGATAGATGCTAAGCTATCTTTCCCCGCACTGCCCTGTCAAGCCATCGTATACGAAGTACAAGAATGTTTGATACACTGAACAGTTTTCCCGCCAAAAACGTAAGTATAACCTGCGGTGGCGCAGGAATACAAATTTATCATATAACGGTGTCATGTGTATCTAAAAAACTAAAAAGCTGTTTAAAAAGAAATTTTACAGATGATTAAAGATTAGATGTATCGACGTAATTGCAAATGAATTGTTACAATTAAAATAATAGTGTCCGTTATAATTTGAAATTTGTTACTTAATTCTAATTGCGGTGTCGCAACTCCAGTGGCTCCGGTGGCAAAAAAGAGGACCACCGTAATTTAATAATGTCACCGTAATTGATATTTTGCCTTTTTGTATACAGGATGACTGGAATACGGGTATTATTTCTATTGAGATGTAAAAGTACAGCCCATTTTCTACCTTCATGGGTAGGAAGACCCATTAAAAAAATTACGGTTTCAGGGTTATGCCCCATTTTGTAATGTTTTTAAAATCACCTTATTATTAAATGGAAATGCATAAAAATACTAAAATACGTGTATATTTCAGTAATTCAACTAGATAAATAAATAATCATTGGAGACAAAACAACAGATATCAACTTGGCATTGTCAAAGTACAATTACCAAAAGGTTTATAATTTTTTTTCCTGATTCTTTCCTATTCATTCAAAATAATGATTTCACGTAATTCGCACATTTCATTAAACTACATTCAAAAAGTATAATTATGAAAAAGCTTACCAACAGCTGACTAATAAGAATTTTAAAAGTGCTATCCTATGGCGCGACAACCTTTTTTAACAAGTAACCTAAGTTTGTAGTCAAATTTAAAAAATACAAAGGTGATGAACTGACATTATAATATATATATTATAGCATAGGAATCTTATTGCTATCCAAAGGCCTTTTCATGATGCAGTTCAACTCGAATCGAGGTCATACCGCCACCTCCATCTCGTCTTACTCTTACCCCAGGCAGCCGCTCTGTAGCATCCAGCCAGTTGCACTGTTCGTCTATCTTTCGGTGTCTAAACGACTAACATGGCCGGCACTTTTACTATCCAGTTCCTTTTTGGTAGGCGATTAGCATACCTAATGGTGTTCCTGATGCAGTCTGAGCACTGTAAGTCAATCGATAGACAGCATAAGTACACATATCGTCAAGTAGACGTTATAAGATCATAGGAAGGGAACCGTTCCTAAATGAACTAAGTTCTTCCAGGCACTTAGGTTTCACCTCTCAATATTAATAGCTGACCAATAAGAATGTAATATTTTTCTGAGTCCTGACTGTTCTCAGAAAAAATGTCTATAGATTGAATGTTCTACTGGCCTAGTAGGTATACTCATGCACATAATTATTATCTACTTCAATCTCACGTTTTGTGATATTGATTATGACTTGGCCTTCAGTTCAACCTCAAGGAAACCACCCAAAATTGCTACTATAAATGAACAGTTACGAATAAACCCGAGTAACTTTGCGATAAACCCGAGTAGCTTGAACAAGTACGCTTGATGATAACAGAAGAGTTCTACTTGCCTCAATATAACACTGCTATAGGCTGTAGCGCCACGGAATGTATTTTTCGAAACCTTTATTAGTCAGCTGCTGGTAAGCTTTCTCATAATAAGTTACACCTTTTTGAGTAGCTTATTAAATAAGGAATTTAGTTTGATAAAGGGTACGCATGACGCAGTATATTATTTTGAAAGAGTAGGGGCTTAATTGGCAAAAACATTTAACAAATTTTGCTTGACCATTCCATGTTGATAGATTTTTGGAAGGTCAAAGTATAAAATGTGATTCATTTCTTATATGCCATTCTACTCCTCTGAAAGGAGATTTAAAAAAATCATAAAATGTCATATCTCCGACACCGTGAATTTCCGGATGGGGTATTCCTTATATATAAAGGTAGCTAACGAGGTGCACTTCCACATGTGAAAAGAAATGATCCTTATTTCTGGTTTTCGAAGATTTTTACGTACATATAAATAAATACGGCTAGGTTTCCGAAATGGTGTAGTCAGAACTGCAAGATCTTATAGGAGATACCATGGCCACTACGTTTTATGCTAAGAAAAAAGTCACTAGGAAGCATTTTAAAGTATGTAATGAAATATTTCCCTAACTGTTAACGTGTTCCTTAAATTTGTTATCATAGTTTCTAAGCTATAATCATGATGATAAACATTATTACCAACTAATAAAAGAAAAATCTAAAGTTTTCAAGTTCTTATAAAATAAATAAATAGGTAATTCGTATGATGTTGTCCTGTATTTATAATTCCGCTGGTTGTAATAAATTTCAGTGGAGAGATTAACAATTTCGGTGGTTTGATAATAATATCGGTGGCGATTAAAATTTTTAAATGCAGATATCTCAAGAAATAATACGTTTTTAAAAATGTGTACCATATGACTGAATATTATATATTTTTAGCTATTACTTCGAATACAAAAAAGTTATAGAAAGTGGATATAAAATTTCGCCAGCGTAATTAGTAAAAAATCGAGGTTGTTGAAATTCACCCATCTGTGCTTGTACTTATAAATAAGTTCTAAAAGTTATCTTTTAGTGAAATTAAGTGGCTACCTACTGAGGAAGAGTAACACGAATATCAAAGAAATATTTGATGATTTAGGGCCGATTTTTCCAATACTATATCTGAAAGATAAAGTTGATACTGTCTCTATCTTTATCAAGTTTTAGAGAACGACGGAACCAACTTAATTTTTTTACATAGGTATTCTGGATGTTACATCTTCTTCTTCTTCCTATTGCAGTCTACTGCTGGACGTAGGCCTCCCCAGGGCACGCCACAAAGCTTACTGCCACAGGGGGGTTTTGCCCATAGTCACCACGCTGGGTTGGTACATAAAAAGACGTAATATAGGTGTATAACATTTGCACAATGTTTCTAACAAAGTGACTAGATCTAGATGGTCATTCCATTCTGATGTACTTACCTAACCGACTGGTCTTCTCCCTAATCTCCTGCTCAATAGCTTGAAACAGTGGCGGGAAGAGATGTACCGCATAATGAGGCAGGATGTAAGAGAGCTCTCTTCCATGACGCCTTGCCTTCTCCGCGCGAGGGACATGACCTCGTACCATGCGAGTTATCTGATGCTCGCGACAGGCACCTGATGATGGAAATAGGTTTACGACCTCGAAATTTTTTCACATTATCATGGCTTGTCTTAATACTAGCTGTTTGGTGTGGACCATGTATGGCATACCGGGATTCTTTCATCTTTAGGTGATTGTGACATTCAGGGTGTTTTTTCGTTGCCACCCTTAACGAAGGGTACGTCTATAGGTACATCAAATAAAGTAAGTTTATGCCAAAAAAATGCTGGGAAACAATGTAAATTCTTTTTTTTATTTTTTATTACTTGATCGGGCGAAATTTATAGTGTCCAGTGTTTATGTTAGTTTTTTCATAGACATATATTAATTATTTCTCATGAAAAAATCTAGCTACACGCGTCAATGTGCATTTATTATAGAAAAACGCAGTCATATTTTGGAAACCAGACACTTCCCAGGTATGCTTCCATGGAGAAAAATGATCGTGATGATGAGGAGATTCCGTAGTTTTCGGGAACGTTGACGACCAAAAATCACCCTGTATAGACACGGCTCTGTTCCTGGAATGGCTACCAGCCAGAACTGCAGAATCATAATCAAGATCCCACAGTCACGTTTAGGATAGCGGCGACGGATGTAAATGATCAGTGACAAGTTGCTAACTTATCGCCTGACAGAATACCCGAGTTCCTTAGTCGACTCTTACGACATGCACGGAAGGTGATGCAGCTGATGTTTTCTGGTGACAAACTTAACGTGACTGTGAGATTTCCTTTGCGATCTCGCAGTTCTGGCTGGTGTGTATATGTATTGAGTCATCAATAAAGAAGAAATTGAGGTATAGTAATGCTTGCTTACCATCAAGAACTAGTGTTAAATGATATCCAATGCCGAACTTGTTCTTCAAAAATAACGAGGTTCCGGCGCAGCGGACCTGAAAAGAAAACATAGAATATTAAATTTAAACAAAGAGGTAGGTAGTTTGAAAGTTGCGCCGATCACAGACAATTAGTTACGAAGTAACCGTCTGTCTTGGTACGGGCATGTAAAGCGACGTGATGAATGGCATATTTACAGAGTGCGTTGTGCATGAATGTGGATGGATATAAAGGAAGAGGTAGACCAAAGAAGTATTGGATGGACTGTGTGAGAGAGGATATGCGTGTAATAGCGATGAATGGAAGAAAAGAACATATAACGCCGACCCCAAGTAAATGGGAACAGGGCAGGAAGATAATGATTAAATTTAAACATATAGACATGACTGATGGGATATCCAGGATCAATAACAGAGGTCTAACAGCCACATTGACCGGGCCACATCATGGCGGGGATAGATGTTAATGATCAGTAATTAGGTGTTAACTTATTGTCTGAGAGAAGGCTTTAGTCCTTTTGTGGACGCTTATGACATGCACCGAGATGCTCTAGTGAAGTTCTGGCCCACAAACAAAACAGACACTAAGCCCTCAAAACATGCCATTTACTTACCCTGCCTTTACTAATAACCGCCTTCCTGTCCCCAAGTATATCCGCTTCATCCATGAAGTGTGTGGTCAGGAGGAGCACCTTCCCCCTCTTGGCTCTCTGCAGGATCCTCCACATCTGTCTCCTGGAGACAGGGTCTACGCCTGCTGTTGGCTCATCTAGGATGATTATCTGATGATGAAATGAGATGTCATTAAAGGGACTTAATAGGCTAAGTGGTGAAAAGTGAGTGTGTGATTTGCACACTTCTGCCCAACTTCTTTGGGGGATAATGGGCGTGACTATAGTATGTACAGAGTTTAATGTTGCAAAATTGTCACTTAGCTCGTGCCTCGGAAAGCACGTAAAACCGTTGGTCCTGCGCCTGATCTCTCTCCGGTCGTGTTGGCTTCCGTCCCATAGGACTATGAGAGTAGCGGAATAGAGAGTGCATCGTTGTTTGCGCACACACTTGTGCACTATAATATCTCCTGCGTACCTGGCCAATCTCCGTAGAGATTGGTCGCGTTGGCCGAAATACGGTGGGAATTCATCATATGACGCAGGTCTAAAAAATATCTTAGACATAGACATGGCTGTGTTCCTGAAGCGAGGTAGCCGGAACTGCTGGATCATAAAAGTGATCCCACAGCCACGTTTAGGACAGCAGGGACAGAAGTAAATCTGTGACAAGTTGCTATAGCCGGAGAGTATGCCCGAGTTCCTCTAAAATTACCTTAGGGTCACCAATAAAGGCGATGGCAATGCTGAGCTTCCTCTTCTGACCTCCAGAGAGATGCTTGGCGAAGACCCCGGCCTGGTCCAGCAAGCCTACCTCTGATAGCGCCTTGTGGATTTCATCCGAAATGCGCTTGCTTGGTATACCCTGGAATTGAAGGTAGTTTTAAATACATGCAAAGGTATTCTAACTGGAGGCTGTATTAAAAAAAGGGGTAGCTGTCATCACGTCTCGCATTATTTTGCTGCCAACACCGCAGCAAGATGATAAAAAATCATAGATACAAGCAAGTTGTCCAGGCGTAAAACAGAATTAGGGTCCAACCAAGTCGGCCACGTCTAACATAAAATAGCAACAGGGATAAGTTTCTAGCTTCAAGAACGTCACTGAAGAAGATGCTGTACCTAGTATTTTCGGTGAAACCCAGGGCATTCAACAATCTTCTTAAAACCTTTGTCCATTAGAAAGGGCGTCAAAAGCTAAATTGATTCTTATTATAAGAGCCCTTACCTTAACAGCAGCAAAGAACTGCAAGTGTTCCTTCACCGACAGCAGATCGAATAACACATCCTGTTGTGGACAGACTCCAATCATCTGACGGATCTCGAACATGTCGTTGGGATCCCTAAGGATGGAGTAGACCTTAGTTTTGAGGCAGACATTTTTGAGATGCGAGTACATATAGATTTCTGGACTTTAGAAATATCTATGGGATATCTACCGAAACATTTGACAGTCATATACATGGGTAAGGCACTACCTAAAAGGTACCTACTATGTACGGTAGCGGAGCGGTGTAGGTTCGATCCCTTGTCACGGGCTACCGAATGTACCACTGAATTTATTTCATGTACTTACGATTTTATTCTAAAATTGTCACTAAACGATTCCGGAGGAGGTTTAGCCGTAAAAAAAACGCCAAAACATGTACACGTTATGACGATGTGTTTTATACAACGCATGTACAATATCTAGAGTCTGGGAACATACACAAATTTTCCTCTACTGGGATTAGAATCTGAGACCTCTACATTGCGACACAGAAGCTGTTGTAATAGGTCTCCTCTGGATATTTGAAAGTCTAACCCATTACTAGACTTACTCGCTTAAGTATACCACCTACCTCACATCCAATCCATAAACATAAGCCGTGCCAGCAGTAGGAGCTGTAAGGCCAGTCAGAATGTTGAAAAGAGTAGACTTTCCAGCACCATTATGGCCCAAAACCGCTGTAATCTGACCCTCGTAGATGCTCAAGTCGATTCCGTCTATAGCCTTGATTTCGGGCTTTCTACAATGGCGGAAACTTTTCTGGAGACCTACTATTCTGATGGCTTCTTTGTCTAGCAGTTCCCTGTGATAAATTATAGTTAAATATTGAATTGTATCAGGCGTCACTATTCGGAAGTTCAAATCTCTATTGAGGGATCGCCCACCACCCTATACCCTCCGCTGACCCTCGGATCTGCCTACTCATGATCACGAACACAAGACACTACAGTCGCAACGAGAAGCCAGATCCAAGCACCTAGCATGCAACCATAAATACATAGCTGCTAATCCGAAAACCAATTAAAATTTTAATCGACATATGTTTCGCCAACACCCGTGGCATCATCAGGATTAGTTTTCCATGTTAGTTCTATCTACCGAACCAACTAACTAACAACTAAAACCAATGTATTGCAAATCATTTTTATACCCTCAATCAACATAAAAAATAAATGTTAATACCTACATATTAGTTTAGAAATGTAAAATTATTATAGATAAATAATTATTAAAAATATACATTAGTTATTAATTGTTAAATTATTAGAAGAAAAATAAATTTATAATAATATTAAATATATATAAAAAAAGACCATATCAAGGCTGTACGACAAAGTCATTACCTTTGTCCGATCCTATTGACTTTGAGCTTCGATCGGCGATCCCTCAATAGAAATTATAGTTAATCGATTACGGACGTAGCAATAGGAATGAAACTTGCCTCAAAATAGCTCAAATTTAGGTATTCTGTCAACATCTAGATAGATATTATCTGCGAATATTGGTAAAGCGATTTAGAACTGCTTCAATTAAATTAGCAGGTTTGTCGGCCAGTCTAATTTGAATGTAGAAGAGAGTTATTCCATGGAATGGTTCCATGTTTTATTTTCAAAATCAAGGCAGTGGATACTTTTCATAGTGATTATTACCTGGGTACTGGCTCCACATCTTTGTTATGAGTCGAGTCGCCATTAGAATGGAAGTGCACAGCTGACACGCGACCTCGTCGGCTGCCCAGCCAGAATGATGGCAGGAGGCAGAACCAGGGCTTCTGTTTTATTCCATATTCACCTGGTTTAGGATAGAGAATAGAGACGTGAGTAGCTCAAGGAAAATTATACTTTTACTATGGGTGCGCCCACCACCGGGCCCTACACCCTCCACCGACCCCCGGATCCGACAACTCATAACTGCGAAAACAAGCATCCGCACTAACCACAATCGCCACGAGAAACCAGATCCAAGCACCCAGCATGCAAGACAATACACTGCACTATTCCGAAATCAAAAACTAGATTAATAATCTACATATGTTTCGCCAACAACCGTGGCATCCTCAGGATTATAGAAATTAGTAAATTAGTAAACCACTAATTATACTATTTGTTATTGATGGAATTGTTGTTTATTCTTTTCATCTATGTAAATAATTTTTTTATCTTAATTTTGTTGTACTTCTGTGCTGTTCAGAAGAAGCCTTACTTTATTTCGTAGACTGTTGGCTAAATGAAGTATTATTAAAAAATTCCCGATCAATCATCACAAAACTGAAAATCGCGAACGGAATGACGGAAGTTCCTAATTTACAAGTACCTATACTTTACTCACTAGGCACAACAGCATCCAGCCAATAAGCAATAAGAGCATACAGGACTGTGTCAACCGCCATCATGATGAGACTGCCTCCGAAGGGTACTCCTGGCCCGCTCCACAAGTTGTCCCAGGTCACACCTACTCCAGCCATGTCAAGGACTAGGGCCTGAAAAATCAATCAATCTATCAGACATACATATAGATACGGCTGTGTTAACTTAATGGGGGAAACCAGAACCATAAGATCACCAATAGATTCTTCGAAACCACATTTAGAGTTGCGGGGTTTGATGTTAAAAATCAGTGACAAGTTGCTTATCGACTGAGAGAACGCCATCAAATGACGGCCGATTGGTCTAGTAGGTAGTGTTGCCTGCGACGCCATAGGTCCTGGGTTCGAATCCCGGTAGGTGCAAACATTGATATGATGAATATCGATGTTTGTTTCCGAGTCATGGATGTTTCTATACTTATCTATACCGTTGCTTAGTACCCACGACACAAGACCTTAGGGATCTTACTGTGGGACTAGGTCAATGTGTTGTGTAGTGTGTGAATATTTATTTATTTATTTATTATTTAAATTCCTTAGTCGGCTCTTACGACATGCACGGAAGAAGATGAAGCTGATGTATTCTAGTGAAACCCCACATCAGTTAATTTCCGTATCTCGATAATTACCTTATCCATGGCCAGAGCGTAACAGCTGGAGCTGATGAGGGAGACGAACCAGAAGGCGAGGGAATCCGCGTTGGATACGAACACCTGGATGAAGTACAGTCCGCTCATCAGGTTGACTGCGAAGCTGCCCAGGATACCTGCCGTCTGAGAACATACATCACGTCACGGCTGCCTTGGTAAAATGGGCCAGCTAGAACTGCTGTGTCATTGAGAAACACAGACAGCCATACTTAGCACAGAGGATATAGATTTAATTGATCAGTGACAAGTCACTTGCTTAACGCTTGAGAAAATACCCGAGTTCTTTAGTCGCCTCTTACGACATGCACGGAAGGAGATGCATTTGATGTACGTATTCTAGTAAAGCCCCGCATCGGCACAGAAAAACATGGTTTAACTTACCAAACCAACTAAACCTATGGAAATTAAATGTATTTAACATTACATAATTCACGTCTACCAACCAAGATGTCCAAAAGGCTGACCTTTTGGATGGCAACAAAACAAATACGACAAAAATCTGGTAATGCTTTTATTCACTTTACTTTCCACTTGGCTGTTTGGAGTTTTACATAAAGAGAGAAAACTCACCCTTGCTTTATCGAAGAACGGGGTGAGCATAAATGCGAAGGTGATGATCGTGAAGCCAAATAGCAACATTAGAAGGAAGATGAGGATATAGGACGAATGCTGGAACACCTGGAAAAATAAAAAATATAATTCTGATTGCTTGTTTAGTGATTGGATAAAAAGTTTTTGACAATGACGATGTACCTTCAAAGTAAAGAGAAGAACAGTGCTGACGATGGAAAGGATGGTCACAAAAACTGCGTATATCAGGAACCAGGAACCCCTGAAAAAGAGAAAGTTTGAGGAAGTTGCAGAAGATATTAGGTATATTAATCTCTACCAGGGTCACATCAATCTATAATATTTAAATTGAAATACTACCTACCAATAAACAGAATCCTTCAACCCCATGATCCTCATCCCTTCCCTAATCTTTTTCTCTTTCTCTCCCACCACAAACATGAGAAGGTACGTGATGAATTGAGAGAGAGTCATCACCATATACATTGGCATGATCACCCTGAAGATGACAAGCCAGTCTCCGGTATGCTGGCGTTTGGGAAACTGTCGGAGATCTATTCGTGGCGGGGAGTACGGGCGGCCAGTGTCAATCTGGAATAAAAAAATATACTATTTTAGATTTACCTTGGTGTTTGAATGGTCCTACATTCATAATTACTTATGTATATCGAAACTAAGACAGTAAATGCTGACTTGCATACTCATTCCACTCTCACCTTAATCTTAATAACATCGATCAAATTCTGTAATGCCAGGAACCCAGAGTAGTAATACTGGAGGACAGGGCAGGTGTCCTCTCGGTGATCCGACAGAGGGATCAGCTGTCCTCCTCTGGACCAGTCGGAGGACCAGTCCTTCGCCGCGGTTCTCTCGCGACATTTTGCTGGTGAAGTAGTCAGGGTTCGGGTGGATGGCGTGCCAGATGATGAGGGGTTGGTACGTATGGTGTATCTGCAATAATTGGAAGATGAGAAAATATCTTATGCGTTGCAACTTGCAATTGCAATAGAGTATGGCTTGTGAATAAATGAGGGTTGGGACGTGGAACCTTATTCGTAACAATAATTACCCGACTTCGCCGCAAGAAGGGTCACATTTTTCGGGTGTGTGGTTGTATGTATGTATATGTATATTTATTTGACATGCTCTAAAGCCTAAACAGCTTGTCGCATTTGAGCTTGAAAGGTATCATTAGGTTCGTCCTAATCGGGAGAGTGACAAAATTTACGTAATTGGGGTTTGTTCTTTAAATAAACGCGGATACTTTAAACAATATATTCGGAGGGGTTTAGGCACGAACCTCTCGATAGTCCGTAACGCTAGCGTCGAACTGTCAATTCCCATAGATTTTGCCAACGAGTCGCTAGCGTTACGCCGCGTAAAAAGATTGAGCTCGGTTCCTTTCTTCTTAGGATAATCGGTTAGGTTAGGTTAGGTTCGCTTAGGTGATCATCTATATCCAGTACCTTACCTCAACGGTTCTGTACTGGTTGTAGGATCAGTGTGGAAGATGACAGCTATCGGAAAGTTCTTGGCGTCGTTGTGGTAAGCATCGTTCAGGTCCTCGGTGTTGTTGTAGTGGATCCAGTGGATGGGATGCTGCTCGGCGTCTACCAGCATTTTATTGATTTCGTCCAGGAAAGCCTGTAATTGTGGGTACATGGAGAATAAAGGAGAATTATCAGGTATATTTGATGACAAGGTAGTTTTGACGATATTTATTTCTGTCTATAAAAGCCGGGCTTACGAAAGTTTCTGCGTAAGAGGATAAGAAAGAGAAACTAGTATCAAAAGAATATCAGATAAAAAGTTCCATAGTACGGCAAATTTTAAAAATAGATAGATCTTGAATACAAAATTAACTATTCTAAAAAATACTGTGATCAATGTCTTGGAAATGAAAGGTAACTGGCATACTTACTGTTGTCCCATTGGCCCCCTCCCAGTCAGCCACTACAGCTACCGAGTGGTTCTCGAGCAGGACGTCATGGTGGATCCTGAGCAGCCGGCCTGGATTCCGCACCTCGGGAAAGTTCGGGTTGGGGACCAGCATCTTCAAAAAGATCAGCACGCCAAGAGAGTAGAGAGGTACTAACACTTCCTAGGGAAATAATGCGTGGCTAAGTATTCGTCATAGACATATAGACATGGACGTGTTCCTAATATTGGGTTGCTAGAACTGCAGGATCTAATGGAAGGGTCATACAATTCAACAAAACGATTAAATATTTATGAATACGACCCAATGAATTCCACCTAAGTAGTAAATCTAAGCAATTTAAATAAACATCCATTGTTTTGTGGTATCACATCTCCGAGGTCACGCGGAGAAACAATCCAGAGTTTCCTGTCTTTTACGACTATTATACCCATACACTAATATAGTTAATGCAGATACCCTTTATAGGCTATTTATTGACCAATGAGATGGAAGGTAGGTAGGATGATCGCGGAATGGAATAGCTTTAGTGGCTTTTTGAGGTTATACATATACAGGTGTTTTTTCGTTGCCACCCTTAACGAAGGATACGTAGGGTACGTCTGTTCATCAAATGAACCAGGTAAATTTATGCCAAAAAAATGACTGGGATAACGATGGTCATTATTTTCGTTTAGATGTATCTGAGTACTTGATCGGCTTTGACGTAATTTAAAAATATAATGGTTTAGGAGCCACTGTAGATTTTTTTATAATTGCTATGTGTACACCTAGGTGTACTTTCCATAGGCAGATATTAATTGTACTTTCTTAGTGATGATAAATTATACTAATTTGCTACACGCGTCAATGTGCATTTATAAAAACGCAGTCTATTTTCTCAACTTTGGAACCTAATATCACGTTTGGAAACCAGACACTTCCATAAACAGGTATGTTTACTTTGCTTATAGAGAAAAATGAAATCTCGTGATGATGAAGATTCCGTAATTTTATATGACGCTACTAAAGTTATCACCTTGACTTTATATTCTAAATTTACACACACAATTCCTATTACATAATCAAAAATCACATCAATGTGTTCAGATAAGGGTAAGGTAAGAACCTGCAGTTGGCAAAAATTAAATCTAGCCAACAGTTAAAAATACGAACTAATCGATAGCGGGGAATAGAAGTACCTATCAAGTTTACTTGATTATCGATGATCGTAGATCCAACAGGACATGCACGGATGGAGAGGTTATACAGAGTTTAATATAATAGAACAGTATGGTTGAGTTTGAAAAGTCAAAACCAAAAACATTTCTCTTATCGCAAACTTATAGTTGGTGCAATACTGACGAACAGGAAAATCTGTCCTGGTATCTCGCGATTCTTTTGAGCCAGGAGATGCTCCGCATCCAATATCGGTGGCCCACAGTTTAACTTCTGGGGCCAGAAGTGGGCTGGTGGGCGCGTGCCCAATTGCGGCATCGGAGCTTCATTAATTCTGTGCCCGCCATGCACGATGCTCCATAAGCCTTATTGTCAAAGAGTTCACATTATCCTGTCAGCTAAGAATAGACTCTGGAGCATTAAAGGCGAATAAGGATAAAGTTCACCACACGTCACAGGTTTTCTTGGCAATTTTTGAAAATACCACGTATTAGAGATCCCTGAACATGTCTTCATCTTTGTAGTCGATATGAATATGTAAGCACTGACTTCTGATATCACTAATACTGGTAAGGGCTCTTCTATATCCTCCTCTGAACTAGTTTCAGAGTCAGATACAATTACTTTCGTAACTTTTTTCTTTTTCGGAACATCTTTCAAAACAGCACGTTTTACTGTTTGGATCATCTTTTGCTTTCTCTCTGTCTACCGGATTTCAACCCAGGACTATCTGTAGCAATTCTGCTTTTACCTCTCTTTCTATTATCGGCCGTCTTTAAATTTTTTCTAGGTCCAGCTTTCAGTGGTGGCATGAATTGTTTTGGGGAAACATTAATCACGATTTCACCTCAGATTTTCTTGCCCGAATTGTCGAGGTTACTGAATAAATGTTATGTTCAGATTCTACTCCAAGTTTAGGTTGTGCTAGAATACTGAAATATTCTGCTCACGGGGTTTTTCCATATAGTATTTATAATTCCGTCTGAAAATTGGGTTATATCCAAATTTGTGATAGAATCCATGTTGGACTAGATACTGATATCTTCACAGTCAGTAGCATCGGAATCATATTGTGCTGGTGTGTCTGCATTTTTTTGCTGTTCATTGGAGTTATGCGGTTGCGGTCTGTCTGTAATATCTGACGGCAAAAAGTCTAAGTCCGTGAAAATATCAGGATTATAGGGAAAAATACCGCACTTTATCTAAAAGCCGCACTTATGTTAATTCTGGTGTCATAGCCTTAGCATACGCTTCACCTACACATTCAGCCACCAAAGCTGTAAATTGTCCCGGGATGTCTTAGCATCCATGAATCAACTGCATTATTATAAAAAACTTTAAAGGGTCCATTAAGTCCTACATCAAGGGGTTGTAATTTTGATGTAGTGTGTGGATGCAATGTAAGGACAGTTACTCCAGATGCTTTAGCCAGGTTTAAGGCTTTAATTGACAAATGTGACTCATGGTTGTCAAGAATCAGTAGAGCTGGATTATCGGGACTTGCATTCGCATGCTTGATGAAATGTTTCATTACGTCTACAAATAATTCTGATGTCATCCAGCCTGACTTATAAGTCAGTCCCAGTGTGCCAGGCGGGGCACCTTGAAGCATAATATCCTTCAGGTTTTTTCGGGGGAATACCATAGCGGGAGGTAAGTTTTGACCCGAAGCACAGACTATTGCACATGTCGTTACTAATGTTCCTCTTTCCCCACTAGTTACTTTAGAAAGATTGTGTTTGCCTTTGAGCGCGACTACTTTCGCTGGCCTTTGCACAGTAGTAGTAGCAGTCTCATCTAGATTGTATATGCGGCAACCATTTCCAAAAGAGGGATGTCGTTCCAATGCAGTCTTCAAATTAGCGAAAAACCTTTTTACAGTTTCTCGGTTAAATGCAGTAGCACGAGCAAGGCTACAGGCCTCAGGCTTTTTTACTGACAAGTCGGAGTGTCGTCTTTTATAGCATCGAAACCATTCCTTCCCGGCCATTTGGGCCTTATCCCAACAATCTGGAACTGCTATTCCATTCATCATGGCCATTTGGTAGGCTACTTTTCGACAATCTTTAACAGTCAAGCCGTAGAACTTCGAAGCGCAGTCCAAAATGTAATTTTTCAATTCTTCTTCTTGTGTGTGTGTAAATATGGAGCGGTTCTCGTAATTCGGTGTTAGTCTTTCACCCATGAGATTATTAATTGGGACGTTCAAGTTTCGTACAACGTATCTTCTTAAAGTCGGGTACGCGATTTTTAATTCTTTGGCTACTTTTCGAATACTCACTCCTGTCCGATGTAATTTTAACGCTTTTAACATAGTTTCAGCTGAATGGTTCCCCTTTTTTCTGATAAGTACTTTCATACGTGGCATCCTGAAAGCATATTTTTTGTGAAAATTTATGTCTTAATTATTTTACTGTTAACATCTATTTCATTTTTATAGATCTGTATATTCACATCTCCCACTTTTAGTCAACTTTCAAAACACGTGCTCACATGGGTACACAATTAACCAGGTTCAATGTGGACCACTTTGAAGTGGTTCATTGAGGGACACACCGCATGTTTTATGATAACCTCAAAATTTTAACGCCAAACCAAAGATTCGCAAGCTAGCGTATAATGCATTTTAAAGCTTAATGTATACGTAAACACATGCAGGAAACAAGAATACATAATAAGTAACACTAAACCGGTAA
Organism: Carposina sasakii; assembly: GCA_014607495.2. Lineage (NCBI taxonomy): Eukaryota > Metazoa > Arthropoda > Insecta > Lepidoptera > Carposinidae > Carposina > Carposina sasakii. The sequence continues at coordinate 9,837,786 of CP053169.1, forward strand.
AAAATCAAAGGAATCAAAATAAAATACTTACTTTTCAGTGCTGTTTTCGCAAAAACACTTGTCGTGCGGCCACCTCTCGCAGAGTCGCCGCCTAAACTAGTGAGTGGAAAGGGACCCCAAGTGTGCATGTTTCGCCGGTATGTGCATGATTTGGCAACGTCGCGTTTAGTAGCAATTTAGATGGTTTATTGTGACTGTCTGGTTCATAGTAGAACTACCTACCCTACTCTACCTATATACATCAAATAAAGTAAGTTTATGCCAAAAAAAAAGGCTGGGAAACGATGTAATTTTTTTTTAATGTATGTACTTGATCGGGCGAAATTTATAGAGTCCAGTGTTTATGCTAGTTTTTTCGTAGGCAGATATTAATTATTTCTCGTGAAAAAATCTTGCTACACGCGTCAATGTGCATTTATTCAGAAAAACGCAGTCTATTTAATCAACTTTGGACCCTAATATTTTGGAAACCAGACACTTCCCAGGTATGCTTCCATGGAGAAAAATGATCGTGATGATGAGGAGATTCCGTAGTTTTCGGGAACGTTGACGACCAAAAATCACCCTGTATACATACACACACAACCTATTACATAACTCACATGGCTGTGTTCTCGAATCAGGGTGGCCAGAACTGCAGGATCATAAAGGACATCCCATGGCCACGTTTATCATAGCGGGGGAAAGTACCGATGATCAGTGAAAAGTTGCAAGATTATCGCCTGAGATCCATAGTTAACTCTTAGGACATGCACGGATGGAGAGGTTATACAGAGTGAGACACAGTGTGGTTGAGTAAGAAACTTAAACGAAAAGCCCCAAGATCTTGGCTGCAGTACTGACCGCCAAAGTCTTCCTGGTATCTCGCTTCTTTAGCAGGAGGCTCCGCACCACGGTGGCCCACAGCTGGGGCCAGAAGTGGGCTGGTGGGCGCGTGCCCATTGCGGCTCGGAGCCGTGTGCCCGCCATGCACGGCTCCTTTTCGTTACATTTCCTGTTGGCAAGAGAAAGATCTGGATAAAGCAATAATTAAATTCACACACGTCACAACCATTCACTTACTCGTAGTCCCACATTAAGATCCCTGCGATTTTGTATCGATATATAAATATGTAAACAACGATATATAAATACATAGCTAAGTATATAGAAACATCTATGACTCAGAAACAAACATCGATACATATCATATCAATGTTTGCACCTACCGGGATTCGAACCCAGGACCTACCTATGGCGTCGCAGACAGAGTCACTACCTACTACACCAATCGGCCGTCTAATTAATGATTTACATTAAGAGAAAGTGACCTAGTGGGGTGTCTAATGTTTGCCCGAAAATTATATGCACGTCATATGCCAGAATTTTACTTGCCCGAATTTCATTTGCCCGAATTTGTTATTTGCCATAATATTTGTGTGCCACAATTTTACTTGCCCGAATTTGTTATTTGCCATCATAATATTAATTTGCCCGAAAATTAGATTCCATAATAATACGAATGCCATACGCATTGTTTTCTTTTCCATATTTACTTCTAATACTTACCTACTTATCAGTATAATCGAGCCTTTATCCTAAAACCCATCATTAGCATTCTGGCGTTGTTTCTCATACTCTAATCTAACCTTCCCAATCCAAAGCTAAACCTATTCATCGATTATTTTAAACCGACTTTATGCTTCTTCTAGAATCAATTTCTATGGCAAATTATTTAATGGCATATGATAACTATGGATTACTATGATTATGACAAATGATGTTATTGAAATTGACTTTATGGAAAACAAAGTTTCTGGCATATGACAAATTATGGCAAACAAGTGAGTATGACATATGAAATTATGACAAACAATATTATCTATTGAGGGATCGCCCGCCACCGGGCCCTATACCCTCCGCTGACCCTCGGATCTGCCTACTCATGATCACGAACACAAGACACTACAGTCGCAACGAGAAGCCAGATCCAAGCACCTAGCATGCAACCATAAATACATAGCTGCTAATCCGAAAACCAATTAAAACTTTAATCGACATATGTTTCGCCAGCACCCGTGGCATCATCGTTATTATTTAACAATTAATAACTAATGTATATTTTTAATATTTATTTATCTATAATAATTTTACATTTCTAAAGTAATATGCAGGTATTAACATTTTTATTTTATATTTTGATTGAGGGTATAAAAATGATTTGCAATACATTGGTTTTAGTTGTTAGTTAGTTGGTTCGGTAGATAGAACTAACATGGAAAACTAATCCTGATGATGCCACGGGTGTTGGCGAAACATATGTCGATTAAAGTTTTAATTGGTTTTCGGATTAGCAGCTATGTATTTATGGTTGCATGCTAGGTGCTTGGATCTGGCTTCTCGTTGCGACTGTAGTGTCTTGTGTTCGTGATCATGAGTAGGCTGATCCGAGGGTCAGCGGAGGGTATAAGGCCCGGTGGCGGGCGATCCCTCAATAGAGATTTGAACTTCCGAATAGTGACGCCTGATACAATTCAATATTTAAACAATATTATGTCTGTTGACCATTATGGCAAATGAAATTCTAAAATTATTAATAAAGAAAATGGAAAAAATTCTTCACCCGAGTGGGAATCGAACCCACGACCACTGCAAACCGTGCCAGCCGCTATAACCACTAAGCCACCGGGTCAATTACTCGGATGACGAATTTTACTATCTCTTCTCTAAATTACATATTGGCGACGTTATTCTTCATCCCGATAGCTATACACTAGCCAAATCTCGACAAACAAAGCTGAATCCCTCAGCACAATGTTTAAAGATGAAACGATCAACCATATCCTAACGAAAATGAAATATTGGCAAGTGGAGGTATCCCGACCTAGTGGTATCAAAGGGCTGTATATGTATGGAATTCATGACTGCCTTTCTATTATACTAAAGTGCTAGGATGCGTTAGATATCCACCAATGAAATTCATTGACATTATCATAGAGGAATAAGATGTTAGACATAGAGTGCTAATGTCATACTAACAGTTTCGATGCACCATTTGACTTTTCGGGGCCTCAGAATTCCAGTCCTTGACACTTAGATTGCATTACTATACGTTACAATACATTAGTAATGTAGTATTACACTAATTTAAGTGTCAAGGACCCGGTGGGTCACGCACCCATGGTAATGAAGGTTCCCCAATACATAGCCTACCTAAGAACCGTTTAAGTAGGTATATAAAGTTTCTTATACAGATGAATAAACTATTGTAAGTATGAAAATTTATATACTAAAGTAAAGATTATGTCAATACACGAATGGCCCCCTTAGCTAAACTTAATTCAGCCAAGCCAAAGGAGTGCCTTCAGTAAACTATCCACTTACCTACTACTAACAAGTGCATATACCTACCTAACTTTCCAAGTTCGACTCCCCTCAAAGGGACCGAGTCACACCCACACTATTTAGTTTCAAAGCGACGTAAATGGACATCGACTGCATTAGGAACACACCCCGATACGTGGAGAAAGAACAAGAGGATGTGATGTAAACCTGCCATGCAAAAATGCTGTGCCGTGTGGTTTAGGCAGAGTATCTAGAACAGCATCATTTATAACATAGGGGATTAAACGTTTTCAGAAGATAGGCAGCAGCGCTTCCCGCGTAATTCTCACTGCGGTCACCAACCCGCCTGCCCAGCTATCTATGACTATAGGAAAAAATCCCCCTATATTAGACGCCTTATGGCGTGCCCTGGGGGAGGCACGTCCAGCAGTGGACTTGACTGACGTGTATACCGAAATAGAAATTGGCAATTTGCAAACAAACAATTTTTTATTAATCATAGATATGTTTTTCTTTATTGATTTTTTTTCCATGCGATCCTGTAACATCCAAACCTGTTGATGTGTCATCCCACCTCCTCGTGGTCACTCAGTCAAGTCCCGAAATAAGACAGGTGGGTAATTACTAGGGCTGGGGTGGATATCGATTACGAACATATCGGTTTTTTTTTTTTCAATTTTTGCGAATTTGGTATGTTTATTTGGTGGTTAGGACACCCTTTGCGTGCTTTGTTTTTACGGTCTGATGATAACCAGGGTTAGCTGTAACTTGGCAACAACTATAGTTATAAACAAAACGTTGTAAGTTTTAGTTTATGCGAGTTACGAGAGGTAGATGAGGAATGTTAAAGTATAAGGATCTGATTATGGCCAGGGAAACTCTTGTAGATCGGTAATTGACGTCGTTATATTTAATAAAAAGTTAATACCGATTAATAAATCCTAAGTTTTTAACCATTTTAGGTATTTAGTGAATTTATTTGACGTTGATATAAGAATTTAAGTGCCGATTTTTCCAAACGTCAGATCGCCATCGATATCAGAGGAATAAAGTTGGTGCTGTCTTTCTCTAAAACTTGATCATGATAGAGAAAGCATCATTCTCCTGACGTTTGGAAAAATCAGTCCTTAATAGAAATAAACTCCATTTCTAGGTATAACTTAGATATGTGTACTTAGATTATATTATTTTATAGGCAAAAGTCGTCAGCTTCAATCCGGAGTATGCTTAGTAACATAAGTATACATATTTACGGCTGTGCAGAACTGCAATATCCTAATGCAGATCCCACAGCCGTAGCAAGGATAGATGTAAATGATCAGACAGTTTGTAGTCGACTCTTACGACGTGAACGGAAGGAGATGCAGCTGATGTATCCTAGTAAAGCCCCGCATCAGCACAAGATGATAAAATTTAAATTCAAAATACTTTATTTGCACAAAATAAGGTGAAGTTGGTGTTAGTTTGCTTTAGAGTATCTAATTTTTCCGACAATAGTATGCAAAAATTTACAAGTTCATAAAAATAATTTATAAAAGAATTTGCATTATACTTAGCTAATTAAAAATAGTAATATAATAATCAATGTTATGCTAAATTAATTAAATTAAAATGACACAGATTATTTTAAATACCACCACCTTATTAATTGTCATATCACATTGAGTATTAAATACATTTATTTACAAATTAACTAATAATCTTTTATGATTCTAAGTAAGTTTCAAGTAGATACCTACCCACTTAAATGATAAAGATCTCGTACTTACTCGTACTATGAGTATTTAAGTTACCAAGTAAGGTTCAATATCTTATAAGCCACTCACAGTCCTCTTGACCCCTCGAGTCTCTCGACTCGAGTAGTTTGCTCCAGCATTCTGATTATTCGGCACAACCGCTCGAGTTATCGATTGAAATAATTCGAGTTCCTTATAGAAATCTTTTGGTTGGTATTTCGGCTGATGACAAATTTCGTATCTGTTGTGAATAATTTAGTTAATTCTATGCAGATATTATTAACTTAGACTTAGTTATTGGATTAGATAGTTATTTGTGTCTGAAAATTATTTGTATACTTAAAATTTTTAAAAGAATATTTTGTGTAGTCATCTTTAATTAATGTATTATATTTTTCGATATCATACACAACCTTTTAACATCCCTTAACTTTACTAGTCCCCCTGACGCCATCGCCCGTTTAAATACACCCCCATGAACATCAAAGTTCAATGCAATAAAAAATTTAAGCGTGATTTTTTAAATATGTAGTCAGTACATAGTATCCTGTATTTTGTAGAGTAATACTGAATTCTCTGTTTATCATAGAAACGTATGTATTTACTGAGGGGTAAGCACGAACCTCTCCTATCGTCAAACTGTCAAATCACATAGATTTTGCTAGCGAGTCGCTAGCGTTACGCCGCGTAAAAAGGTTCGTGCTTACCCCACTGGTTACCTACATACGTAATGTTGAAATTATTTCTGTAGTTGTATCTTTATCTTAATATTAAAACTTTTGTTATTTTTCATATTAAATGTTCTTAATTTTATTTTTAAAAAAACCTCACTGCTTTAAAATTTTGACACAGTGTCATTCTCACGACTCTTGCCGTGTTATTATCAGTGGTCGGAGTAGGTATATTGAATTAAGGTCATTGACATCAAACGTATATAAATTATAGTTATTTATTTTAATTGTATAGAGACAGAAAAACAAAATGTAGAAATTGTAACCGATGAGGATTAAAAATAATTGTTTTTAATAAAATTGTAATAATGATTATTTGTATTAACAATAAACAATTTTGTTTGGTTCATCATTTACAGCCCTGAGAAGTCCACTGTTGGACATAGGCCTCCCCCAACAACCTCCACTCCGACCGGTCGGAAGCAGCCTGCATCCAACCGACGCCCGCAACCTTGGCATTAGTCGTCGTACAGTTGGAACCCGCTCGGGGATTTTTAGCACCCCTGGCTCCGGCACTTGACCGGCGCCTGTCGGACACGCCAGTGTCGCCTCCGGAGCCGCCGGGCACTTGGGGCCTTCCTAGATTACTACTCATGGGGGGGGGGTTTGGACCGTAACCCGCCACGCTGGTCCAATGCGTGTTGGCGGGTGGCCAGAGCCTCGTTCGTTGTTCTGCAGGGTGCACCGCGAGCAGGTGAGGATGGCTTGGGTCCCGTTAGAAGTTATATGGGACCCCATACACCCCTTTGTTTGGTTACGTATGGTTTTTTATTTTATTACTCTATTTACCAAATTTTTGGAAACTCCGGTACATTCCGGAAAAAATGCATGTCCATGTTATGATATCATGACGCAAGTATGTAAAATCAATATACCTACTCCGACCACTGGTTATTATAAAAGAGCGTCTAAAGTTAGACTCGATTTAAATCTGAAATTTGACAGCAAAATGTACGGCATATCTGCCAAATTCAGGTCATGTTTAGCTTAAAATATGTTTAAATTCTTTTGTAATAACACGGTCACTATCTAATAACACCTCTCAAACTCAAACACAACAAGCCGTTTAGGTTCTAAAGCGAGACAAAAAAAAACTTGTACATACACACGAAAAACATTACCATCCTTCTGGCGTAGTCTGGTAGAAATAAGATTCTTCATCTTCTTGTCCTTCCCATTCTACTACTCTTCTTCCACTCATCCCTTTTATCCATATTATTCGATATTAACAACGCTCTTAAAAATAAGATTATGCAAGACAACTCCTAGTTAACTTCCAAGCCATTTTTGTATTCAAATGCGATTTTATCTTGTCAATCAGTTTTCTGAATAAATTAAAAGGCAAATCATGAGTGTGTTTACAAATTAGCCCTTAGTTCCTTTTGCTGTTCGGTGGAGGGACACACTAAGAATTAATTATTTAATTCTAATTAAGTACCTAAGATTTAGCCATGTGGCGTCGGCAGAGTGAAATAGAACTACCCCTCTGCCCGTGAGTATAGCAAGAGGCGATTAAGGGTTTCCGGGAGGTGGGCAACAGCCTCCCGCCTTGACAATTTAGTCCGAAAATCAAACTGCAGTCACCAACCCCCGCTTGCCCAGCGTGATGTCTATAGGCAAAACATCCTTATGGAAACAGCGCCGGCCCGAAGTAAATTTTAGAATGGAGCGAGATCCAATTATGGCGCCTCTCCTGTTTGCTTCTAATAATATATACCTATATATTTACCATTCAGGCGCCTTCTAGGATTTGGCGCCTGAAGCGACTGCTCCGATCGCCGTATGGGCGGGCCGGCCCTGTATGGAAAACACGAGACAACGTCACGACGTGAAAGATATTATTTTTAGCTATCTGTCATAAGCACCTGGTCGGTACCTAATTATAAACATACGTATGCGTTTTGACACAACCAGACCGTGCTGAAATAATGGTATTTATAAACATTTTCGACGTCACATTTCTTAAATTAAAGCTGTCGAAAGGTGTATTGAAAAACCGCTATAAGTGCCTTACTCGCTATTGAATGGTGCGAGTTTTTGGAGTCTTATTTTTGGAACTCTATTACATACATGATATCAAGCATATTTTCCCGAAGACTTCCTTTACTTTAATTCTTTTAGTTCTTTACATTATTTTGGTCGCAATCTATAAAATACACAAAGGCGACTGACTGACTGATAGGTATCTTATAATGGGCTATTTACATAGCTTTCCGGTCACTCCCCTTCTGTTACACCCTGTATATTTAATGGTCATGTTTGTCATGTTTCAAGAACAACACGACAACCGTTTGCCTAATTTCGGAATTTTATCCTATCGCTAATGGCTCTAAATGAGTGCTTTCACAGACAATATCACTTTTTAGTCAAAAAGAGAGGTCTTCGTCTGTATTTTTTTTTTATTTTTATTTTTTTATTTATTTTTTATGTGTGTTACCATGTTTAAACGATCAATTTTTTTTTTATATTGGTCATAACTTCCAGTTGGTCCCAAATGTAAATATCGAGGGCAATCTGTTTAAATGTAGTCTGTTTTTACCCGTTTTGACCCTACCTTAAGTCAAACGTATCCTCAAATATAAAAGGCACGAGTTCCGTTTTTATTTTATAGATTTTGGTCAACACATAATATAAAGGAAACGAGGGTTGATGATGGAGCAAAAACAGATGACTTTGTAACAAAATTGCAGGGGGAGGCCTACATTTTAAGATTAATTGTGTTTAGTCGTGAAATTATATTTGCATTAACCGACTAGAAGAAATTCGTCTGTATTTTTTTTTTTTTTTTTTTTTTTTTTTTTTTATGTGTGTTAAGAACTCCGCAATGAACCGATTTCAAATTTTTTTTTACAGTTGGTCATGGTATACAGGTTGGTCTAATTGATGGTGGCAGACACTAGCGAATATACAGGAAGTTTGTGACAGCCAGGCAAATCCGTTTTTATTAATTTTGGTCACCACATAATATAAAGGAAACGAGGGTGATGATGGAGCCGCCGAAAACAGATTCAGACCATGAGGGGGGCCTTCTGAGGCGGAAAACATTAGATTATATGTTGCTGCCGTGTCCGAAAATTGAGGAAGAGGTCGAGAATAACAGGAAAATTGAATGAAAAAAGAGTACCAAAACCGACCCAAATTTGGGAACAGGGCAGGAAGAAGGAGTTAATTATATGTTGCTTAAATAAGACATTTTTTCATATTTCCTCCGACGGGGAAAAAATAGTTTTGTTCGTTTAAATTAGGCCTTAGATAATGACTTCGGTGGTGCGGTCATGTGTCTCGTATGGCGGAATAAAATCTTCTTTCTGAAAACAACGACCAGAGTAGGACGGTGATAAAGCAAAAGATGAGGAGCAGCGTTTTAAAACGTGGTGAAAAGTTCCTCCTGCTGCCAAATAACTGATCCTGTCCTCTGTGTGCGCGGGCGTTCAACTATGTAAATGTAAGCCTAATGGAAAGTCAGGAGTAGAAGTGGTCAAGAGATCCAAAAAATAGCAAAGTGTCCTTTTTCTTTTGTCACATTTTATATAAAAATATATAAATCAATAACCAATAAGCCCATTTATTTGCCCTTTATTAAATTTTACTTTAGTCGAGTTTTGGGAGGAAGTCAAAAAAATTATTAGTCATCTATTCCATGATCGTAAGTAAATGTAAATATTCTGTTTAAACCCCACCCTACCTTAAGATATTTTATAGATAAGTTCAATTGGCATACATTTTAGCGAAGAAAATTTAAAGCAAATCACTAATTGATTACTGATAATAAGCCAGGCAAATATTAATACAAATCAAAAATACATTTCCTTTTTTCATATTTACGGGATAAAATAGTTTTGTTCGAGTAATAACAAAATAAAAAAATATCTGTCGTATAACTCAACAAAAAATAGCAATGTATCACACAATAACCAATAAGTACTTGGCGCGAAGAGCAAAGATTCATAATAATCAAATTAAAAATACATTTCCTGCATTTCATAACTCAACACAATGTATTTGCCTGGCTGTCACCCACACCCTGTAGCACAACTGAAAACTAAAGCCACACATGTATAAGTAATTCCTTGCATGGACCCACTCAACACATGGTTCATTTCATCATAATATTATATCGAGCCGGTACCTTTAAACCCTGCACGCATTTTGCTTTTGCCCTTAAAGTCATTGAACTCGCTTATAGAGGGGAAATTTCACAGAATTTCCTAGGGTTCATGTCCCTTTGTCTAGCCTAGCTACCTATCTATAGCAACATTGCAGACAGTAAATAACACCCTTATGTTTTTTTTTTACTTTGTGAACCTAAATGATAACCATCAGACAAATATCTAGCGCTTTTTAAGCGTCAGAGTGCTTAAACAGCGTAATACCGTGACATTCGTTGTCGTTACTCTTTCACGTGATTTGCCGAACTCGCGATTGTGAAGACTTTCTATTGGAACAAACGTTTCGATAACGAACCACTATCGATTATATCGAGATAAATATAATGTAATTTTGTCTAAGCCTCCTGGCTCGACATTGTAAGTAGATATAATTATTTTCCTATATTATAGGAGACGCGCAGATGAAGTCTGCTTTTCATTTCATTCTGTCGAGCGATCACACGCTATTGATTTGATTACGTTATTGGTAGGCAAGGAAAGACAATATTTAAATACATGTATACATGTATATATACGTGTATATAGGTATTTAGATCTAATGGGAGGCTTGTAGGTGCTTTATACAGGCTTGTAGGTGCTTATACTCTGATACGAGTAAACTCATAAGATAGGTGCATATCAAAACGCAGAAGTTTTCCTTATCCAGAAGTGCATTATCCAGAAGGATCTTAGAAGAGACAAATGCAATACTTTTATTTGCCGCACCATGAGTCATATGACCTTCTGGTATCGATTACCACCAGCTGGTATGACGTCACAACACCACCTTCCGCCGAGGACAGAATTGAGCTATGGCCATTGACATTGGCGGTAGTATCTATGTAACTTTGAGATTTTGGCACATATTTTTGTGTAGTTTCCGTAAAATCCACAGGCCATCTTACCATGCTGATATTTTAAGAGCATTTTATATTATTAACACCTTGAGTGTTGAAAATAAGGGCGGGAAAAGTGCAGGGTCGGTGTAAAATCTAAATGGTTGGTTTTCAAGGATGCGACAATTGTGGTACGATACCATCACTACATATTATAAAACAAAATCCCTTCCCTGTCTCTCTGTCCCTATGTATGCTTAGATACTTAAACCTGCGCTGCGGATTTTGATGCGGTTTTTAAAAATAGATGAAGTGATTCAGAAGGTTTATGTGTATAATATAATATATAGTATAACTAGGGATCCACTCCGACTTCGCACGGGTGTTCCCTTCACACGGACAATAGAATTGGAATGTTTAATCATGTCACCATAATGGCTTCAAAACGCGCGTACAAGCTTCAAATAGCAGCTGGACTTTTGCAACTAATGTGCATAATATTTATTTATATATTTGGCGCCCAACGCTGGTATCATTTAATTTATGGCGCCCACCACTGACTCAATTTTTCTCGTGGGGCATAAACATATTATCCATGGCACCCAAGTTAGCCTTCCTTATTCTCTCTTTTACGGCGGGCCATATTAATGTCTGTCGCGCAAAATTAGATCTTATTTATTTTTGGCGCCCAGCGTGGGACTTGTTTAATTTTGGCGCCCAACGTGGAGCCTTATGTCACCTGAAAAAGGTCTTCATTCGTAAACAAACATTACACAGCACACTTAACAGGAATAGTTAGCTAATTAGTGAGTGGATTAGGTAATTCATCACAGACTCTTGTTTTTGCTTTAGCAAACTGATTTACTATTATTAGCGATATCTAGTCTTTTATCCTTCGAGTGTCTGACCTAGAGTCGTGACGTAAATTCTTTATTAGCAACAGTCAACAAACAGGGAATGACATCATGGGTCGTCTGTTAATTAACAGCGGGTTGGGGTTGTTCTGACCTTAATTCGGTCGTTCAAACTGCGTCAACGGAGGTATACGACTGTTTACCGACCGATTTATAACTGTAACTTTAATTTTGATCAAAAATCTTTTATATTGTTTGTATAATTAGACTATAAGCTAGCAACTGATAATTAATTTACATCTGTCCTTCAAAGAAAACTAACATTAACTTAGTAGGTATACGAGTATGAACTTTGTTCTTAAGCGCGACACAGAAGTGGGAATTCAGGTACGTCAAAAGCAAATTGTATAATTCGCATTATGTAAAACGTCTTCCCAGATTGAGTGTTCGTTTCTATTACTTCGATGAGCGTTAGACATTCTTGCTTCCAAAACTCATACAATCATCCATCAATACGTGGACGCCCGCGACTACATCCGAATATCGAAATTATCCGAGGTAAAAATATCTTCCGGGATAAAAAATAGCCTACGTCCTTCCTATACTAGACTAACTGTGTATCATTTCAAACGGTTCAGTAGTGTTGGCGTAAAAGCATTTATAATATTAGTAAGGATATATCCTTACACTGATATTGGTCAAAGGGTAAACGGTTCAGTAGTGTTGGCGTAAAAGCATTTATAATATTAGTAAGGATAATATCCTTACACTGATATTGGTCAAAGGGTAAACTCGGTTTCACATATTATGTGAAACCGAGTTTACCCTTTGACCAATATCAGTGTTATAAAATGCCAGACATGTCGGCGACGAGGTCTGCGTGCTTTACAACTGCAGAGCAACCGTTGGCAGCCCGCCCCACTAGGTCACATGGATACTATTGTATAGTCAAGGACATGGAAGTGCTCAGTAAGATTTGTGGATGTTACAGTTACATTTACTATCGGTAGCTTGGTTTGTGTAAATTTTTTAGCTGCCTCCTAGATCGTTACAACTTTTAACCATTTTATCGGTCGGAAAAAAGTAGTTTGGACAATTTAGGAGCTACAGCAACGTTCACATACAAATATTTTCTTCAGTAAGAGGCTAATTTTGGCGCGTTCGTTAAATGACGTTATAAAGCCATGCTATTGTCGAGAAAACTTTACGAATTTCGCTATTGTTAAATTATCGCTCCTAAGAATAAGTGCAAATATCTCTCACACATTTTGAAAATTTAAAGACCGTGTATTTTATACGACATATCCTCAAACCGTAGATGTATAAGTATAATATACTATAAATAGCTTTTCAATTTTTTATTTATAGCATTGGTTTTCCCCTTCCTTAATTTACAATGATTATATACCTGCTATATTCGAAACATGATAAGTAAAACATAATGCAGCCATGACGCATGCAAAAGGGTGGAATTTCCCCGAAGGGTCTTTACTTAATTATAGGGAATATTATTTTATAATAAGGGCAACCCTATAAAAATGCTGCCGATTTCACGCGCGATACCATTTTAAAAGTAACAAATAAAATTATTTAAGAGGATTGGTTCACTGGAAATCATATTTACTACAAATCCAAAGTGCAGTTTTCCGGGAAAGGGAAAGATTGCTCACTGCAAGAATGCTAATCTTTACACTGTGGTGCCCAGTGTAATATAATGTGGTCAACGTGTAATTTAAGAAGTTGGTTAAACACCTGTCCGCAATGCTTCGCTAGTAGATATTATATCTCAAGATTTAGTTACTGTACTGTCAATCTCCATATGTTAGGAAGGTTTTTTATTAAGTTTGCTGGTCTGGCTACATGACTGCTTGTGCACATTTCTCCACGTGTTCTCACCATCAGATAACTTTATCATTGGTCCTTCGAGCCGGATCTGAACCATGTCTGGACTGTTGACTTATTGGGATAGTGTTGTGTTTTTTTGTAAAAACCTTTTATGTCATTATATAGATATATAAACCTTTTTCTATGTCATTCAATATCTTAGCTTTTGTTCCTCTGTATTTTTATGTACCTATTTATAAAATAAAGTCCCTAAATTTAGATTCCAAACTACAAAAAAGTTAAACAGGACTTGGCTTCTATGAGATCTAAATAGTTTTTCCGATGGAAATAATGCATCATTGAATGTTTTTGGTGGTATTATCAAATCGAATGCTGTAGCCACGGCACTATCACTTAATAGCCGTTTACACATAGATTTTATTTCGCCCATACACTTCACTCTTGCACTTCCCAATAAACCTATCTAGTGTACTCACTGGGAAGTGAGCAAGTATAAAGTAGTCTAACAAGTTGATAGATATACCTACGTTGATTTAACTTCACACTTCGCACCTACACTTCGTAACGTTTAAAAAGCTTCACCTAGATGTAGATGTAGAAGTGTCTTTACTTCGCGACTAGTTTAATCTTTGAACTCTATTGGCGACCAGCCAAAACCATGGTCACAATAACAGAGAAATAAAGTGTGCTATGTTTATGTCAAATAATTAGGGTTTATGGATTAAATTATGAAACTTTAATCGATATTTTACTTGGCTGCATTGAATTATGACATTATTATACGCCTCAACCGCATCCGTGGGTAATGTTGTATTTTACCCGACTCCGACAGAAGGAAGGTTATGTTTTTCGGGTGTATGTAGGTATGTATTTCTTTGGTACGCTCTAAAGCCTAAACGGCTTGTCGCATTTGAGCTTGACAGGTATGTATCATAGACTCGTCTAAGTCGTGACCTTACAGGTGGTGCTTTGCGGTCAGTGTGGTCTACATAAACAAGTACATTATACCTAACTAGCGATTGCCCGCGACTTCATCTACGTGGACTTAACTATGTCCGTCTCCGTACCCCCAGGTATACGTATGCAAAATTTCAAGAAGATTGGTGAAGTAAATACAGTGTAAAGACGTAACAAACAAACATATTTTTGCATTTATAATTTTAGTTGCAATTTCCGAGATAGATTTGTTTTACTAAAATATCGCAGTGCAAATCTATTTGTGTGAAAAAATATTTTTTAGGTAAGTCATTCATTTGTGAGATCAGAGATGAGTTGTGGGCTGTGAGTAAGAAATATCCATACTTCCGCATTCACGACATTAAAGGTAGGATTAGTAAGAAGAAACTGATTTCCGTTTTGTTCTTTAGTTGTTGTTACCGAAGTTATATTTCATAATAACTCTCAATCAATAGCGTAATTTAATTAAGCCTCTTATTCCCCAATATAAACTTATTTATGTAATGCTTCTAATTTAATTTATCCCTAATCAGCAAATTCGGTTTATTCCACCATTTTCAAATTAATTTATTCCAAAGAGACTCTAGCTAGTTGATACTTTTTTACATAATTCGAAATAAGGTTTTATATCTTTATTCACGTTAGGTACCTACATCTCCTTATGAATTTGGTCACCTTTCGTTCCACCATTTTCAAGTTAATTCGAAATAGAATTTATACTAGCTGTCTTATCGTAGGTATACTTAGTTTCTTTTCTCTCAATTTTGGAATCCTACAAACTCATTAGGCGAAAGCATGTAGAGCAGAGAAATTTGGGGTGGAAATGGAACCAGGAAGTGTTGGAACCGGAAACTTACGTTAGCTGGTCGGTGCTTGCCGGGGAGTCTCGACCATCGTCCCGCGCACATCCAACAGCTCCATCCTGATCACTCATGCAACACAATTTCGCTCCCAACACACGAAAAACCACAACAAACACCGCACAGCACTACAACATTTTTATTACACTGCAATGTTATAAATAGAAAAACGGGAACGATCGCGTTGTCTCGGCGCTTCCTGTGATTTTAGTCAATGAGGCGCGCTCCTCGAGCGGTCGCCATTCTTTTGAGGGGCAGAATCGCGCGCGCGCGAATTTGTCCACCGATGTTGCTAGGTTATATCGATCCGCGGACTTTAGGGAAGATTTGAATAGACTTGTATCTGAATAGACTATATTCAAGGTTTGGGAACGTACTTACAGTATACAACACACATAAATAATGTATTTGTCACATCTAATCGTTATACCTACTCATAAAGTTATGCCACAAAGAAGTAAACGTTCAAGTATCTCCCAGTTTCACCACTTGCTACCTATTAAATTCCAGATTAGTGTAACTAGCACTATTAATAATTTTAGTTATATACGTCTAGTAGTTTCGGCTGTAAGATATTTATGTCAGACAATTATTCAGTCATTAAGTCAGTTGTCCTTTTCGTTTTATATGTAAATAACGGATAAATCAATCGCAATAGCATACACTGAAGCGGTGCTGAATAGGTTTTCCAAAAGTAGGTTTCACAATATCCCATATATCCCTTATATTTTCATGGGCAGCAAAAAGTCAGGAAAGCTTCGGAATGAATCTGGCAACACTGTCACGCATGCGCAATGGATGGCCTACCTCTGCAATACGACGCTGACCTGCTACGAGGTGTTGAAGAAGCCAAATTTATTTTTTCCTGACACTTGTCTTGTCGTTTAATGTGACGACAGACAACACAAAAGAATATGCATACAAAAACTCTACAACCTAAAAGATAGAGTCATACATAATACAGCAATTTATACCTTCGTATGTAGGTATTTCGTTTTACAGCATGTATTTTAGGTAAAGTTTTTACTAGGCTTCCGACTGACCAATGCGGTTGACAGACTTATTTTGTCTGGTTATGCTCGCGGATTCGCCTGCGTTGATATTGAGAAAGCGGCGCAGCAAAAGCGAAGTACCTTTTTTCCCTCTACAAAAATTTTAACTTTCAGAAATAGCGTTCCCTGAACCTAAAATTGTTAAGACTCGTGGAATTTTATTATATAATTAATCGAACTATGCATTGTAGGTCTGAAATTATGGCGACTTTTGTAAAATAATTTTGGAGTTTTTATAGGGGAGATGTAAATCGAAATACAAATTAAAGTGGATTGTGTTTTAATAAAAGCAACCTATTTATATTCAAAATTTAATCCTCATTTATAGCATGCCGAATACCTAATTGAAGTAACGGAAATAAAATCTGCGACGAGCTTCGGGGATCTCTGCTTCTGTGGATTCAGGTTCTACAGCCTCTTCGGAAACTTCAGGAGCAGACTCTTCTTCGGAACTTTCAGGAGCTGGCAGTTCTTCAGGCTCTTCCTCAGGAGCTGGCAGTTCTTCAGAACTTTCAGGGGCTGGTATCTCTTCAGGCGCTTCAATCTCTTCAGAACTTTCAGGAGCAGGTAACTCTTCAGAACTTTCAGGGGCAGGTGCTTCTTCAGAGGACTCAGGGGCTACCTCCTCAGAACTTTCAGGAGCAGGCACCTCTTCAGAACTTTCCGGAGCAGGTGCTTCTTCGGAGGACTCAGGGGCTACCACCTCTTCAGAATTTTCTGGAGCAGGTGCTTCTTCAGAGGTCTCAGGGGCCACCTCCTCAGAACTTTCCGGTGCAAGTGCTTCTTCAGAACTTTCAGGAGTAGGTGCTTCTTCAGAGGACTCAGGGGCTACCTCCTCAGAACTTTCAGAGGCTGGCAATTCTTCAGAACTTTCTGGAGCAGGTGCTTCTTCAGAGGACTCAGGGGCTACCCCCTCTGAACTTTCAGGAGCTGGCAATTCTTCAGAACTTTCAGGGGTGGGTGCTTCTTCCGAACTTTCAGGGGCTGGTACTTCTTCAGAACTTTCAGGGGCAGGTGCCTCTTCAGACGATTCAGAGGTCACCTCCTCAGAACTTTCAGGGGCTGGTACTTCTTCAGAACTTTCAGGAGCAGGTGCTTCTTCAGAAGACTCAGGGGCTACCTCTTCAGAACTTTCAGGGGCTGGCACTTCTTCCGAACTTTCAGGAGCAGGTGCTTCTTCAAAGGACTCAGGAGCTACCTCCTCAGAACTGTCAGGGGCTGGCAACTCTTCAGAACTTTCCGGAGCAGGTGCTTCTTCAGAGGACTCAGGGGCTACCTCCTCAGAACTGTCAGGGGCTGGCAACTCTTCAGAACTTTCCGGAGCAGGTGCTTCTTCAGAGGACTCAGGGGCTACCTCCTCAGAACTGTCAGGGGCTGGCACCTCTTCAGAACTTTCAGGGGCTGTAATTAGATCATCTTCATCCCAGTCAAAGTCGATTCCTGTCAACGAGGTGAACCATTCGTGGTAGTGTCCAGGCCGGATGAACCCTGGAAAGAAAATATAGTGTTATTAATGCAAGCAATATCATGAATCCATAATCTACATACTGGATATACATATAGTGATTATCCATAATGTTCTTATTCTTTTAGGACCCGGGTTCGAGTCCTGTTCGGGGCAAATATTTCTTGTATTTTTTCCGTGTAGTGTCGGCAGAGTAAAATGGCACCATCCCATGTCTGCCCACTGGTATTGTAAGAAGCGATTAAGGGTTTGCAGGAGATTGGCAGCAGCGCCTCTCGTGTTGACAATATAGTTCGAAAATCACACCAAGCCGCCTGACCAGCATGGTGACTATTATGGGTAAAAACCCTCTTACAGCCGTATCCTCGTGGCGTGCCCAGCAAGGGGAAGCCTTCGTCCTACAATAGGCCAATGTGTATGAGTATTTGTTGTATGAGTATACAGCAGATATATATATGTACATGCCAATCACAGGGTAAGCAATGTCATGTATATGTCAAAGTCGAGAGACTACCACAGTTGGTTAAGGTCATACATACCAGCAGGGACATCGGTGTGGCAACCAGTGCCGGAGACGAAGGATGTGACTCCAACCTGTACTGGAATGCCAAACTGCTCAGCAGTGAGAGGACCACCGCTGTCACCCTGAAAAATATAACCATAATATGTAACCATGTGTATATGTACATGGTTGTGTTCTCAAATTTTCGTAGCCAGAAATGCCAGATCACGAAGAAGATTTTACGACAACATTTAGCTTAAGTGCCAGAAGTAAAATACTAGTAACAAGTCTCTAGCTCATCGTCTGAGAGAACGCCCTTGAGTTGTTTCGTCTTACGATATGCTCGAAAGGGGATGCAACTGCTGTACTTATTCCAGTTAAGCATCAGCATAAGGAAAATAAAAATTAGAGTAAGGTAAGTAAGTTTTCCAAGGATTTTGAGAGGCAAACTTTACAAGCTTTTGGTTGGTGCCTACTATTCGATTGAGGAAATTTTGAATGCTAAATTGGCAAAAAATATAACAGGGTGTTTATTTCGTTGCCACCCTTAACGAAGGGTACGTACTCTATACATCAAATAAGTAAGTTTATGCCAAAAAAATGCAGGGAAAAGATGTAATTAAAAAAAAAAATCTTGATCCGGCAAAATTTATAGTGTCCAGTGTTTATGCTTGTTTTTCATAGGCAGATATTAATTATTTCTCTTGAAAAAATCCTGCTACGCGCGTCTATGTGCATTTATGCAGATAAACGCAGTCTATTTACTCAACTTTGGACCCTAATATCTTGAGAACCAGACACTTCCCAGGTATGCTTCCATGGAGAAAAAATATCGTGATGATGAGGGGATTCCGTAATTTTCGGGAACGTTGACGACCAAAAATCATTCTGTATAATTGTAAAATTATAAAATTATTAATAAAGATTGTAAAATTGTTGAAATTTATTTTATTATTACTATTTTATTTTATTATTAATGTGACATTTGTTACTACTAGAATTTAAAAAAAAAACCTATATTCTAGAGTATCTGTATTGTATGTGATGCTAGCTAGACTTATAACATTAACCAATTAATATCTTTTATCTTTATCTATTAAACTTTATCTTTGTGTAACTAACATTAACTAACATTTGCATGCCAATGACTAGCAGATATGCAGCAGCTAATTTTTCAATTACATTATCACCATTATGTACCCATATTTATGCAAATAAATGATCTGAATCTGCAAACTGGTTAAAAGTAGACGTGTAGTATAAATTACATACATTTTCCTACTCTCATGTTATTGCCTCTCAGTAGAGCCTTCACCACAGTTTACATAATATTCCTAATTCTAATATCTTGGATATGTTTTTACCTTTATTAACTGCCATTAGCCACGATAAAGTCTAGTCTAGTCTTGTCAAAAATTTGACCGCTATCGTCCCTGATGTTAAGCAAGATGCGGCCTACAGTGGTATATGTTTGCCTAGAAAGTGCGTATTCACTCTAGCTTTAAAAAGATCAATGTTGCTAGTTTACTCTTTGTTTGTATTGAATGAATTGTATACCTGTACATATAGAAATTTGCTCAAATAATGTTCGCCTTATAAATATAAATAAATTAAATTTAAATTATTTTAAATAGTACGAGTTTAGCATTATTTTACGTTTGTTTGGTACGGATGGCTGGGATATCAACAACGTAAGGGTGATCTGCGTCTAGTATCCTGATGGTGAAAAGTTATCTTATGTGGATCTTGAAAAGAGTAAGAACTTTAGATAATCTCCTAATTTACCTGGCAAGTAGACTGGCTGGTAACATTGTAGCCACTGGCGCAGATGGTGGAGTCGACAATGATAGAGCTGCCTCCATAAGTAATCCAGCAAACTAAGTTGCTGATGCCCTGCAGGTACACCCAGTTCAGATTTTCGGGAGAAGCACCTTGGAGGAAAGAATTAACATATCAATCGGATTACGTTAAAGAACGTCTTGGATCCTTATATAGGTATCCTTATATATATATATTATAAGTGGCAAAGTGCCCTTTGTATTAGATACTGATTATGTACCTAATGATGTTTATAAAACTATTCCTATATTTCTCTACATTAGCGACACGGGTGTGTTCCCGAAATGGAATAGCCAGAACTGCTGGATCATAAAGGGGATCCCAGCTGATGTATTCTAGTGAAGCCCCGCATCAGCACAGGTTTTTCTCTAGCACGTTAAAATTTATATTTAAAAAATGTTTACGTACCCAAGGTCCAAGTACGACCCCATCCGCTGGCAGTGAGCCTGACGCCCTGGTAGTTCGCGTTCTGGTCTACGGAACGTTGGATCCTGATCGGTTGGACCAGTTCTGAAAGATAGAAGACCAGGTTTGTCCATAACTTCTGTCCCAGCATATGATAGGAGAATGATGAAGGAAGAGATAAATAGAGAGAGTGCAGATAACCATCGAAGAAAATCAATCATTTGAACATAACTTATTTTGGTCTTATAGTAATCCTGGGTGCAAACACATGTTACATCGTTTTGCATTGACGTTCGTTTTCGTATTACTCCCACCAATAACGTTTGGTTGGCAAAAACCATCGATTCGATCGAGACAACTTTGTCTAAGCCCCTGGTACCTTCTTTACCAATCATTTCAGCCATACTGCAGAACAAAATGTCATGTCTAAATGTAAATTCATCTTCCATGTACATGAACAGGAGACAAACACAAAGATCACACTCACCATTGAACTGAATAGATCTGCCAAACTTAATAAGGCCGATATCATTAGGCTGCACAACAGACTGCAGAGCCTCGATGTAGCTGGGATGGTTGTAGTACTCAGTTGTCTCGAAAATGTTGACCGGTCTGGTCAGGTTGACGGTACCCACGCGGACGACTATGGTCACACGCCTGAGAAATAAAGTTCATCATTAACTTATTGAAACAAAATCAAGTTCAACCCAAGCGCGGCCAGGCCCCGGCGTCAACCGAGTTCACCGAAATTTGTATCATCAGTGCATGCACTTGGTCGCTTGACATTTCGGTAAGAGAAAGACAGCATATTTATTCGCCATTTAGAACTATCAGCCTATTAAAGTTCTGCCTTAAATGAAAGACGCGTGGATCAGGTAGAATTTTAGGGTTAGATGCTTGAGCGTTATGTCCACTGATCAGTATTGATGTACTGAACCATAGGCCCACTTGTCCAGTGCGGGTCGGAGGGTTTTACGTCAAAACCTTGTTCGTTGGACTACAGAATGAATGAATGGCTTGGGCTTCAGATGTTGTGAGGAACCCCCCATCTTGGATCATTATATCAATGCGAAAGTAAGTATTTTGCACTACTTCTGACCCTGTATACTGACTATTCCGTGGCTGTACCTATCTCCAACTAAGTACTTACAAAGCTGTGCAGTGGGCAGCAGTAAGACCCCATTCCGAGTGGATGATGGAGCCTCCACACCCGGAGACGGCCCCCAAAGCGCTGACCATCCTCAGGTTGAGCTGGTAAGGGAACTGGCCCTCTTCTGCCTCCCATCCTGATACGATTCTGGTGGCGCCTGAGTTAAAAAGGTGGACGATGATTACAGATTTATTACGAGTGTTTTATTGATTCGCCGTATCGTATGTAAGAACTCCAGAATTATGAACAGATATGAAAAATTATCATAACTATTCAGAAACCATCCAAAAAATTTCAGAAACAAAATCACAATATGTTTATTTTTTCAGATAGTATGGAGAAATTCCTTAACAACTAGGGAATGTTCATAGAATCTTGAAAAATAAACATAAGTATTGTGATTTCGATAAATAGGTTTTTTAGTGGTAAGAGAGTGGGTCAAAATCATAGCCGTTTTGTTACACTCTGTATACTCGTATGACCAAAATAGCAGAACGGAAGTGTAGTAAAATTACCTAATACTCATCCCTGATAATTCCTTAGCCTTTTTACTTTGGACAGGTATACATATGAATAGGTTTCGGCGGTCTTTATCTTTGAACGGTCATCATCAGATCAATGTTTATCACTGACGGAGAAAAATCTTCGAATTTATTTTGTTTGTAATAAAGTCATCATAAGTTAATTTTACCTCCACGAGCGACTTCAGGGAAAGTGGCAGACGGCTCGGAATATACCTGAAAAAAAAGGTGTATTAGTTCACTTGAAGAAATCTCCTAGAAAGCCTATAAGTAGGTACCTATTTATCTAGCTACATATAACTATAAACTGATTAGATATATAAGTAGTACTTATAAGTATTATTAGATAATATCCTAAATTATCATAGGGATTAAAAGATTATACATATCAATAGTAATTTCCCGATTGGTACCTATAAAGGGTGTTTGTGACAGCCAGGAAAATATCGATATGGTGACTTCGGACAATGATTCTGAGATGAAAAGCAGTGAAAATTTTCTCAGGAAAATTTCGAAATTTTCCGACTTTTTCTAAATTCTAAAATAGTGTAGTTCATTTAAGTAAGTCTGAAATAATAGGTAAGTTTAAAATAAAGTTCCCTCAAAAAAGTTCTATTAACTGATCAACCCCAAAAGAGAGTCACAAGTGATGTAAAAGACACCAGTAATGTATCACACAATAACCAATAAGTCTATTTAACTAGTCACAGGATCGCCCGATACAACTGGCGCGGAAAGCAAACATTGCGTATAATCAAATGAAAAATTAATTTGATGCTAGTAATAACACTGTCGTATAAATCAAAACAAGGGTACTTGTTCAGTATTTCAGTATTTTCCTGGCTGTCACACACACCTTGTATACTCGTAGGTATACCTAATATTTTTCTACAAAAATATCTCTTACAGGAGAGCATATCTTAGATGAAATAGATTTATATTACTTTAGAAATAAGGGGTTTTTTCGAAGATTTACATGAAGATGTAAAAATATCTATAATTAACTTTACGAAATTCCCACGGGAACGGCATTAACGGAAATTTTAAATTTTTATTAACTTGTCAGCAAATAAAAGTTATTTGCTTAATAAGATTCTTTGTGCCCTACCTATACTACCTATAGTCTCGAGTACTTAAGTAAAAACAATACATTTATACAGGGTGTACAGGAGGGGTGTATTTTAAGCGAGAACCAGTCGATAGAGTAGGTAGATACTTTGACAAAAGTCTTAGCTTTGTAAAATTATTAAGAACTATATATATACATATATATTGTATGTATATATGTATTCTAGTAAAGCTCCGCACCAGTATAATTTTTGAAAACTTCAACATCACCTGCTCGTGGTGTACCCTGCCATTTAACGGACGAGGCTTTGATGCTAATAAGTACCTACCTATTTATAATGGCACCGTAACATTTCCCATTTCAAAAGTTACCGGTAGCTAGATAGTTATTTTTGTATCCGAAAAGCGGCGGCAGGCTCACCCCTTTCCACGTGGGACTTAATAGGCTAAAAAGTGGGTGTGAAATTTGCACAATTCCGCCCAACCTTTGGGGGATAATAGGCGTGACCATATGTATGTAAGTATTTTCGAAAAAAATTTCAATATTTATAAAATTTATGCACAAATCGTGAGAAATCCGCTTAAAAAACACCAAAAATAATTTTAAAAAAATTACCGAGCTTCCGGCCACCGCCAAAACAAACAGAACACTCCACACTTCCATTATTACTAACCGACTAATTACTCTGCATTAATTATCCAAGTCAACTCCCTTCGATTACGCTGGATTATCTGATAACAGTTGGATTAATGTGATTATAACAATCTATTCCACACTCGACTGATTAATTTCTAAATTGTGTAAAAAATACTTACTTAGGTGCTAATTCGGTTTTTAATTTCGAAAAGATTAAACACATCGAATCAGCCAGAAGGGTTGCCTGCTCTTTGCTAGCCTTTGCGTTATAGTATATCCGTCTACATGGTGTAGGTATCTACTTATACATACATACATAAAATCACGCCTTTATCCCTTACGAGGTAGGCAGAGCACCAAGGGCTGATAGAACCACATGGTGCCACTTCTGAACAATTTTGAGGGTATAGTTGAGATGTACAAGTTCGGTTAGTAGTGACAGGTGGTCAGCCCATCGCCTACAAAACACCAAGACCCTCTTGTCCCTGTACTGACTACTTATATCAACCATATACACGGCAATGTTACCAATTTGGGGTCGCCAGAACTGCAAGACTGCGAATGATGCCCCACAGCCATTTACGAGTATATACGCGGAGCTAGTAAAACATCTGTCAGTCAAGTTCCTAGCTCATCGCCTGGAATCGCCTCTGAGTTCTCGTCTCTTACGACATGCATGGAAGGTGATGCAGCTGATGTATTGCAGCTGCACTATCACAGGCTAGATATGCATCAACCTAGCTACCTACAACTTACACAACTTTAATACCGTGAAGATTTTATATATTTCCAACAAAAAATTTGCTCCTTCATTCTAGACTGTCACGTTGGTTTAGTTAAATTTTGAATAAAAAATTGTATAGGTAGGTAAGTACCAACTTTAGTACTACTTACTTAAGAGCCAGCAGTCAAATAAAAGTCCCACGGTTGCTCCGCCCACATACCCCGCCACCCGCAATGCAAGGATACGCGTTAAGATCTGCGTAGTGTTAAAATTCGAAATTCGCGCGCTTTCGAGCAGGCGGGTCAACGCTAGGTCAAACGCAGAGAACATAAAAACCCATAGAGTCGTTATTATAATTAATTTCAATGTTATGTTTATTTTATTTTTGTTTGCAAAATACAATTAAATTAAATTAATTTATTTATTAATAAGTAATATAGGTATGTTAAAAAATCATTCATACAATAGAACACATTACCTGCATCATAGTTATATTTATGTATGAAATTCATCCAATGCAACAAGTATTAGGAAGTTTTGAATAAAACGGATTAATGGTAGATATCAAAGATTTATTTTATATATCACAAAAAATAGTATCCGATACATATGTGAAATGGGACCAATTTACTCATGTAGATCGCTTTTAAAAAGGCTTTTAGGTGAGTCAATATGTTAAAATGTTACAAGTAGTAACTTAACAAATTTTAATATTAAGATGATTATGTAAAAAAATGCCGTTTCATTTAGGTAAATTGCTGTATGTTAAATATAAATAGTAGGTGTTTTTTAAAAATAAAGGGTTAACAGGTATGTATAATGTGCATTCGCAATATTAGCTGTGCATAAATAAAAAAAGCTTTATTTAAAGATAAATAGCGGTATGCGTATGCCACAAATATAAATTGCAGTTTGATTAGCAATATTCTCATTTGAGGATTTTGCTGTGCAGTCAGTAATTTTTATATGAATTCCAATTATTTGTGACTAAAAAAAATAATTTTATTTGATGTGCGTTTAAATACTATACAATTAAATTAAATGATTTTTCTTACTAATCCTCTACACTCCCCAAGAAATATATATGTTGCCCGCGACTTCGCCCGCGTCAACAAACAGAATAAAATATTTTAAAGTACTTCTGCGTAAATTATATTTTTTGTTTTATTTTCTTGTGGCAGAAGAACATACTGATTTTCTCCGCAACCCGATCTTGACAACGCGACATATAATTGGCCGTGTGAAAAGCAGTCTTGACGTAAGTCAATTCCAACGTGTTTAAACGTTTGCCCCTGTGATTTATTAATTGTTACAGCAAAAGATAACTTAACAGGGAATTGAATTCTTTTAAAATGTTGAATAACTTTTCCTAAGACGGTATTTTCATATCTCTCAAAATTTAGCTGGGCTGTTAAGGGTTCTGCATCAGGTTATCTAGACCTTCAATTTTATTACGTTATTAGAAAGTGCTTATCATGCTGAGCAACTTTTTCTAAGACGGTATTTTCATATCTCTCAAAGTTTAGCTGGGCTGCTAAGGGTTCTGCATCAGGCAGTCTAGACCTTCAATTTTTTCTTTCATATCATTTCTACGTCATTTTATTCTTTCATACAAATTTTTTGGATAACTTGAACCGTTTACGCAGCGCACGCAACGGAAGTCTCCAAAGTTGAATAATTATCCCCGTTTTTTCCACATTTTCCTCTTATTCTTCGTCCCTATTGGTCGCACTGTGATGATATATAGCCTAAAGCCTTCCTCGATAAATGGACTATCCAACACAAAAAGAATTTTTTAATTCGACCCAGTAGTTCCGGAGATTAGCGCGTTCAATCAAACAAACAAACAAACAAACTCTTCAGCTTTATAATATTAGTATAGATTTACCTTATACAGTAAAATACCTTCTGTTCTATGCTCCACCTTATCTGTTACCATCAAACTGTCAATCGGAGAGCTAAAATATGAAATGAGTTTAAAAATATCAAAAAAGTTTTAGTAGCCAAAAGTGAAAACAAGTGAGCAAAAACAACAAAATTATAGCAGGTAGGTAGGTTCTCACTCACTTTTCTTCAAACATTACAGGTGGTATTAGTTCGGTATAAACTTTAACGGGCGACTCCAGGACTTTTTGTTCGGCACAATTCAAAATATTGTAGATAAGGAACTGCTGCCGAAGATGCTACGTAGTAAGTAAAGATGGGTCGGATTAGGTAAAAATCGTACCTGTTCGACCTAATACATACTAATATTTATGCAATATGGCCGTTCCATTACTGTGATCCATTACGTATTAGATAAATACGTAGAATCTTTATTCGGTGAATATTTAGTATCGGTTTTCGGTGAATGATCCATTATCTAATAAATACCTACGTAGAAAGAATAGTTGTGGAAATAGAAAATATCGTGATAATAGCGAAATGCATTTTTTATATTAGGTTAAATTTTTAATATTTAGTTAAATTGTTTTTAGTTTGTGTCACATATTTTGTTTAAATAAAGGATTTTAATTTTGTAAAAAAAAAAGGAAAAAAAAGTATTGACTGTACCCGGATACGAACCAGGAATATCTGATTTACGACTCCGCCGATGTAACCGCTGGGCTATCATAAACTTGTTAAAGACGGTGAAAATTATCTTCATATTCTAATGATATTGTAGTATTTTTGCTAAATAATATAATTGAAACTTATAGTCTATGCCTTACGGTTGATTTCTCATAATAAGATTATTTTTATGCGATACCTAATACCTAATGTCGTCTTGTATCTGAATGCTGGGCCGTAAAGAAGGGTAAAAATCAATTCCATGTAAGCAAGATGAGAATGTTGAGATGGATGTGTGGAGTTACAAGAATGGATAAAATAAGAAATGTGTACATAAGAGGAAGTTTGAAAGTTGCGCCGATCACAGACAAGTTACGAAGTAACCGTCTGTCTTGGTACGGGCATGTAAAGCTATATTATGAGTCTATGATGTAAAGCGACGGGATGAAAGTCATATTTTACAGAGAGCTTTGTGCATGAGTGTGGATGGATATAAAGGAAGAGGTAGACCAAAGAAATGTTGGATGGACTGTGTGAGGGAGGATATGCGTGTACTGGGAGTGAGCCATGAGATGACGGATAATAGGGATGAATGGAAGAAAAGTACATATTGTGCCGACCCCAAATAAATGGGAACAGGGCAGGAAGATGATGATGACCTAATCACGTTGTATTAGGTACCGACTAGTATTGAAAAATACCTAATCCACATACCTATTCCAATATTTATGCCTCACCTGTAGTAGTAAGTAAGTTCCTTAGGTGAGTGAAAGATATTGTACCTACATATACTCGTAAATGTATATAAAATTTGTGTATGTGCTTCATGTGTAAAGCAGTGCGCTTATAGAATACTTCTCATGCTGTGTGTGTGATTTCGGAACTAATTTCTTTTGTAGACTTTTACATAGATAAACAAAGCAACTAGCGCCATCGTTCAAAGGAATTCTACCAATTTATAAAGGTGAAAGTTTATATGTGTGTGAGTGTGTATGTTTGTTACTTCATCACGCAAAATCCTGAAATGTATGGAACAGCAGATTTTTTTCACTATATCGGAATTGGCCTCATAGTGAAAGTTGTTTCTTTTTACTTTCCTAGTTTCGTATCAAAGGCAAATCACTAATATCGGAAAGACCTTATATATTAGCTTAGGTACGTATCAGAATAACACATTATACTTTTTATCCCGGGTAAATATTTTATCCCGTAATTTCGACATTTTGTTTTTTCTGCTGTCCATTATAAAATGCATTCTCAGCATTAAACTTTACATACTTACTAATTATGATTATAGCTACTTACACCTTTGATTCTCTCCCCTTTTTAGAAAATTCTCTCCAACATTGAGCCATCTTCCTTTTGGAAACATATTTTTTAGTTTTATTTCCCATTAGTCCGAACTCAATCGAGTAATACCTACACCGCAAGATAATAAAAAATGCCACTGCCGTGGGCGAAAGCGACATAGACCCTACGTCGTCGGCGCACAGCGCGGTACTGAGCGTCAGCGGGCACGAAGTTACTATTTAACGCTTTTCTGTAAGCATTAGAGTTGAATATCGCTTGCACGCTAAACAACTGATTGAGCTCAGAAGTAAAGGGCGTAAGTCTCAAAAAGATTTTTATTAATTGTGTGTTCAATTACGATTGTTTTTTAATTTTGGCTTTACAAAAGTTTACTATCATTATTATCTTGATATCCGAATTTATTATAAACACCTATCTCATGTAATAGCCGAAATAAAAGTAAAAATGACTAAAAAACATGTCGATTTCAAAAAACAAAACTATCGAGCGAAAATCATTAAATCATGTTTTTGGCTTTACATGACATAGTTAAGGGTACTAAGAATATAGTGTAATAGTCTCACATTAAACAAACATGCACCCGTTTCAGCATATTTCATCAAAAAGATGCTAAATAAGGTCTGCCTCCTCTTAATAGCGAATATTCTTTGCAATATTTATTTTCTTGTTATCTTTAGTGGAACTTCTGTTAGAGATTAGCCATGACGTATATCAATAACAAAACATGATTAATATTTAATTATTAGATAATAATAGATTATTAATTCATGTATTTCCGGTAGGTAAATTTACAAACGGCATCTTCTGTTCGTCAATAATAGGTCACGTTTTCAGCGACTAGGATTTGAACCTCTTCTTCAGCCTATTGCAGTCCACTGCTGGACGTAGGCCTCCCCCAGGGCACACCACAAGGCTACTGCCATAGGGGGGTTTGCCCATAGTCACCACGCTGGGCAGAGGGGTTGGTGACCGCAGTGTGATTTTCGGAGTATGTTGTCAGCACGGGAGGCGCTGCTGCCCGCCTCCCGGAAACGCCACCCTGCTACGAACGAACACTAAACTTGTTTTATAGAATAGGTACCTCCTATGTCTGATTTCGGAACTAATAAGTATTTTTTGAATGCAGTGACGTAATGTAGTCATGCTCATAGTAACTAGCGCCATCATCCAATGGAACTTTTCGGTGAAACACACTCTACGTAATCCCTTCACAGCAATAAACCGTTTATCATCAAATTTCTATGTAGAATATTGTAGAAGCTGATCTGCGCTATTGCGAACTCACACAGTGCGGAAGCGATGTCGAGGCGCGAGATCTCAATTTAAATTAGGATTATTATACAACACTGGCGGACTAAGACTTTTTGAGGCCCGGGGCGGTCTTTAATTTTAGGGCCCCCTGGCGCCCGCCCTCCAGATTTACTGAATTAAACAAATGCAGATATCTTCCGGATATCTTATCCGCCAGATATGTGTGATGCCGTCTCTTTCGGTTCGTACTAACAAGAGGGAGATGTCAATAGAGATATCTGTCAGATAATTATATCGGGCACTTATCAGTAAGTGTTAAAACAGGCCCTATGAATGCGTTATGAACAGAGGTCGGAATTAGGTAGAGTCATTTATGTACTTGCACTGATTTCATACAGCGAAAGAATAAAGTGGATATGCTTCAAATTACAAACTAATAAACATTTTATGTTAATTATCTTTGTTTTATTTGTCTATCTCTGAGGGTTTTATTATTATTTATTTGTAATATTGTTGGCCACACGGGATTGTTCATTAGAAATCCTGGGAAGGTCCACATTAATATCAACATTTCGATGCAAGTACATAAATGACTCTACCTAATTCCGACCTCTGGTTATGAATCTTATCAACTTAGATGAATTAGGTACCTACACCGTTTACTTATTATGGTAAATGATCGGAAGAATGGTTTAATTACAGCAGATTATGTTAAAATAACATTGTCTGAGTAGACAAGGAAATTTTTTTTTTATATATGCCAATCCGAGGCCCCTCAGTTGTGGGGCCCGGGGCGGACCGCCCTCACCGCCCCCCTATTAGTCCGCCAGTGTTATACAAGCTTAGATTTGCCCATTACAAAATATATAGATAAGTACAAACAAAACTGCTGAGAACTTTGATTACAGATAACTTCGTGACTGACTTAATACTACAATGGTGAAAAGAGAGGTGGAAAGTTGAACGTTTTAGCTTAACTTTACTACTCTTTTGAAGATTGAATTTCTACCAATATTTGATTAAACAATTTTGGGATTCGGCGGGAAAAGCTGGAAGGGAATGGGTATAATTTTCTTGTGAAAATCAAAATTTATTTGTTAATGGCTTGCATGTGTCCGTAAAGTGATGTTTTCTGGTAGAGAAGTTATATTTTGTTTACTTGTGATGAGAATCTAGTGCGTGTGCATGGTTTTATATGCAGGTAAGCTAAGTAAAACTTTAGTCGGAATACGATCTCTTCATGGGCTCATGTAAGTTGTTTCTGCAATTCTTTTTGATCTTTACTAATTTTGCGCCCATTCTTGAGGATTTTCCCGACGTTTCCATTCATCATCATCATTATCATCCATCATAAATTCTGAAATCATTTACTAAAGACAATGGCTGTATGGGCTTAGTTCCCCTTGCCTTGCCTTCGGGATAAACCAAACAAAAAAAATTACAGTTTTGTGCAGTGTTTCCACAATAAAGGGAAATTCCCATTTTGTGGGGAAATTTAGGTCCAGAGGGGAAGGAAAAGACATGAAAAGGGAATTGCGGAAATCATGGGTAAATCCTAGCCTAAAATATTGCAAAAAATTTCGGGACTAATTTTTTATAGACTATGCCGTAAACATAGATTACCTTCTAAAGATTCCGTTTCCAAAGATTTTAGTATGAACTCTAGTTCACTGAATTTGGCGGAATGCAAAGAAGTGCGGGACGTAACACTGTACTGTGATTGGCTATTTCAAGGTCGCATTGAAAATGGCGAGGGAAATAGTGATGCGACAAAGAAGAACGAAACTATCTAAGTATCGATATTTATGCACTTTAAGCGATTTTTGTTTTATCGAAATCATTTTATTTTACATACATACATATTCACACTTCTGTTCAATTCAGATTAATTCAGAAGGTCTCTGCGATTAAATTCATGTTTGCTTGAGTTGACAGAATTTATATATGCCAATAACATTATGTAAGAAAACAACTACAAACTTCAATAAATTTCAGTACGAAATTTGATATTCTACCAATTCGCCCCGTTTTACAGTATTTACAATGTTTGCTATTATTTTTACTCAGCTGCGGCAAGGCCAAAAAGGTATAATAATTTTAACAGACTATGTATGTATCTAAATTTATAGGTGTGTACTACAGTGGCTAAACTATTCAATTAATTTTTGTAAATGAGGTGTAAATCGAT
The DNA here is from genome assembly GCA_014607495.2 of Carposina sasakii. Lineage (NCBI taxonomy): Eukaryota > Metazoa > Arthropoda > Insecta > Lepidoptera > Carposinidae > Carposina > Carposina sasakii. The sequence continues at coordinate 9,869,740 of CP053169.1, forward strand.
TTTTTACTATGGTCCGGGTGACAGACTAAATTTTCTAGTAAAAATATATAAACAAATGTATATTACGGAATTTACAGCCAAAAAAGTAGGATGTTAAATGAAAGCAAATCCTGAGTTTAAAAATATAATAATAACACAATCAATATTAATGCGTAAAGCGAAAACGTTGTGCACTAGAACTACTTTTAATTAAATAATATATCGAAATACTCTAATATGGCCAAACGACCATGAGGTGACCACTTGATTCCGTTTCATAAAATAGCTCGTATGCATGGTTTGGGAATTAACATTTTTTGTATGCAGTTACACAGTTAATGTATTCGGAAGATCAAATCTCTGCAAACGGTGTTCGCCCACCACCGGTCCCTATACCCTCCACTGACCCTCGAATCTGACGATTAATGATTGTGATTACAGGCAACTATAGTCGCGATAAGAAACCACATCCCAGCACCTCGCATACGAATACGTACGTACATAGCTGATACTCCGAAAAACACTAGGATATAGTGAGTTTTTTTACTATTTTCTGCACTGTTTTGCCAGCACCTACGTTGCTTCGGTTTCGGAACATTTCTTTGTTATTCGGCTATCCTCAGTAAATATTGTGCTGCGCTTGCTATAGAAAACATAATATAGAAAATCTAATCTGAAGCAATAGCCTATTACGCTCAATAACTAGTTACTATAGCTGTCGATATTGTATTAAGGTTATTGCCCTAATAATTGGTTACTGTAACTGATTACAATTTGCAAATACCTAGAACTACGTCAATGCAACGTACATTCGGATATGTAGATTTTGGTGGTGAAATTAAAACAGATTTCACTGACGAATGCACCGGACCTGGAAAAGAACAATTTTTATTATGACAACTATACACATAAACGAAGTTTATGAAATTTATAAAAAAAAATAGGTAATCAATATTTTCTCATACTATTTAGAGATTATTTGTAGACTATTACGTCACATGTCACGTCGTTTTAGTATGGAGAGCCAGTTACTCCATAACTGCTTTGTCATCGAAACTACTAAATAACTATAAAATAAAACATTTTATTCTATTGTTATCGATACAAAGTCGATTACGTTATACATTCACTTCACTAGCTCAATTCAATTCAATTTTGTTTAATGGCCACCATTGTGTCGGGCACAATAATTCCGCCAATGTCACGTAAGAGGAAAATACACGAAGGAGATTGGTCAGCAAAATGAAAAATAATTACATAAGACCAGATTGTATCTAAAACAAAAGAAAACACCACATTTATGTTAGTCAGACGTACACAAACGACGTACTATTACTGTTGACAGTGACAGTGACGTTGACATATGTAAGACAGTGACAACAATAGTAATTAATGTTCACTATGGGTGTGCCCACCACCGGGCCCTACACCCTCCACTGACCCTCGGATCTGATAACTCATAATTGCGACAACAGGCACTTGCACTAACTATAATCGCCATGAGAAACCAGACCCGAGCACCTAGCATGCAAGACGATACATTGCACTATTCCGAAATCAAAACTGTGTGAAAAAAGAAATGGGTGTGGTGGGCACACCCATAGTGAATGTTTGAACTTCCGAATTGTAGCGCCTAATACAATTTCATTTATAAAGTAATTAATGTGTTGAGAAAAAGAGACGACATATTGTAGTGCGATTATTGACCAGTATAAACTGATCTCCGCGTCCATTGAAAAAAACATAAATAAAAAAAATTAATTTACTTACCGGTGAAATGTTATGCCATCTTTTTTGTAACTTGACGTCTTAGCGTTCTTTCCACACCATTTCAAGGAACAATAACCCATGATGACACGGTTATTTAATGAAAAGTAATAAGTTTTAAAATAAAAACAATGCAATTTACATGCACGTGCGCACGGGTCATTAACTTGGTAACATACTGGGGCTAGCTTTCCGAGCGCGAAATTGTATACACCCCAGAAACAGTATGAGTGGCGCGCGTATCTTATCCTGTATGAGGTATCTTTAGGAGGTAATCTATGGCCGTAAACTAGAGTGCTACCATATAAAAAAAGCAGTGGCAACACGTGCAGGTTTTATATATTTCTGGTCAGGGTATAAATAAGAATACGAATTGTTGAATTATAATTTACTAGCTGTTGCCCGCGACTTCGTCCGCGTCAACAAACAGAATAAAATATTTTAAAGTAGGTACTTCTGCGTAAATTATATTTTTTGATTTATTTTCTTGTGGCAGAAGAACATACTGATTTTCTCCGCAACCCGATCTTGACAACGCGACATATAATTGGCCCTGTGAAAAGCTGTCTTGACGTAAGTCAATTCCAACGTGTTTAAACGTTTGCCCCTGTGATTTATTAATTGTTACAGCAAAAGATAACTTAACAGGGAATTGAATTCTTTTAAAATGTTGAATAACTTTTCCTAAGACGGTATTTTCATATCTCTCAAAATTTAGCTGGGCTGTTAAGGGTTCTGCATCAGGTTATCTAGACCTTCAATTTTATTACGTTATTAGAAAGTGCTTATCATGCTGAGCAACTTTTCCTAAGACGGTATTTTCATATCTCTCAAAGTTTAGCTGGGCTGCTAAGGGTTCTGCATCAGGCAGTCTAGACCTTCAATTTTTTTCTTTCATATCATTTCTACGTCATTTTATTCTTTCATACATATTTTTTGGATAACTTGAACCGTTTACGCAGCGCACGCAACGGAAGTCTCCAAAGTTGAATAATTTTCCCCGTTTTTTCTACATTTTCCTCTTATTCTTCGTCCCTATTGGTCGCACTGTGATGATATATAGCCTAAAGCCTTCCTCGATAAATGGACTATCCAACACAAAAATAATTTTTTAATTCGACCCAGTAGTTCCGGAGATTAGCGCGTTCAATCAAACAAACAAACAAACAAACAAACTCTTCAGCTTTATAATATTATTATTAATTATTAATATATTAATTAATATATTAGTATAGATTCATGCTTAGTCTATTTTTTTTATTCGCTTGCAGTTGCATTGGACTGTACAAACTTAAGGTGTGGTATTTCTATCTGATTTTTCATTAGTTGTACAGAAGTTGTCCCGTTGTTTTTAAGCCAGTTTTTACAAACAGGATTGATGCAACCGTTTCATTATCCAGCCTATTACGTTTATCCGTTTTGATATTTTGAAGATCACTAAATAACCGTTCTACGGCAGCATTGGAAAAAGGCAGTGACATAAAATAATTTATCAAAATTGGCAGTTAAGCGAATTTGCGTCTGCCGCACGGTGGGCTGAAAAACGGCTTTCATAGACATAGGAATCAAAAGTGGCAAATACCGAATTTCTAATCGAATATCGCTTCTACTAGTTATTATCATATACTCAAATGATACTCGCATCAATCTGCACAAAAACAAAGGACTTATAATTTTTTTACGAAAAATTTGTATGAAGCTAGAATAAAAATTTAATTATCTCTTAAACGGCAAGGAAAACCGTAATATCCTTACAGGTAGTGTTAGTACTAATTATTTATGATTTTTTGACGTACTACAAATAACGGTTATCACTGCCGATTTTTTTTAAAAAATCATCAAAATATTTTTATTTATTTTTACATATGAAACGGTTCCCTTTATTGTCTAACTTAAGAAAATCGATATTATGAATGTGGTTAACTCAAATGATATGAATTTATAGGTATAAAACAAGAAAAATATAAAAAAATGCTGTTTATTTTAAGTTACAAAAATGTTCTTAATTATACAAAATATTCAATTAAATTATAATTGAACCAAATAGTACAGTAATCTTACATAATTAATAAAAAAAATTGAAAAATGAGAGTGATGAAAATTCGTATTTTTTTTTACATTAGAAAGAAAGAAAGAAAAGAAGTATATTTTTCTTATATTACGAATTTTCATCATTCTCGTTGTCGGATTCCAATTCTGAGTCAGAATCCAAGTTAGTTACATCTAAAAACTCGAACTCAGTTTCCTGAAACTGGATTAAGTCGAGAGTTTCACCAAAAAAGCTTAGTTTTCTCTTACTATCTAGCTTAGGCCTTTGTGCACTTAATAAGGGATCAGAGGAAATGACAAGCATATTTAAAATATCTTGATTTGAATCTTGCCTGCTTCTTTTTCGCGAATGATTTTCCCGGAACCTCCTAAAATCTTTATTTCGCGACTCTGAGGCTTCTTCAGAGAGAGCCCCAATGGGCACAATGTCATTTTTCTCAATGATGTCAGCCCCGTGTATTAACAATTTATGTACGGTTGCCGACATGTAGTACCAATCGTATAATTCTACGTACTTTTCTGCCGTTTTGCGGGAAAAATCTTTGAACTTGTTCACATCGATTTTCTCGCCAGATGTTATTGCTTGCAAAATCACAGCAAATCTTTTTATGAGCTCCTCATCCAACCCGGTAATAGCTGCAGTTGTATTTGGAAACTCGAAAAACTTTCGTGCGGTATTGCCATCATTGGTGGTTCCCGAGCCCTGTTTTACTATATCAATCAACAGATTGAGCTCATCTTTAAATTTGTCCTGAATGTGTTTTTTTCTTGTCTGCAACATTTCTTTGTGCTCATTACTTCTCGCTGCCCACTGTTTGAAGTCAAGCCTGTACGCAATATGTAACAGACATTCCATGCAATTTATACGGGCGTGTAAGGATGACAAACCAAATTCATATACGTCAGAACACACAGTCTTCGAAGTTACAACATCTAATCGGTTCATTTCTGTTGGTTTTGCTAAGCACAGGTAGCACGATGCGTTTGATCTGGCTTCAGAAAGGTACGTGCAGACTTTAGCGTCGATCATTGTCATCATTAGATGATGAGTCACCCTGTTATTATTACTGCTCTCTGTGGGGATAAGATCCTTAATTTCATCATCCATTTGTCTTTTGTGATCAATTACAACTGCTTCACTCTCTTTTACAAAAGTAAACTGGACTGGACGACAATACAAAGCTGAGCATGGTTTTGGGTTCGTCCATAAAGTATTATCTCCATCTGTCAGTTTTAGTGGGACCAAAGAGGTCATAAAAATGCTGGAATCATCCTGCTCGCCCTCCATTTTCTGCTTGTACCGGCTTTGGTTGGAGGCACCATCAAATCCCCACTTGGATATCAGCTTTAGCTGCTTATTTTGCACATCGTCAGAAAGACTTTGAAGAATCCTCGTCACTGTGATGTCCAGTAAAGCTTGAAGTGTAATTCGAGCCGATGAATCCGTAACTGACACTGATTGATTCGGAGGGTAGCAACTAAGCTTAGTTTGTTGCACTTTGTAGTAAGATGGATATATATCATTAGCACCTTCGCGAATGGCAGCCTCTCGCAATGTAATATATTGCCACTTTGATAGTTTTAGTGAAAGAAGCAATCCAAGCGCTTTCTCTGCTGTAAAAACCACTTTTTTCACTGGTTTTTTAAGCGTCTCACTAATTGTAGCCGCTGCTTCAGGATTTTTCATCATATATTCGATCACTGAAGCGATATCTCCATGCCCTTCTTCTTTTAAACGTGCTGCAGCTGCATAGGCCAATTCACTGGAATCTTCGCTTGTATGGTCATCAGATCTTCTCTTTTTCTGTTTGTTTCCTAGATCTTCAAAGGGTTTTCGGGACCTTTTTGTCATTGTCCCAACAGACGATGATGTTACTGCACTAACGGACGATGACGTCGACGGTTCTTGAGAGATGGTGTGTATATCATCAATAGTTTCTCGATTAACCAAAGTTTGCACACAACTTGGCCAATCAATATTTGCTTGCAGCCAATTTCCGTACAGTCTTCTGAAATTATCAAGGAATCTGCTGGATTTCTGCCACCTCTGTAAAGCAGCTCGCGTAAACCTTCGACAAAATTCTTTAACAGTTACTTGATCTTCGACAGAAAGGCAATCGCCTATGCGGGATACAAGTGCACCAAACAATACTTCATGATTAAATGAAGTAGTCTCACTTTTTAGAAGAACAAACAAGTCTAAATTGGTGATTAAACTTTCCATTATTTGATTTAAAATCACAGAGCAAATATTATTTAGTGTTAACAGTTACACGGATGTGAACAATTTAAATTAAAAGCAAAAGTTTAGTCCTTTTATAGCAAAAAATCGATAATTAGTTAACTACCCCCATTAGACTTTTCAAAGAAGTACTAAAGAAAACTTATAGTCGACAATATAACACATTAGCACAACTAATTACCACATTAGCTAATCAGAAAAAAGTGATGCAGTCCAAAGATTGCATTGTTGCGCGATATTGCTAATTATTTAATCACCTATTTAGTCTCTTCAGAAGCCTAAATTATTAGAATTACTTAATCACTTACCTAGTTACAATGAAACTAAACAATTACTTAACAATTCTTTATGGTATTTTTAATGTATCTAAAATTGAAAACTTATTTTGGTTGATCAATATCCCACTGAGGCCGTGTGGTGTCCGGCAGAATAGAATAGCACCAACCCTCCATACACAGGGGCGTAAAAGGCGACTAATACGCTTGTATTAGTCGCCGTTTAGCCTGAGCCTCAATAGACCAGAAAATGGGCAGCAGCATTTTCATTATACTATGGTCTTTTACATCGATCTCCAACCTGCCTGCCAAGCGTGGAGATTATGGCAACATTCTCCCACGGGAGAGGCTCAGGTCCAGCAGTGGACTGTTATGGGCTGATGATGATGAATATCCCACTGAAAATAGATGTCTAAGTGCGGAAGTACAATAAACTTTTGCCTACCCTTTTGGAAGTAGACAGGGGATGCTAATTTTATATTTTGCGTTGTTAAAATTCTGTGTTTCTCAACTTAAACACGAAAAGGAACCGTTTCGTATGTAAAAATAAATAAAAATATTTTGATGATTTTTAAAAAAAAATCGGCAGTGATAACCGTTATTTGTAGTACGTCAAAAAATCATAAATAATTAGTACTAAAACTACCTGTAAGGATATTACGGTTTTCCTTGCCATTTAAGAGATAATTAAATTTTTATTCTAGCTTCATACAAATTTTTCGTAAAAAAATTATAAGTCCTTTGTTTTTGTGCAGATTGATGCGAGTATCATTTGAGTATATGATAATAACTAGTAGAAGCGATATTCGATTAGAAATTCGGTATTTGCCACTTTTGATTCCTATGTCTATGAAAGCCGTTTTTCAGCCCACCGTGTGCCGTCAACATTTTTTTTTTCAAACATTTTTTTACATTAGCCTACAGTATCCGTGGAATTGTTACAATCCATATCTGATTCTGCAAGGAGATTTCTCTATTCCTTGTCCAGCTCTGTTAAATCTACCGTAATGTGCGATGGAATGTGTTTTTTCTCGATTGACCAATAATAAATATGAAAGAACATACTTACCGATTTTTTTGCAGAAATATTAATTAGCCACCGATCAACTTTTCTCTTTAAACAACCGTCGCAATAAATATTTGTAGCCGTAGATAGGTTTACTTGGAGCATTTAATTAATCGAACCTACAACATTTTTTTTTAAAATAAACGTGTACAAAATGTAAGTAGAAATGTACATTACAACGTAAATAAATTGACAGTTAGTGATGCGCAGTTAGTAGAAAATAGATTTTTTTAGTTATTACACTAGTGCCAAAGCTAAAAACTACAGCACAATAATCTTTGAAGGGGAAAAGAGTCCCGAGAAGGGGAAATCTGAATTGAGATGTGGGGAAAGGAAATCTTTAAAGTGGAAACACTGTTTTGTCAAGAATTTTTTCGGCTTAAGGACTTGTTTCCAGGCCAGTAAAATTTAATTTAAAAAAAAAGGCAAGGTGACGACGGTTTAGGGTTTATTGGTTTTTAATTTTCGTTCTTTAAAATTAATTCTAATTTCGTGAAATTTCTATCTCTGTTATATCTCAAAATTGTCAAAATGAGTGCCTGGCCTGAAGTCTCGAATGCGAAGTCGGAAAATCGACATGAAATCAAGCTGGCAGGCGCCTCGGTATCACAACGTATTTCAGAGGGTGGTTTGGACAAAAATATATTCAAATTAACCAATTTAAATCTATTAAACATCAGTGATACGTGTTTAAACGCCATCCCAGACGATATCAAGCAATTGGTAAACTTGCAATCGCTCCTTCTATTTGGAAACAAGTTGGAAGAATTTAACCAAAACATAACCTCCCTACCCAAACTAAAAGTGCTGGATTTGTCTAGAAATCAGATTAAAAGTGTCCCTGAAAGTCTGAATAACCTGAAAGAGCTGACAAGTATAAATTTCAGTTCAAATCAAATAGAGGTTATGCCTAAATTGACTGATTTACCAAATTTAATCATAGTTGATGTTTCTAACAATAAAATGACCAGTTTCATAGATGTGGAGAACGCTAACCTCCCTCATTTAACCGATATGAAATTGAATGGAAACAGCATTGAGTCTATTCCAAATTATATAGCACAGAGTATGCCATCATTGAAGAACTTTGATATAGGTGAAAATCATTTGAAGACAGTACCTGGAGAAATTGCTCTCATGGCTAAATTGAAAGGTAAAATATATACATAATAATATGATAATTCCTAATATTGTGAGTCATAAAATGCGCTTTATATTGTCATTGTGCAATATTTTGTATTATTGCTTGATGCAATAATACAAAATAAATAAGTTGACTTATTTACATCATATTTACGTGGAGAAAAAATACTAATAAATAATTTGAACACATCTTTAGAAATAAAATTGTATAAGAAATGATGAACGCTACCATAGAGTGAAAGAGATGAATGAAAAGTGAGCGAGAGAGAGAGAGGGACAGAACGAAGGAGCCAAAAAGTTGTAAGTTGTTTTTAAGAAGAAAAATAAAAAGAAGAAGTTATTACCATAAAAGTTTATTTTTTTATCTGAAAATATCTCACATTTATGTATAAGTGATCATTTTACTATACAGTGTGTTTGGTAATGGACTAGCGATAATTTAGGGGCGTAAAATATACCTAATATTACCGGCAAAAACACCCATAAGGGTGGTCAACCCCTCCTCTTTTTGGAATAGCGGCCATTTTAATTTTTTTTTAGTTACGTCTTTTTAAAAAATATCGATTTCTCTGGACATAAGGGTACTGCAGACATAAAAAAAATGTGTTAGTAAGCTAATGATATCGCCTTTTAATTAAAAGAGATCTACGTGTAAACTTTTTAACTTTAAAATGTGTAAAAAAATGTTTAATGCTGTTTTTAAGCAAAAAAAAAACTCCTTTTTACAGTTATTCTTACATACCACAAAAACTAGCACATTAACGTAGGTATTTTTTGTAAAATTCTAATAAACAAGGATATTATCTACAAAATGATATCAAAATCATTTCTCTAAGTTGCAAAACTTGAAAATTATGGTATACTGAAGAGACTGTTTGGAATATTGTTAATTTAATTATTCTACATGTCAAAGATATACATAATATTGTGGTAACCTCAAGTAAATAGTCTGAGGAAGATAGTAATAGAACAAAATAAAATTTTCAAACAAATGCTGCCAATACATACACTAACACTTATAAATTGTGACCAATATATCATATTATAAAATATTAATAAGAAAATGAAAAAATTCTTCACCCGAGTGAGATTTGAACTCACAACTACTGTCATATTGTCGGTCTAATTATCATAATGCGTTAACTCCAAAAAAAAAAAGAAATTTTAAGCATTATTCTAACAGAAAGGTAACATGATTCTATGCCAGATGGCATTAAAAGAAAAAAATGGTTTTTTAAGAGTTACACATTTTGATAATTAGACCGACGACATAATCAATATATCCACATTCATCTGTATTTATGTAGTGTAAATTAATATTCTGTAAAAAGATGCCTAAGACCTAAGGACTTATCTTAAGTTTGGGTTATCCTACCTGTCCTTTGTCTAAGCCATTTATTGAATGGAGAGGGATATACCTGACTAAATTTAAGTTTGCGTTTAAGTGTGACTGTCAGAATCGGATATATTATGAAATTGTGGACGCCCACGACCCCGTCCATGGATATATCCAGGATAAAAACATTTTCCAGAGATAAAAAGTAGCCTATATCTTAAGTGGGACCTGTCACAATATATTCCTGAAAACTGCATCGAAACCGTTCAGCCGTTTCTGATATTAGCATACACAAACGCACAGACAATCTGACAAACACAAAAATTTAAAATATTATTCTTTTGGGTACTATTACGTTGATAAAGGTCTCCTATAATATTTTTTCTCATATTTCTTCCATGTACAGACAGCGATCCGTTACATTTTTATTAATAATATATAAAATCCACCTATTAATTTATTTGTTCCAGAACTAAACTTAAAGGGAAACAAACTTGCAGACAAGCGACTCATGAAGCTCGTAGACCAATGCCGTACAAAGCAAGTAGTGGACTACATTAGAGATCACTGCAAATCCGACCAATCACAGCCAAGCTCCGGCAAGGGAAAGGGAAAGAAAGGCAAGAAACAGGAGGAACAGCCCACAGAGGATACTGTCTGCGATCTGTGCCATTCAATGAAGATATTGCATGTCGAAGACAACATACCAGCAGTTAAGATAATGGAGAGTGAAGTAGCGTCTGTCCGTCCGTACATTCTGTGCTGTATTCTCAGCGATTTGAACTTTACCGATGTACTGTTCAAGAAGTTTATTCAGCTGCAAACTAAGCTGCATGACTCGGTCTGTGATAAGAGGAATGTGGGTACGATTGCTACACATGACTTGAACAAAATTGCACCAGGTATGTGTTCCAATAATAATTGTAGTTTTAGAGCTGTTTGTATGCTATGTATTGCTAAGTTTAGGCATTAAGGCACTATAAGCAATCATAAAAGAACTACATAAGTAAAAGTGTGACTGAATATGAACATAGAGATATAAAGATGAGTAGCACAAACTTACAAAAAAATGTAGAATGTATGGCACAAGTTGTGGGAAGTGGGCAGCAGCGCCTACCGTACTGACAACATAGTCCGAAAATCACACTGCGGTCACCAACCTGCCTGCCCAGGGTGGTGACTATGGGCAAAACCCCCCTGTGGCAGTAGCCTTGTGGCGTGCCCTGGGGGAGGCCTACGTCCAGCATTGGACTACAATAGGCTCAAGAAGAAGAAGAATGGCACACGGGGTAGCTTTTTCACACATTTGGCCAGTATTTTGTATTTCTTGTACTAGTACCTGTAGGGGTGGTAAAAAGGGAAGCCCTTCAGGCCTCACCTGGCCAGTAGTTGTGAGAAAGTTCAATATCATATTCTAGGACCATGGAGAAGAAATAAAAGAGGAGTAGCGGCTAAGTATATTTTCATACAAAAATAGTGTGCCGCGGAGCGGGAGTGAAGTATGGGACGAGGGGAGCATCGTAACACTGTAGCCCTGCTCATTTACATAGAAACCACCTTGTAGTAACTGTGGTTACAGCTACTGCATTACACACATTGGCCCTGAAGCTCCGCCCCTATCAGGACGTTATGGCCTCATGATTGCCACACTACTCGGTTCATAGTCCCACCTCCTCTTTTATACTTTCTCCATGGTTTGGACTGTGGTTCTGTCTTGCATCCAATAGGTGGCTCTGCTACGTATCCATATCATAAAATGGTGCATCTGCAGGTGACCTGATCTACACAGCCCGGACCCCTGGAGCCCTGAAGCTGACCCCACTCTCTAGGCTGAAACCATGCAGTGGTGAGCAGCTTTTTCAGCAACTTACAGCTGAAGCAGAGGCTTTGAGGAAGGAGAAGAAGAGGAATGTCTACTCTGGCATACATAAGTAAGTAGAAACAATCCTTAGTAATTAAGTTTATGATAGTTAAGTAAGGCTAAAAAACTTAAAGTATAGATTAATTTTTTGGCATCACAAATTGTGTAAACAAAGGTGCAGTGGTAGTAAACATTTTCCTACAAATAAAAATTTAAATACAAGTGTGCCTTAAGTTATTTATTTCAACAAAGGAAACGAAACCCATATAATCGCCTCGTACAAAAATCATTAGAGCCATTTCAGAGAAGTGCTTGTTTCAAATATGGTATTTACTTGCCAGGTTCCTGTATTTGCTGGAAGGAAAGCCAAAATACCCCTGTCTGGTAGATGCCAGTGGTAAGGTCATCAGCTTCCCACCGATCACCAATTCAGAAGACACTAAGGTAAGAAAGAGATACCATGGTACAATGCTACATATATATATATATATATATATATATATATATATATATATATATATATATATATATATATATATATATATATATTATAGTAGAAGCCTAGAAGGTGGGATTTTTGCAGCTGCTAACCGCGGTAGTTATGTGTTTTGCGCAGTCCCCCTCTTCCCCTGCCTCCTTCCCCCGCACCTAAATATGTACTACTAGTGACAAAACAACTTTACTAGTGGTAAGCAGTTACGCTATCGGCTTGCAAAATTTGGGACCATGTGAGAAATTCTATTTGTCGTGCCATACCTTGAGCAGGTACTGCCACTAATTATTAGAGATACATCATGAACAATGTATAAAAGAGGAGGTGGGACTATGCACTGAGTCGTAACGCAGTAGCTGTAACCACACGCTTGTGCTCCGAAATGTAACCGTATTAAAATTACAAAGACACTGGCGCTTTTATCAGGGTACTTTTTTACTGAAACGTAGTATAATATTGCCATCTAGTGTTGAGTAATTGCACTAGTAAAACAATCTTGAACCATATTGGTAATGAGCGAGTAGTTTGACTAGTCACTACAAGGTGTTTTCTATGTAAATGGGCAGGGCTACAGTGTTCAATGCTCCCCTCGTTCCATACTTCACCCCCGCTCCGCGGCACACTATTTTTGTATGAAAATATACTTAGCCGCTACTCCTCTTTTATTTCTTCTCCATGAGATACATAGTATGACTGGCTGCTTGAGGGGAAAGTATAGACAGAGATAAATAGTTGATGGGTTATTAAATGAAATCTTTCGTAATCCCCGTCCGTACTACAGTTAGTCACATGACCTGTATATTCTTCAGGGGTCAATGAACGAAATCTTTCGATATCCGCGTCCGTACTTACTATAGTTAGTCACGTAGCCTGTGTATTCGTATTTCTAGATATCAGTGGACACAAAGTCGATCTTCGTGGAAGTTACATCACAGTCTTCCCTTGGTGCTTGTAAGACCATCATTAACAAGTTTCTTCAAGAAACTCTACTGCTGGGGGTGGGGGCCGGCGTTGATGAAGGCGGATTCAATGCTCTCACTGTGCAACAGGTGATTAATTAATATATGAATATAATTTATTTACTTTTGTACATCTATACATACATATAATAAAAATGTAACGGATCGCTGTCTGTACATGAAAGATATATGAGAAAAAATATTATAGGAGACCTTTATCAACGCAATAGTACCGAAAACAATGATTTTTGGAATTTTTGTCTGTTTGTCGGTTTGTCTGTGCGTTTGTGCACGCTAATCTCAGAAACGGCTGAACCGATTTCGATGCAGTTTTCAGGAATATATTGCGACAGGTCCCACTTAACATATAGGCTACTTTTTATACCGGGAAAATGTTTTTATCACGGATAATTTCGATATTTTGTTTTTTTTTCTGTAGTCCACGCGGACGGAGTCGCGGGCGTCCACCAGTACATAATACACATGTATATCTCCTTGCGTACTCGGGGGCGTTCTCTTAGCGATAAGCTAGCAACTGGTCGCTCGTCTTTTACATCTGGTCCTGCTAGGCTATACGTGGCGGTAGGATGTCCTTCCTGATTTTGGGAACACCGCCGTGTGTGACCACATCAGCCTGTTGCAGTTCACTGCTTGACATGTCTGTCCCAGTGCACGCATAGGGGGGCTTTTTTGTCCATAGTCACCACGCTGGGCAGGCGGGTTGGTGACCGCAGTTTGTATTTTGGACTATGTCATAGAGGAATCAAATGTCATAGAGTGCTAATGTCATACTAACTGTTTCGATGCACCATTAGACTTTTCGCTGTCTCACAATTCCATTCCTTGACACTTAGATTACATTACTATACGTTACAATACATTAGTAATGTAGTACATTACTATACATTACACTAATAGAATCTAAGTGTCAAGGACTGTAATTGTGAGGCACCGAAAAGTCTAATGGTGCATCGAAACAGTTAGTATGACATTAGCACTCTGTGACATCTGATTTCTCTATGACTATGTTGTCAACACGGGAGGCGCTGCTGCCCACCTCCCGGAAACTCTCAATCGCCTCGTACGATACCCACGGGCGGGCAGGGGTGGTACAAACTCTACTCTGCCGGCACCACGCGGCCATAATGTATGTATGTAGGTATAATCACATTTACAAGAGACCATCTCACCCAGGTCAAAGTGGTCGATCTTGAAGGCAATCTCAAGAGCGTGTTCCCTTCGAGAACCGACTGCGTCTACGAAGAGAAAACCATCAAAGTACTGCGGCTGCCGAAGAAATAACTGTATAACGGGTAGGTGCGAGGGAGACAGAGGACCTTTGGTGACCCTAAACTTGCAAGGATTGCTATTGCTACGAGAAAACGACGAAAAAACTGCGTATTTTGCACTTTTTGTATTTTTTGGTCCTTCGAACCGGATGCTAGTGCGATAGACTTATCTCACTCGTTAAAAAACTATAGTTTATAATTTATTTCATTTGCAGTGTGTGCGAAAGAAACAAAATATGCAACACGCAGTTTCTCATGTTTGATTTGGATTGGTCAATTGCGATTAATTAAAAATAGTGTTCGCTAATACGCTGTGGAATGACATTTTTTTATTTTAAGTCTAAATCTTTATTTGGCTATAATTATTGATATTTTGTGTTTCTTTTTTAATTTTTGTTACGACTGTGCTTTATACATAATACATAATAATACTTAATTTGAGTACATATTAATTGTATGAAAAATAATTATTTTTCTATCTCAAAGATATCTTTGTGAAACCAAATGAATATGTACCTAATATTTTTCTTATTTTTATATTGCAATGGATTCCTAATCCATAGAGCGAGATGCAATGCTGTCTCTCTTATCTCTCGCTCGCACATCCAAATACTGTTGTTAAGTTCCAAAGCGAAAAAAATCCTGGATTTTTTGTGAATCGTAATCTATTAACTTAACTTTATAACCCTGCAAAGTTTCAGCGACAGAGGAATTATGTTGAGTCTCCATACAAAGGATTTCCTCGTCGATTGGTCTAATAAGGAGAAAGTACTGTCTCTATTTGGATCAACTTTCAAAGAAAGATGGCATCAACTTAATCCTTTAGCTATGGTTATCATTGTAAAAATCTACCCTTATTAAATGTAAAAATACCAGTGCTTATAAAAATATGTTTATCTAATCTGTGATTTTGATTTACCTACCAATGTATAACATTTATAAGTAAGTCGACGTTTGTTAAATGTTTTTTGAAATTAAATATTTTGTAATACTTCAAGATTTTGGTATCAATTATTAGTTTAAGTCATAATCTGCACCCGTATGATGAATTTGGTGAGAGCGAGATCTTTTAAACGTCAAATCCACAGAGCTAAGTAATGACTAGACAAGGCAAGTGTTTCTACTTGGTGTGTAAAAAGGGATTGCAAACCACTTCTATCAGCCCTAATTCACTCAGTCCTGGCTCGAGAACGTGTGTCTATTCAAATTCTTAAGTCTATTTTTTACATGCAAAGTACACTTAGTTTATCTAGTTATTAATAACGAGTCTCGAGTGAGACATCTCGGTCTCACCAGCACCCGTATGATGAATTTGGTGAGAGCGAGATGTCTCACTTTTAAAGTAAAATTTACAGAGCTATCAATAACTAGATAAACTAAGTGGATATACTTTGCATGTAAAAAATAGTCTTAAGAGTTAGAATAGACACTCGTTCTCGAGCCAGGACTGAAGGAATTAGAGCTGTGTTAGAAGGAATTAGAGAGAAGTGGTTTGTAAACCCTTTTTACACACCAAGTGGAAACACTTGCCTTGTCTAGATATTAGTTAGCTCTGTGGATATGACGTTTAAAAGTGAGACATCTCGCTCTCACCAAATTCATCATACCGGTGCAGATTCATCTACGGGGGCTGTTTTGGTTTACGGTCCCTATTGTGTGGACCAAAAATTCCGTCATAATAATGTTACGTAGAGATGAAGTCCATTAACACTTTAACGGTATTTAAAAATGACATATGACAGCTAAATGCATCGAATAGCCTGTGCTGGCTGATGTGGAGTTTCACTAGAATACATCAGCTGCATCTCCTTCCGTGCATGTCGTAAGAGTCGTCTAAGGAACTCGGCCCCCTGATTACCTAATTTGCAATAACAAAACCGAAGCAATGCGATAGCGAAAATTGTACAATATTCGCCTTGAAATGTCACAAGTTCCTTTGAAATTCATTTTACGTAATACGAATTTGACAAGCAATCGGCGATTTTTGTACAATTTTCGCTATCGCTTTGTCTTTGCTAGTTAGGTAATAAGGGGGCGGGCTTTCCTTTAGGCGATAAACTAGCAACTTGTCGCTGAACATTAACATCTGTCCCCGCTATGCCGAACGTGGGATGTCATTTAGGATCTACAACCGTGTCTATAATGTTTGTGTATGGAATAACTGTTTGACTTAACCAATGTTTATTTAATGTAATATTCTTTTGTAATAGCACTACAGGGTGATTTTTGGTCGTCAACGTTACCGAAAACTACGGAATCTCATCATCACGATCATTTTTCTCCATGGAACCATACCTGGGAAGTGTCTGGTTTCCAAAATATTAGGGTCTAATGATGAATAAATATACTGCGGTTTTCTGCATAAATGCACACTGACCCGTATAGCAAGATTTTTTCACGAGAAATAATTATTATCTGTCTATGAAATAACTAGCTGTTGCCCGCGACTTCGTCCGCGTCAACAACTTATCATGCTGAGCAACTTTTCCTAAGACGGTATTTTCATATCTCTCAAAGTTTAGCTGGGCTGCTAAGGGTTCTGCATCAGGCAGTCTAGACCTTCAATTTTTTTCTTTCATATCATTTCTACGTCATTTTATTCTTTCATACATATTTTTTGGATAACTTGAACCGTTTACGCAGCGCACGCAACGGAAGTCTCCAAAGTTGAATAATTTTCCCCGTTTTTTCCACATTTTCCTCTTATTCTTCGTCCCTATTGGTCGCACTGTGATGATATATAGCCTAAAGCCTTCCTCGATAAATGGACTATCCAACACAAAAAGAATTTTTTAATTCGACCCAGTAGTTCCGGAGATTAGCGCGTTCAAACAAACAAACTCTTCAGCTTTATAATATTATTAGTATAGATAATAGTATAGATAATAAATATAATAAACACTGGACACTATAAATTTTGCCCGATCTAGTAATTTAAAAAAAAATCAAAAAATTTATATCGTTTCCCACCATTTTTTTGGCATAAACTTACTTTATTTGATGTATAAAGTACGTATCCTTCGTTAAGGGTGGGAACGAAAAAACACCCTGTAGGTATGTAGATTATTAATCTAGTTTTTGATTTCGGAAATATAGTGCGATGTATTATCTTGCATGCTGGGTGCTCGGGTCTGGTTTCTCGTGGCGATTGTAGGTAGTGCAAGTGTTTGTTTTCGCAGTTATGTGTTATCAGATCCGAGGGTCAGTGGAGGGTGTAGGGTCCGGTGGTGGGCGCACCCATAGTCATTTCGTTTGGCATAGGGGATGGACAGAGGTGTGCAAAGTACACACCAACTTTAGCTCACTTTTTATCAATTAGCCTATTAAATCTAGTATGGCAAATGGTGAACCTACCGCCATTTTTCATTTTGCTAAATAATAATACTTTATGGTTCTTAACTATTTTTGTTTTCGTCTAAGGTTCTTACCTAACAAACTTCATTAGATTTTGAAAATCACACCATGATTAAATGATTTGGAAACCCTTACGTAAGTATGGTAGGTTGTAAAATAACACAAAAAGGCTTATTATATCTATTAGGTAGATAGGTACCTAAAACACGCATGACAGAGTGTTGCAATATTGGAGCTGTTGAAAAAGTGAGGAGGTCACATTGAATCGCATAACGTCAAAAATAAATATTTATTTTATTTATTTATTTATTTAATCGACCGATATACATAAGTATGGGTCTCTAAAAGGAAAAATGATATGAATGGAGCAGGCTATGACTTAGAGACCAGCGAAGGGTTTTAAGAATACCATGAAAGCTCAGAGAACTAGTCCCCCAAATAAACTCAAAATCATTGTTTATAAGGTATGGCGAAATGCTATGCTATACCACATGTTTTTTTAAATTCTATAAACATTCCTGCCCCCCCTAGCATGACCACACATCGTGGATATCGTATCGTCTCTATACAAAATTCAATATGGCGGCTATATTTATTTTGACAGGCTAAATGTCGTTAAATCGGTTCATCATATCGTGTTTCGCAGGTCATGCTATGCTCGCTGAGCTGTTTGGGAATTCTCCATACCATCTCGAAAAATAAAAATGTGATTTCGTGTAACGTTGATGGGTTCTTCGAGGTTTGGTCTTTTCATAGCTTTCCGCTTAACATACCCCTCTTGTTACACCATGTATAAGAAGCACGATAAAGACGAATGCTTATTAAAAAAAATTAAGTTATGAAAACTCCGCTTCAGTTTTCCTTCGTGATGGTTAATTATGAAGTTGAAGAAAGTCATTGCGTAAGGAATAAAGTGCCTACATTTTTAGTACCTGCTTTTATTAGGTACCTACCTACTTAATTTTAAACAGCTTTGTAGGTTCATTGTACATGATATACCTACTTATGTATCATTCCCGATTTACCTTTACAAATAGAATACCGGCATAAACTTATTATATATATATCCTCACTATAGAGAACCTATTCCCAAAATTAGAGAATCGAAATCACATGTTTATTTTTCAAGATTTTATAAAGATTTCCGAGTTTTTTTTAGGAATTCTTCATACTATCTGGTAAAATAAACATGTCATTATTTACCGCTGTTGTTACATCCTGTACATACTCGTACCTACAGACTACAGCATAATACAGCGACAAGCCCTAGTTTTACACGGGAGCAATGCTGATACTGTACCTAGTCCAGCCATAAGTTCTGTTACAAACGAAAATGTTTTTTTATTTAAATGAAGTACATAATGTAATAGCTATTATTAAAATTATACCTACATATTTATTAAAGTCTCAGCAAAAACTTTAAAAATATTCTATTCGAAATGGCCATATTTTATCTTTCATGTAAATCTGTTTGGCCACGAAACTATGGATTTGCGCACTGTTTCAGAGGGAAATTTCGCCACTGCTTGCTCCAAAAATTTTTTAAGAGACGCCGTATCGCTTAGAGCAGAGACGCCGTGTCTAAAACTGACCATAATTTGTAGTCTAACTAAAGGGTTGAGGTCTGGGCTAGATGAGGGCCAGTCTTCAGCTCTTATAAAGTCCGGAACGCCCTTTCTGACTCCTTGATAAGACACGTCCCACCAAACCATCACTGACCCAAGATGACGACCACGTTGTACCTTTCCGACTACTTGAGCAGCTTCTTTAGAACTGTGAGCGTACACTTTATCATTTTGCTTGTTGTAGTGTTCTTCAATCGTGAAATTTTTTTTCATCGGTAAAGAGGATATTGCTCTGCCTCTCACCTACGTATCGCAATAGAAGGCGTTTTGATCGATCCACTCTCTTTAATTGTAAAGGTTGATTTAGGGAATGTCCTGTATATCGACGATAAGCACCGAGCTTCAGGACTTGTTTTATAATATGCGACAGAGTCCTAGCGGGGAGTCCTTACCTGGGCCGGCCCGCCCATACGGCGAACGGAGTAGTCGCTCCAGGCGCCAAATCCTAGAGGGCGCTTAAATGGTAAGGATATAGATATATGTTATTAGGAGCAAACAGGAGAAGCGCCATAATTGGATTTCGCTCCATTCTAAAATTTACTTCGGACGGCGCTGGTCCTTACCCTTGATACATTTAAGTAAGTACTTACTTTACTATTAAACAATAGTCAATGCACCTATTGTGGAAGAGTCAATCAAACGTTGCTTTATGCGAATCAAATGAGTTACAAATATGAGGCGACCCTTGCTTAAACCGGTAATCATCTTTGTATGGTCCAAGTCTAACTAGATGATAACATAGATGTTAACAAAGCACACTACCTATCTGATAATGGAAATCTGCAGGGGAAATACATAACTTTCAAAAGCAAAGCCAAAGAATTGCAATAGAGAAAATTTTGAAGTGCATGGAGTACACACATAAGTATCTCACAATTTTCTATGTTTCTAGAAGTTACTCACTTATCAGCTACTGGACAATGTGATGACCTTCCTCTATAAGCTTACAAATACAAATACAAATCATTTATTTGTTCAACACAGGTACAGTACAGAGTACATAAAGGTCTTAGTTTAGAGTTAGTTCTGCCATGTTGTGCCGCAAGGCATACAAATTTATAGAATTAGTTAATGAAGCTCCACCACACGATACATTTTCATCAACTAACTTGGCATCAAGCTTGGCCCAGCTATAGGTACAATATAGCATTATGGCGATGCCGTAGGTGTTAAGGAACTCAGAGGCGTTCTCTCAAGCGATGAACTAATAACCATGATAAACAATAACGGACAGAGTGAAGCAGTCATAGTAAACTCGGCAACGATATTCGATGGAGTAGGGATGTGTATTGTCGCGTTATCCACCCACATATACAAACCATAGTAAGCTCGGCGCCTACTGGAAAATACGCACACATGATCAACGCGCCGCCTTTCGGTGCTTCAATCTGTGCAGTGACAGCATTACGTCCGTTGTTCTTTATACGTTCATGCTCATAACTATCACTAATATTTTATAATAACTAACTCTTGTGCTAGACATGGCTATGGGATTTCCTTTACGATCCTGCAGTTCTGGCTACCCCATTGCCGTGTGTATATGTAAAAAAAATACACGAATCAACAGAAAAAATATAGATCACATTCTAATGGTCGGGCCACTAGAACAGCAATCGCGATCGCTTACAACATGGGCCACTAAAAGCTTAGTGACGAAATGTATTTCGGCGGGGGCCTTAGAAAAACTACACTATAGTATTTGCAACTTTAGTGTCGTTGAGTCAGTGTTGTGTGTTTGACTGTGGTGACTCTATTTTACGTATTTGAGGAATCTGAATAAAAAAATTGTAAGTTTTAAAATTTATATTGGAGTAAAATAGTATTTTCGTGTAACTTCTTAATTAGAAAATAGTTAAGGCTTTAAAAGTTTTCCAAGAATACGGAGTTTCATATTTATTACTGTAACTTTTCCGCGGAGATTTTGTGTTTTCATAATAATGATTTTATCAGTGTCCTTTGGAAAAATAATGTTGATTTTATTTCTTGTGACTCTACCGGAAACTTTTTATTTGCTCTGTTATATTTTTGTTAGACTTTTGTATTCTATGCGGAGATGATTTTCTAGTAAACATACCTAACATAAATTATTGTACCTAACAATATTGTTACGCAAAAAAAGTCTGGTACTCTAAATTCTAAATATTACTTATCTTATGACTAACTAGCGGTCGCCCACGACTTCGTCCGCGAAAGGGGGCATTGCACCCGTGCGAAGCCGGGGTGGATTGCTATATACCCTATAGACTTCCTCGATAAACGGGCTATCTAACACTGAAAGAATTTTTCAAATCAGACCAGTAGTTCCTGAGATTAGCGCGTTCAAACAAACAAACAAACTCTTCAGCTTTATAATATTATATATAATATATTAGTATAGATTTAGAGCTTAACATTTTCATCAGAATCTCATTGATCTCTTAAATGTTTTCTATCGTTATAAAAATTTATTCTTTATAATAATTTTAGGTATAGAAGGTTTGGTAGTGGTATTTTATGAAGAGTCCATTTTTGGGTTCCGAAGTACCTACTTGCTACCTATACCTACCTACCTACATCGTTTGTGTCGAAATACAAAACCCCCTAAACATATACTTAATATAAAATGTAATTATTATTTATTTGCTTAGAACATAGTCCAATAAAGTCATTATTACATCAAAGATACGTTTCGCCATAACACAAAATGTGACATGCAAATATTTTACTCAATCAACAACCTTACAAAAGGTTATATTTCTATTCTTACAAAACATATATTTCTATTTACAAAACATTATAACTACTTACTAGCGCCAAAAAATCGGCCAGTTTTTTAGCATAATATTCAATTAACATATTTTCCTAATCGTGTTCTTCGTCACGATAAGGAACGTCTCAGAAGATAAAATGACAAAACCACCACAAAAGGTAAAACAAATATTGTCTTCAGGTCCACAATGACCTCAGGCCCAGACATGGACCTCCCGGACCGTGTGGCCGAGACGTTCACGGGCAAGACCGTCATGATAACCGGAGGCACTGGCTTCATGGGCAAGGTCCTGGTGGAGAAGCTGCTCAGGTAAGCTGATAATGGAATAAACATTTAAGATTCTTTAATCTGTAGTCTATTCACGGCTACAAATATATATAGATCCATACACATCCTGTGCTGTAGGGCTTTACTAGAATACATATCAGCTTACAATGCTTGAAAGGAGAACATTTCACGGGTTTATAGCAAGGCCTAAGGCCCTTCCTAAGAAGTTGTTAGTAGGAATGGCCCTACAGACTCACGATTAGAAGTGATAAACAACATTGATATGAAGTCGCATTGACGAGTTCTCTAACTATAGCCTGGAAAACAAGTAAAGGAAGAACTGTTAGATAGCTTATTAGACGAGTATTTTTCCAATTGCAATCTTGGGTTATATCCGTTCACATGTCGTCCGGGGTTTCACTAGATACATTAGCTGCATCTCCGTCCGCGCATATCGTAAGAGCCAACTAAACAACTTATCACTGATCTGTCCCCGCCGTGCTGAACGTGACTCTGGGATCTCCTTTATGATCCTGGAGTACTGGCTACCCCATTTCGGGAACACAGCCGTGTGTGTGTAACCTATGTATGTACGTAAGGTACCTTTTATTCGTAGTCTGTCAAAGATGGAGTCACGGCCCCCTTATTACCTAGCTAGCAAAAGCAAAGCGATAGCGAAAATTGTACATAAATCGCTGATTGCTTGTCAAATTCGTATTACGTAAAATGAATTTCAAAGGAACTTTGACATTTCAAGACGAATATTGCACAATTTTCGCTATCGTTTTGCTTCGGCTTATACCGTACACCCTGTATACCGTTGCTATTACCGACGACACAAGACCTTAGGCATCTTAGTGTTAAGTTAACGTCTTGTGAAGTTTGTCACCAACATAGCTAATTGATTTTGCTATTTGCTGAGCATCCTATTACGGCAGCAAATAACCCATAACCGATGAGCTCGACTGCTTTTAATTGCAGTTGGACGCATGGAGTTTCTTTATTTCCTGTGATTTTGTCAACATTGTATCAATTTGTTGAGTCGATCATCCATGCATCTATCCGGAATATATTGCCAGTTTGCCACTCAATGGTAAAATCACTGTTAGAGGAGTAGTATGCCACAAGGGTATTATTAGAAATAGGTAGATACGTGTGTCTAGTTCCAATTAGACCCACAATAAAGAAATTCAACGGTAGCTAATGACTAATTAAAGGAGTACTAGATACAAGGATATTACTCGTATTAGATACCATATGTGGGTCTAGTCCTATTTAAAAAAAAATCTTTGTACAGGATGTTTTTTCGTTGCCATCCTTAACGAAGGGTACATACTCTATACATCAAATAAAGTAAGTTTATGCCAAAAAATATTCTGGGAAATGATGTAAATTTTTTTGAAATAAAGTTTTTAATTACTTGATCGGATGAAATTTATAGTGTCCAGTGTTTATGCTAGTTTTTTCATAGACAGATATTAATTATTTCTCGTGAAAAAATCTTGCTATGCGCGTCTATGTGCATTTATGCAGAAAAACGCAGTCTATTTACTCAACTTTGGACCCTAATATCTTGGGAAGTAGACACTTCCCAGGTATGCTTCCATGTAGAAAAATGATCGTGATGATGAGGAGCTTTCGTAGTTTTCGGGAACGTTGACGACCAAAAATCATCCTGTATAAAATAAATAATAATTCGACGGATAAGTACGAAATTGAGCCTATGTTTCAGAAAATCCCCCAAGCTTTAGAACTAGCGATCTATACCTACGGAATAAATATAGGCATGTGTGTCACTTGTGTAATTTGAACATTTATGTTCAACCTCTTTTGGGTTTATGGGCGTAACTATTCGTATGTATGATGTAACTTAGAACCTATGCACAGGAGACCCGAAATCACACGTTGTTCATTTTTCAAGATGGTATGAACATTCCTGTATGTTGTCTGGAAAAATAAACATGTGATTTCGAGTCTCAAATTTTGTGGATAGGGTCCTCTAGGTTTGGTTATTTTCATAGCATTTTGTTTAACATATCCCTTTTGTTACATGTACCTACCTATAGCTATGACATTATTCCTAGTATATTGAAATGAAAAACAATCTTAGAGTCTAAGATGAAAATCATGTCGATTGTTAATTCATTACATCCTGCCTGGCATCAGGTAATCAGCAATGATAGGTATTTGTAACTTCTCTTTGAATTCTTATTAATTTTAACGAGTACAAACTGTAGCCAACAGCTATTACCTACTAGGTCACTGGGTCTAGATATAACATAACTCATAAACCCGAACAAGATTTTTGGGCCACGCCATAAACTTACATAACATTTTCAAAAAAACCATCCACTACTTTTGAAAGTGAGCTTGCTAGTCGGTTACTATTACTATGTCAAGGTCACTAACACGATGCTTACTGTTACCAAACCCACCGCTATAGTGATGAAATGAGATAATAATCGGGCTGGTAACAAAAACGTCGGTGAATTTTCCGAGAACTTTCCTAATGGCGAGCATTTGTTGGTTTTTTTTTGAGAAAAAGAAGTTGTTTTTTTTTACTGTTTGAAATATTGGTCCGAGATGTTTTTAGAGTCTTTGTGTATTAGTCCAAAAGGTGTCTAGAGAAAGGAATATCTAATGAATACTCATCATTTAAAATGGGAATATTTTATGGCAAAAAAATATAATATTACCGTTAGACTACGGAACAAGGTTACATAATAGCAAGAAATGTTTCGATAACTTTGTGAACTTCGCTATCGCTCGTAAAATTGTTACTAAGTATAGCCCTATTACTCGACAAAAAATAAGCCACCTTATTACCTAACTAGCAAAAGCAAAGCGATAGCAAAAATTGTACAAAAATCGCTGATTGCTTGTCAAATTCGTATTACGTAAAATGAATTTCAAAGGAAGTTTGACGAATTTCAAGGCGAATATTATACAATTTTCGCTTTCGCTTTGCTTCGGCTTTGCTATTGCTTTTACGTAATCAGGGGGAAGTTCATTATAAGCTATATATACAGGGTGTTTTTTTGTGGCCACCTTTAACGAAGGGTACGTATTCTATACATGAAATAAAGTAAGTTTATGCCAAAAAAAATGCTGGGAAAAAAAATTTTTTTTTGAAAAAAATTTTTAAATTCCTTGATCGTGCGAAATTTATAGTGTCTAGTGTTTATGTTAGTTTTTTTATAGACAGATATTAATTATTTTTCGTGAAAAAATCCTGCTACGCGCGTCTATGTGCATTTATGCAGAAAAACGCAGTCTATTTACTCAACTTTGGACCCTAATATTTTGGAAACCAGACACTTCCCAGGTATGCTTCCATGGAGAAAAATGATTGTGATGATGAGGAGATTCCGTAGTTTTCGGGAACGTTGACGACCAAAAATCATCCTGTATTATAAGCTGTATACCTTACATTTCCACATCTCTTTACAGAAAATGCGCCAATATAAAGGAAATCATACTTTTCATTCGGAACAAGAAGGGGAAGCATCCGAAAGAGAGACTCATCGAGATTTTCAATGGTCCAGTAAGTAAATCGTTGTCTTTTGCAGCCTTTTGCAGTCCACTGCTGGACTTTAGTATACAGACAGACGATAAATCCAGATAAATTCTTCTATAGTTGTAATTTATTAGATTTGCTTGACCTAAACAAAAACAAGACGTGGATTTGCGAACTTGACCTCATCGACCTTCATATTATTTAAACTAATAATAAACCTTTTTATTATTGCCCATTTATAAAAGTCTATCGGTAAAGTTTTTGCACATAACATGTACCTACACTTTTAATTATAGCATAATTTATAAAATATTAATAATGGAAAAATAAAAACCACAGTTACTATTACATTTAAAATATTATGTATAACGGAGCAGGGGGTCCAAGAGAGTTTTTAAAAGTAGTGGCGTCGGCTCTGCTGACCCCACTATCATTGTCTACAGGTTCACTCATTGCAAATGACAACCACACTTAATGCAAAACAGTATTTATTTTTACACAAAAAAGTATAATATCTAAAATCCTAAATTAATTGAATTAACAGAGGTAATATTAAAAATAGCTACTCACAAGATCAACAGCTCTCCAGCAATATTCACAATGGCAATGGCTTGGCTTCGCACATACCAGCCCTCCTCAGTTAGGATGACAGTGCGTAGTCAATACAGCTACTTATAAATACTAAACATTACTTTGTTTAAGTTATCTTTACAGGCATACTGTAAATTATTTTAACTAATTATGGAGGCGTTTTACAAAATCAGATGATAATTATAAAAAAGCTAATGAGAGTTACCCACATCTTATTAAGAATATCAAATAATACGCGGAAGGCACCATGCTTTACAAAAGCCATAGTCAAGATACATCCTTACAATAATTACTTTACATATTTGAAATAACTTTAGAACAGGAATACTGTAAATGTTTTAAACTAATTATTAAAACGAATAATTAATAGTTCCAAGGAATTAACTAATAGTTTAGACTAATAACATTTCAATTGTTTTTTAATGGCAACTTCGCTTTGCTAGAATGAATCCAAATCAATTTATTTATTTTAAGTTTTGTTACAATATCATTTTAAAAACCTGCAGTTTATTTAGCATTTGAAAATCATGTTATGAATTTAGAATTACTTCATTTATTTTACGGTATACATTAAAATTGTCTTATATGACCAAAATGTCAACAAACATAAACAGTGATTTTATTTCTTTTTACTATAAAACTAATCTAACATTGAATAATTACGTTAGTAAATCAAATGTTAATTCATATCAAGAATAATCAACCTACATGGCTAAGATTATTATTATAATAATGATGTGAGATGATCTTGCGTCGACATGTACTTATTCATTGGGATTAGTTAAGTAAATACAGTCAAACCTGGATAAGCGAGAGTTCAAGGGAGCACAATCTCATTCTCGCTTATAGAGGTTTCTCACTAACCCGAGTTTCTCGCTAATGCAGGTACATGGTAGCGTTTCTCTCTTATAGAGGTACGCAGCAATAACAAGTTACAGTAAGTACGATTGTAGTAAATATGTAATATGATAACAATAAAAAAACAATGGTAGAAAGTTCCACGAAGGTTAAGAATGAGTCATAAAATAGCAGATGTTAAATTTGTAATTTGTTTTGTCATTTGTTATTGTATGAACCTATGTATTTTTTGTAGCAATAGTTCCTCCTAAATAATAAATAAAGCTCATCTCTCGCTTATAGAGGTATAGATAAGTAGCAGTCTCACTTACGGAGGTCCATGAGGGAAAAACGACTCTCTCTTACAGAGGTTTCTGTTTCTCGCTAATAGAGGTTTTGGGAGCTTAAAATGACGGGTCCTGGCTATTACTCTCACTTATGGAGTTTTCTCACTTATCCAGTTCTCACTTACCCAGGTTTGACTGTATTGCATTTTTAAATAAATTTATTATTTGGACTAGTGTCTTGTCTTGTATAACAATGATTTTTTTTTTGCTAAAACAGAATTTAATGTCTTTTGGCATCTAAATAATAAACAAAATACACTAATAAGTTAAAAAATGTTTTATACTGCTCTGGGAGTGAATAAAACATATAATACTACAGCTGCTTCTCTTCCCGGGCACACTGTACAAGTCAGTAGAGGGACAAGAGGGTCTTGTTGTTTTGTTGGCAATGGGCTGACCACCTGTCACTACTAACCGAACTTGTACGTCCCAACCTCAACTATACCCTCAAAATTGGTCAGAAGTGGCACCATGTGGTTCAATCGGCCCTTGGTGCTCTGCCTACCCCGTAAGGGATAAAGGCGTTATATGTATAAGTTAAAAAGTTTTCTTTCGAAATAGTCCTGGCGAAGTCTCGTAATCCGTAGCTTCATCCTAATTCGTAACAATACTCCAAATCCTAACAGTTCGTAGCATGTGCTATGTATCTATGTTTGTATGTTCCTTTGAAGTACTACACAGACCAAACGCTTCGACCGATTTTTTGACGTATGAATTATAAAAATCGGCCGTGGCGTTTGGTCTGTGTAGTGCTTCAAAGGAACATACAAACATACATACATACATAGGCTGTTAAACACAATACCACTCCTTTGAAATATTAATAGCTTGGCTGTCGGATAATGGATCCCGACTGTTCAGTTGTTATATTACGATCATTAGAAAATATTTTATGTTCTTCAATAGTATTCATTCCATAATAATATTATAGAACTCTAGACCATGGTACATCTAAGTGCTTGTTTTTTTTTCTTTTCAGTTTTTTTTATTATGTATATTATTTGTTTCTTTTTAATTTTCCTCTGTAATGTATCTCAGTAGTACAGTACATATAGGGGTGAGGTACAGAGGGGTGTAAGTGGGTTAGGGTCAAGTTAACCTCACCTGCCCGTGGTACACCCTGTTATTTAACGGACGAGGCTCCGACACAAAAACATTTCCCATTGGATTCGTTAGCTGTAGCTAGATTGTTGCGCCAGAAAGAAACCATTCGAAACTCATATAAAATGTAACAAGAAATCTTTATTAACAGTTGTACGAGAAAGCAGCAAAACTCCGCGGTGGAGTGGAAGCATTACTAGCCAAGGTGAAGGTCATAAATGGAGACTGTATGGAGGCTGACCTGGGCCTGTCGTCTGCTGACCGTCAGTACATGATTGATAATGTGGACATCATCATCCATGTGGCTGCTACCATCAGGTGAGGGTCTACGATATCTGTACCGAAGTATGTTGTGTTTTGAGTTTATTGGAAGAAATCTCTTTAGGTAATAGCTAGTTTTTGTACATTTTCTGTATTGTTACGTGAAGTTACTATATTGTCCAATGTTACAAACAAAGTACGATAAAGAATATTTGCATATACAGGGTGTAACAGAAGGGTATTAAGTGAAAATAGCCCACTATAAGTTATAGTGGGCTATTTTATATAAGTTATAGTCTATAACTATAGAGACCCTATCCACATATGATTGAGATACGTAATTAAGTACATGTTTTTCTATATTGTAGCTTTGAACATTTCTAAGTAGATTGGAATTCTCTCCATACTAACAGGATAAATAAACATTTGATTTCGAGTCTCGAGGACGGGATCTCTTAAGCCATTTTATCCCTTTCGGCCGTTTTGGTAACCGAATAAATATATTAACATACCCCCTTTGTTACACTCTGTATAATAATTGCGTGCGATGAGTGTTTGCTTAGATTCCATGAAACTGCACTAACGTACCTTGCCTACACTGGGATGTGCTAAATCAAAAGAATTTATCTTTATACGCCATTTTGTTCCTTAGATTTGATGAGGCATTGAGAAAAGCTGTACTCTTGAACGTGAGGGGAACAAAACTTATTTTGGAACTCGGAAAACAATGCAAGCATTTAGAGGTAAGATGACATACGTGAACCTTTTTACGCGCCGTAAGGCTATCGACTCGCAAGCAAAATCTATAGCTGCCAGTCCATTAGAGGCAGCCTCGGATCGAGCAGCCTCCACTTGAAGCAAACAGCCTCGATCAATAGAAATTATTTCTATTCCTCGATCATATGGATACGATACGCGGCTACGTAAAGGCACGATGCATGCTGCGGCCCCCTTATTACGTAACTAGCAAAAGCAAAGCGATAGCGAAAATTGTACAAAAATCGCTAATTGCTTGTCAAATTCGTATTACGTAAAATGAATTTCAAAGGAACTTTGACATTTCAAGGCGAATATTGTACAATTTTTGCTGTCGCTTTGCTTCGGCTTTGCTATTGCTTTTACGTAATCACTATGACTAATAAAACCGACAAATTATGGCTCGGCTCGCGGCAACGAATTTCGTCGTGTCGCGGCGTGCCGCAGCCGCTTGACCCGAGGCTGCCTCTAGTGGATTCAAGCCCTTAGAGATATGACAGTTGGACTGAGTTGGACTATCGAAATTCGTGCTTACCCTACAGTTGTCACAAATTAAAAAGAAAGCCAATAAATCCTGTCTAAATAAATAATAAATAAATAAATGTCTGTGTACAATAAAGAATAGAAAGAATAGAATAGAAATCCATTTATTAACAATGTCATGTGCTGATGTAGAGCTTCACTAGAATACATCAGCTGCATCTCCTTCCGTGCATGTCGTAGGAGTCGAGTAAGAAACTCAGGTGCAGGTGCGTTCTCTCAGGCAATAAGCCAGCAACTTGTCACTGAACTTTTATACATCTGGCTCCGCTATGTCAAACGTGGTTTTGGGACCTCTTTCGTGATCCTGCAGATCTAGCTACCCAATTTGAGGAACACAGCCATGTGTATATGAAGGTATACTTACTACATACATATGTACTTGTCACTGATCTTTTACATATGTCCCCGCTATACTAAACGTGGCAGCAGTATCTTCCTCGTGATCCTACAGCTTTCTTCTGGTTATTAGGTATATACAGGGTGTAACAAAAAGGTATGTTAAGCGAAATGCTATCTAAATAGCTCACTATAGAGAAGCTATTTCCAAAACTTGAAACATTCCTTTATTTTTATTTATTAAATTAGAAAGCCAACATAATATATAACAGTTCCGTTAAGATACAAGTTGGACAGGAGCACACGATAATATTATGTATCACAATTACAGGCTAGCACAACTTTTACAATAAATGAAGTAAAACTATTTAACCATTATTTAAGTAATGAAGCGTAAAACATAAGCATGGACTAAATTGTATTAATCGATTGGAAAACTTTATGCTTAAATACATTTACAAGATCACCAGTTATATCAATGTTTACTGATTTGGATAATTTGTTGTAGGTATCCATTAATCTTGTCAGAGGAGAATGCCTACCTAGATTAGTCTTATGCGGACTCGTTTCCTTGTTTAGGAACTCTCCATACTATCTGGAAAAATAAACATGTGATTTCGAGTCTGAAATTTTTGGGATAGGTTCCTTTTAGTAGGCTATTTACAAAACTTTTCGCTTAACATACCCCTTTTGTTACATCCTGCATGTGCATTATGAATTCCTAATGATTTCTTGTCTTTGGTCTAACCTTAAACATTTCAAATCCAGCTTTTCGCCCACATCTCGACGGCGTACTGCCACCTCCACGAGAAGCTTCTAGAAGAGAAGCCGTACCCTCCACCTGCAGACCCTCACAAGATCATCTCCACCGCGGAATTCTTTGACGAGGCTACTGTAGAAAAATTGGCACCCAAGTATGTAATGACTATTATTCTATACCAAACTTCTTCTTCTTTAGCCTATTGCAGTCCACTGCTGGACGTAGGCCTCCCCCAGGGCACGCCACAAGGCTACTGCCGCAGGGGGGTTTTGCCCATATTCACCACGCGGGTTGGCGAAAGCAGTGTAATTTTCGGACTATGTTGTCAGCACGGGATGCCGCTATAACCAGCGATTTTGTAGAACATCACGCTTGCACAACTACGAGTAAATTCAAGGGGTACATTTACCTAACCCGCAAAAAAAGCTGAGATTTCTCATCCGTTCTCATCAGCTGCTTATTTCATAAAGAAAATGGCGATAAAATGGTAAATAATATTTTGTGACCCATTTACTATCTCTAAATTATGGAAAGACGAAGAATTGCTCATCATGATGATGATATCGTTACAGTATTTTAAATTTTCAGGCTTCTAGACAAACTGCCGAACACTTACGCTTTCACAAAGGCCTTGGGAGAGGCTCTAGCTGTGGAAGCCATGGAACATATACCTGTGGTCATCCTCAGACCATCTATAGGTAAATATTTCCGACAATACAATACAATACACCCATAGTAAAAGACAATACAATTGTTTGTAACCTCACAATTTGTGGGTCTTATAAGTTGTTACTTCCCTTTCCCTGTACAAATACTCGTAATTCTGTATCTTCATGTGTTTTTTGGTCGTCAACGTTTCCAAATACTACGGAATCTCCTCATCATCTCGATTTTTTTTCCATGAAAGCATACCTTGGAAGTGTCTGGTTCCCAGGATATTAGGGTCCGAAGTTGAGTAAATAGACTGCATTTTTTGTACAGGGTGTAACAGAAAGGGTATGTCAAGCGAAAAGCTATGTAAATAACCCACTATAGACAACCTATTTCCAAAATTTGAGACTCGAAATCAC
Organism: Carposina sasakii; assembly: GCA_014607495.2. Classification (NCBI taxonomy): domain Eukaryota; kingdom Metazoa; phylum Arthropoda; class Insecta; order Lepidoptera; family Carposinidae; genus Carposina; species Carposina sasakii. Next base: position 9,902,313 of record CP053169.1, read on the forward strand.
ATGTTTATTTTTTAAGATGAACATTCCTGAGTTGTGTAGGAATTCTTCATACTATCTGGAAAAATAAACATGTGATTTCGAATCTGATAGGTTCCTTGTAGCGGGCTATTTACATAGCTTTTCGCTTAACATACCCCTTTTGTTACACCCTGTATAAATGCACGTTAGACGCGTGTAACAAGATTTTTCCAGGACATCATAAATTCCGCCCGATCATCTTATTAAAAAAATATTTTAAAGAAAATGCACATCGTTTCCCAGCATTTTTTTTGGCATAAACTTACTTTATCCGATGTATATAGTACGTACAGTCATCATCAAATCTAGCCTGTTAAGCGATTTATGTGTTGTTATAGTGCTCAGTGATTTTGAAAATCTGAATGTGTTCATCGACTTTTGATGCTGACTGTACCTACCCGTATTTACCCTTCGTAAATGGACAGCCTGTATGCGTGTCACTGCATGGTTATAGGATTCGATGTCGGTAATTAGCTCATCTATTTTTAGACTTTGTGCAACTGAGTGCAAAGTACTTAAAGTAGATCTTTTTTTTATTTATTTATTATACAGGATGTTTTTTTGTTTTCTGTATGTATGTATTACCAGCCAGGGATTATTCCCTTGGTCATCTAGGTGGGCCCTACATAGTTTACAGCTAAATTTTGCATATTACGTACTTAAGTATAGGTATAATAACAGCAGCTCTTGGTTGCAGTTATTCCAATTTGGAGAGAACCACTTCCCGGATGGACGGACAATATTAACGGACCTACCGGACTTCTTATAGGTAAGTTAAATTACTTAGTTACTTACATACTTAATGGTAATTAAATGTTTCTACCTAATGTAATTAACCTAACAGCATTTTTAACTACGAGTAGCTTGACAATAATAGAAAAGATCATTTTCGAATCATACCAACTTAGGTACGAGTATTAAGTTTAACTTACTTAAGGTGATGAGGGAATGTGGTAGGTAGATAAAGGAAATTAGGTCGTGAAAAGGTGATTAAAAGGATTTGTGGAAAAAAAAAGAAATCGTTTGTTTGTCCTTGCCACAATAAAATATAGCATTCTAAGGACTCAAGTACCTACCTCTGTCTCCAACAGGTGCTGGTAAAGGAGTCCTGAGGTCGATGTACTGCCGCAGCGACACCTATGCTGACTACATACCGGTGGACGTCTTCGTTAATGGAGTCATGATCGTCTGCTGGAACTACTTGTGTTATGGGTAAGTTAATAAATAAAAAAATACACACTTTGCAACATATTAACCTAGTCCCATACTAAGATACCTAGTACCTAAGGTCTTGTGTCGTGGGTACTAAGCAACACATAATTATATTGAAAAGTATACAAGAAACCATGACTCGGAATGAGGACATCAATATTCATCATAGCAATGTTTCCACCTACCGAGATTGGACCGTAACTTGGAAACAGTTTTTCCTTCTTATTTCTGAATAATTTCGATGTTTGATTTTCTTTCTGTGGTCCATGCTGTTGAAGTCCACTAAACATGTTTTTCTTTCTAACAGCGATAAAAAATCCAATGTCTTGAACTTCACGAGTTCAGCTGAGGTGAAGATCACATGGCACGACATGATTGAGACGGGCAGAGAAATCATCGTCAATAAGATGCCACTAAACGGAGTTGCGTGGTAAGTCTAGAGTCCATTTCACAGAATAGTTCTTTTCTCAAGTAAGGATACCTACCTATAAGTACAACATTTTTGGTATCCAAATATATAGATAATTAATGTATGTAGTCACACGGAGAGCAATTAGCATCGCCAAAAAAACTGTTTGGCGAATTTGTAGGTTGGCATTTGGTAATACTTCTCAGTTGGTAAAATGCCGCTCGCCACGCTCGCTACATACCGTTGTCCCGCTCACTCACTAATCTAAGGTAATACTAGATCTTCTGTTGTTTTTATCCCTAGGGTCCTATTCTCGTGTCATTCGACATAATCTTAACTCGACGTAATATTTAACTTCGTTAATAATCCTTGATCATCATCATCATTTACAGCCCTGGGAAGTCCACTGTTGGACATAGGCCTCCCCCATATAATCTTTTTCTTATTCTTTATTGCAAATACACAAACAATATAACATGACTACATATTATAAAACAAAGTCGCTTGCCGCTGTCTGTCCGTCCCTATGTATGCTTAGATCTTTTGAACTATGCAACGGATTTTAATGCGGTTTTTTTAAATAGACAGAGTGATTCACAGGGAAGGTTTATACGTATAGTATCAGCTTTGTACCCGTGCGAAGCCGGGGCGGGTCGCTAGTACAAGATAAAAGAATGATGCATGTACAGTGGCAAGCTTATATATCTACAAGAGGTCTCTTCATTTTTACAAGAGATTTTCTTCATTTTCCTATTAAAATAATTTGATGATGATGATTAAATTAAGAATCCTTGTGACCTACTTAAGGCCCTTCTTTAAAAGTATTAAAATAATTTAAAAACAAAATGGCGGATTGGCGGAAATATTTTTTGCTTATAGATCGTGTTCCAAGAAAATCTTATCGGAAAATTTACAAGAAATACCCGTTGGTATATAGGTACCTACAATAATAAACTTGTTTTCTAAGTACTTACTTTAGTAACCTTTTTCACGAAAACATGAGCCTAAGCACCTTTGACCTTAGCTGACACTGTATTTTTATTAAAGTGTTCATTACTTATGTGCCTACATGATTTGATTATGCATAACTTTGTAGAATATTTTTACTTATACTTAGCTATAATTAATTATGTTATGTAGGTATGTTAAAAAAAGCTATTTTAGCATTAAATTCACGACAGCAGCGTATGGAAGTTTTTATAGGTATTGCAGCATTGAATGCATCCTGGTTGCTATATAGAAATAGCATGCATGGACCATTCTAGCTTGCAGCACGCTAAACATGCAGACGACGTCTCGAAGGTTTGCTGGTTTATAAATAAATAAATAAATAGACATCACATCCCTACTTATCAACAGGTGAAAATCGTTTGGGTAACTTTATTTACCTCCATTTAAATAATATACTTTCCTCCAGGTATCCTGGAGGGTCTATGAAGAACTCCCGGCTGCTCCACAACATCTGTGTGCTGCTCTTCCACTGGATCCCGGCGATTCTGGTCGACGCCCTCCTCTATGTTCTTAGATACGAGCCTGTGTAAGTAGATTTCTACTTCTAGATTTCTTTATTCCTCGTCTAAGTTCACAGACCCAACAACTGATGATCCACCATACCCTGTGTTCCCAAAATGAGGTAGCCAAAACTGCGAGAGCACAAAGGAGATCCACCTATAGTCACGTTTAGCTTAGCGGGGCCAGATTTTGTAATCAGTGACAAGATGCCTGAGGGAACGCCCCTGAGTTCCATAGTCATAGATAGATATAGATATGCACCTATCTATATATAAGGAGATGCATCTTATGTACAATTCAACACAGGCTCTACCTATAGTGGCCTATAATGTAGGTACATACATATAATCACCTTTTCACGCCTTAACCCTTACGGGGTAGGCAGAGCACCGAGGGCCGATAGAATCACATGGTGCCACTTCTGACCAATTTTGAGGGTATAGTTGAGATGTACAAGTTCGGTTAGTAGTGACAGGTGGTCAGCCCATCGCCTACAAAACACCAAGACCCTCTTGTCCCTCTACTGACTTGTACAGTATGCCCGGGAAGAGAAGCAGCTGTAGTATATTCGAAATAGCTACATCGCTTATTACCTACATACGGCCAATAACCATCAAGTAGCTACCGAACTTGATACAAGAGCACTTACCTAAATAACACGGCAAATATTTCCCTCAGTCTGAAATCAAACCCACTACCATACTCTTGAATATTTGCCGAACCGAAAACTAGGGCGTTATGCAATAATTACGCAAGTACCTACCTATCTCATGAATCACGCCATCTCTGTGATAGTGACCATGAGCGAAATGGTATTCTAAATTATAGGAGATGCCAGCAGCTTCAATTTCAAGAGCGACAGTTTACATTTAGTCAAAGGAAGCCGTTATTTAGCGCGTTCGCTAAAAGAACTAAGTACTTGATGTTGATCTAAAAAGAAATCTCTTGAAAAATAATTGTTCCCGTTAATGTACGGAATTTAATTTACAAAATCTATGTAAATACGCCTGCTTGTTTAGTTAGTATCTATGGAATTATAGATACATTTCATTAAAAAGATGTGGTCAGAGACCTTGACACGGTTGGTTTTATAGTGACTCTGACTCGTAAGTTACAAAACGAGTATTTCTCGTTACAAACTACACGTGTTTGATCTTACGACAGCAAAACGTGTTTTACTATAGTCTGTCATTCATGACTAGTAAAAATATAAGCAAAATTTTGATTTGTAAAATTTTATAGAGACGATGAGATTTTTCATAGGTCATTTTGAGAAATACTTAGGTATGGTTTTGAGTTTTGTCTTAGCATAGGCCTTTGGCAAGTTTTTATGAACGATTAACATAACTTAGTTCTAATTATTCAGGGAGGACTGAAGGAAGAAAAAGACTTAAAATCAAACGTCGCTTCAAGGTAGGTAGATACCTTCTTATCTTTAGTTTCTGTCAAAGAACGTACCTACCATATATCTTCATTCAACAATTATCTTAAACTATCCCTACAAGTACCTACGTACCTAATCTACCTACTAGGTACACTATTCTATCTGACCTAGTCTATTCTGACTGCCGCACTGTAAACTTAATCTTAGTTTGGTCTATCCCCCTCCGTTCTTAACAAAATGGCTGAGATAACAGGTAGGACTAATTTTACGTTTAAGTTTGATGATCAGAATCGAACATAATATTCAACATGATACCTACTATATACCTATAGATTATATATATATAACTTTACCAATTTTTTTCTACTCCAGCCTGGTTCGAGTTCAGAAGAGGATCAACAAAGGTTTCGAAGTGTTCGAATACTACACGAACAACCAATGGGACTTCCAGTCGGATGTGGGGCAGATGGTGCGCCAGCGGCTCAATGCGAGAGAGAAGGAAGATTATAAAGTGGATTCCGTAGGTAAGAAAGAGATATTCACACTTAACGTGTCATTTTATGATGGCTCCACACGATATGGGAGATTAGCCCTGTGCAGGAGATATGTATGTAGTGCACTCTATTCCTTCACGCTCATAGACAAATGGGACGGAATGCCGACACGGCCGGAGATAGTTTAGGCGCTGGACCAATGGTTTTACATGCCCCCTGATTACGTAAAAGCAATAGCAAAGCCGAAGCAAAGCGATAGCGAAAATTGTACAATTATTCGCCTTAAAATGTCAAAGTTCCGTTCAAAAACATTTTACGTAATACGAATTTGACAAGCAATCAGCGATTTTTATACAATTTTCGCTATCGCCTTGCTTTTGCTAGTTAGGTAATAAGGGGGATGCTTTCCGAGGCACGAGCTGAGTGACAATGTTACTACATTAAAATTGATTGATAGGCGCACGTCTAATTCATTGGCCACCATGAGCCACGTTGTTAGCATAGCGGACCATGATGTAAATAAATGATCATTGACAAGTCGCTAGCTCATCGCCTGACAGTACACCCTTGACTTCCTTAGAAGACTGCACGGAAGGAGATGCAGCTAATCGAGAAATAATACCTACTGACATAGTTTAGTAAAATAACATAATCTTTCTGTTATCTTCAGGGGTGGACATACCAAAATATTTCGAGGACTGCATCCACGCAGCCAGGATCTACATCCTGAAGGAAACTGATGACACCATACCAGCTGCGAAGAGGCATATGAAAGTGTACGTATCTTTTATGGGATAAGACAAGAAAATTATTTTATTGCGTATTGAAAAATTTAAATTGAATTGTTTACTTTAAGAGCTCTAACGATTATGACGCCTTTTTGTTTTTTGATAGATAGTACCTACTAGTATCTATCAAAGATACTAGAGTCTACTACAATAGTTTGTGGTAGAGACATTGGTAAAATATTAAAATTTACCGTGTATCGCATAAAATTAGTCCTACCTGTCCTTTTCTCTCTCAGCCACTTATGTTAAGAACGGAGAGATAGACCTGACTAAGATTAGGTTTAGGTTTAAGTGTTCCGGAATCGACCCTAATGTAGTCATACACAAAGTAACTAGTGATGGCGCTAGTTGGCGAAACGCACCAAGCGTAGCGTTGGGCGCCCTCCGGCCAGATGGCCCGATGACTTAAAGAGGACGGCTGGTAGCGACTGGATGACAAAAACGGGAGATCGAGCCATGTGGCGTACACTGGGGGAGGCCTACGTCCAGCAGTGGACTGCAATAGGTTGACGACGACGACGACTCTGATTAAATTTATAACCTTTATTTTTATATTAATGATTGTGAAAGCTTTATTTTTCAGCATGTGGACTGTGGACGTGATATGCAAAATTCTATTCTGGGGCTGGATTTTATGGAAGATTGCCGGATACCTATCACTGGTTTAGGCTGAGACTAAGATAAGGAATGTTAACGGTTGTAATATAAGTAGTAGGATTTATTAGTCTAAAAGACAATCTAATCCAGGGGTTCCCAACTTTTTTCCTCATAGACCCCTTTCAAAAGTTAATACCTACATAACAAAATAAATAAGTTATAGGTTGTGTTTTTAATTTTAAGAATAAAGGCTTTATTGTACCTATATAAATACATACACACTACACGTACTTAATTATAATAAATGAGTGCTTGTACACAATTTTTTATAATTGTATAATAAAAATATTTTTTAACATTTTTCTAATATATTTTCTTAGATGATCCGCTCCGCTCAGAGCGGAGCGAAGACCAATCATTACTCTAAGTATATTTTCTTTAGAGAACCCTTTTTGAGACTCGAAATCGAAATCACATGTTTATTTATCAAGATTGTATGAACATTCCTGAGTTGTTTAAGAATTCTCCATACTATCTGGAATATATAGACATGTCATTTAAAGGTAATGATAACTTCAAAATTATGTAGAGTAAAGTAACCAAATATGGAATACCATTTTGTTTTTGTGTTATAGAAAAAAAAATACATTGTAAATCAATATTTTTTATTCTTATTTATTATCAGTCATTCAGTTGCGCTTAAATTATTGACAGTATTTTTTTACATATATTAATTTAAAACACAAAATTTTCACAAAAACAAAGTCAACATAAAGGTAGCCAAATATGGAATAGGTACCCAAATATGGACTACTATAAAACTATAAATAATAAACCTTTACTTTTATGAGATACTACAGTAACTTTGTTCAATTTTAAAAAGTTACTTAGGTCACTTGCAAAAATCATATATCCATGTATCGAACTCGGCACCTGCGCAATCACCATGGGCCCAGAGCCCGCACATTAGATATTTGATGCATGTCTCTCCTCGAATGTCTTGAGAAAACAGACTGTTACTACAACATACACTCTGCATCTCCTGAGTCAGGAGCTCCCTGTCCTGTGACGGCATCAGGTTCACTGTCTGTGTCAAAGTGCACTTCTAATAGTCCATATTTGAACCCCACGGGCTGTCCATATTCGGAAATTTCAAACTAATCAAAACGTACTATCAGTTTTTTTAACTAAACACAATGAGACAAAAAAAAACATCTAAGACAATTGAAAAAACATCTAATTAACATTCATAAATATACAATATTATTTCCAACTACGTATTGAGAAATACTTACGTTTTTGGTACTTTAAAAACTTTTCTCACAGCGCTAAAACAAAACAGTCTCACCGTGGCCCTGAGCCGTGGCCACAAGCGTCGCCCGACTGACAAGTCGAAAACTGTACGCGAGTATATTGATGGAAAGAAACAGAAGATCACTGTCTTTAGCAAGTAGGAGTAGGTATTTGTTTCCGAGAAATGGCGGTATTCCATTTTAGGGATACTATTCCATATTTGGTTACTTTCCTCTAAGTATTGTAATAAGCAAAAATATACATACATACATATAATCACGCCTTTATCCCTTACGGGGTAAGCAGAGCACCAAGGGCCGATAGAACCACATGGTGCCACTTCTGACCAATTTTGAGGGTATAGTTGAGATGTACAAGTTCTGTTAGTAGTGACAGGTGGTCAGCCCATCCCCTACAAAACACCAAGACCCTCTTGTCCCTCTACTGACTTGTACAGTATGCCCGGGAAGAGAAGCAGCTGTAGTATTATACGTTTTTTTTCACTCCCAGAGCAGCATAGAAGTAAGCAAAAATATTATACAAATAAATATAAAATTAACGAATAATTTAAATGAATTCTTATTTATCTCATCGCGTTTATTTAAGTAGTAGTTAGTACAGCTAATGTGTAGATGTGTATTTATTTTCTGTATATCCGTAATGTAATATCAAGTTCCGGAACCCAGAAAAGAGATGGAGCTTTAAATAACGTATGTGAGGGAGGCGACAGGAAATAACCGAGTTGGCACTCTATTCCTCTCTAATTGTTCTCATCTATTTAATGATCGCACACTTTTGGCTCCGTGATCTTTGTTGCACACCGCGTGCGTTGAGTCCGCGATAAATCCTCGGCGTATTTTCCTCCCCCACGGAAAAAAGTACGTCGTCTGCGTAGGCTATTAAAATAATTAAATTATTGGACAGAATGTAATAGGTATTCACAACAGATATTGCAATGAGAATGTAGTAGGTAAATAAATTAAACACAATAAAGACAATTTTCATAAAGATTTTTTTTTTTTTCATATGGTTCATACTTACATTATTTTATTTTGTGCCACACGTGTCATGACACGGGGGCTGAAGTGAAAATAATTAGGTAACATAAAAAGTTTTCTTACATCTTTGTTACTACCTACGTTATCTGGGTTAGGCAAACAAAATTGTACGGTAACAGTAACATGCAATAACAAGAGTAACATACATTAATTTTATACATTTTAATAACTCTGAATCTATGTACATATTTTATGCATTATGCACCTAGGTACAAAATATAAATATTCACACACAATAGAACACACATTAACCTAGTCCCACAGATCCCTGAGGTCTTGTGTGATGAAAATCACTGTTTCGCTGACCTTTAAATAACACAATTTTATTTGAAAACAAAATGCGGATCTTTCTTCCTTTTGACACGCCATTTTCATCATATAATGTACTCTAACTTCCAATAACTTAAAACTTATAGCTTTTATTAATAAAATTAAATGGTTGTTAATTAGGCTTCTTCACAACCCACCAAAAACTTGCATTTAAGTTCATCTAGCACATTATTTAGATCAGCAGTTTTTTTCTTAAGACGTCTTCGCGACTGCCGCACAGCACGTAACTTTTTACTAAGCACTCTTAAACGATGTTGCATTTTAATAAATTTTTGGGTCATTTTTCTTTTCCATGGCGACACTTCCATATCCTGTAAATTGAAACATATAATTACGCCCATTATCCCTAAAGAATTGGTAAGTTGGGAAGAACTGTGCAAAGCCAATTTTCACCATGATCACAGAAGGGAAAAGTAAGATTAAGGATACTAAGATTAAGTTGGTAACGGCTCGGAAAGCCGGGGTCGCATACCCGTATACCATACCAGAACCATCGGAAAGGCAGACCGGCATGAGTATCCCTAACTTAAATAATACCAAAGAGTATACAATTTAATACTTTTTACTAAGAAAAAGTTTTCGGTTGTATTTTTACTTCACTAAAAATCACTCAATTATTATTAAAAATTATACAACATGTATATCATAATAACCTAGTCCAAGTCTTGGACTTGGCCCACAAATGGGTTCTCCATTAGATATAAGATATTTTATGACATTTTATAAATTTTATTATGTTAATTTATGTATTTTAATTTGGAAATAAAAGACTTTATTATTATTATTATATCATTATAAATAACATGTTTCTTATTAGTATTTGTCTATCGTCAGTATGGCCTATAGTTCTTCTATCTTTGGAAGTTACTTAGATTTAAAAATATAAATATCTGTAGGTAATATAGAACAATGCAACTTACAGCTCTCTTAGAAACACTTGGTCTTTCATCATCCAGTTGTTGTTTTGAGGTCATTAAAATCGCAGGTCGACTTGGCGAGCCTGTTAGTGGTAGCATCTGAAAGATTTAATATTTGTTTAAAAATCAGCATCAATATTGTAATGAAATATAGGCGATAGTATATTTTTTAATATGGTATGCTATAACACTTAATATATTTAGATTATTTAAATCGCTAGTATCTGAACAATCTTGATGACGATTTGCAATACCGAAAATTTAAATTTGATTGCTGCACTTTGACGCTGAAGGAAAATTCTACATACAATGAGGGACGAGTGAGACATCTAAAGAGCATGAAATAGTATAAGTAAAATGCCTATTGATTATAAAAAAATACTCACTAAACATTGTTTTTTAACATAATTAACTAAGTCACACCTATGATGCAACAATTAAAAATTTAAGTATTGTAAGCAACAATAAAGTACATTATTACATTAACAAATTTAGCTGGAACTGCATCTAAAACGAGCCTTGTGAATTTATTGATTTTTTTTATTTGTATATCTTCAAAATGGATAGAGCAGATTCTAGAACTGTTTTTTGGTGAATAATTTATTTGGCCTGTGGCATTTATCCACTTTTTTCTTACTATTGGATCTAAAGGAAACCTGAAAAAGAATAATTTTGTTTATTGTTTTATTACTGTTAGCATGCTCTTGTTTTATTTTTATATCAGTAATAGAAAAACGTACAAATCTCGTTCTAATTTTCTTATTCCATACAAAAATACAGTTTTAAATAAATCATAATATTAAAATTTATTTTTCAAGATTAAAACTGAAAAATATAATTGGGTAAAACTCCACCAATTTTGTGAAAATATTCTTCTTGCACAATAATATATATAAGGGATTTGGTGGGAAAAGCTGGAAGGGTGAAATGGCTTGCATGTGTCCATAAAGTGATGTTTTCTGGTAGATAAGTTATATTTTATTTACTTGGGATGTGAATCTAGTCCGTGTGAATGGTTTTATATGCAGGTAAGCTGAGTAAAACTTTAGTTGGAATACAATCTCTTCATGGGCTCATGTAAGTTGTTTCTGCAATTATTTTAGATCTTCACAAATTTTGCTCTTCTTCTTGAGGATTTTCCCAATGTTTCCATTCATCATCACCATAATCATCCCTCATAAATTCAGGAATCATTTACTAAAGACAATGGCTGTATGAGCTTAGTTCCCCTCATGGAGGAGAAATAAAAGAGGAGTAGCGGCTAAGTATATTTTCATACAAAAATAGTGTGCCGTGGAGCGGGGGTGAAATATGGGACGAGGGGAGCATTGAACACTGTAGCCCTACTCATTTACATGTAGTGACTAGTCAAACTACTTGCTCATTATCAATATGGTTCAAGATGGTCTTACTAGTGCAATTACTCATCACTAGATGGCAATTTTAGTAATAAAGTACCCTGGGGTGCGTTAAAAATTATCTAGCGAGGGATCGCTGAACGGAGTCATAGTGCTTATGTCAATATCAGCTGTCAAATTCAATTGGCAGTTTGTCAAACAATATCTATTCAACTCGACACTTGGAGAGTTTTTATTATTTTTGTTGTAATCTTCGTGATTTGGAAATAATTACACAGTTAAAATGGCAAACTCTACCTTCATTGTCGTAAATCATTCTGCCCCTTTCATCTACAACAATTTGCATTGAAATTTCATCCATGATCCACTCACACACAATACAATAAATTATTCACTCGTGTTTCAAGTTTTCAACTCAATTTAAAAGTATTCAATCAAGGCGTGAATCGAGCAAAAAACAACAGACAGCTGTCATTAGTGTCAATCTGACAGCAGGATAAGATTTCGCGACCTAAAAAGCACGCTAGTATTTATCCTAGCCAGGCGAAAATTTATACCAGCGGACGAACGTGAACGGGTCGGATAAAATTTTGACAGTTTAATTTTTCGCCTCGCGGAGTGCTTGAACGGGGTGTTTGACATTTAGTCAGTTTAAATTTTAGACCAGCTAAGATTTCGCCGGCTTACACGAACGCACCCCTGATAAAAGCACTAGTGTCTTTGTAATTTTTATATGGTTACATTTTGGAACACAAGCGTGTAACAGCTACTGCGTTAAACTGGCGCTGAAGCTCCGCCCCTATCATGACACCATGGCCTCACGATTGCCACACGACTCACTTCATAGTCCCACCTCCTCTTTTATACCTTCTTCATGGTTCCCCTTGCCCAAAAACTACTAAGTATAATAAGGTTATATTACTTTGACTGCAACATTTTTTTTTTATTTGATAACTGCGAATTAAAAATCAATATTATACTAAATAATATCACACAAGAAATTTATTTGGGACGAGCATGTAGCTTAGGGTATTAGATATAGTATGTGAAAATGATTATTTACCGGTGGAAGCTAATTTCGGGATTTTTATTATCACTACGGCTTTTGCAGCCATGGACACTACACCCAACCATGATATTATAAGATTAAACACTGAAAAACATCCTATTATAACTTTAAAACAGCAATAATAATTTTACGAATTGTCAACCACAGACTTTTTTTGTTTAGTTAGTTGTTGTTCAGTTTATCCCGAAGGAAAGGCAAGGGGAACTAAGCCCATACAGCCATTGTCTTTAGTAAATGATTTCTGAATTTATGATGGATGATAATGATGACGATGAATGGAAACGTAGGGAAAATCCTCAAGAACAAGTGTAAAGTTAGTCAAAATGAAAAATTATTGCAGTAACAACTTACATGAGGCCATGAAGAGATCGTATTCCGGCTAAAGTTTTGCTCGGCTTACCTGCGTATAAAACCATGCACACGCACTAGATTCATATCACAAGTAATAAAAATATAACTTATCTACCAGAAAACATCACTTTACCGACACATGCAAGCCATTTACAAATAATTTTTGATTTTCACAAGAAAATTACACCTGGACCCTTCCAGCTTTTCCCGCCGAATCCCTTGTTTAGTTAAAGAGTAAGATATTCTTTGGTTTAGTTAGTTTATCCCAAAGGAAAGGCAAGGGGAACTAAGCCCATTCAGCCATTGTCTTTAGTAAAATGTATTCTGAATTTATGATGGATGATGATAATGAAATGGAAACGTCAGGAAAATCCTCAAGAACGAGTGTAAAATGAACGAAATTCAAAAACAGCTTACATGAGCCCATGAAGAGATCGTATTCCGACTAAAGTTTTACTTAGCTTACCTGCATATAAAACCATGCACACGCACTAGATTCACATCACAAGTAAACAAAATATAACTTATCTACCAGAAAACATCACTTTACGGACACATGCAAGCCATCTACAAATAAATTTTGGTTTTCAAAAGAAAATTACACCCGCTTCCTTCCAGCTTTTCCCGCTTTTTAGTTTAGTCAATACGTTAGTGGACGCCCGCGACTCCGTCCGCGTGGACTACAGAAAAAACAAAATGTCGAAATTATCCGGGATTAAAACATTTTCCCGGGATAAAAAGTAGCCTATATGTTAAGTGGGACCTGTCACAATATATAACTGAAAACTGCATCGAAAGCGGCTCTGCAGTTTCTGAGATTAGCGTGCACAAACGCACAGACAAACAGACAAAAATTCAAAAATATATATTTTTTTTATACTATTTCGTTAATAAAGGTCTTCTATAATATATTTTCTCATATATCTTCTATGTACAGACAGCGATCCGTTACATTTTTATTATATGTATAGATATATTGTTAAAATCACTGTGTGTTAGATTAAACTATGAATATGTACTGTTTGTCAGTTTTTGCAACTCCAAGGAATGAATTCCCCATACAACAAAACTTGTAAATATCGTAAACTCTTGTGAATAATAAGTTATTAATGACTGTCCCAATAAAGTTTTACTGGTTTACATTTGTAGTTGTAAAAAAGTTTATCTATTATTTATTGTGTTTAGGACGACAGCATTGACTTATGTTATGATTATAATATATATTTAATTATGATATATAATTTTCATACTACAGATTAGGCTGTAAGGATTTTGCCATTTCTTCGTCTTCGTAATAAATAAACGACAAAAAGCTGTCAAAAAAGTTTCTTGTCCGTACATACTTGTTTGTTTTTATTTATTTAATTATTCAATTTATTCAACAATTTACTATGTTTAAAATGAATATTCAATCGTTAACATAAGGTGTAAATGATTCTAATTAGTGTACAAAATGAGAAGAAGTTTAGCGCCGAGCCAGACTGGCTCTGGCGATAATGTTTTCAAGAGTCCACTGCTGGATTCAAAACGTAAACGGCGGGAATGTGCAAGAATACCTCTTGCTCAAAAATCTTCTTCTCAGGCTATGACTACGTCCGAACACGAAAGTATTATAAAACAGATACTAAGCAAACCCTTTAAGGTACCTATAGCAAACTACATATCATCATATTGCAGCAAAAGTTTAGGTTTAAAGAGGACACAAGTCAGGCGAGCTCTCCACGACCCTGACGAGCCAAACGCGCTAGTTCTCTATCGTCCGCCTCATATTCCGGAGTACGAAAGGATGAAAATGGATCCCAAAGACATCAGAGTCGCAGTTGTAGTCGATCCTGTACTTGGAAACATCTTGAGACCACACCAGAGGGAAGGAGTCCAGTTTATGTATAACTGTGTGACTGGGAAACAGATAGAGAATGCCTATGGGTGTATTATGGCTGATGAAATGGGTTTAGGCAAGACATTACAGTGTATAACATTGTTATGGACACTATTACGGCAGGGTCCAGAGTGTAAGCCAACTATATGCAAAGCAATTATTGTATGTCCAAGTAGTTTAGTCAAAAATTGGTTCAATGAGATAGGTAAATGGCTAGGACAGAGGATAAATGCAATGCCAATGGATGGAGGCACCAAAGCAGATATTACATTGAAACTACAGCAATTCATGAACACATACTCTGCTACAAGAGTAGCTATACCTGTACTTATAATTTCATATGAGACTTTCAGGATATATTCAAATATATTACATTCATCAGAAGTGGGACTTGTTTTGTGTGATGAAGGCCACAGATTAAAAAACAGTGAAAACCAAACATATCAGGCATTAATGGGATTGAAAGCTAAAAAGAGAATATTGATATCTGGAACTCCAATTCAAAATGATCTAACTGAATACTTTAGTTTAGTACATTTTGTTAATGAAGGTATACTGGGGACAGCTCAGGAATTTAAGAAGAGATATGAGAACCCTATCCTGAAAGGGCAGGATGCCTTAGCTTCAGACAGTGAAAGAGAAAGGGCCCAGGAATGTTTGCAAACACTAACATCTATAGTGAACAAGTGTATGATTAGAAGAACCAGTAGTCTCCTCACAAAATACTTGCCGGTCAAATTTGAACAGGTCATTTGTGTCAAAATGACCCCTCTTCAGACTCAGCTGTACAAAAACTTCATCAACTCTGATTCAATCCGTAACAAATTTTCTGGAACCAGTGAAAAGAATGCCAACACATTGAGTGCATTATCCAGTATTACCACATTAAAGAAACTTTGCAATCATCCAGACTTAGTCTATGATAAGATTGTTGAAAGATCGGAAGGCTTTGAAAAAGCGAAAGACTTACTCCCAAGTAATTATGATATTAAGGATGTAAAGCCAGAATTCTCAGGCAAGCTAATGATTCTAGATTGTATCCTAGCTAACCTGAAAACTAACACAGATGACAAGATAGTTCTCGTATCAAATTACACTCAAACACTAGATCTTTTTGAGAAATTGTGTAGAAAGAGATGTTATCAGTACGTAAGACTTGACGGTTCAATGACAATCAAGAAAAGAGCTAAGGTAGTAGAAAGTTTCAATAATAAAGATTCCAAAGAATGGATTTTCATGCTCAGCTCTAAAGCAGGAGGCTGTGGACTGAATCTCATTGGTGCAAATCGTCTAATCATGTTTGACCCTGACTGGAACCCGGCCAATGATGACCAGGCCATGGCAAGAGTGTGGCGTGATGGACAGAAGAAGCCATGTTACATCTACAGGTTATTAGCCACAGGTACTATAGAAGAAAAGATATTCCAAAGACAAGCACATAAAAAAGCCTTAAGTGACACTGTTGTGGATCAGAATGAGGAGTCTTTAAGACATTTTACGTCTGACGATTTAAAGGATCTTTTCCGCTTAGAAGAGAATACTCTGTCAGATACACACACCAAGTTTAAATGCCGTAGATGTATAAATAATGTACAGATTACACTGCCTCCAGAGAATTCGGATTGTACATCTGATTTATCTAATTGGTACCACTGTGCTGATAAAAAGAACTTGGCAGATTTAGTTCTAAAGCAATGCTGGGACCTGGCGAAGACCATTTCATTTGTGTTCCACCACAGGTCTGCTCAAACTGAAGCTAGTAAAGAGAAGGAAGAAGACAACAAGGAAAACGTACAGGCTAAGAAAAGAAAGAGAATAGAAGATGATGAAGATTATTCGGAGCCTGATGATAGTGCTGATGAGGATTATGAGTAATTCATTTGATTTGATTTTTTTTAATATGTAAAGATTATGTAAGCCCTAAGTATTTAATTATGTTATTCATGCAACCTATACTTATAATTTTATTTCAGTTTGCAATTGAACCATGTTTTTCCTTTTTTTGTTTTGGTTTGTTTTCTTCAGAAGAATTATGTTATTATTTATTACACACTGTAAATGATTGTAAATTATAATAATATTAAAAAGGGATTAGGTATGAAAAATAAAACCTGTTAATGTAAATAAAAATATATGTATATTTATAACAAAAACAATGCTTTTTCCTACACCTATTTGTAATATTAAAAAAAATATGGTATGTAATAATATCACAATAGTAAAAACAAAAATAATAAACAAAATTAAAAATCATTGTCATAATAACACATTTTTACTTAAAATAAAATGATTATATTCACTCAGATCATAAAAGCATGTCTGTCTTTATGTAAAAGTATAAAATTATACACAGCAAAATGTACTTTTAGTACAAATTATAAACTTAAAGCTGTGCTGAGCATTTTAATAATTTCTTGGCTGTATTTGAGTTTTAAGAACCCAGAAAAGTATGTGAAGTAATATGATACTTAATGGAACCAATTTATTCAATCTGGTTTTTGGTTATTTCTACAGAAATAAGGGTTCCAAACCCAAAACCTATCCTAACCTATTACAAAAAATTATCAAAGTGAGGGTAGATGAACATAGATTAACTGGAACAGCTCAGTTTGAGTCCGTAAGCCCAGCTGGGCGGTGGCGACGAATAGCCTCTCTCGTCTGCTTCTTTGTTAACTTCAAAGGGCTTTTTGAACAGCTTTACAAGAAATCTAACCTGCAACAGTATAGATACATATTATTGGATACGTCTTCATCATGAAAACTGCATGAAAGTGAGACTAAAAAGGTGAGAGCAAATACGACGCATGAAACACATTCGAGTGATAGTTAGTAACTAGTACCACACTTGGAAACAAGGCAGGGAAATCTAGCACCAACTCTTCTGTTATAGTATAAAGTAATATATTATAGCGGCTGGCACGGTTTGCAGCGGTCGTGGGTTCGATTCCCACTCGGGTGAAGAATTTTTTCCATTTTCTTTATTAATAATTTTATAATATATAATATCTTGACTAAGATAAATTTATAAAAACACTTCTCCATTAATATAATCCGTTAGGATATGGTTGATCGTTTCATCTTTAAACATTGTGCTGAGGGATTCAGCTTTGTTTGCCGAGATTTGGCTAGTGTATAGCTATCGGGATGAAAAATAACGTTGCCAATATGTAATTTAGAAAAGAGATGGTAAAATTCGTCATCTGAGTAATTGACCCGGTGCCTTAGTGGTTATAGCGGCTGGCACGGTTTGCAGCGGTCGTGGGTTCGATTCCCACTCGGGTGAAGAATTTTTTCCATTTTCTTTATTAATAACTAGTGGACGCCCGCGACTCCGTCCGCGTGGACTACAGAAAAAATAAAAAGTAGCCTATATGTTAAGTGTAAAAAGTAGCCTATATGTTATCGCGGTTGTCGTAAAAAATTAATTCACGTTTGTCCCCTTCCCGTGGGAATTTCGGGAAATCCGTTCCCAGTGCTACCTCGGGGTCCCAAATAAACATATATGCTCAACTTCAGATTCACATGTTTAACCGTTTTCGTAAAAAATAAATAATTCCCGTTGGTCTCCTTCCCGTGGGAATTTCGGGAAATCCGTTCTAGTGTTTCCTCGCAGTCCCTAATGAACATATATGCCCAATTTCAGCTTCATATGTATAGCGGTTTTCGTAAAAACTATGAATTCCCGTTTGTCCCCTTCCCGTGGGAATTTCGGGAAATCCGTTTTTAGTCCTCCCTCGCTGTCCCCAATGAACATATATGCCCGATTTCAGCTTCATATGTATAGCGGTTTTCGTAAAAACTATGAATTCTCGTTTGTCCCCTTCCCGTGGGAATTTCGGGAAATCCGTTTTTAGTCCTCCTCGCTGTCCCCAATGAACATATATGCCCGATTTCAGCTTCATAGTATAGCGGTTTTCGTAAAAAAATATAGAATTCCCGTTGGGTCGCCCTTCCCGTGGGAATATCGGGAAATTCTTATAGCCTATGTTCATCCAGGTCCAATAAGGATTCTAACGGTGAAAGAATTTTTGAAATCGGTCCAGTAGTTTTTGAGCCTATTCATTACAACCAAACAAACAAAGTTTTCCTCTTTATAATATTAGTGTAGATAATTTTATAAAGTAATATGTCCTGACTGATTCACCAACGCCAAGGCAAAAGTACTGAAGCTAGAAAAGTGATATTTGCACCGTGGCTACCTTTTGCGACGTATAGGTCCACTAAGAAGGGATTTCCCGACATTCCAACAGTAAGGGGAGTTAATTCACCTTTTCAAAGTCGTTGTTCTCAGCGTCCTTGATAGCTTCTTCCAACATCCAGTTCCGAGGCACGTACGCTGGATTCACCTGGACCATGCGGGACTTTCTCTCCTCTTCGCTCACTGAAAATATCATTGTTTTACTTAGTCAAGAACGAACGAATATTATCAAAGTTGATGTGGCGAAAGAGGTGAGTCAGGACCGCAGCAAGTGGAGTTCCGTGATCTCTGCCTACCCCCGGGAATGAGGCTTTATTTTATGGCAGTGTTGCGACAACGAACGTCTCGATGCCAAACGATGTGAAATTGTCTAAGAACCCAGTTCTGCACGAATAGATTTAAAAAAATTGTACCACATTCTGTATCCAATCTCTTCTTATATTCTTCCACCCATATGCTCCAGCCCCTGGCTTTCTCCAACTTCTTTAGCGACCATTTTGTCTCAGGTATGCCATTTTCTAGCAGATCTTTTGTGTCTATCTGAAAATTTATTTACATATTTAAAACTAGCTGTTACTCGCGACTTCGTCTGCGTGAACTACAAAATGTGTGTCCTTCTCCGTACTTTAAGCTATATACTGGGTGTAAAAGGACAACTTTGTTCTTTTAATACCTCGTATTCTTTGTAACATCACGATCATTTTTTTCTATGGAAGCAACCCTGGGAAACCATGGGTTTCCAAGATATTGAGGTCCAAAATTACATGAATATCAGCATTTTTTTAAAATAAATCCATCTGGAAACAGTTAACAAACATTTTTTTTAAAAACACCATATTAATATTTAAAAATGATAGTTTTGTAGGTACATTTGTCAATCGAATACATTGCTAGCAATATTTTTTTTTCGTTCCCAGCGTTGGTTCCATAGAAAAAAATGATCGTTACGTTACAAAGAATACAAGGTATTAAAATAACAACGTTGTCTTTTTACACCCTGTATATGCAAAATATCAACAAGATTGGTTGAGTAAATAAACCTCATAGAAAAACCCCGACTGCGTAAATATTTTGACCCAGTGTCACTCTCACGACACGACTTATATAATCCCACGTGGTAAGAGGTGAGCCTACTGCCACTTATTATGTACTAGTCATTATGGTCGATTCTGGCAGTCACATTTAAACCTAAACGTAAAATTAGTCCTAGCTGTCCTTTTCACTCTCAGCCATTTATGTTAAGGATGGAGAGAGATATCTGTATCTTTCTATATCTTTCTAATCTGTAAATCTGTATTTCTACCCTATTTCTATTGTCCTTATCTATATTACTTCTGTCCGTGTATGTGTAATTTTCAAATAAAAATCTATTCTATTCTAAGATAGACCTGATTAGGTTTAGGTTTAAGTGTGACTGCCGGTATCGCCCCTATTGTCTTGTAAACTTTTAGTGCTAGATTATATACTTTTGTCTCTCATATTAGCCAATTGTCTGAAAGATTTATTTATTTATTTATAAGCTACCGCCGCTTTTTGGACACCGAGTCATTCTAGTATTGTAAGCTTGAGTGTTGTTGTTATCTCTTACCTCAGCCAATTGTCTGAAGGTGCACGTGAAGTCAGCCGTGGAATGCTCCATCATCACCAGCAAATCATGCACGAGCTTGTCATCTCCATCTTGCATCTCTTTCAGACCCAGCTTCAGCAGGTATGTTTGTCTGAGAGAGAAAAGAATGGAATATGTTTGTTGAGTTCCTAAACAATGTAAAGAACAGCGCCATCTATCTCGCTGATGATATCCACTAGCTTAATTATTACCAAGCAATAAAGTCCTCATCAATATCCGTGCAAAGGGTTCAAGCAGATCGAGATAGATGGCGCTGTCTCTAAAACACCTAAAAACTATATTAGTATGTAATTACCGTAGACAAGTCAAAAGCAGAGAGTAAAGGCAATCACACGGATTTTAGCTCATTTCAATTCCTCGCCATTTTGTTTACCTACAAACAATGTTTATGAAATTATAAGACTAGAAGTCGGTTACTTCGCTCATCTGAACTTTACAGCCTTACTTTGTATTATTATGATGTATAGGCTACATTATTGACAGGTTTCATCATACATACATACATACATATAATCACGCCTTTATCCCTTACGGGGTAGGCAGAGCACCAAGGGCCGATAGAACCACATGGTGCCACTTCTGACCAATTTTCGGTTAGTAGTGACAGGTGGTCAGCCCATCGCCTACAAAACACCAAGACCCTCTTATCCCTCTACAGACTTCATCATGGTTTCATCAAAATACATTAATTAGTTTTTACGTGAAAGAGCAACAAATATCCATCCTTACAAATTTTCACATCTATTCTTCTATCTTTTACCTACATATAATAAAATTGTAACGGATCGATGTCTGTGCACGCTGATCTCATAAACGGCTGGACCGATTTCGATGCAGTTTTCAGGAATATTATTGTGACAGGTCCCACTTAACATATAGGCTACTTTATATACCGTATAATTTCGACATTTTGTTTCTTCTGCAGTCCACGCGGGCGTCCACTAGTTTATAATATTACATACATATAGTCGAATAGCCCATCATCCCTCAAAGAGGTAGGGCGGAAGTGTGCAAAATAACACACCAACTTTTCACTACTTAGCCTATTGACAGTGTACAAGTTTTTGCTAGCCATAATGGTGTATTAATAAATTTAATTATTTCTCTTAAATGTATGAGAAAATGGTAAATGAGGGTTAACTTTCCAACTTACAGTACTTTCCTCGTGACATACTCTTTCAGGGTACTCCTGAATTGCTTTATCCTTTGTATCTGATCCTCTGTTAATATTGGTTCTAACGCCTCTGCGAATTTCTCCAAGTTCCAAACTAGTATCTAGAAATAATACAAAATACATTTATAATCTTATTCCTCGATGCTTAAACCTAAACCTAATCTTAGTCAGGGCTATCTCTCTCCGTCCTTAACATAAAAATGGCTGAGAGTGAAAAGGACAGGTAGGACTAATTTTACGTTTAGGTTTAAGTGTGACTGCCGGAATCGACCATAATATTTCATTCTTTCTTATTCTTTATTGCACATACACAAAAGAAATATGGCATACAACATAAAAGAAGAGATGCAAGCGATCTCTTCCAGCAAGCCAAGCAAGCAAAGAGAAATTGTTGAAAAACAGGGTAACATGTGCAATTAAACTAATTCTAAGAAACTACATAACTACAATGAAGAAAAAGGAGAGAAACAAATAACAGCATATTCAAATAATGGACAGGTAGCTTTTTCCTAAATGTGCCAACAGTGCGGCAATCTCTAACCGTGTGGGGTAATTCATTCCAGAGCTTAACCGCCTGAACCGAGAAAGAATACCCAAAAGCCCCATAATTAAATCGGGGAGTTTGTAGCAATGACGCCGTATTGGATCGGAGAGGCCGATCTCTTGAAAAGAGATATTCTTTACATAAAATAAAGTAAGTCCAAGCTACCATTTATTATTTATGTATGTACTAGTGGACGCCCGCGACTCCGTCCGCGTGGATTGAAAGAAAAAACAAAATGTCGAAATTATCCGGGATAAAAACATTTTCCCGGGATAAAAAGTAGCCTATACGTTAAGTGGGACCTGTCACAATATATTCCTAAAAACTGCATCGAAATCTGTCCAGCCGCTTCTGAGATTAGCGTGCACAAACATCGATCCGTTACAATTTTATTATATGTATAGAAGATAGATTTTACTCGTAGCTGTAAATAATGTACTCACATCCGGCTGCCTCCCAAACGCGTACCGTCCGAGATCGTCAGATGTATTGGGCACGTAGTGCGCGGTGTAGTGATCCATAAACCCGTACGGACCGTAGTCTATGGTCAGACCTAGAACGCTCACGTTGTCGGTGTTTAGAACGCCGTGCGTGAAGCCTATCCCTGGAAAATAGAGACAAATTTAATATATTATAAGCTATGTAAATAGCCAACTAAAAGGAAACAACCCACAAAATTTCAGACTCGAAATCACATGTTTATTTTTCCAGATAGCATGGAGAATTTCTAAACAACTCAAGCATGTTCATACAATATTGAAAAATAAACATGTGATTTCGAGTCTCAAATTTTGGAAATAGGTTCTCCATAGTGGGCTATTTACATAGGTTTTCGCTTAACATACCCTTTCTGTTACACCATGTATACAAGGGCCAAACAATAACAAGTGCGCCCGGAAGCGCCTCCCTTCTCACCGACCCCACACCATGCATTGTCTATGGTTCATAGACTATGGTAATAGGTACCTTGCCAACTGGCCACCATATCCAAGTTGGTAAGCGCCACCTCTGAATAGAACTTCACGTATCTGTCGTCATCCGAACTGTCGATGTTAGGGAAATGGTGCTGAAACAAATAAATAAATTATACATGCATACATATAATCACGTCTTTATCCCTTACGAGGTAGGCAGAGTACCAACGGCCGATAGAACCACATGGTGCCACTTCTGACCAATTTTGAGGGTATAGTTGAGATGTACAAGTTCGGTTAGCAATGACAGGTGGTCAGCCCATCGCCTACAAAACACCAAGACCCTCTTGTCCCTCTACCTGACTTGTACAGTATACCCGGGAAGAGTAGCAGCTGTAATATTATACGTTTTTTTTTTCACTCCCAGAGCAGCATAGAATACAATATTAAAATCACTACATATTATAAAACAAAGGCACTACCCGCTGTCTATCTGTCTGTCCCTAATATAGGCTAGATCTTTGAAACTACGCAACGGAATCTGATGCCGTTTTTAAATAGCTGGAGTGATTCAGAGAAAGGTTTATATGTTTAGTATAAACGTTGCACTGCACCCCTTTGGAGCCGGGGCGGGTCTTTAGTAGGATATATTATATAACTAGTGGACGCCCGCGACTTTGGCCGCGTGGACTGCAGAAAAAACAAAATGACAAAATTATCCGGGATAAAAAAGTAGCCTATGTGTTAATTCAGGGTGTCAGCTAACTCCGTACGAAATTTTATTAAAATCGCTACAGCCGTTTTTACGTGAAAGAGTAACAAACATCCATCCATCTATACTCACAAAATTTCGCGTTTATAATATTAGTAGGATGTATTAAAGTTAAATCACGTGTTTTCCCGGCTAATTACCCCCAAAAGAGGTAAGCAAAAAGTGTAAATCACACACTACTTCTCACCGATATGTAAAGATCAAGCCATGAAAAGGTATATAAGAGGAGGTGGAAGTGGGACTATGAAGTGAGTCGTGTGGCAATCGTGAGGCCATGGCGTCATGATAGGGGCGGAGCTTCAGCGCCAGTGTAACGCAGTAACTGTAACCACACGCTTGTGCTCCGAAATGTAACCGTATTAAAATTACAAAGACACTAGCGCCTTTATCAGGGTACTTTTTTCACTAAAACAGTATAATATTGCCATCTAGTGATGAGTAATTGCACTAGTAAAACAATCTTGAACCATATTGATAATGAGCAAGTAGTTTGACTAGTCACTACAAGGTGGTTTCTATGTAAATGGGCAGGGCTACAGTGTTCAATGCTCCCCTCATCCCATACTTCACCCCCGCTTCGCGCCACACTATTTTTGTATGAAAATATACTTAGCCGCTACTCCTCTTATATTTCTTCTCCATGGGTCAAGCCATTTCGGAGGAGTTTAGTAACAAACAGCGCGTCATCTATTCTATTCTATTCATGAGAATCTTATACAATAGATACACTCGAAAAAGATTACCCTCCTTCTTAGTTAGTTACTTACGAACTAACTACATATCTAACCCTACTTCTTGCTTAGTCGGGTAAAACATTTCGTTCTCCACTGACCTTAATGACAAACTCCACCAGTACCCTCAACGTGTCACTTTCATGCCTTTTCAGCAGTATTTCAGCGCTGCCCAGTCGATACCATGCGGGGGCCAGTCTGAGGACTATGGCGCATCGTTCCGTCGCCGCGCGACCGCTGTACGTCTTGTCACGATATACCGTCATTGTGTCACTTGCTAAATTAAAGATTTATTTGCCATTATTAATAAGACAGTTTAACAATGCCTCCGACGGTATTTCGATCTCTAGGTGCGCAGGAGATGTTATAGTGCACAAGTGTGTGCGCAAACACAGATGCACTCTCTATTACGTTATTATAGTCTATTCCGTCACTTTCATAGTCCGATGGGACGTAAGGCTGACACGACCGGAGAGAGATCAGGCGCAGGACCAACGGTTTTACATGCTTTTCGAGGCACAAGCTAAATGAGCATTTTACAACATTAAAATCTATACATACGATAGAGGCGTGATTATATAATCACGCCTCTATCCCTTACGGCGTAGGCAGAGCACCAAGGGCCGATAGAACCACATGGTGCCACTTCTGACCAATAAAAATTAATTAATTAAAGTCTATACATGAAATAAATTCATTGGTACAGGCCCGTGACTGAGATCGAAATTTCGTTAGTTTGACCGGGCATTTTCCGCACTTTGCCTCTATAAGTGAGGCCATTGTACGTATTTTACCTTACCTGTCTACTCCAACCAAACCAGATTTTCCCAGAAGGTCAGCAGCCTTCTAGTTTGGAAGACGCATATCTTAACCACTGGGCTATCATTCCATGCATTGCCATTATAGCTAGCAACTTATCGCTGTGCTAAACCGGAAATAACAGTAACTTTAAGTCTGACCATAGAGGAATAAGACGTCATAGAGTGCTAATGTCATCACAATTCTACTCCTTGACACTTAGATTCTATTAATAATAATAATAAGTCCTTTATTTCCAATAGAAGAGTACAACATATTTCACATTAACAATTTTACTTCCATTGGTTATAGAATGTCTCTTAAACTGGTGTGTGTCTCTTAAACTTCTCCAACAACTTCCACTGTTGCCTATCTTGGGCAACTCTTCTCCAGAGGGTTCCCGCCGTTAGCTTCAAATCATCCTCCCATCTGATGTGTTGTCTTCCACGACTTCTTTTTCCTTCTCTCGGGTACCAGTCTGTGACTGCCTTGCTCCACTTTCCCTGTCTATCCCGCATTAAGTGGCCTGCCCATCTCCACTTCTGTTGGTTATGTTGCTTACTTTGTCCAGGCGTTTGCAATTGGTCATACTCCTCTCCATTGCTCTCTGTGTTACAGCAAGCTTTTCTCTGAGAACTTTTGGGAGAGCCCAGGTTTCGCAGCCGTAGGTTATACAGGGTAGGATGCAAGTGTTGAAAGTTTTTCTTTTAGTTGTCATGCTTAGGTCATTTGATTTCATTATTTCTTTCAGTGCCCAGTATTTTCTCCAACCAGTCGCAATCTTTAGATTGATCTCCTTCGCCATTTGGTCCATAGTCTAAAGGTACACTATTGATGTTTATGTCTTGTTTGTCTGTGTTTGTCATTAATTTCTTCTATTAGTGTAATGTATATTAATGTACTACACTACTAATGTATTGTAACATATAGTAATACAATCTAAGGACTGGAATTGTGAGGCACCGAAAAGTCTAATGGTGCATTGAAACAGTTAGTATGTCATTAGCACTCTTATTCCTCTATGGTCTGACCAAGACGCGTCTACAAAGCTCCTAAAAGTTTTTATACATATAACAATTCTATTATCAACTAATAAAAAACACCACAAATAGCTTACCCACCAGCGCGACCGCCCTTGTGGTGGGTATGCCCAGATAATGACATGCTTCGGATGCGACCATCTCCCTCAGCGACGAGCGCAGCACCGCGCGACCGTCGCCGAAGCGGGAGTAGGGCGTCTCACCCGAGCCCTTAAGTTGAGGCTGCCAGGATTCTCCCGCACTGAGGGTTTTAATTCAACTATAGATAAACAATTATTTCTACAACAGATTACATACACCGCCAGCGAGCTATACAAACTGACATTGACGTAGCTTAGATAGGTAGCTCACGGTGAACTTATGTATATAAAGTTCAGTTTTTCGAGCTATATGGCCTGGCCATTGCCACTTTAGTTTGCTGTTGAACTATGTTGGTGATCTTTGTGCGTCTGCGGATCTCCTCGTTTCTGATTCGATCATGCAGAGGTTCAGTACTGTTAATAAAATTAAATAAGTATTTAAATTACCTGTTAACATATTCTCCGAGAATATGTGCTCTACCATCCCCGAGCTGATCGGCCCAAAATCCAAACTGATAACCTCCATACCTGAAAATGGAAAGTTATAAATACAGGTAATCTTATTTAATGGGAAGAATTTAACAAATGTGGACCAATTGATTATTTATTTATTTATTTTAGCCCTTCCTCTGACATGAATTAATGATTTATTCTTCTTTATTCATTTTATTTATTTATTCAGCTTGCCCTTTGGCAAAGGCCTCCCCTAGAATTCTCCACTTCTTCCTGTCCATGGCACATCTCCTCCAAGTACCTCCCGCTACCTTTCTCATTTCATCCTCCCATCTTACTCTTTGTCTCCCTTTGTTCCGTTTTCCATCCCGGGGATACCACATGGTGTTTGTGGTGGAACATTTGGGATGTTATAAATGGAGATCTGTAATCTATGGTCTATAGCATAGATAGACCATAGATTACATACATGCAAGGTTATGTATGTATGTTAAAAGAAATAATCCAACTTATTTAGAAACAGATAAACAAAATGAAAAAGGGTTTTTTTGACAACCTGTAAATAGTAAAGATAGTTGTACTTACTACTATGTACTTTTTGGTATAGCTTTTGCCTTTATATTTCCTTAAATAACTTGAGCAAGAAGCATACTATAGCCACTATCAGTAGGTATGCATGCTGCTTCCAAGCAATTGCAGTGGAGGTTATTGGGAAAGCCTACATTCAACATTGGATGTAATAATGAATATTAATATTTTAATACCTATGTGAAACACTCAAGCCACCTTCTGGCAAGTACTGTCCAGCTACAAAGTTGATAAAATCCTCTGTTTCCGCCACCTCAGGCTGCAAGTCTAGGATATCCGTGAGGGCATCTTCTGAAGCACATACCAGGCGTAAGGTGCCTGTTAATGGCTCGGTTGGGACCTGGAAGGATCGATTAAATTGTAGACAATAGTGTTAAGAGTATTGGGTTTAAGATATACTTTTGTGAGACATATTACCTACTACGCCAGTAGGTATGGTAAACATAAATAAGTAGTTATGTTTGTGATCCACTTACTTTTGAAAATACAGCATTCTTCACAGCAACAGGAACATTGTACTCTGGGTTATCGTCTATTGGAAGCGCTGCGTAATTTGGGGGATCCCGAAATTTCCATTCCATAAAATTGGAAATCTTACCACCTATCATTGTGCACTTTTGATTTATTGACACCAGCAAGGACAGTCTTCTTGTAAACACTACGGAAGCCAGACACAATACATGCATTGAATAACAGTACTTAAGCAAATTAAATGATGGAGAAATGGGTTTATTTCACTTTTTCGCTTCGAAATAACTAAATAACCTTCAGAAACGAGAAGTAAACAAAACTGTTTTTTAATTCATTATTTTGTTATAAAGGCAAAGGCATCATCCATATCATTCGGTCTGACGAACGGTTAGGTTCAAGACCAGGGATTTGGTATCTCTCTATGGTCAAGACACACATTTAACACGCCACGAGATAACACGCCAAAAATGTATGGAGCGTGTTATCGTGTGGGGTGTTAACAGTGTGTCATACATAGGCCATATAAAATACACGCATGAATAAAGGGTCTGAACACAAATTGTGTCCACTCTGTCGTTCCAGTATAATAAATCGAGAGTAAGTATATTCTTTGAATAAATCTATGGTCGTTCCAATCTAAGAATATTCTTTTTTTAAGCACAAGTACAGTCTGGGCGGCGTAAGGTTCAGCTTTGCATTTGTGTGTCAATCATGCATGAGCAATAAGATGTATACACAAATGTACTACTTCTGCCCTTATGTTAAGGTTCAAAGTCCAACAACAATGTATACAACTTATTATTACTCATGATTGTAGATTGTAGATACGCGGCATCGTAGAAAGATAGATAGATAGTCAAAGCGCGGCATAGAAAGAGATACCAAATCCCTGATACGCGGGCCCTAAGCTGAGCTTTGTTTGCATTTGTGTTAGTGTACGCACATATACATATAGGCGATAAACACACTGCCACGTACATAGATTATATGGCCACGCACCACGCTGCATGTTGCGTGTCGACCATGTGTCGACGGTCCTACGCAGGTACGTGGGGATGCATTTTCTGTGTGTTGGATTGTGCGTGTTTTCTATACAAACGGAGATACTTAGTACAGGCAACGTTAGAAAACGCATTCACGCGTTACGCTGCATGGTGCGTGGCAGTGATAGATAATCGCCATAATGTAGGTAGGTGAAGGTCAGCCTAAAGCGCGACGCGTTCCATGCTTAGACACTCACACAAAAACAAAGGTGAGCTTGGGATGCGCGGATAAAATGTTCCGTAATTTCGTATAAATAATAATGTAGGTAACTAAGGTACCTAGATACTTCAATAGTTCAATTTCTAATGATTTTATTTTTGTAAAAAAATACAATAATCAGTTTCATAATTAAGTAGAACAGCTAATTTTCAATGCGTATGCCCATTGCGGTGGCTGGGATGAGAATCCACGCTTTTCAGCTTCCGGATGCACTTCATAAGGATTTCGCATCACCTCTAATAAAAACCGAACCTAAAAGCCATAAATTCTGTTAGTTCATTAAAGCAAGCTAGGATCATTACCTAAAGAATCGGTTACGGTTCGGCTTCTAACATATAATCATACCATGCTTCATCCTTTTATTATTAAGACAATTGATGTCAATCGGCACAAATAGACATAGCAAATAGGTAATGGTTACGAAAAATCCCTATCTCAACCATAACATTTGTTGGAAGAAGTCTATTAGGTAGGTAGGTAGGTACTTACATACTCTAAAGGATAAGAAAGAAAAATATTAAGATGATGTGAAATCTTTAACTTACTTTTTGAAAGTCATCCTTTTCCGCATCAACAATAGCTTCATGGAGAAGCCAATTTCTCGGGACGTACACTGGGTTGACACTTAACATGCGCCTGCGTCGCTCATCTTCAAACATACCAAGAGAGCTGGCATCCACTAGCAAATGAGAAAGACACCACATATCTATTATCATATTACCTCAGATTTCATTCCACAAACTGGTTGTCAGACCCCAGCTTTCTATGTAGGTAGATGCCAATACAATATCCTAAATTCGTAACATACCAGCTTCTTTATCCAGCCTTTCTCTGTATTGGTCCAACCAGCAGCCCCAAGATGAATGTGTTGACAGTCGTTTCAGCGCCCATTTCTCTTCTAACTTTAATTCGCTCACCATTTCACACGGTTCCAACTAGTTAAAACAAGGTTGTAATAAAAAAAAGTTAATGACGATCATTCTACAAGTAATGATTACCTACAGGTCGTAATTATAGAAGAAAATACCTCAGCTAGTTGCCTGAATGTGGATGTGAAATCAGCTCCTGTCTGCTGCATCATATCTAGAAGCTTTTCCACTAGCTGTTCGTCGCCCCAACGTTCTTCTTTTAGTCCAATCTTTCTAAGAAATGTTTCCCTAAAATAATTTATGACGAATATTATGATTTTGTACTTAATTTACATTTTATGCCAAAGTCTTTGATCAACCGCAATATTTTCAATCTTACTCCCAGCAACTATACCCTCAAAATTGGTCAGAAGTGGCACCATGTGGTTCTATCGGCCCTTGGTGCTCTGCCTACCCCGTAAGGGATAAAGGCGTAATTATATGTAATTATATTATGTACTCCCAGCAATATTAGTGTATGTTTTAACAGGGTATAAAAACTTACAGAATTTTATTCTTGCAGTAAGTATCCAAGGTTTTGAGAATATGAGACATGTGAACTTGTTGCGAAGAGCTCAGCAGGGGCTTTAAAGCGTTTGCTAATTGTCCTATATTCCATACAGCAACCTGTAAGCCAATAAAACTCAATTTTTCATATACCTAACCATAATAGTTTTTAATACCGCCGTCATCGTCAACTTCCAAGCCCTAATTTCTGTTGTCTCTCACATTCGAATGTACCTATAGAAGACAGACATGGCGAAAAAGTTTCACGCACATTACACTATGATAACTTAAATAAGATACTTGCATCAGGCTGCTTTGCAAGAGCATATCGTCCTTCTCCGTCAGAACAGTTCGCCACAAAACCACCGTCGTACGAGTCGACAAAACCGTACGGACCGTAATCTAACGTCAGACCCAAAATGCTCATATTATCCGTATTTAGTAGTCCGTGAGCGAAGCCTAGACCTACAAATGAACCAAAATTCTGGAGTTAATTAGATGGCCAGTTTCTCGACATTCATCTAGCCCGTAATTTCCTAATTCGTAACAGTTACGGAAAAAGAAATGTTCTTTTAATTTAGAGTTAGGAAAGTAGTTTAATCCTGTGATCCAGATGCTTAACTCTTAAAATCTGGTTCAGATTACCTCATACCTACTGGGTTCTCTCTTTAATTAAGTAGGTACCTTTAGGTATAAAAAGAAATAGAAATAAATTCATTCAGACCTTGCCATCTAGCCACAAGATCCAAAGTTCGATGAGCAATTTCAGAAAATAATCTCATGAATCTGTTCTCATCTGTTAAGTGAATTTCCGGAAAATATTCCTGAAATGTTTGCACACAATATTATTCAAGGAATAAAAATCTACGTTCTACGTAAATCTTTTTCGGAATACATTTGATGGCACAAAGTTTGCAAGTGGCATAAACTAACCAACTTAGTACTACATATTAAGTAAATAATCTAACTATGTTATCTTACTTTTATTATGAAGTCAGATAACTGTTTAAGCACAGCAGTTTCTCCAGTCCTAGACAAAACTTCAAAGGATCCGAATCGAAACCAGCTCTGTGCTAATCTAAGAATTACAGCAATTCGCTCCCTTCGAGGGTTCCCATTGTAATAAACATCGCGAAGAACATAATCATCGCTCACTGGAACAAGTTATTTTAATACACCTATCTCCTTTTGTTAACATAATAATTTTCTCTCTGCTCTGCATTTTGTAATTAAATAATCAACCAAAAGGTCTAACCAACGAGCCCAACAGCCCTTATGGTGGGTATTCCAAGTGCATGACAAGCTTCACAAGCAACCATCTCTCTAATACAAGACCGCAATACCGCTCTACCGTCATGAATTCGGGAGTATGGCGTTTGTCCGGAACCTTTTAGCTGAATTTGCCAACGTTCTCCCAACCTATGTCAAGAAAAAAATATCTATCAAATAACTTGTGGTGATCTTTCATCAACCAATTCCCGACTAAGTTCAGTTAGGAAAGATTCAGTAAAAGTTATAACTAGTTAAACTACAAAAAAATTGATGCAGAATTACCATGTCAAGAAATAAAGAATACTCACTTGTTGACATATTCTCCAAGAATGAGAGCTCTTCCATCACCTAACTGGCCAACCCACATTCCATATTGATGACCACCATATCTAAAACACAATAAGAATTAAAAAATATGACTTATATCTTTTCCGCAAATAAATTGCATAGTTCGTAACGGTTTCGGAAGGAAACAGAATTTATTCGTACTGTATGACGGCCGATTGGTGTAGTTGGTAGTGGCCCTGCCTGCGACGCCATAGGTCCTGGGTTCGAATCCCGGTAGGTGCAAACATTGATGTGATGAATATCGATGTTTGTTTCCGAGTCATGGATGTTTATATACTTATCTATGTATTTATATACCGTTGCTTAGTACCCACGACACAAGACCTTAGGGATCTTAGTGTGGGACTAGGTCAATGTGTTGTAAAGTGTGTGAATATTTATTTATACCTGTGAGCTACTGGTAAAGCGCCGTAAGGTAATTTACGACCGGCGATAAATTCAGCAAATTCCTCTCTATTTGATATATCGGGATCCATATCAAGGATTTCTCTCAACGCATCAGGAGAAGCACAAACTAATCTTATGTTGCGATCTAACGGACGTGGGGTGACCTAATAAAATCAGTTCAAATTTAATTCTGCTTTGTTTATAGGTAGTCATGCATGTCCCAAGGTTTATAATTTCAAGTTGAACGCTGCTAAGCATTTATGATGCTGTAGTTCTGGCTTCCCCATTTTGGGGACACAGCAGTGTCTATACGAGTAGGTATGTGTAAACCACAGAACACAATTATGGAATAACTAGTGGACGCCCGCGACTTCGTCCGCGTGGACTGCAGAAAAATAAAAATGTTGAAATCACCTGGGAAAATATTTTTTACCGGTTTAATTAATAAAAACAAAAATCCAGGGTGTCAGCTAACTCCATACAAAATTTAATTTAAATCACTCCAACCGTTTTTACGCGGAAGAGTAACAAACATCCATCCATACTCACAAACTTTCGCGTTTATATATTATCGATTCCCATTCGGGTGAAGAATTTTTTCCATTTTCTTTATTAATAATTTTATATTATATTATTAGAAAGTGCTTATCATGCTGAGCAACTTTTCCTAAGACGGTATTTTCATATCTCTCAAAGTTTAGCTGGGCTGCTAAGGGTTCTGCATCAGGCAGTCTAGACCTTCAATTTTTTTCTTTCATATCATTTCTACGTCATTTTATTCTTTCATACATATTTTTTGGATAACTTGAACCGTTTACGCAGCGCACGCAACGGAAGTCTCCAAAGTTGAATAATTTTCCCCGTTTTTTCCACATTTTCCTCTTATTCTTCGTCCCTATTGGTCGCACTGTGATGATATATAGCCTAAAGCCTTCCTCGATAAATGGACTATCCAACACAAAAACATTTTTTTAATTCGACCCAGTAGTTCCGGAGATTAGCGCGTTCAATCAAACAAACAAACAAACAAACTCTTCAGCTTTATAATATTAGTATAGATTGTTCTGTGGTGCAGAGTAGGAACAAACAGAACAGTACAAACAAGTATGTACAAATCATTATGCGGTTGGTCGACGGTGGGTTGGGGAGATGCCTTTTTAGTTTTACTTTTACATCACGTTCACTTGTAGACCTACGTAGTATTTTATTGTATCTAGGTAATTACAATTAGGTTAGGCTACAGTTAATAGGCAATGGGTCAATCTACCTCAGAAAAAACGACATTTCGAATATTGGATTTCACTTGTTCGTTGTTCTCATCAATAGGCAGTAAAATATACTTTGGGTATTGACTGAATCTCCACTCGGTTAAATTTCTCTTTAATGAACCGGATTCTCCGTCCATTTTCATTATAATATTTTTGAATGTATCTAGCAAAATAAAATTGAAGAAAATAAACCCGAAAACTGGCGAAAACTTCAATTTTAAAAAAACTGACAATAATAGACAGACAACCAAAACCGCAGACAACAAATTAGTGGTGTTCAAAAAGCTATATTCTCGGAACGCGTGAAAGTGATATGCTACATGCAAATAGCGCGCTATTTTTTCCGTGACGTTATATGTAACGTTACGATTTGCGCGCAAATCACAAGTCACGAATGAATGACTGAACGAATACGCTATATTCTTATACCGCCAATGACAAGTCGTGAAAACGTTATATTCTAGTTGACGCGATTTCATATACCTATAGCTGTTGGTAACCAATGACAAGTCACGAATACGCTATTTTCTATTAGACGCGATTTCATATAGCTGTTGGTAGCCCGGCGCCGGCCGTCACGCGCTATGCATGTGCGTGTCTAAGGCGCGATGAGTCATGCGTACGCGACACATGAAGCGCGCATATCGTTATAGCGTTTAGCTTGGAACGAGTCAATTAAATCATTGGTTATTGCGCTATGGACAAATAGCATGTTATTTTCAAAAGCTATACGTTATATTAGCTACCACTACAACAAATGGCAGTTTTTATTCCGTACAAACAAGGACCCCGTAGCTGTACATACGAGGCAGGGATTTGGTATCTCCTCTTAGATACATTTCTATGCATACGAGGTACATACATCTCTACTTAGTCTGTGGGTACATATGATACGTATGATACTCAAATGTTGTATGCCGATGCGTTACTTCTGTTTTTAAAAGTTGAATATGTCTGTAGTGTCAGTGTCAAATATGTCAATTTAATTTTTTTTAGGTTATTTACCCAGTTTTTCGTACTTTGAGGTTCATTGCTTGCTTTGTTTCGACTATTCATAATAAGAGCATTAACTAGCAATCAATGAAAATGCAACCCAAATTTAAAACCAAAGTTGTGCATTTTATTTCAAGGTCGACTTAAATTATAAATTATGCAACTAAATTCCGATAGCCTAAAATTGGCTATAAAATATGAACAAACAAATAAATATCTAAATTGACAAGGTTACAAAAGGAACTTCATCCGGCATGAACTTCGTCAGTTCGGTGACCGCATTTTGTTTAATCAAGTTCACTTTCAAGTGATGTCAGTCAGTTCCACTTTCTCATTTCTTTCTCACTTTCGAAAAATTCCTATTTTGTAGCCTGTTGTGTGTAGTGTGGTGAGTGAGGTGTACAGTTAATCTAGCTAGTGTATGGACTTGGTTTTTGGAAAATAAATGGATGTTTAATTGACGAATATGGTGTATACAGAAGCGTATTTGAAAGAAAAACTAACCAAGGAATTGGACGCGGTTCATGTCGTAAGTACCCATCTGTCAAAATTTCCAAAGTGCCGCGTTGATGTGCGTGCATACAATATTAATTTTCTGAATCAATTATTTAGCTAAACGTGTTGGAAAGTGTGTCTAAAACGATGACGAAAAGAGCTGATCCCGACAAGTTTTCTGTTACGAAAGATTCCTTGCTGCCTGGCGTGTTTTTCGCGTTGCTTGTGCGATGGTGCGTGGCCGCTTACCCGTATTCGGGGCAGAACACCCCTCCTATGTACGGGGATTATGAGGCTCAGCGGCATTGGCAGGAGATAACGGTACAAACGCCGCTCCTCTACTGGTACCACAATACGACGCATAATGACCTCCAGTACTGGGGTTTGGACTACCCTCCGCTGACGGCATACCACAGCCTACTCATGGGCTTGGTGGCCGAGTGGTTGGACCCTGAATCAGTTCGATTATTTGCGTCCAGAGGCTATGAGAATGACTTTCACAAGACCTTCATGAGGTGGACAGTTTTCCTGAGTGACCTCTACTTCTATGTGACAGCTGTGCTATGTATATGTATAGATGCTGAGAGGGTCAAGTCTAAAGAGTCTAAAAATGTGTTTAAAAGGACTGATATATCTACAATTATGATTCTATTGTATCCGGGATTGATTTTGATTGATCATGGTCACTTTCAGTACAACTGTGTGTCTCTAGGTCTGTTTCTATGGTCTACATTTTTCATAATTGCAATACAGAATGATGTGCTAGCTACCATATTTTTTACGCTTGCCTTACATTACAAGCAGATGGAGTTATACCATGCGTTGCCATTTTTCTGTTATTTACTAAGAAAATGTTTCCTTGGGTTGCCTAATAAGGGTAAGATTTTGAGAATAGTTGGAAATTTTAATATGTTAGCAATATCTGTTATATCCACATTTGTTATTGTTTGGTTCCCATTCATGAAATCTTTTGAAAATATTAAGCAAGCTATCATTAGGATCTTCCCGTTAAAGAGAGGTGTGTTTGAAGACAAAGTATCCAATGTGTGGTGTTTTGCAAATGTCTTTGTGAAGCTCAGATCGGTGTATAGCAATGAGGACATGGCATATCTATGTTTAACGTCCACACTAATTGCTGCACTACCATCCTGCTTAGACTTATTCGTTAGAATTAATAAGAAAAAGTTTGTGCTATCTTTAATCAATGTGTCATTGGCATTTTTCCTATTTTCATTTCAAGTTCACGAAAAGTCCATACTTTTGGTTGCTGTACCCGTTGCATTGCACTTTCCGGAAGATCCATTTATGTGTTTCTGGTTTTTATTGGTGTCATCATTCAGTATGCTACCATTGCTGGTGAGAGATGGTTTGATTATACCTTTTGTGGCCACCAATGTGATATACATATGTTTCTATAGTATATCATTGAAGCTTTCCCAGCCTGATGCTGGTTTACTTGCTGTATTCAACATAAACAGGGCAAATAGAGCTGTTAATCCAAATAAAAAAGAAAATTCGTTTGTAAACATATTAATAACATCAAACTTTTTCTTTTCATTTATCAGCATGGTGTGCTTGACGTTAGGCATAGTATTCATGAAACCCCCAGCAAAGTACCCCGATCTATTTCCACTACTGATATCTGTGTATTCATGCTGTCATTTCATTATATTCTTTGTGTATTTTAACTATAAGCAATTGAGTTTGCCCAAAGTTTTACCGATAACACCAAAACCAAAGAAAAACAACTAGTTGAGTGTGTTCCAGATGTAGCATGAGGATTTTAATTAGATTTAATGTGATTTTGCATTCCAATAAATAAATATTAGGTATTATACTCAACCTTTAATTACACCATCCTGTCAAATTAGGTAGGTAGATGTAAATTTTTAATAATCAATAAAAACGGATTAATACTGCAAATTATACAAAATTATCTATCAAATTAAAGAACATAGAAAAACCTAAGAAGAGAACATTCTGATACAGGTAAAATCAGTTGCCTCAACTGCCTGCCTGTTTACATATATAATAATAATAATAATCAATATGTGAAACAAATGTGTACTAAATACATACAACTTATTAGCCAATCTAAATGTCATAACTATTAATTGACTGAGTACCTATTTTTATTGTGCTCAATAATAACCGTGACACTTTTAGAATAATAGGTGACTAATTATGGAGGTGGGTCAGACGGCGGCGGGTGAAAGGACATGGAGGAGGTGTTCTAAGAACGTTTGTTAATAGTGACGTTTCGTTGCTCCGGTGACGAAAGTAGGGGGAACTATGTTCGGAGGCAATTTTTCGCCAGTTACCTGTCTACTGTAGAGACAGGTCCACACAGAGATATCATATGGGCATAATGTATATAACGGAGCGGTCTTAGACTATGAACTAAGTTCGTAAAGTTATAAAATAGCGGTTTTATCACGACATCGAACGCCCTAACTGATAAAGGCTTCCTATTGGTGGAAATGATTCGTTAACTTTTGCGAACTCGGCTTGTGCGGGTTACTTACCTACTACCAATAGCCGCCTGAGCCTGACGTAAGACAGTAGGTCTTGGAATACGTCAGGCGTCATAAGAGTTTCCTCACTATACTATACGCCAACCGTTGTGGCACACGCAGTCATAAAACGCTATATGACAGCGCGTGCCACGACGGTTGGCGTATAGTATAGTAGTTTTTATTTACGTCATTCAAAGTTAGCCCAGTGACTCTACATAGTAAGTACATCACGTAGGTCACATTGGCGTTCGCAGATCAACATTCACATATCCTCATTGTCCTTCCTTGAGGGGTTAGTAGGTCAACGATCGGATGCTATTTACGCGCATCCTTATGTAATTCATCAGGTGAAATAGTATTAATAAATAGATTAATCCTTCTATAGTGCCAATGGAAAGAACGGAATTAAGGTTTTACACCCTATAAAAAATAGAGGTTGCAAATATTCAGGCACCCCTTTATCATAATTTTTATTTGTAGAATATCTTCTATAATCTATCTATATATATACATACTAGTGGACCCCCGCGACTTCGTCCGCGTAGACTGCAGGTAAAATAAAATATCGATATTACCCGGGATAAAAACATTTTCCCGGGATAAAAACATTTATTTATGATGATATAGAATAGATAATAAAATTGCAACTGATCGATGTTTGTGCACGGTAATCTCAGAAATGGCTGAACCGATTTCGATGCAGTTTTCAGGAATACATATACTGTGACAGGTCCCACTTAACATATAGGCTACTTTTTATCCCGGGAAAATGTTTTTGTCCCGGATAATTTCGACATTTTGTTTTTTCTGCAGTCCACGCGGACGGAGTCGCGGGCGTCCACTAGTATAAAAATAAATCGCTGAATGTGTTGCTAGCGCAAATCTCGACAACAGCTGAACCGATTTCGGTAATGCTTTTTTTAGAATATCCCTTGAAGTACGAGGAAGGCTCTTACGGAGAGAAAAATTTGCAACACCCGTGCACAGCCGGGGCGGATCCCTAGTTATCATCAAATAGCAGCTTCCGTACACATCATACATGTCGTATGGGTCGAGTAAAGAACTTGGGGGCGTTCTTGCAGGCGACGAGCTAGCGACTTGTCACTGATCATTTACATCTAGCCCCGCTAAACGTGACCGATAGGATCTCCGTTCTGGCTACCCCATTTTGTGAACACAGTCGTGTGAATTATGTACGTAGTTCTTTACGTAAATGTTTAATTCAAATGGCTTCGATATTTTACGTTGGTTTCGCCAAATTAAGGCCAATCGCGCGACGCGCATAAAAAAATTGGCATCGACGACATTTGAGAAGTGCGATGAACTTACCTTCGATGGACTTGGAAGTATGTAGGCCACATTCCGGTGTCTAATAATATGAGTACCTAGGTACTGTTTTTGCATGTGTAGATCATGCGTATTGGGGAGTCCTATGTTCAGCAGTGGAACATGCGCCCGCGCATACGTCTCGGTGGCGAACCTCTATCCATGCGGCCGAAAAGTAATTTCACTTCGTCTATAGTGTAGATGAAGTTTGACCTCAGATGTAGGTCAAAATTTTCGTCTTATCATCTTGACTTAGTGTATCAGTCTTATCATCTTGACTTAAGGCCAGTCGCGCGACCGTGGTGTCCGTAAGCTACCAAACAAGACACCACAGACATACCATGCATACAGGCACCTTACAGCGCTATAGAAATTAGTGGTCGAGCGACAACGTTTGATCTGGCCTAGTAGCATGACCAGCGAAACATGATATGATAAACCGATTTATCGGCATTTAGTCTGTCAAAAATATGATAAATATAGCCGCCATGTTAAATTTTGTATAGAGACGATACGATATTACGATGCGTGGTCATGCTAGGGGGGCTGGACGCGCCGCCAAATTGTAAGTCTGCTCTATACATTTGGTTGGTAGCGGCGACTGGTCGCGCTGACATGGTCACTCGGTGAAATATAGCTTTTATCGTATAGGCCCTGGGTAACCAGCGAAGTGGATTATTTCGCCGGGAGGGTGGCTACCTCTGGGTCTCTCTGTCCCTTGGCCAATCCGTCTCTGCTCTAGTCCAACAACCGTCGTCCTGTAGAATTTGAACCCGCGTCCGTTTACCATGCGTACCAGTTAAGTACAGTCTCGTCCCAACTAACAAGGCCGGCGATTTCTGGACGAACTAACTGCAACTGTATGCAATAATGGCGAAATACATAGATATTAGCGCCAAAGTCAACGCCGTTGGGTTGGCAGGACTGCAGCTTAATGCATTTGCGTGTATCGTGATGCCATTGGTGTACCGTTTTCACCGCGTTGCATAATTTTACGCATGGCTTCACTGCACGTGCTGCTTCGAATGTGCAGTCTTAAAATATACGCGGTTGTCCGGTGGTATGTGGTAGCGTGTGCTGGAAGAGCTGCCACTCCTAGATACACGTTGACGTCACGATCCCAGCAAGGGTAGCATGGGTGAGAGTACGGTACCACATCTATGTAGATGTCCACAGAACCGGAAATTATAACTATTTAACATTATATACTTTGCAAGGCACTTCTTTCAATGCTATTTCAGTTCAAAATGTATTGTTGACTAACTGGACTGAGATTAGCGTGCAGTTACAGTTTTATTATGTGTGTAGAAGAATAGATTCGAGATTAAAGTGACTTCGCACTGAAAGAACACGTGAGGGCTTAGATAAAGTAACATTATTTCTCGATTTATTCGACAGAGGTTCGTCAAACGTTTGCCGCAATAGGAAACCTTCGATTTCGCGAATTCGGTAAATCACGTGATGAAGTCTAACCGCTATTGATGGGAGTGTTACGATAACGAACGTCAATGCATCCAGCTTTGCGATTGTGGGATTGAACCTCCTACCCCCGTCCAACCGTACGTCAAAAGAGTCAAAAGGTTTGACTTAAGGCGCTCCAATAGACGAATTTTAGGTATTTGAGGGGGTTGAGGTAGACGTAACTGCGGGGCGCCCCCCGCAACCAGCGCAATCTGCCGCGGACGTCCTTATTCTGTCGCCATCCGTATTCTGGTTGAATTCGGGATTAATTGCCGGGATTTTAATTTCTTTCCTGTATAATCAATTTTGTAACTGGGTTGCTTACTGCGTAAATTGTAAATATAATTAAAAAATTTACAGGGTGTAGGTGAAAGCCAGGCAAATACTGGAATGCTGAACAAGTGCTATAGGATTGAGTTACACGACAATATTATAACTCGCAGGAAATGCATTTTTATTTTGATTATCCGTACCTAATGTTTGTTTCCGCGCCAATTGTATCGGGCGATATCGACTAGTTAAATGGGCTTATTGGTTATTGTGTGATACATAGGTGTTTTTTGGATTACTTGTGACTCTCTATTAGGGTTGATCAGGTTTTTGAACGTTTTGAGCGTAACTGGTTTTTTTTTAAATCGTCTATTGGTAAAATTTTTGTTTTTAAGCCATTTTCTAAGGCCGAATTAAATAAACAAAACATAACATAATGAGTGAGATCAACACTAAAATATCATTTCATCAATTCGATTCTGAAATCTCAACTATACCCTCAAAATTGGTCAGAAGTGG
Source organism: Carposina sasakii (assembly GCA_014607495.2). Lineage (NCBI taxonomy): Eukaryota > Metazoa > Arthropoda > Insecta > Lepidoptera > Carposinidae > Carposina > Carposina sasakii. Next base: position 9,943,905 of record CP053169.1, read on the forward strand.
CACCATGTGGTTCTATCGGCCCTTGGTACTCAGCCTACCCCATAAGGGATAAAGGCGTGATTATATGTATGTATTTATACTTTGATTAATGCTTTTATATACTTTAATATATATAATATATATATATAAATTAATATAAAAGATGAGATTAAATTGATGGGCGATTATTTATTTGATGTGCAATTAAAAAATATCTCCTAAACAAATAACTATGATTGGTTATAGGTTGCAGTTGCTGAATAATACACATTATTATTTATAACTCTTCTACCCCAAAGTGGTATTAAAGTATGATCTTCAAATTCTTCCTTCGGATTATAAATGCGAAAGTAACTCTGTCTGTCTGTGTGTTACGCAATCACGCCTAAACTACTGAACCGATTTAAATGAAATTTGGTACAGAGATTGTCTAGAGCCTGAGAAAGGACATAGGCTACTTTTTAATGCAAAAAAGAGATGTAAGGTGTTGAAATAGTGGATGAAAGTTTGTATGGAAATTACGTAATTTTTTAAGCTAGAAGCTTTTAGGCTTTTCATTAGATATAAATAAATACGACATTCAAAGTTTGTAAAAGAATACCCTAAAAAGGGCTAAAAATAGGGGGTGAAAAATTTTGTGTGATGACATCGGAAAAAAGCTTAGGGCTCAGAAAATAAAAATATAGAACAGAACAATACAGAGAATTAAGTAAGAAACTTGCCAAGCACTGCGCGCCATATGCAAATTAACTTTATTAAAAAAATAAAACCGACTTCAAATGCGTGAACACAAAAAAAACTAAAAATTAAAAAAAGTTCATCCCCTATTTTCCACCCTTGGGGGTTGTTTTTTTATTATTAAATTTAAATGGGACCACCCTTGAGGTATAACCTATACGCCGAAAAAAGATTTGTTTAAATCGGTTCATAATTGGCGGAGTTATCGCGTAACAAACATAGAAAAACATACGGGTCGAATTGAGAACCTCCTTTTTTGAAGTCGGTTGAAAAGGAATGTAAGGGGTTGAAATAGGGGATGAATGTTTGTATGGAATTTACGTCATTTTTAAAAGTTTTGTCTCACTACAAATATGCGAGTACAACTTCATAATGATTATCAAGCAGGACAATATGCAACAAACAGCTCTTTTAAAAATCGTAAAAATCGTACTAAAAACGTCGCATATAAAAATGTACTCAAATAAGCTTAATAACTTATTTTAATGTACATGAGTTTTACTTGCAAAATAATTAGCCTAAAAAAATTAAAATGCTGCCGAAAGTCACTATTTCACGCGGACGAAGTCGCGGGACAGCTAGGGATTCGCGGGCAACTTAGGGATTTATGTTCGAAACAATTTGAAATCATATACATATACCTATATACATAATAGTCACGCCCATTATCCCCCAAAGTAGTGTATATACAGGGTGTAACAAAAGGGGTATGTTAACCGAAAAGCTATGAATATAACCCACTATAAAGAACCTATCACCAAAATTTGAGACCAAAAAACACATAGGTATTTATTTGTCCAGATAGTATGGAGAACACCTAACCCACTCGGGAATATTATGAACATACAATCTTGAAAAATAAACATGCGATTTCTAGTCTAAAAATTTCGGGATATGTTATCTACAGTGGGTTGTTTTTATAGTATTTCGCTTACCATACCTTTTTTGTTACACCCTGTATATACTGCTACTTGTTATATTTGCTATTAATACTAACTTATTTGCAGTTTAATGTCATAAAGAGGACTATACTAACTAACACACATAAACTTTTGCACAAAATGTTCGGAAAAATCCCGGATTTTTCCCTGGGATTTTGTGGATCTAAAAAAAAACTAAGTAGATACATAAAATTATACTAGGTCATAGAAATGGTAAAATAGACACGTAACATAATTACCTACTTATGAATATGATTTTTAAATACGAAATCACTACATATTATAAAACAAAGTCGCTTTCTGATGTATGCTTAGATCTTTTAAACTAGGGAACGGATTTTTTTGATGCGGTTTTTTTAATAGATAGAGTGATTCACAAGGAAGGTTTATAATGTAACTAGGGACCTGCCTCGGCTTCGCACGGGAGTAAGGCACTCTCACGCGGGCAAAGCCGTGGGCGGGTGTTAGTACAATCTAAAACATACTATAAAGTATCTATGTAGGTAGCTATTTAACGTTTTCTACATAAGTCTTTTTTACTAAAGGTCTCTCTTTTTTAACTTTTGTTACACTACGATTTCCCAAGTCTACTTACTCAATAAATATAGTATTTTATATTATGTATTTGCGCGCGAAAAAACAAGCACAGAACCGGCGTTGACAGTGGTCACGGCGGTACTGAATGTTCCGAGCGAGACTGGCCAGTGCAAGGATTAGAACACAGCGTAGTTGTAGATGTGTTTTTTATTAATTGTTAATTATCTACAAAATTTACAAAAAATGTACTTTGGCCATAAACTAGATCTGATAAAGCGCTATACAACTATGCAGGTTTCGTGTTGATATTCACAGTAGTTTTCAAGATATTTCGCTTATAAAATCGTAAAAAAGGTAATTTTCAAATCGAAATTCTATCGAGAATTTTTTAAGTAATTGAGTTTCCACGTTGGCCACAAACTAGATAAAGATTTAAATAATAACATATAAAAAAATTAGGGCTGTGGTAATCGGACAAGTATTTAAAAAATCGATTCTAAAATGCCTCTTTTGTCTGATCACACCGCCTTAAGACTAAAGAGTTGTGCTTTTACCGTTTACTACCCGGTAGGTACCTAATGTACCTGCAAAAGTACCTAATCTGTGGCCCAGTTAACTACCTAGGTCTACATCAGTGGTTCCCAAAGTGGTCCAGGTGGACCCCCAAGGATCCACAGGGGACTAGATGGGGGTCTACGTTGGCGTGAAAAAATGGGGGTTTACAATTAATTTGTATGTGGTGTAGACCTGTGAGGGATCCACCAGCGCCCATAGCATGACTTTGGTGAGAGCGAGATGTCTCACATTTACGCGACAAATCCACAGAGCTAAGTAATAACTAGACGAGGCAAGTGTTTCTACTTGGTGTGTAACAAGGGATTGCAAACCACTTCTATCACCCTTAATTCATTCAGTCCTGGCTCGAGAACAAGTGTCTATTCTAATTCCCAAGTCTATTTTTTACATGCAAAGTACATACACTTAGTTTATCTATTTATTAATAGCTCTGTGAGTTTGACGTTTAAAAGTGAGATATCTCGCTCTCACCAAATTCATCATACCGGTGCAGAACCAGTTAAATTTTAAAAGGGGTCTATGAGTAAAAACCCTTTGGGAACCTCTGGTCTACATCATCACTGTAAATGAGGAAAAAATGTACTGTAATTACGATAATTATTTTTAGTTACTTGACGTCAGAGTTAAACTTTAAAGATAAGGAAAACCTGTTCGCCAGATGCAGGTGTTAGTCATAAGTGGGTATTGAGTATGTAGCCACTAGAACAGCTTGGTACCCTGGTCAAGGACCACATAGGATTATGAGATATTTTTGGAGGCTGCAGGGGCCACATAGTCATGGATTATATAGTTGACATCAGCAATCAATTGACATATTTTTATGGACTGTCAGAACCCTTAACACTGTCGCGTCGCGGTCCGCACGAATATCATAGACCAGTGGTTCCCAAAGTGGTCCAGGTGGACCCCGAGGGGTCCACAAGTGACTCGATGGGGGTCTACGTTGGCGTGAAAAAATGGGATTTCACCATTAATTTGTATGTGGTGTAAGTATGTAGGGGTCCACCAGAACCAGTTAACTTTTGAAAGGGGTCTATGAAAAATGAAAGTTTGGGAACCCCTGTCATAGACGGACCCATCAGCTCGTGAGCCACATTTTGATGACCACTGCGCCAAAAGCATCATGAGAGCTTAGCTATTCTTTTTGTTATTTAGGTTCCCCGTGTTAACAAAACTAACAGCGAAAATTTAAACATTAAAGTTCAATTTTTTTCAAATGATGTCTATGTAAAAAAAAAAATTGCCTCATGTTGTTATGTGCTCGATGTACGCAGGAGAAATAAAAATCACTTGTGTATGTCTTAGATTAATGATTGGTCTTCGCTCAGAGTGGAGCGAATCCTTATTCTAAGGTGTATGTGTTGCTTATAAGAAATAGTTAAATTTGAAATATTAACCGTCGAGTACTGTACTGGGATTTACCAATGCGAAGATGTGTAATGGAAGTTTCTAGAAAAAAATCGTAGACGGTTCGTTCGTGATCTCATTTGATAATGAATGTTTCGTCTAAATGTACTAAATACAGAATGTTTTTTTGTGGCCACCTTTAACGAAGGGTACGTATTCTATACATGAAATAAAGTAAGTTTATGCCAAAATAAATCCTGGGAAAAAAAAAAATCTTTTTGAAAACAAATTTTAAATTCCTTGATCGTGCGAAATTTATAGTGTCTAGTGTTTATGTTAGTTTTTTTATAGACAGATATTAATTATTTTTCGTGAAAAAATCCTGCTACGCGCGTCTATGTGCATTTATGCAGAAAAACGCAGTC